>JANVCC010000018.1:50932465-51013862 GCA_025345505.1 Todiramphus chloris collaris | reverse complement strand
CCTTCCTTCCTTCCTTCCTTCCTTCCTTCCTTCCTTCCTTCCTTCCTCCTATTTTTCAAAAGGATCTGTTTCATGTATATTCATACTTATCTGATGAACATAAATACCTGATGCCCATAGACCAAGCAACCATCTGTGTAGAAGATAGTGGCAAGCAACACAATGTTAATATTTCAGTAAATCAAGGACAAAAAAGTGATAAAACAAGTATTGTAGCACTTGGTAAATGTCCTGTAACTTCACTGTGCAAGAAATTAGTGGAGTAAGAGTCCATTTCTTTTCCTCTGTCCCACCTACCACCATCCCTAGATAATCTGATCTCAGTAAAGATCCAAGATCTCAGTGAAGAACTTGGACTTGTGGCTGGATGTTTTAGCTCATTGGGAGATTTTTAGTACAATGTGGTAGCGGGAATGCTTGTCTCCCTCATATTAGCCTTCCTATCTCAATATAGTTCCTACTCCTTTCTGAGGACCTGAAGATCCCCATTATTTCTGCTCCAAGACCAGCTTTGTTGGAGAAAGAAAGAAGGCTTCTGGCTATGAAATACTGTTTTACAGCATCCCAGACCTGTGAGAAAGCCTTAGAAATGAAGCCAGAGCTGCCCTGTGAGCAGGCAGCATTGATGGAAGCACTGGGCTGTATAGAGCAGAACAACCTCAGGCACACAAGGACCACAGGCTGCACCTACACCAGTAAGAGAGTGCCAAGGATGCAGGCTCAAATATTATCCTGGAGTTGTTCACTAATGGCTAGTGTGCTCTCTGACATGCACTTGGGTTCATGCCAGTGAGCACTGCCTAAGCCAGTGGTCCAGCACCATTCAGGAGGCTGTAAGAAAAACAGATGCAGTCACCCTTACTTAAAGAATATGTAGTTGTCTGAGTGCAAATTGTTTCTAAGGCCAGTCAGCAGGCTAGGGGCTACTAGTCCAAAGCAATGATGGATACCACAACAGTGATGACACTTCATGGCTTTAAACTCTTTCAGTAGCATGTACATTCAGTTTTGCAGTGATACTATATGGTGGAATATCTGCCTTTAACATAGAGGAACTGTAGCTGTGCATCCAGCTACATGTGTGGGTTTGTGTGTGGCTGCTTAGGACAAGAAAGTATGTGCACCTTATAGTGGAAAATCCATCTCTCTAAACTTGTATTTCTAGAGGACTATTTAAAATGGTTTTTAGCAGTATAAAGATGCAATATTGTGCTCAGTAATTCTTAGGACTGTTTGTGGTAGGGAAAATGTTCTCCTAATCTCTTACTCCCAGGAAGCATAAGGGAAATAAAGCCATTGGTATTAGTGCCTTTGAAGAGATGCCACTGCAATTTTGTCACTATTCTACAGAGACCTCTTCATCAGCATCAGATTTTTAATTGTTCGAAACCAATCTAGAATTAATTGTTAATTGTGTGTCTTTTCAAATCTCCCTCTCTGGATAAAATTTTGTTAAAATATTACCTTAATATATTCCCTTTATAGATGTTTACATTGCTGGGTAGCCTGGTCTGTTATTTTTATTTTGCTTTATAAGTTTTACTTGACATAAAAGGACATAAATATCTCAGCAGACACAGGATATGCAAAATTCATTTCTACCTTTGCATCTATTTATCTGTTTATGTCCCTATGTATAACACTCATATAGCCCTGCTTATCATGACACATCTGGGCCAGAATTATATATATAAATAGGCAGGCACTTGCTTGGCTTTTCAAGTACAGATCTTTCCTGACTGCTTTTTCCACACACAAGGCAGCAGCATCTCAGTGGAGGGTCACACTGCTTACAGGTAGAAAACAGAGATGCTGATGACTAGCAGGCCTGCTGCTAGGATCCTGTGAGCATGCACCTCTAAGCAACAAAGGACAGCAACCTTTCTCCTGCTCCAGGACATTTTGTGTCAAATGCAGCTTGTTGGTACCTGAGGCTGAGCCTGGTGCATGGGGCCACAAAGCAGCAAAGGGGCTGTAGCACAGTGCTGTGCCAGCCTGGCTGAAGAGGAACAAGTGGCAGACATCAGTGATGATACCAGACACTCAGGCCAGTACAACTGTCAAATGTCAAAAATTGCTTAAGCCTTAAAGTACCTGTGGCTTCACAAAAAATACGCCTGTTTCTAACATCAGCAGTCAACTGCAAAAGTTTGAAAGATGTTTGTTTAATAATAGCAAATAAAGGGAATAGAGGATGCTCCTGAAATACTTTTTTTCTATCTGTGTCTTGATTATCTTTGGATTCTATGGTCTCAGCATTGGAGTTGTTGCTATTCTGAACTTCAGACAAAGACAAACAACAGAACAAATCATGAGCAGGGTTTTTTTTCCTGAGTTCTCTGATGTTCTGACTGAGGCCAGAAGTGTTCAGTTCTGTGAGGGTTTCAGTTCAATCCACGTTCATATCTGAAGAGGGATCAGACTGGTTGAGACAGGGTGAATTTTTTTCAGTTGCGTTTCACCGTCAATGAATGCAAAGCCTGATCTGATTAATAACCTCTGTGCTGCAAGCCCCAACTGACTCAGGAATAAATGATTAGCCAATGGAGCTTGCTGTCAAAAGAAATGATTGAGGACTTGAACTGAGTAGGATTAAATATATTTGACATCAGGATTTTAAAGCATGTAAGCAGAAAAGTACAATACACTTAGCGTAACCCAATCACTGACTGAGAGTTTTAGGAACTAACTTCCCAATAAAGCAGCTTCTTCTACAACTGTACACTTTGCTTCTATTTCATCCTGTTGCTTCGTATTCATTGTGTATCATTCAGTTCTAGGGAAAAGAAGAAGGGGTATAAAGAAAAATGACAGCACACTGGGCTCCACTGGCAACTAACAATAACTTGCTCAGATTCCCTCAGAATGGGGGGAAATAATAGTCCTGAAAATAAGGGTCCAACCTTGAATGCCTGGAGGCAGCAGAGGCAGCGCTGCATCAGTCACACTTTGTGAAGGAGCAATGGTATCAGAGAGCAAGAGGTACCAGAGACAGTCTTCACTGTGCAGTATGGATACTGGTTGGGCTGACGGCAGCTGCTTGAGCTGAGCCTTCCAACCTGTCCACAGCACAGCCCTACCTTGACCACAGAAAGGGAAACACTGCAAGGACAAGCTGTCAGTCTGACTTAGTCTGGTAATATCCCTTTTCCTAACGGCAATTTGTGGGTTTTTTAACAATGTAATCAATTCTGATAATCCTAATACATGTGTACCTGTACAAATATGTTCCTCAACAATTATTAAACTTTTCTGCATCTAAACAGGTGCAAAGAAAATGAAATTATGAAGAAAAACAATTGCTGTAATTTTATTTGTGTGTGTGTTACATCAGCCTTTAATCTCTCATTTCAGGAAATGTGATGTGAAAGAACCAGACAACCTATAGTGGAGTATTGTATTGGAAATAGGCCTAAGTACAGGACTGGGTCTGGTCATTTGAGGGTATTGTGCCAAATAGATTGTGTCAAATGTTTTAAACTGAATGGTAACTCATTCCAAGAGTTGTGCCAAGCACAGGAATCATCTGCCTCTGTGAACAATCATAAGGCATTAAAAAAATGTAATAATTGAATCCTGGAAGTAAATCCTGGAATTGAAACCCCAGGAGGGAATTTTCTTTTGCAGATTGCATGCCAGGGTTTTTCTGAATTATTATCACAGATGGTGCAAAATTCCCATGGCCTTATCCTCATGTTCTTTTTCATTCCAAATGGAATCCTTTGTGAAATACCAGCATGACTGCATATGCTTGAACTCTGACTGTCCACTTAAACGTATGTTGCACTTCAGTGGTGTGGTCTCTAGAAGAGAGTGTTAGGCTCTGTTTCAGGAGGTTTAGACCAATTTATTTTCATCCCTAGGCCACTGAAACCCTGCCTAGTATTATCTCTGCTAGACTATACTACTAAACTAGAATGGTCAGAGTTGAAACACAGTTCATCATGCTGTGCTTAATGCAACAGAGCTACAAGCTTCAAATGCAACAGAGCTACAAGCTTCAAAAAGTCAATTCCAGTCTCTCCCTGTCCTCTATATGTAGCTCCATGTGCCTGCCTCTTTCCTGAGCTATACCCAGTGACCTTTCAGCTGCAGGGTAAGTGGGGTCTGCTGAAGATGCAGTGGAAAACGGTGCATTGATGGCTCTGTGATCTCTTGGTCATTGGTCTGCTAGATGACCTCAGAGAAGATGATTCAGCTCCCTCTCCCTCCCATTTATGCCTTGATAAAATGGGGAAATGATAGTGATGAGGTCTCTGTAATTAGTTTCTATCCTGGTGAAGGATTTTCAATGGCAGTCTATTTCTCAGTAATTAGGGTGAAATTATTTTGACTGTCATCAAAGCAAATTTTAAATTACTGAGGTGATGTTATATCTTAGACCTCAGATTTTCTTACATTTGCATCAACAGTTCTATAATGCCTATTTGTTACTTTGTATAACAGGTATTCAAAATGAATTTTGAAAGTTCATTTTATCAGATTGGAGGAGCTGCCAGTATTCTTAACAGCAAGTGTGAAACTTTCTATCTCCTAAAAGTTTTGGACAATAGTACTGCTTGCATTTTTCAGCTAAGTAGCAGGTAAATTTCAGAAAGGGTGTGGGGGAAGCTGGGAAGTCAGACAGCAACCTTTCTGGTGTGCCTGCTATTTGCCACCTGAGATGGGCAGAGCTGGCTGCCCCATGGTCCTGCCCTCATCTCTCAGCCTCCCGCTGTCTGTCACACAGCAGCGGCTGCTACGACTGTGCACTGCCTGCATTTGTAACCTTGGGTGATACTGCTGGTGGTGGAGTGGTATAAAACAGCTGGAGCGTGCATTTAATGGACTTGGCATTTAATGAGCCTTTTGGTGAGTAGTGGTAGAAGCCTTATGTATCTGGTACTGGTACACGCTGTACAAGTTGTATTGAAGTGGATCTGTTCCACAGGAAATATGATTTTATGCTTCCTAATTAAGCAATTAATGTGAGTTTTGCTTATTATTTTGCAAATGTCAGAGGACAAAGTTGAGAACAAGTGCATGCAGTATTTGCATCAGGAACTGAGGGCTAAAGAATTATGCAAAACTGATAGTATGAAGAGTTGATTTCCAGCTTAATGTTTGAATGCATTGGAATAGATAGTTAATTTTACTTTAATTTCTTTACTGATTTGATATAACCTGTTTTGAATCCTCCCAAAAGAGTAAAATACAGATTTAAAGAGCATCTTGGCTGACTTGATGTCCTTGAAAGTCCTTCTTTATTCTTATTATGACTCTGTTATTTTCCACTGGGAAACACATGTTGTCCTGTAACTCTAAACTCCTAAGAGACAAATGTCAAGAAAACTTGGATGGTTAAATAAAAATTAATTTGCATGGTCTGAGACTGACAGCTGTTTCATACAGTTTGGACCAGTCTATGGAAATTTTGAAAAATTAATAACCATCAAATTCTGTCTCAAGTAAAATAATATCAGTGTGTTTCATCCAAATGATACTAATTTTATCCACTGAAAAGAGAGCCTTGAATAAGCCTTGGTTTATTCACAGAAAAGAAACCAATGTTTTTGCTTAATAAAGTGATAGCAAACCAATTTAGTATGAGCACATAGACATCTCCATAAATTATTTTACTATTGCATGTCTCTATATATATGTAGATAATTAGAGGCCTAATCCATAAAACCCCAGAGAGCGAGAGTCAGCATTGTGCTGGGTGTTACATCAGTTCTGGACCACTGAGGAATCCACTTTATTTACAGAGAATCCCCATGAAAGCAATGAGAGCATCCAACAAGCTGCTTTACACAAGTGGGAAGACTGATCATGCATGTCTAGGAAAAGACATCATTGCCCATTTTATGGCACATTGGACTTCACACAGAGTCTGCTTCTAGCAGAGAACATTTCTAAGGTGCTGCATGCAATAAATAAATCCTCTAGGCTCTTGTTTTCTATGTTGCATGCACTTCTTTAGTGCGAAAGATTCTGTGGAAGCTTCATGAGCTAAAATTCTCTGAGGTGACATGCTGAGAGTCTAGGAAACAAAGCTGATAATGTTATATCTCTGAGCATCTGTACTCTTCTGTAGTAAAAAACCAATGTATGATGTGGTTGTAGAAGGCCCACTGTATGCAAGTGCCTATTAAAATACTATTAATGACTATTAAAATGTTATTAATGATATCGTAGGCAGATTGGCATTTGTTAAGCATATGGGTAGCATTATTAGTGTGACAGTCATCAGAGTATCTGAAACAGAAGGTGTCTTTTTCACAGGTCAGTTCTCTGCTGAAATCCGTAGAGAGTTGAACTGAAACTAAACAGTTGCTGTACCCAGTGCAATTTGGAGAAACTGCCTGGTCCCTACATCTCCCATTTAAACCTGGGACTGAAGGAGAAGCTGTGGTTGACTGAGGAGGCTTAGTCAACAAAAAAAAAACTGAGGTGATGCACATACTTTCATCATGCAAATAAAAGCATGTAATAGCAGCACACCTGCAGTGTAATAAAGTGCCCAGTGTGTATAATGGCAGCAGCTCCACAGGCTGTGTAGTGTGTGTTTTGAAACTAAATCTTTCTTCCTCCTATTGACTTCTTGCCCTCTGGTACATCAAGTTGGCTGCTTGAGACACTTTCACTAAGTACAAAGTCAATTACCAGTAAGTGGTGATGAAGAAAACGTTGTGTGATTAATATTACAGTTCAAGCTTTTCTGTTCAGTCACAGAAAGAGCAGTCAAATAAACTCAACTTCATTTCAAAGAATCACACACTGTTAATAGCGGAGAGTCTGCCTGGAACCCAAAGGGAAAAAACAAGCCACTTGAGGCAAATCTCTCTTCTTTTACGTAGAACAAACTAGTTGAGCAGTGTTAAAAGCTGCCTATTGATTTGTGCCCAGACTGAAAGCCATGCAGTGATGTAAATGAAAATGTGTCAAGAGTCAATATTGATTTTTTTTCTTTTTCTTCTTCTCTTTTTTAAAGCAAGGCCACATCTCTTGGGAAATAGTCAGTTATACTGCTAGGCTTGTCAGTGAGTGAAGTAAGACCCTTTTCCACAAGACTACATATGTCCAGACATCAAATTTCCTTCTTTTACTGAGGTAATATGGACAGCATGCTGAGAGCAGATATGTTCACAGTTTTGTTTGGTTTTTTTTTAATGAGAAAATTGTTAGGTGAAGAAAAAGAAATGGCAAAGAGAAGGAATCAGATATTAGAGAAGATCAATTTGCAGGGCTGAGCTTGCAGTCTAATACTTGCAGAGTAAACCAAATTTTAAAAAAGAAATATTTTCATGCAATAGTTTTGCGTAACAATATAAATTATACTCAGCAAGAGCCAAGGACAAGGAAAGGGTAGAAAGGGAGTCCTGGTGACTGTATAGAGGTGTGCATTCATCTGGAGTAGACCTGGCAAGAGTTTCCCTTCAGAAAGATGGTGTCTACATCAAGAAGACCTCTTTTGCGTGAAGGCTAACAAAAGAGAAATGGGTGATACCTGAAGGGTAATCCCATCCTCATACCATCCTCAGCTACAGATATACAAAGCAATACAATTAGCAGTAATTTTTTCCCCTGAAGTATCAGATGCAAACTGCAATAACCACTGTTCTCAGAATCAATGTTTTAGCTTTTTCTATTAGATTGCCAACTGCAACCAGGTTCTTTTAACCAAAAATTCTCTGTTTCTACCTCTTAGCAAGTAATATGCTACCAGGTATTTGACAAAGACTCCTTCTCTGTAGCCAAAGTAAGGTATTATCAATCTGTGCCATCAAATCTGGCAACTAGTCATCCACAACTCACTTAGAGGTGACAACAGAATGTGGCAGACAACCCATTGCAGCTCTGACCTTCTAAGAAAGAACAGGGTTGTATTTGGTATAGAGGCAACCCTGTGAGAGGTGCTTTTTATTTTATTGGTACTTCTTAAAGCTTTGGGTATTTCCATCACTCGTAGCTTTGCTTTCTGGACATAAGAAACACTGCTCTATCTATGGTGGTGGCTTCCTTCTCTCCATTTGTTCAACTCTACTGACTTCTCTCCATGAAAGAGAAAAGTTTCTCTTTATATCTACTGCCAAAAAATACTCATAACTGTCATTTTCCTGGGGTGACAAAAGGCCTATTGCAAACTGAAAATAAATAAATGGAGAAATGAAATTCTAAATTGTGTAGGAAACCAGACCAAGTATCACAGCAGTAAACTGGCACTCTTCCAGCTACTGGCAGAAAAAGGTTCCCCAAACTAATCAAAAGTGCAGATCAAAAGTGCAATTCCAACCATATTAAGTGTGTGGAAATACTCCTATAGATTTCATGTCAATCAGGATCTGGTACCAGCTGACTAAAATAAAAGTTCATTTTTTAAGATCCAGCAAATTGAATTTGGCCTTTTATTAAAGACTGCAACTGATAAATGGATGCTTGGTTATTTGGGCCAATGAATTGAAAGTAGTTGAATGAGAGATGTATACATGGCTCCCTTTTTATTTTTCATCATCTCAGTTAGGAATTTGATTCTTTTACTTTCTTTCTTTTTTTGTTGCAAAACAGAATGAGAAACATAAATGCAGTGACTTTTTTTTTTTTTTTTTTTTAAGAGAAGAAACAAAAGGATTAGAAAATCTTCAGTATAAACTAGATGTAATTTGTCACAAATCTGGAAAGTAAGGCAATACTGAGGTTGTTCATGCATTCTGCCTGGTTTGTCAGGCATGTTACTTTCAATTTTGCAATATAAACATATAGATTTATTACTACTAAAATTCAGGCAGAGGGAGACAGAAGACAATATAAAACTATTCCACTGCTATGTTCTGTATATAATGTGCAGAGATATTCGCTCAGTAAAATCCTACAATAAATGAAATTAATAAGAAATATGAAAGGCAAAACATGAATTGGCTGTATTTTATAAATCTGTTTTAAAAATGTATGAACAGGAACTATCTGACATTAACTACTTTACAAACATTTTACTTGTCTCATAATAATGTCCTTTGTGTAAATGGTTTTATTTTGTCAACACTACAATTTCCAGTCCTGCCTCACACTTTTCTGGGCACAATAACTGAACGTAGTATAAGTGATTTCAGCCAACTTTGGAAACACCGGTTTCTTCTGTACATCTTGAGAACTAAATAGGAGAAAGGCTGTAGATTAGAACCACTTAGATGTTTAGGCATCTAGAATACAGGTACCAACATGTGAGGAATTTAACTAGTATGTCCTGGACTCCTCAATCCCTGGTGTGGTGCTCCACCTTGGAACTGCACAGGAAGCCACCTGAAGTAACCAGGAATGAAATGAAGGGGAAAGAAGCATCTGCCTCTGGCTAGACAGACACCTCCTTTCTCTTGATATTCTTGGCTGCAAACTCTGCCCTACAGTGAGGTGCCAAGAGTTCTTTCTGCATTTGACGAAGCAGACATAGTGATATTTCACATTTTTCCTTGTTATTTATTTCATCCATTGATTCATTCATTCACCCAGTGTGAATAGAGAACTTGTAATCAATTCTTTGTTCTGGAGCAGGCACTTGAATCTTGATAACTCAGGTGAGACACCTAGCTGTTGACATTACTTAATCCTGTAACTCCTAACACTGACCTTGGACACGTGCTGAAGGCACCCCTATGATCTAGCATGGATAGAAAAATGAGTGGAGAATTGCCTTGTGCAAGAATTCAGCTTTAGGGACTCAGGATGTTTGGTTTGTGCTAGGACTCTTACCTGGGGTGCCATCACTTCTCTTTCAGCAGGCCCAAAAAAAAGGTACTGACAGAGTCCTAGCAATGCCCTCACCCCGCAGGAAGAGAAGTCAATCTAACAACAGTACGGCGTAAAAGGAACACACTTGTAGCTGAGTCCTGAGCTTTCTGAGACACCATTTGACTTTTGGAGGTACACAGCAATGCAGTGATCTGACTAGACTATGACCTAGCAGACACTCAGGACTGAAGGCTGCCCCAATGAGGACACAAGCTGCAGGAAATGAGGGAAGACCTCTTTTCCTGGGAGTCCTCCTGCTGCACATAACTAGTCACCTGGAAGGTGAGAGCTCACATGCTTCATCATACAGGGCAACGGGAAGAACTCAGTTATATCTTTCATTCAGAGCCGTCACTGGTTCAAATAGCAAGTAGTCTTCAAAGCAAAAAGCAGAAAACTGGCCTCTTTCCCAGCTGAGTACCCTAATTGCTGCCCTATTGTCGTGTTCTATCCTTCTCTCTGGCCCAAGGAACCTTTAATTATTTAATGTAAAACAAAACAGTTTTCTTTGGAGCAGCACAGAGTGCTCTGTCCATTTCTCCATCTCTGGGTATTCATGTATGCATGTGCATACATAAAGGCACTAGTCCATAGATGGAGAGGTTGCAATTCTCTTGAGAGGTGAGATATGTGAGTTTGAATCCTCTTAGTCTGGAGGGCAAGGGAGGATTAATTTTGTTTTGTTCATAGTCTTATACCTAGAAGAGGGTTTTAATGCGGGGCTCGAAGAAGAATAGTAGAATGACCTTGGGAATGTCATATGCCTGGTAGTATTTAGTTGAATGCTAAATCTTTGAAGGGAAGAGAGGATGATAAGTAGGGGAAAAGAGGCAAATCAATTTATCTCAAAACTGTATTGGTTAAATTAATCATGTAAATTATCGGATCTTGGTGCTTTATAAGATGCACACTTTTTATGTGTAAGTCGCTTGTCTTTTTTACAGATGAAATGCTTTGAAGTCAGTATAATGATATGTCCCATTTCTCAGCACAGGACACTGAGGGTAGACATAATAACAGCTTATCTGTTTTTATTTTAAAAGGAATCTATCTGAAATATCTTCAAGATGAAAAAAAAAAAAAAAAAAAAAAAAAAGGATGAAATAGCACCTGTCCAAAACCTCCACTTTCTTTGAGAAATCTTCATGAAAAACAACATAAACAATTCTGTTATTTAATGGGGTTTTTTCCTTGTTCAAGTGTTACATTCAGGAGTGAATTCAGAGTGTAAAAGAAGAAGCTGTGCCTGAGTTTCAGAAAATAACATATGTGACTCACATTTTGGAGAAAAGAGAAGGGGAGAAAAGCGTTACTAATTTTTCTCTCCTCTAACCCAGCTCTTTAATCTTCTTTGAACACTTGCCTTTTTTTGAAGCACATGCTTCATTCCTCTTGAATCCAACATCCAATCTCTCACTCCTGGAAGAGCAAAGAGTCTGTCTGAGTCCCATTGCTTTTGGGGGTGTAACACAGCAGGGAGAGGGAAAGCAGAGGTTTGTGTTTTGTTTAGAAGAAAGGAAGATAGACATGGGGAAGGAAATATTGTGTGAACAGAAATAGAGATTATGCATTCAAAAGCCTTTCAGAAGTCCAGCCCTCTTCCCTTTTCCCTCTACCCACCCCATGAAATTATTCTGGCTTTGATCCCATCTCTCTCTCTGCCTTTGTTCAGTGACACACAAGTATGTGACCCATGCCCTGAAAGGTATCAATTCGCGTTTCCCTTTCTGCTTAACTCAGATGAGGAGGAGGAGCTGGTTGAAAAGCAATGGTTATGAAATGGATTTTTAATGTAAGCTCAGTACTTTTTGCGAATGTTTGTGCCAAAAGAATTTAACCTACCTGATTACTTGGAAACAAAGCAAATACAAACAGACTGAGAACACAGTTAAAATGTGATTTCTAATTTATTGTACTGGTTAGAAGCATATTTTAACTCAATTTGCCATGTTCTCCATGATTACTGTAGGCTTGTCAATGAAAAAAACTTCCCCGTGAAATATCTGGATTCTTGCCCTTAAATAAAACAGTATTGCTTATGCCTTCTAATGAAGGATATTGTTTACAGGGCAGATAACTGTTAAGTTTTCTTTCTGTTATTGACTGCATGATTTATTTCCCCTTGCAACTGCATTTAGATTTTCTAAAAACTCTCTTGAATGTTTACATCTTCTCAGTGCCTTGCTCCAGTATGTGAATGCAGCACAGTTATATCAAAACAGTTAACTATGAACTAGAGTCCAAGCTACCTTCATTGAATAGCTGTTGCAGTCTTTTTACTGTTTGGGTTTTTTTGTGCTCTGTTGCAGAGCATGTAAAGATGCTCAGCAAATAGTGTAGTATTGGACATGGGTATAAAGACCTCATCAGCCTAATGGAACAATTAACTCAAGCATTCTGCTGCTCTTGATCTGCAGAATTTTGCTTTAAGATTAGAGTGATAAGGTGAAGATTAACACCTCTGGGTCAGTGGGGCTGATGAAACATGATTTATTAATCCTCAAAGAAAACCTTAATTGGACACTGGAGCACTCTTTCCTTCATTGTTAAACACTGCCAATTCCCTGGATAATTAGTGTAGATGGTGAGAATGATAGAGACTTATTGTAATTAGATGCACCAAAACCAAGGTAATGATTTTTTCCTCTGGGAACACCATGTGTTATTTTCTACGAATAAATCAGAGCCAAGGTTTGCAAACACCTGACAAACCTCCCCTACAAATGGTCATTGACTACCCAAACATAACTTATAGAAGGGAGATGGAGAACAAGATTCATAAGAATCCCTTGATTTAGAGGAATTGTCTTAAATCCTGGCCTTCAGACCATAGAGAATTTACTGTGCAAGCAGGTTAATGAGCAGGTTGATTTATTCTTATTTTTTCACTGATCATTACTCATTCTTTCATCAGGTTTTTTTCCATTAAGAGGCACTGATTTATAGGAAGAAGATCTCCTCTAAGGAGTTTGGGAGGTTTTAAAAACCAAATCTCGGAAATACTTTCTTTTTCAAGGAAATGTCTTTTTTCAGGCAGTATAATAAATGGGCTCATTATAATGCAGCATGCAGCTATAGATGGGCAAAAAATCTGTAGGCATACAATTCTAGCTGCTGTACCCTAGGCTCAAGAAACAGAGATGTGTGACTCGAGGATTCATTAAGACGCTTGGTGTAGTGCAGACCTGATGAAATAAGTTAACATTCTCATTAGGGGGTTGGAGCAATCATTCGGAAAAAGCCTCCTTTGCTACAGTTGTCTGCTGTGTCATAGGAATCATGTCCTCAGTCAACTGGGGTAATCATTGTCAGAGTTTTACATAGTTACAAAGAAAACTAATAAGCCAGATTGTCGAATAATGTCAATCATGTCTAAACATCAACAAGCAAATTGCTGTATGCGGATGGAAATCTGTAAAAAAGCCTAGCTATTCAGTACAGTGTGAACAGTGCACATTGCAAGATCATGATTTAAGACTAGTATCTGGGGGAATGTGACTTTCCACCATGTGGCTCTGAAGCCAGTTTGCTGTCTCTATTAATTGTCTGGTGAGACTTCTGACATTTAGGACACTGACCAAGGAGAACTTGTATCATTAAGCATTACATTCTGCTTCTCCTACCCTGTCACTTTACCCACCACATTATCACACTGGTATATTAGTTGTCTTCTTGTTGCCTCTGCTGGAGTCCTCAGGATTTATTGCAACTTCACACTCAGACTGACTTCCCAAGGCTCTAACCAGAGGAGAGATAAGAATCAAGAATTGGTGTCAAATTTTTTTTCTTCTAAAGACAGAGGAAAATTATATATATTCCTATCCAGCCCTTTGGGGGATTGAAGTCAACTTTTAGCTCAGCAATCCTGATGTCATCTTTTTGAGTGACAAATCCTTTTGGCACTTGTCATTTTTGCAGCAGACACCACCCTAGGGGGGAAGGGACCTGTTTGTGGCTGGTAGTTCCTGAGTGCTTCTGTGATTTCACCCCTACCCAGGCTGATGCATAAGGGACAAAAGAATGAAGAGTTTAAAAAATGCTGTAAAGCTTTCAGAATGCTTAAATAGATTGAAGTGCAGATTGCACAAGAAAGTAAGGTTAAAAGTAAGACATTAATCTGTAGAAAGAACAAAAGATCTATTAAATTAATCAATAGGTCTTTTACAGTGGCAAATACAATTTAGTTAAAGAAAACACAGAGAGTATAAGAAGAATATAATGAGTTTAGCACCTCTCCTAAAAGAAAGGATTGAGAAGAGCAGTTATTGACTGGCAGGTTTGTTTTCCAGAGAGGAAAAGCATGCTCTGAAGGGTGGGTCTTGGAGCTTCACTGAAGTTACAGACCTCCCCTGTACCATACTGTCCCAAGGGAGCATGGCCTGTGAGTCACAGCAGACAGTTGTGACCTGACTGGGAATAACAGAACATAACACACACCAAACTTAGTTTGTGTCTTTTCTCATATTTAGATGGCAATGGCAAGGAAGAGATATGTTTTAATTCCCAAGCAACTTTAATTGTCCTTTGAGAGCATGATGAAATAATGTGAGAAAAAATAATGTATATTGTAAACAGGGAGAAGTGTCTGGGGTCTCAGGTAATGGCAAGATCTCTCTGTTACTGTATGTACCAGTGTAAGTCACTCTTTCCATTAGGTAAGTCCCAAAGGGTTTGGTGTTGGTTCTGCCCAAGACATAAATTGGATTGTTCAGTCTTGGTGAAATGTAGTTTTTTAACTGAGAATACAGTGTGGTTTTATCCAGAGTTTTTGTATACTGATACTGAAACCCCATTATTCTGATGGTCATTCAGATGGTCATTCCTTAATGATGGATGTCTAGTTTAATGCTGATTTGTTTTTCCAAAGACTCACTTGGCTACAAGTTTACCCACATCACAGTTGCACATCCTATTGCATTGATTTCTGATGATCTATGATTATTATTTGGTATTGCTTCATTCACCCTGAATAATATGGAGTGCTTGGTTCATACTGTGCTTTTTCTTTGCTACCTGTCTTTGAAATGCAGTCATTAGCTACTTAGAGCCCAGGAATCTAAAGACTCAGACTTTTGCAATAGCTCTCCCTTGTAACATTGAAAGATTTAACTCCAATATCATTCATTATACTATTGTGGCTTCCCAAGAGTTTAAGTATCACAGTCTGAATCAAGGTGCAGTGTGGAATGCTCCTCCTTCTAATTCTGAATGGCCAAACTCGGGCACCTGCTATTGAACAAGTTTCCTGAAACTTGGACAAGAGGAAACAAGAATCACTAAATTAAACCGTTAGTGTAACACCCAGAAGGGGTGGGAGTGAACAAGCTTAAGAACCATATCGTGCCCCATCTGACTCGAGTACTGATGTTATTAATTTAAAGCTGAACCAGCCATGTGAGCTCTTTAGCATCCATATATATTATGTTGGAGTCTGATCCTCAGAAAACGGGAACCAGGGAAAACTTAATTTGCCATTCTGAGGAAAGGCAATGCTATTTCCTTTTCTCAGTGTGAAACAGCCTTTGCTGAGCAGGAATTTAGGAGGCCCATGGGGTCTGTATGCGCTATCAGGCACAAAGGTTCATTTTAACTTCAGCTAGCCCTCTGAGAGAGAGCAAACACATAAAGCATCCTTCTTTCCACATAGCTTCATAATAAACTTCCAGAGGAACATGAGCTTGAAAATCTCATTGTACAATTCTAATTAAAATAGATCTTCCTTTAAAAAAGTCAATTCCACTAAAAAACAAAACAAAACAAAACAAAACAAAACCAACAACAACAAAAAAACCCAAAAGAAACAAAACCACCACAATACAGTTCTGCTTCAGTCTCGGTCTCACTAGAAAGACAAGTATCAGTAATGTGTTGGATCCTGTGAAAAAGCCATACACAACCTGACTGATTGATTTTAAAATGCAATCAATTAGAAATCGGAGTTGACTTTTTCGATTGGAACTTAATTTGATTTGGAATGGGTTTGTGTCCTTGCCTACTATTAAATAGCAATAATATTAATATTATTCTTCTATGGGAATTTCAAACAGATCTGCCTTCATATAAAGCAGATGGTTGGTACAGCTCAAAGCACTCTCAGTCACAGCAGTGGTCTCAGCTCCATTGCTTCTGTTAACTGGCAAGGAAAGGCTTTAGTGGAAAAAATGGTAACCCTAAAGAGAGGAAGAAGTCAGTGGAACAAGTTTATCTTTTCCAAGCTGCAACCTGAGAGACAACTACAGGCAGCAGGGGCTGTGGCATTCTCTCAACATTTGCTGACATCAAGGTTTGGATGCTGGGCCACTGCAGGAAAATGTATAAGAATGCAGTAAGGTAGAGGCTAGAGTATGCTCTAGAATTCTGGATATTAAACTGGTGTCAAACAATCTGATCCACATTTTTATCTAAAGCATTAGGCCAGACCTTCCTTGGCCAAAAGCAAACTCAATTGCATTATCTTGTGCTTGTTCAGGGGATAAGCTTAGCAGCTGTTCTTGTTGTGTAATGTTTGTATCTTTACAAAGGCTGAAATAACAAGGGAAGCTCCATGTGCGTGGGCTGGCACTTTCAGTGACCTTGGAAGGAGCAGGATGCACAGCCCTGGGCAAATCAGTCTCTTGCTGACAGAAGACAATTGGGTGGATGGATAAATTTCCTTTTTTTTTTTACCTTTGTACTGCAGTGTACTAGCATGCAGAAGTTATTTCTGTTAATATTCAGCTGACAGACTTAATTTCAAAGCAAGTATTTGTTACTTTCATAGATGGCAAGAATCTGTTAGCATTCTAAGAGATAAAAGAGATGGGGTTTTTTTTCCTTTTTATTTTGCATAGTGTATCAAAGGGTACAAACACATTCACAGTTCTACAGCTGTTTTCTACAATGTATTATGGTAGAGCTGTGAGGCTTTAGGACAATAAGTGTGAATGTATATGGAGTATTGTTTTCTTTTTAAACAGCCCTGTACTTCACAAAGCAGTGTAAATAAAGCCTGAAGGTTGGCACTGTGAAAACTGATGTGGAATGGCACCTTTGTACATAAGCTAGGCAGAATAATGTTTAATGCCAGTTATTATGTAGTACTAGCCTAAGGATCCATACAGAGATCCATGACATGCATATACAAATAGCACGGGCACCTCAAGGTGGCCAGGTGCAGGGAAATGCCCTCTTACTGAGTCTTACTAGGCTGGACTTGGCAGCAGGGAAGACCAGCTACATGGCTTGTCCCTAGGCCTGAGAGTGCAGGTAGACTGGGCAGGAGCCCAACACTTCCATGGGGCAGGCTTTCTACCAGCAGGCAACTGTGGAGAAGCAGAGAGCAGCAGGGAGCAGTTGCCCAAGAGCAGAGAATCGCTGTTTACTTAGGACATGTGTACTTGTGTAAAACCTTTGCTCCTGCAGTCCCAACAGGACCATGGGAATAGTCCCTCTGACATGGTGTAGTTCGAGAAAACTACTATTGCTGATGTTAATTTCGCAGATTTTCTACAGGTAGATTTAGCTGGTGAGGGTTCTGAACCAGCAACTTTCAGAGACAAAAAAAAATATACCTACAAATACAAACAGTAAGGACAGAAGCATATATTGCAATGGAAAACAAGGGGTTTGCATGTATTAAATCTCAACTCCACGGTACCTTTGTAGCTACTGCATACCTGTGTTTTACAAACCAGAATGTAGCAACCTCCTTAGCTCATTTAATACAACAGAAAGACATGTTTGCAACTGCATAGTCTGTTAGGCATATATTAAGTAGACAGAATTAGGACCAATAACTTGGGGGTAAGATGTGCTGTATCTCATACTCCACTCTCCAGAAGTCTGTTTCTGTTGATAATAGCAACATGGACGCTGACATCACACGATCTGCTTGGATTCTTGTTTATGATCAGTCCCATAGAACTACTAAATAAATGTAATCAAACACAATACATTTAATGCTCTTAGAAAAGTGCCTGCCATTCTAAAGAATGAGAACTGCTCAAAGTACTAGTACAGGACATTAGCATATTAATGTCCACAGACCCCACAGATATTTCTAGAGATAGTTGAGGTGGTTGGTTAGCAGCAAGATGTTTATGGAGTCATGAGAGAAGCATCTTCAAAGACCAAAGGATTAAAGTGAACCTGCAGAACAGAGTGCAACTTGAAAGAAAGCAGTGAATTAATCCATAGTCAGTATTAGAAAAAATAATTGTAGGTAATACTGTAATATTTTTTCCTTATTCTAGGCTGTGATCATTTGCAGAAAACAAGGCCTGTTGCAGAGGTGCCAGGAGGTGAATTGTTAGCCTGAGTGGTTGTCAACACAGGGGAAGGAGTGTGGCACTGCCTCCATCCTCTGTTGTGACAGGGGCCTCAGGTGGGGACGTGCCACTGCTCTGCAGCACAGGCAGCTCCATCACAGTCTCTCACAGACAGCTATTCAGTACGGTTATCACCTCAAAGATATAGATTTTTAAGCAGATTATCACTGGGTCTTTGTATAAGGGGAACCACAGTTGGACAGAAAGGGCCACAAGCCCTCTCCTACTAGAACTTCTTCCTCCTTCTCCCAAGACGGCTTCATCCGAGGAGTCCTGGAAAGGGGCAGGAAACAGATGTGACATATGGGCACAAGGGGAAACTATTTTGGACCAGTGTAATTGAGTCCTCTATTGTACCAAAACAGTGAGGATAACGTTTTACTACAGGATAATTAGCACATTGTTTTAGATCTAAAGCTACTTATATATTTTCTTCAAAACAGAAATCTGCCTAGTAGCCTGCTACCTGGTAGTCACATCATCAGAGCAGAGTGAAGGATGACAGGAAGGGATGTAAGCATGTCATGGGATTAAAACAGGAGAAAATCAATCATAATAAACATTTGCTTAAGAAACTATTTTAAGGTCTGGCATGGAAAAAGACTAGTGTCTCCTTTACACTCTGTAAGGTGAAGTAATTGAGAAATTGTTTCATTAAGATGCTATTGCAACTCAGAATCTATGAGATGAACTGCCTCAAAAATGAACTTCAAGGAGACAGACAAAATATATGAAAGAGGATCCTTCTCTGAACTTAACCAGCGTAGCACATAATTCCCTAAGGTTTAATAGTGAATTTATGATGTGGAAAAATTTATTTCCTATCCCATCTTCCCACCTGAAAAAGGAAAAAGAGAAAGAAAGGAAAACATAAATATTTCTTATGTAAACTTTGTTACATCTTCTGGAGAAATGGCAGGATGGAAAGAGTAATTAGGGGTCAAGGTCAAAATTCTCTTCACATCTCAGTCCTTCATGCATCATTCTGAGAATTGAGAAAGCTGAATAGAGAAAAAAACAACTGATTTCTTTTAAGTTTAGTAATTGCAAATGCAAACTGAATATCATTCTGCAGACATGGTGCCAGAGGACAACACAAGCTAATGAAATAATGGTAGCCCTGATAAATAATTTATGCACCATATCAAAAGCTGAATGAGATAAAGAAATGGAGAACCCATTTGAAAATTTGGAAATTGCTCAAAGCTTTTCCTCCAGTGACTCCACAGAGGATGAGTGTGGACCACTAACAAACTACATGACCGTGTATAATTCATAAACTTGCCCTCATTTTTTGATTTTCAGTGCTTACAGTTTATAGTTAACAAAGGAACCAAGAGTGGAAAAATCCTGGTAGCAATTGAGAGGAAAACCTAAGCCAGATGATTCTTCCACTTAGTCTATTTATAAAGGGCATCTGTTTTTGTCCCGAACTGCACATATATCTATCATTAAACATAGCACATTGAAACAGAAAGAAAGAAAAAAAAAACTTCTCACATCCTGATGCCCACTTTATATTTTTATTTTTATCACAACTATTACAATGTGAGATTATAGCACAAAAAAAAAAAAAGCCATTTGGGGATGATTTTTATTAACAGTATTCTGTTGCAGTTCTGGGTTAACATTCAGGCTTGATCTGCTATGGATTCATAGAAAACGCAGAGAAAACCAGCGGATGCTATCTGAAGGCAGTAGGGTGTTTCTGAATGCATTACATGGCAAGAAACTTCCCCCTCACACAGTCATATTGGAAAGATATTATTGGCTTATAAACAAATCTAAAAATTACATTCAGAGAAGATTTGCCTTGAAATCATTTTGATGACCACAGTGACAAGCTTGTGAAGTCATATTCTTCAAAGACATGGTCGGCAAGAAGGTTGATTTCAGGCACAGCACAATTCGGTTGCACTAACAGACTTTTGTAATCTCCTCTGTTAATTTACCCTTTAAGAATGCAACAGGAAATATTTTAAGGTATGAAGATTCTTTTTTCTCTCTAAGATGCCTTGGAGTTTTATTTTTTATTTTGCAGTCTATCTATAAACAGGGGACAGTGTCCTGTGGCTTTCTGAGGGAAACCTTCTGCTTCCTACCTTAAGTACACATGCAGAGCACAGCACATTTCTCAGCTGTGTGACAAGTTCCAAGCTGCTGAAAGGCTGTGATGGCACCTGCAGCTTCTGCTTCCACGTGTCAGAGAGTGGTATCTGGCTTGAATGACCACAGCAGAAGCTGGTGGTAAACCAGATGAGGAATCTCCAAACAGCTTCCCATAGTCATCAGAGACAAAAGGAAATCACAGAGAGCTCTCAGGGCACCTTTGTATATCTCTTGAACTGGGTGGGTAGATGGGAAAAGAAGGTGACTACTATCAGCAAGCTACAGAAGTGACTACAGCGCAGCTGCCCTTTGTTGGTCCACTGCTCTCATGCACAGGCTGTCATGAGGCTGACAAAAAGCATCCATTCCCTCAATGCCTTCCTGGCTGTCCTGCCTATCTCTGAGACCCTATTGAGTAAGTAACTATAGACCTGTTAGTCTGACCTCAATACCAGGGAAGGTCATGGAACAGATCATCTTGAGTGATCTAACAAGCCATATAGAGGGCAGCCAGTGGATAAGGGCCAGTCAGCATGGGTTTAGGAAAGGCAGGTCTTGCCTGACAAACCTGATCTCCTACCATGACAAGATGACCCGACTGCTGGATGAGGAAAAGGCTGTGGATGTGGTCTACCTGGACTTCCAGAAGGCATTTGACACTGTTCCCCATAGATTTTTAATGGAAAAACTGGCTGCTCATGACCTAGATGAGAATACAATCTGCTGGATCAAGCACTGGCTAGACGGACAGGCCCAGAGAGCAGTGGCCAATGGTACTAAATCCAGCTGGCAGCAGGTCACCAGTGGTGTTCCTCAGGGCTCACTGCTGGGGCCATTTCTATTTAACATCTTTATTGATGATCTTGATGAGGACATAGAATCTACCATCAGTAAATTTGCAGGTGACACCAAGTTAGGCAGGTGTGTTGATCTGCATGAGGATAGGGAGGCTCTCCAGAGAGACTGAGATAGACTGGATGGCTGGGCCACTGCTAATGGTGTGAGTTTCAACAAGGCCAAGTGCCAGGTCCTGCACTGGGGCCGCAGCAACCCCATGCAAAGCTACAGGCTGGGGGAAGTGTGGCTGGGGAGCTGTCTGGCAGAGAGGGGTCTGGGGGTTCTAATAGACAGGCAAATGAACATGAGCCAGCAGTGTGCCCAGGTGGCAAAGAAGGCCAACGGCATCCTGGCCTGGGTTAGAAACAGTGTGAGCAGCAGAAGTAGGGTGGTGATTGTCCCCCTGCACTCAGCACTGGTGAGGCCTCACCTCGGGTGCTGTGTCCAGTTTTGGGCACCTCAGTACAAGAGAGATATCGAGGTGCTGGAGCAGATGCAGAGGAGGGCAACGAAGCTGGCCAAGGGACTAGAGAATAGATCATATGAGGACCATTTGAAGGAGCTGGGTCTGTTTAGTTTGAGGAAGAGGAGGCTGTGGGGAGACCTCATCATTCTCTACAGCTACCTGAAATGTAGAGAGGCTGGTGCTGGTCTCTTCTCTCAGGTAATTAGTGACAGACCAGAGGGAATTGCCTAAAGTTGAAACAAGGTAGGTTCAGACTAGACACTAGGAAAAAATTCTTCACAGAAAGAGTGGTATGATACTGGAATAGGCTTCCCACGGAGGTGTCTGGGTCACCATCCCTGGATGTGTTTAAGCATTGCTTAGATGTGGTGTTGGGGGATATGGTCTAGGGGTGAACCTGTAGAGTAGGGCTAATGGTTGGACATGATGATTCCAAGGGTCTTTTCCAAGCTAAATGATTCTGTGATTCTGTGAGTGTTACTCAAATATTGTTTACTTCATTAATTTTCTCCTACCATCAATTGATGAATAAATTATTCATACGTAAATTTATAAATTATTCTACCGGTTCTATTGATGATTGAATAATATTGACCAAATAAATTATTCACTCTTCTTTTCTCCCACCAAATGACAAATAAATTATTTGTGAGTATCCTTTTTTTCATTATTAGATCAACTCTTCCATCTATTGAGACATTTATAAGATGTCACTCACTCTGATAGCTAGACAGATTGTAAGCAGGACCCTTTAGGACCTATAATGTCACAGACAAACAGAACTAGTTTAACTTTATTGTACACTTACATGGCAGTTGATTTAAATAGAAGGTCCTTTAGAACATGATGAGGTGTTTTTGCATACTTCAAAGCCAATTAAAAAAAAAAAAAAAAAAGGATATTCCACAGTAATTCTCATAATTCTTACCTAACCAATATATTCAGAATTGTGCAGATTATTTTACAGTTTTCTATATTTGTACAAAATAGTCGGTGTTAAGGTTGCAGACAGCCTATGATCCCGGAAGTTATTAGGATGTAGGTTCTGTAAATGACCATCAGTAGAAAAGCCAAACCAGACAAATACCTTGACTAATGACCACTACAAACATGAATTGCATATGCCAGAGGTTATTTCAAGTTCCTGGATAGATTACATGAGCTTTACATCTATTTAGATCCATTGCTTCTCTCTCGTGTTTCATTAATTCACCACTAACTATGGTGGCAGAGAAGTGATGGACTCTTCTATTGGCGTCATTTCTAGCACATTTTACCATGCATATAAAATGTGTCTATATCCAAAAATATGGACAGTCCATGTGGTGACTGTCATTATGATGGGTCAGAGTAATAAAATATAAGTAAATAAATAAATCTCTGGGAAAGTGATACTAAGTCATAAGCACCCATAGAGAAAGGATTAGATCCTCTCTATTCCATGGAGCTCAAGTACACTATGCTTAAGTACACCAAGTGAATCAAGCTGCATTAGTATGTAATCAGTGTAAGGAACATGAATAGTACATTGAAAAGTAGTCTCTAAAAAGTTATTCTAAAAGAGAGAGAAGGCACCTCATGCCTTCTGTAATTTTTCAGATGTGACTGACAGTGAGGATCAAAAGCACATACCTCTCTATGCTGCCATCTTTCTTGCCTCGAAGACCCACTAGTAAAGCATGTACAAAGACATTTCAGTTGACTTCGCATGTTTCTATTTTATTAATTCAAAACCGTGGAGTAGGCATATTTGCCAAGCTAAGTAGATGTAAGAGTGTGAATACAGTCCCAAGATAGCAGTTACTTCTACATCTCATGCTGCAGAATGGAAGATGAATGGGCTGTTCAAGGGAAGCAAGACTGCTTAGCGAGCAGAGAGATCATTATTGGGGAACTCTCCGGCACCGTGCAGATCTCTAACACCTGGCTGCTGCAGACAAGAGCTGTCTCTCCTTGATTCCCCTTTCATTTCCACACAGATGGGGGGTTGTGAGCTGTCACTGAGGCCAGTATGGCAGTGTAATACTGACCTTCAAAACACATGCACAGCAGAAAATCACAGCTTCATTTTCAGAGAAAACTGTTAATAGGTCTCCCTCTTTCATGGAGGCATGGTAACAAGCTCCTGGTTAAACTGGCATTGATATTTCCACTTGGACTTCCACATTAAAATAGACAGCACTACTTAAGGAAGTGTTGTGGTCAGGACTTAGAGGGGAAGCACCTAGACTTTGTGTTCTGAAAAAAAAACCTGAGTGGTCTTTGGGGTCAAATTTTTAAACTCCCTTTCTCCCAGTTCCTTCAGTAGACACTCCATGGAGTACCCAGAAAAAAGTATACAGAAAGGTATGACAGAGAAAGTGGGAATCTAATTATAAAAGGGTGCCTAGACAGAAGCGGTGTAGTCAGAGACACAGGCTAGAAGAATGCTTTTTACAGTGCTGTTCAGAATGAATGTGCCTGGAGCACAGTTATATTGGTCAAAGTGAGAGAAAAGACCACGGCAGAGTTTGGGATAAAACGGTGAAGGGAACTCATGGGAAAATTTTAGGTATATAGGCATGTAACAGACTGTATCTTTAGGATATTTATGTAGAAAGAAACTATGGAATTTAGTCTGAGTATGAGGTTTCAAAGAGCAGTCTGAGCTGAATATGTCTCAGATTAAGGGTATGAGTAAAAGACAAGAGATGTTACTGATCCAGAACGAGTATAGGTGCTCCATATTAGACAGTGTGTTGTCATAGAGTCATAGAATTGTCAGGGTTAGAAGGGACTTAAAGATCATCTAGTTCCAACCCCCCACTAGACACCTCCCACTAGAGCAGGTTGCTCAGATCCCCATCCAGCCTGGTCTTAAGCACTTCCAAGGATGGGGCTTCCACCACCTCTCTGGGCAACCTGTTCCAGTGTCTCACCACCCTCATGGGGAAGAAATTCTTCCTAATGTCTAACCTGAATCGACCTATCTCTAGCTTTAATCCATTCCCTCCAGTCCTATCACTGCCTGACAGCCTAAAAAGTCCCTCCCCAGCTTTCTTGTAGCCCCTTTCAGATACTGGAAGGCCACAATAAGGTCCCCCCAGAGCCTTCTTTTTTCTAGACTGAACAACCCCAACTCTCTCAGTCTGTCCTCATAGGAGAGGTGCTCCAGCCCTCTGATCATCCTTGTGGCCCTTCTCTGGACACATTCCAGCACATCCATATCCTTCTTGTAATAGGGGCTCCAGAACTGGACACAGTACTCCAGGTGAGGTCACACAAGAGCAGAGTAGAGAGGGAGAATCATCTCCCTCGACCTCTGGCCACACTTCTCTTGAAGCAGCCCAGGATACAATTGGCTTTCTGGGTTGCAAGAACACACTGATGGCTCATGTTGAGCTTCTCATCCACCAGTACTCCCAGGTCCTTTTCTTCAGGGCTGCTCTCAAGCCAGTCACTGCTCAGCCTATGTTGGTGCTTGGGATTGCTCTGACCCAGATGGAGGACCTTGCATTTGGCCTTGTTGAACTTCATGAGATTGGCATGGGCCCACCCCTCCAGCCTGTCAAGTTCCCTCTGGATGTCTATTTCTTAGTAATGGGGCAGTCTAGAATATGAGCTTGGACAAGAGAAAATTGAAGAGCAAATGTACTGTATAAAGACATACAGGTGGCCAAGAGAAAGCTGCCTGCTCCACAGCACAGTCAGGAGAATTGGGACTGCATATGAAGCAGATAACAGAGTCACAGAAGCTGAAGAACAGGACCAGAATAATACATCATCATATTTAGTTGTCTCACAGTATTTTGCAATATTATCTCACTGGTCATTTGCATCAATAATAGGAGAAAGGACTTTTATCCTTCCGCCAGTTTAGCATACAGGGAAAGACACAGCTGTGCAGGTGGTAGGTATTACTGCAGCACACATAGAATGGAGATTGGCAGCAGTGTAGCTAGTTCAGTGTAGCTAGCCTGAGGAGCAAGGACTAAGATTAGGCTACAAAAAAGTATTCAGAACCTCCTGAATTACTTTTTATAACATGTCCATATATGCATAGAGGGGTGGATAGGTGTATTATCTCATATATTGGATATATTTCTCATTGGACTGTAAAAGCCAGGAACAAAAATCTACTCAGGTGGTTTTTTTTATTGTAAATGCAGTGTACCAGGAAAATATATTTGCAGCTTGGTTAAGTTTTTGTTGTTAGTTTTTCTATCAATGCCTTTGACTCCTAGTAATGTTTTTGCATTTAAGTCAGTTTTGCTATTTTTCTAAAGGCAAGTCACAGAAAACAGAGCTGCAAAAGTCCATCTAGGTTTTGCCACCACAGTAACTAAGAGGAAAATTAACTTAAATTGTTTGTCAGTTTTAATTACAGAACTTTCAAACAGTCTTTCATATGCCTTATTTCAGGTATTATGTTATTTTGAAAAGGATCAGTTTTTCCAGGAAAAAAAAAAAGGGGGGGGGGGGGGCAATAGTCTGCAAGCATGACTCAAAGTAGTGGAAAAGAACATTTCAAAATTACAAGTATGTGAAAAGTTCTAATTGTATTTCATGCTGAATTATACTAAGCGGTACCTGCCTGCCTCCATATCCTACTCAATCCAGTGAAACTGTTCATGGCAGAGATTCAGACTCTAAATGAAGGCCAGAAGAAGAAGAAAGCTCTGGCTATCTACCTGTTTTTCATAATCTTCTTCTTTAAGTCTTTCCCAGCATTGGGAAAAAAAAAAACCCTGCTTACTCCTGTGACAGTACTATTGGCCTTCCCTTATGGTTTTGCTTGACTCTTGCAGTCATTACTCCCCTCTCTCACATTTCACTACATTTTCCTCCTCAACTTCCTTTTCCCTCTTTGATTACTATTTTTGATTTCAGCTGTTGTAATGTTATCTGGAAGAAATGAGGCTGGTATTGTCTTTTGAAGGCTCTGAAATTAGTATCTATTATAAACTTTCTACAGTTAGAATTGCAGTTCCACAGGTTTTCTATCTTATTGTCATCAGCTTCACCATTCCTGAGAAATGGAGCAGACAAGGGAGGCAATCATTGCAGAAGAAAAGGAGGGAAGTATCTGGGAAAAGACCATTAATTTGAAGAAAAGGGCCAACCCTACCAGATTAATCTCATGGTCTATGAAGAGCAGTGCAGGGTAATACACTCAGGATGCTGGCAAGGAGACAGGCATCTATATTTTGGACTAATGAAGTCCTATTAAGATCTATGTGCTTGGAAGCATTCCTGGAGCACTGTACTAAGCATGGATCATGGCAACCTAGTCATCATTCAGCAGAACGTAGCTGCCTGCCTTGCCAGCTCAGATGCAATAAGGCAGTTTTTCTAAGCAGATGTGTCTGAGACCTCAAGGGCATCAAAGCGTCTGAGATTCGTAACTGCTCTGACAATCTGGCAGCAGATCTGTTTGGCACAGGGCACTGCTAAGGCAATAGTGAGCTTTGGAGTTGTTTCTCTCTTCCCAACAGCATTTTGCTCAATGTCTTTCTGTAAGATGAAAAAAAAAAAAAAACCAAAAAAAACAGAAGGGGTCAGGCTGAGAAGGGAATGTGATAAAGAGTTGGTTATGGCCTTCTGTACTGTTGTCACTTGACAGAGCAGCTAGGTAGAGATGGTAAAACTATGGATAGATGAGTCTCGAGAGTGTCTGGAGTTAAATCTCCTGTGGGCAATGGGCTAAATAAATAGTCATTACGACTCTCTATAGGCTTGAGAGAACTGGGATATCTGGGTATACCACCCAAGCCAGTCATGATGGGTTTGGGATTACAAATCACAAATGCTCTTTCATCACTGATAGTGTGCTGATCTCTGTGAAATGAACATATGTTTTTGTATCTAGTATCCACACACAGATACTGATTTTGTGGACGGTCTCACAGAGTAAGATAGTGTTTCAGTTTAGGGTCAGGGAGGCCCCTTAGACCTATAACAGACGTTCTCTGTTAACCCTGCTCCCTCCCGAGAGGGGAAGGAGAAAGGGAATGAGGGAGAGAGGCTTAGTGATTAGAAAAGGAAACTAGAACAGCTTTAATGAAAATGAAAATAATAATAATAATGGAATATATACAAATATATACAAAACCAGTATCAAACCCAACTCCCCCTGATGGTAATTACATCACCATCACCTCTGATTCTGTGGAGCAGGCACTGGAAGAGTCCCAGACTGGGACAAGCAGCAGACGGGAGCTGGATTCTGATACCAGATTCAGGAATAGAAGGCAGAACGGACAAAGTCCTCCTTGGATGCTCCTCAGAAGAAAACAAAAGAAGACATGAGTCGAGCCAAGCAAAGCTGGCAAAGTGGTCCAAGAGGGCAAAGAGAGGAGCCACAGACCCTCTGGATCCCTCAGCTTTATACCAGATACAATGTATATGAGATGGAATCCCTCGTTGGTCAGTTTAGGGTCACCTGTCCTGGCTGTTCCTCCCTGCAGGTGCAGCCTTTCACTTTCTGCACCCCTCAGTGGGGTACACAAGATCCAGCAGTGGCCTTGGTCTGCACGTCAATCCTTGATAGTACTCTAAACATGAGGCATTATCACTGCTAGAAGCAGACACTGCCTGCGAAAACATGCTACTAACTTCAGACAGTGCAGATAGTTAGAACTGAGCTGAAAAGTAAAATCACTGAACTGAATTAGTTCTGTTGTCACTCAGACCAGGACAAACAGCTTTTTTGCAGAAAGGGCCTTACCATTTCTTTACACAAAGAATTGGCTTCAAGTGCAGCTTAAAGGCAGTCCTAAATGTCAGAACTCTACAAGAGCAGACAATAAAAAGGTATTTTTAAGTTATTATCACAACTGTGGCATAAGATTATAGGAAATCTTTATACTGGAGTTTATATGTATCATTTACTGTTTTCTGTCAGCTTTGGTGACATTTTCTTCTCCACTGGCTCAGTCAATATGAGTCACAAGGAGAAAAGGACATGTTTAGCACACAGAGACATTTAGCTGAATCTGTGAACTTGTTCCATGTTGTGAACATATCTTCTCCTTTTCTTCCTTCTCAACCTGAATCGAGCAAGTGTGCATTAATTTTATTGCACCCCATCTCACTTTTATGCTAAAAAGAAAAAAAATTAAACACTGTAATTATTCATCAGGGTTAATTTTTTTTATATTAAAAATATGAATCATTAAGAAAATGTTTAAAACAAATCCAAATTCCATTTCTACATGCTCAGCACCTTGCCATTCCCTCAGAAAAAAAATCGTATTTTCAAAGCTTTAATATCCCATCATGCATCTGCGTCAAAAAGGGAGAGTAATTTTGTCTGTTCTTAGGCTATTCAATGATATTAAGAATGAAAAATCCTCTCTCTAATGAAAAATAATGTTCTGCTTTATCATGATTATTCTAGCTCTTTGTAATACAGTCCGCACGGTGCAGTGGTATTGTTGTAATTAAACCATCAAAACGAAGAGTACTGGGGAAAAACTACATCAGGACTGTATCCTTTCCTTGCCACTAGCCTAGACCTTCATCAATAGTGAGATAGCACAAGGGGCAAGGGGAAGACCTGAAGGAGGCTAAAGTAGGACCAGGAACATAACCAGCTATTCCAGCCAGACCATGAAGAAGATCGTGAACTGATGAGATGATGCACACAATTTAAGTGACAAATTCCCTCCTTTTCCAACCACCATGTGATTTCCTACCCCTGAAAAAGTCCAAGTGCTTGAACTGTATGAATTTAACTCACGGTGACAACTGCAAGAAGCTGTAGCTAACTTTCATGAAATGTAATGCAAAACCCAGAGAAACAGAAACAAGCCAGTTCCCTGACTTGTTTTCTCAGTCACTGTATTTAAATCCCACATAAACTCAAGGATGTTTTTGTAATGTATGAAGACAAATATTTGTTGATCAACAGATGACCCCTGCTGGTGTGCAAAAAAACCCTCCAAACGACAAACTATGCCAAAACATTGATAAATTCAACTATCCCCCCTCCTATTTAATATTTTTTCCTGTTTCCTTTGTGCACGTTTGCCTGTGGTTTGTACTTCATTTTGATTAATCGCATCACTCTATCAAGACTGCAGCTTTTCAGGCTGTTTACCAAAGGATTATCTGTCGCCTGTCTTTTTTACACTTCTCTCTATAATCAAACACATGCTATTCACTTACCAATAGCATCTTCTCATCTCTGCTCCATGTGTGCAAAAATTTCTCTCTGATAATTTTCAAACAAGTTCCTGGTGATATTATTGTCTCATTGTCTGTTTATTTGGAATAGGTGTATAGCAATTGTTTGTTCTCTGTGTTTCTGTGCAACTTGTTGCTGTTATCAAATTCAGACTTTTATTTGTAATACCATAATTATTGGTATTCTTTTTTCTGTTTTCTCCTACTCATTTGACTTTGACCTAACTTGAACCTAGAATGAACTTTTACAAATGTTCACCTGTCCTGGTTTGAGTGAGAACAGAACTAATTCTGTTCAGTAATTTTCAGCTCAGTTCTTCACACTAACTGCACTGTCTGAAGGTAGCAGCCTGTTCTCACAGACAGTGTCTGCTTCTGGCGGTGATAACACCCTGTGTTTAGAGTTACTACCAAGGGTTGGTCTGCAGACCAAGGCCACTGCTGGGTCTTGTGTACCACACTGGGTGGTGCACAAAGTGAAAGGCTGCACCTGCAGGGAGGAGCGGCCAGGACGGGTGACCCCAAACTGACCAACGAGGGATTCCAGACCATTTACGGCATATTCAGTTTAGAGCTGAGGGATATGAAGGGTCTGTGGGTTCTTCTTCCCTCTTGGACTGCTTTGCCAGCTTTTGCTTGGCTTGGCTCGGGTCCTCTTTTGGTTTCTTCCTCGGAGCATCCAAGGAAGACTCTGTCTGTTCGGCCTTCGATCTGGTCTGTGTGTTCCTGAACCCAGTACCAGAATCCAGCTCCTGAACACAGCTCCTGTCTGCTGTGGGGCCCAGTCTGGGACTCCCCCAGTGTCTGTTCCACAGCATCAGTGGTGACAGTGATGTAATTACCATCAGCGGGGTTGTGTTTGATACTGGTTTTGTATATATTTGTATATATTCCATTATTATTATTATTATTATTAATTTCATTTTAATTAAAGCTGTTCCAGTTTCCTTTTCTAATCGCTAAGTCTCCCTCCCTTATTTCCTTTCTCTTCCCCTTTGGGGAGGGAGGGGGGTTAACAGAGAGCATCTGTTTTAGATCTAAGGGGCCACCCTGACCCTAAACCGTGACATCACCAAAAATTAACATTATTTGGCCAGCACATGCAATATTTTCCTTTAGCCATGATCACTTCATCTTGTCTGGAACAGTCCATGTGATTTTAAGCTGGTATTATCATCGGAGTTCTACATAGTTGTACTGTCTTCTCTTGGCATTTCATCCACTAAGTCCAGTCCTCTCACCAAGGATGGGACCATGAGCAGTGCGGTTGGGTGAGGTGTTCACAGCAGTATGCTGATAAGGCTACTTTCTAGTGCTAAACGAAGATTCTTTATTTAATTTTACCCTGTGAATCTAACAAGTTATATCAGTTGTGCATGTGAAATCACAAAGCACATTGCATTTTTTTTCTCTACATGATGTTGCACAGACTTTCATTTCTAGAAACTCTGCATTCCGCATTGTGAATTTTTTGTGTTGTTCTTTCTACACCGTGACTCTCTTGGATAGCCAAGAAGGAACACTACAAGTATGCATATTTAACTAGATTGTTCAAGATAGATGTTTCTTATATAAGCCCGCTGGAGATGTGCAAAGGTATACTGTCATCTGTTTTGGTGAGAAATTCCATGCCCAGCAGCCAGCCACTGGGAAAGTTCTGCCTGTGGCTTTCCCAACACTCCTCCTACTGCTCAGTAGCTTGTGTGCCAGTTCAGCTGTCGTCCCTAACAGAGAGCAACATTTTTTTAAAAACACTTTTATTTACCTCAAATAACTGCTAAAATCTTGTCACTTTGGATTACATTTTATCTTGCCTTCCAGCTTCTTGTTAAGTTTAAAAGTATGAGTTCCTTACAGAAAACTTTGAGCAGCTTGTTATGTGTCCCAGAATTTTCATTTCTTCCTTTTCGTTTTTTCTTTCCATTTAATTTAAGTGTTGCCGTGTTAGTCTCCAGCAACATTTCTGCCTTAGGGACCTTCACCTTAATCACATTCTGGTTGTATTAACTCCGTGACTTAAATAGAAATGTTTCTTCAGTCCTCTCCTCTGTCACGTAGAGCTTTCTGAGTATACTCATTGCAAAATGTAGCCTTTTCTGAAGCCCAGATACTACTTGTCTACATTTTTTTCTTAGCAAAACAAAACCTAATATTTGAAGAAAGTATTATAGAAGTCACAACCTTTCTGGAATAAAATTTCTTCCACGGACTTTAAATTAGATGCTGAAAGTGATAACAAAAATGAAACAAGCAAATAAATGGTGTTATATTTGCATGTCTAGTGGGTGTTTTGTACTTGTCATTCTGTCGGAAAGTTTTGAGTACTCAGGTAAATGCAAGCACTGAGCAAATGGAAATAGTTTGGGTCTGGAGTTTGGTTTGATTGGTTGGGTTGGGCTTTTTGCATTGAATCTTACTGTAAACTAATATTGAGGTCATGAGACCTTGTGGAATCTATTTCAGAAAACAGCATGTAATTAATCTGATTTCATTATGACCTGATGATCTCTACAGCCTGCAGATAAGACTTAACTGGAGTCCAAGAGCCTGTATAAGGGAGAACGTGTGCACAGCACTTTAGTTTCATGCACAGAGGGCTGCATATATATATATGTTTTCTGAGAGATGAAGTTCAGAACCAATTTTTGTCATACTGAAATTATAGTTTATTTAGAGAAAAAAAGCACTGAAGTTTTTAAAACTGGAAATATATGAAAACAAAAAATGCAAAAGTTTAAAATGCAATTAAGGCACTTGATGGGGATTCAGACAGTTCCCACTGAATTCCACTGGTGCTACAGGTTTTCTCTGTGACCTTGAGCAAATCACTTAATCTCTCTGTACCTCTGTTCCTCATTTATTTTTAAAAGGATGGTAATACTTCTTCTGTCTCTGTATTTACATTACAAACACATTTTACTCTGTGTTTTATATGATTATCACTGCAATAAGGATCTTATCTAAGAATTATAATAGAGTTGCATTTATCTATGTAAAAAAAGCAATATATTTTGTATGATAGGTTATCCTGTATGGTAGGTTATCCTGAGATATGACCTGGCTGTGTAAGGAGCTGCTATTATTGTTAGCACACCAGAAGTGTGTTAAAGACTCAGTCAAACTCAGTGCTTCAATGTTACTTGGCTTTTTTATCAAGAAATGATGGGCTGATCTTACAAAGGCTTTCTGTATAGGAGTAAAATAAATGTGCTTGGGAATGACTATTGTACCAACCTTGAAGACTACCAGTATAGGCTGACCTGCACCCACACCACTAAATTCAGACAGCACTAATGCATGCAGGCTGCATGCATGCTGGTTACTGGGAATGGCCCTTAGCTTGTAGTAGCTCCCAAACTGTGTCCTGGAGTCTCATGAGAGCTTTCTGGGCCCAAACTGTAACAGTACAGGCTGGACAAAGAAAAATTTGCAGGCTCTGTTTAACAGTGGCCAGTCAAACCTTGCACTCTCACTACCCATTCTGTTACTGTCTATTGTTATGTGGTTATAATAATCTATCCCAGTCTTTCTTGATGCAAATCCTAAGGCTGGAAAAGAATAAAGTGAGCTGCAAAAGGAGATTTGCTAGTAATAAAACATAAGAAACTTGACATTAAAAATTGTCCAAAGTAAGTCCAGTCAAAATTCAGGAAAAAAATAGTTTCTATTGAAACTACTCCAATTATGGAGTAACCTTGAACATTCCCTGGCTGAAGGAGTGAGACTATGGATGAGTACTCCATGTGATTCCAGTTTATGGGTTTTGTATCAATTTGGTGATTAAAACATTCATTTGGTAGGTAGATCAGGACCTGATCTTTCTCCTTGGTTCTTGCAAGAAGGTATTAGGCATGCAGATCTGAGTCTTGTAAAAACAGGCATACAGCCCTGAACACAAACCTCATGCCTAGGGAAGAGTCATCCTAAAGACAGTTTTACTCAGCATATCCTTCTACCTTACCTAGGGACCTCCTGATTATTCTGATTGAATCTTCTTGGCCCAAGGTCACATCTTTTGACTCCTGTCTTCCTCATATCTAAAGTATTTGAAGCAAAGTTCATTTGTAGGTTTTACATGGTCTGCAGAGCACATCAGAAAAGGAATTTTAAGCCTATACTTTGGTGTTGTTGAAATCTGGGGATATAGGCATGCTCAGTTCAAGGATGACAATTTGTGTCCCATCAGGTCTCGAGGTGACAGCCAAGGCTGGTGTCAGACAGATCAAGTGTTTAAGAGGTTCTCCACAGAACAGCCAAAGCTGATGCACAGTACAGGGAGACCTGATGGGATGCACTGATGTAAAAAAATCATCATTGTGCCTACCTCAGGTCTGTCATGATGGGCTTGCTGGCACAGAGCAGGAAACACACTGGTTTAGATTTCTCTCCAGCTTACACTCTAATAATAGCAGAGACACAGTAAACATGCCCCTGTACACTGTGTGCACAGGACCTGCAAGCCTAACTCCAGGTTACTGCTGTCTCACTTGGCAGCAGAGCATTTAAAGAGGATTTAAATCTCTGTTGAAATCTAGCCCAGGCTGATTCTGAAGGGCTTAAAGTCTAAACATATTTACCTAACAAGGGATCTTATTACAATACAAGCCTCTACACAGTGAAGACCCACGGTGTGGCTATCAGACAGCCCTAGTAATGGTAGGTGTAGCTGAACTGTTGCTTCCAGAATTATCACCCTATCCCAGAAACATTGCCTGGTGTTACCATGTGGGACAAAACAAACAAGCAAAAAAAAGTAGCAAGCAAAAAAATTTTTGCTACTTATTTTACAGTTTGAAAATGGTTTTAAATGTGTCATAATAAATTGCAACACCTGATCAAACATTGCCCTGCATATTGCTTTCTGATGAGTGTTTTATGCATTCTTGTCTCTGCAGACTGAAGAAGTCCTGAAGATTGATGGAGGGCCATGCTATTCAAACAGCAGGCGTTGCTGAGACAGAAGCTCTTTGTGCTAGGCAGCCTTGCTATTGGAAGTCTCCTATATCTAGTTGCCAGAGTTGGGAGCTTGGATAGGTAAGTCATTAGATAGCAGTTCTCAATTATAAATGGGCTAAGATTGTCTGAAGTTTTGCTTCAAGGGCCTGATTTTTTAATATACTTTTAAAGTATCTACTCATATATAGAAAGACAGAAAGACTGTCTGTTCTAGTGGTTTCATGTGCTTTCATCTCATTTGGAGAAGAGAGTAGGAAAATAGTCACAGGTCATCTCTGTCGAAGTATTTCTGTCTGTCCATTTGTATTATGAGCACATTGACACTTGTTTTTAGAGAAGGAATAAAACAGAACCCAGCAAAAATGTCATTACAGTAGCTCATTTTTGTCTGTGTGCATCTGTGCATTGACCTCTAATTTCAGCAAAACAGTTATGATGTATTTATATATCATCTCTTCTAAATTTATGAGCAAGCAATTAACGTGCTACAGTGGTAGTTAAAATTAAGTATGAGCCTGCAGAGTAGCTCGTCAAGTTTTGAATACTATTTCACTTGAAAGATTGCTTCAGGGGTTGAGAATTTTAACTATGTTAATTAGCCAGCATTTTCTGGAGCTAAATGTGCTAAATAAGTGGGTTTTCTCTGCAAGTGATTTCACAGAGAGCAGTAGAAAATCCAGCAGAGGAAATCAAAGAGTAATTGGCACTTTTGACCAGGGTGAGTTTTGACTGGTTATTGACAGTGCAGCAGTAGTGCTACCTGCACTGACACTGATGTTTCTGTCACCTTCAAAATGGCCTGGGATTGGTCTGGCAGGTGCTGCAAAAAGCAAAAAAAAAAAAGTTGTTTCAAAAGAATGAATTAAACAAGACTTCAGGATTTCTAGAAGCTGCTAGACATCTTGCCAGTGCTAATGCTCTATTAGTGTACCTCTTTTAAGTGATGGAAAACATTAGTTGAGTTCAAAATTGTTACACAATGATGTGTGAATGCGTAGTGCATGGAAAGTGAATTGAAAACAGAGATACCTGGTGTCCATTGCTAGGTAATGTTGAGCTCCATCTGAGATCACTGGGTGCCTTCTTCAACTGCTTAAATCCACTCCAGAAGAGCGAGACCATGTACTTAACTAGGACTAACTGCATTTCAAATTAAGCCCCAGAATTTATATCTTCTTTTCTCTGGTAGTCAAAGCATCTCAGATGCTTCAGAGACAAAAATCTTCACTGAGACTAATGTCATTCTGTAAATGGAGGCAGAAATCCTTACTAGTCCCTGCAAAAGTGTATTTTATACTCAGAGGCATGAAATATAATTAACCTTATGCTGTTTTCTATGCTTGCACATCTACAGAATTTACTGATGGCTATAAAATTATCTCGCCACAGTATTTGACTTCCTGACCTCCTGCAGCAGTGAATTCCAACGGTTTCATATATAATGTTGCCAATGGCAGCAAAATTCAGTTTCATTCTCTTGCATTACCCAGTGTGAAAAATACCACACTGCTGAAAATCAGTCCTTTATTTGGACTTGTTATGAAAGAAAGAGAAGCACTAGTGTCAAGGCTTTGTTTCAGGGCCATCCACTAGACCTGTAACAGACACTCTCTGTTAACCCCCCTCCCTCCCCAAAAAGGAAGAGAAAGGCAATAAGAGACTTAGGGATTAGAAAAGACAATTAAAACAGATTTAAAGATAATAATAATAATTATTAATAATAATAATAAAATTTCATATATACAAGACCACTGTTGAACCCAACCCAACCCAACCCCCCAGTGTGGTGCACAATGTTTAGCAGTGGCCTTGGTCTACATACCAGTCCTTAGTAGTAACTCAAAACATTAAGCATTATGACTGCTAGAAGCAGACACTGGCTGTGAAAATATGCCCTTAACTTCAGAAAGTGAAGAGGCTTAGCTGAAAAGTAAAATCACTGAACAGAATTAGTTCTGTTCTAACTGAAACCAGGAGAACTAGATAGGATGAGACACGTGAATTAATTGGAAATGTTCTTCTGCCTCAGCCCAAGGGCACAATCCAAACTTGTTGCACCTGTCAATTAAAAGGACATTGAGTGGCTTCAATAAACTGTAGAAAAACTAATTGTTCAGGAAGAAATCCAGATTCATTTACGCTTAATTAATGATGATCTAATTGGAACAAGAAAGCTAAGGATGGCTCACATTTAATAGCCTCGCATTAGGCTCTTCAATGGTAATGTTTTGCATTTTCTTAGACACAAAGAGAAATTACAAATAGTTTGTCTGATTCATTGAGTCATAAAGTCCAGTAAACTGAGTCCTTCCCTCTAGGGGAGGACACTGTCCTTCAGATCCTGAGTGCATGGATCTGCTTCACATGTGGAAGCTCAAACAGATTCTATGCCTGGAAATTTTGAGAAGATCTGGATCAGTCTTTGAGCTTCCTGACTCCCTCATTGGCAGTCCTTCATTGGTTCCTGCTGGAGCCAGGCTTATATGTTTTTTCCACTGTCACACATCCATTGGAAAAAAATAAGCAAGTATTCTGCATCAGGAGAGAAAGAACTGCTACTTGTCATTAAGACTGCTCAGACTTAATTTAGCTTTTTTTGGAATTTATCAAGAATACCATTCTCTGAGTTGAATTATTTTATGGTGGGTTTTCTTAAGAAGAATATTCGTGGAGTTTTACAGTAGCAGCTTGAGAAATTTCCTGTATTAGGAGAGGAACTTCAGTGATACAATAAATGTCACATACTCTTTCTTTGCAAAGGACTGCTGTTTTAATAGGAAAAAATTGCTCAAAGAATCAAAAAATATTAACATGTTGCAATATAACAGTAGACAGTTAGATCTGGGGATTCAACCACCAAGGTATGACAGACTGCTTAATACCACCACTGCCAAGATCTTTTAATAGATATTTTTCATTGTTTAGAGAGAGGAAAAGAAAGGAGAAAGAGTAAAAAACCTGAAATGTAAAGTGTTGAGGAAGGACTTTTAACAACATCCAATCTTTTCCCTTAGGCTAGAGGATATCTTGAGTATTTATTTACTTTTAAAGGAAACCACCCTGTTTGACAAGCTGTTGTGTTACACTGAAGGCAGTGCTAACTATCTGTTTGAGCTAAAGAGATAAAATTAGTTGAAATGGGTCTGGAACTGCTGTTGTAGAATCCTTTTTGCTTGAAAACAAATAACAAATACACAGAAGGAGAGGGAAGAGAAGGACAGAGATAGCAGCTGCAGCTTCTGTTTCTTATGCTTTTAACTGCCACCTCCTTCCTGTAGAAAGACTATCTTACCAGCCACACCACAGTCTGACCAAATTGTACCAATGTCAAGTCAAGATGATATCAATGCCCAGAAAAGACTAGAAGTTTGGAAGATATGTTTATTTGTATATTTTGAGTTAATTAAAGTGAGCATAGGAAAAGCCTGCTTTGTCTTTGCAGTTATGTACCTAGTAACATACCTTTGTTTTAATCAGAAAGAGGATGTAATTATTAATAACAGGATATCTCTGTCTAGAGCAAAGGCTATAGAAAGAGCTGTGAGTTGGCCAATGAACTAGCCATGAAGAAGTGTTGAAGGCAATCTAAGTGAAACTGAGGGAAAGGTAATTCCAGCAGAGGAGATCACGACCGCCAACTCACAGACCACTAACCTCAATTACACCACCTCCTCAAAAGATCAAGGAAGTAGGTGGTTAAGAAAATAGATAGAGCACACACCATAATTTACATAGCAAGTGAGGATATTTTGACCAATCATATAGTTGAATAACAATGCAAATGTATTAGAAAGAGGTATATAATTAAGATTTTGTGTATAAATAATTGATGTTTTCAGGTGCTGGGTGTTCTGGTTTTGTCCTGTCACTCATGATTGCACTCTCATGAGACTAAGGACAATACCTCTACCTTGTATGTGCATACTAGGTGACAGACCCAGTTTTGGGAAAACAGAGACATTGCTTTCTGCTTGTTTTGTTGTTTGTTTTTTTGTTGTGGTGTTGTTTTTTTTTTTTTTAATAACAGGTTTGTATCAGTGTTTCCATGCTTCAGTCTTTATGGCCAAGTCAGGGTCTTATTCAGTAGATGGCAGAGCTCAAAGGAAAAGGAGACTAGAAACTTGAGAAAAGAAATAACAACAGGAACCCACTCGTCATCACACCTTCTAATTAATCTGCAGGATTTAGCTAGAGGTCATGTGAACCCAGCAATGTCATCTGGGTTGTTTCTTCTGCTCTGTCTGGACAGGCTATACTTCTCAGCATCTGGATAATCAGGAAAACAGCTAGCGGGTCAGACAGGGGGATCAAACTTATTTTGTCCCAACCATCCATTGTCCTAGCATCAGTGTCAAATTAGAGCCTCCAACAAGCAGTGATGGATGGAAAAACCATAAAGAAATAAATAATTCTGTCCTCAAAGCAGAGTTTGAATAATATACAGTAAATGAGTGAGGGACCACATGCTGAGGAACCAGGATAAATACTGAATACCTAAACAGCTATTAATGAACATTGTCCATCTGGTATACTGGCTGAGGCAGGGGTCCTGTGAAAAATAATAGCATGTGGCCGTGTAATTTAAGAACCGTATCCTAATATATATGCACAGTGAGCTCATATTAAAATTGCCTAGGCAACCTTTGTTCCTACATATCCTTAATTTTGGAGAGCATGGCTCCACAAAATTACTAATTATATTCTTCTGTAGGACTTTGGAAGCTCTAGCTACACACCAATTTCATCTTCGGTGCAATATTGGCCTGTATAATGACCAAAGTACTGATGAGGTGAGGGGTTATTCAAGTTCCTGTAGCAGCAAAATTTTAACATTTTTCTTACTCAATAATTTCTTGCACTCAGTGACATCAAACACAAGAAGGAAGCATTAGAAAAGTGGAATATAGGTGAAACAATTGCAGGTGAATATAAAGAAAAAGTAGCACAAAAATGCAGGGGCAAAAGAAACAGTAAGGCACAAAACGAAGTTCAGTGGGACATTACATAAGTTATGATAAGAAAACAACTGATGTAATGATGCAATAAATGCACATTTAAAAAACATTTCTTGACATTTTTTCTGTTCCTTGATACTCATGTCTGATTCAGAACCTTGGTCTTTCTGATTCACAGGGAAAACACCAGGCATCTTCTAAAGAGGAGGGAAAATATTGAAAGGTGAAACCTTGAAAGCTGTTTTTCATCCCCTTTGCTCCTCTTCACTAAAAGGGTCAACTCTGGATGAGCACCTAATAAAGTCAACACAATGGGAAGCAAGGGAAAGATTTCAGGCTAGCATAGGAAGTGTTAGAAAGAGATGACTTAAATGAACTGTATTTTTAGATCAAAATGACCAAATAAAATTCATCTTAGAATGGTTTAAAAATCTCCAAAGCAACCACAAAATTATGAGGAATGTGGGAAGTGAGGCAAGGTTCAAGAAGCCCTGAGAACAGTAATCATAGTGCCTATGCTTGCAAAGAGCAATAGGTTGGAGTTAGGAGTTACACAGCTAAATCACAGCAAAATACCAAAATAACTAACTTGTAAACAATTTAATCACTGGCAGAATAAAATAGAAGTTGAAAGATGGGTACAACTCATTACATTGCAAAAGTTTTCCAAGAGCGTGTTTGCCTTATAAAGAAAACTTGCCTTAAGAGGTATCCTCTTTTAACAAATACCTCTTATTTTGCTTGCAGACTGCAGCCCCTTTGCCCCATTGACGGTCGATTTGGACCCCGCAGCCAGGATGAAATCCCACTGAGAGCTCTGCAGTTCAAACGAGGGCTGCTTCATGAATTCCGAAAGGGCAATGCCACCAAGGAACAAATACGACTGCACAATCTGGTTCAGCAGCTTCCCAAGGCCATTATCATTGGGGTGCGGAAAGGAGGCACCCGAGCACTACTGGAGATGCTGAACCTTCACCCTGCAGTGGTCAAAGCTTCTCAAGAGATTCACTTCTTTGACAATGATGAGAACTATGCCAAGGGGATTGAGTGGTACCGGAAAAAAATGCCCTTTTCTTACCCTCATCAAATAACAATTGAGAAAAGCCCAGCATATTTTATCACCGAGGAGGTACCTGAAAGGATTTACAAAATGAACTCATCTATCAAATTATTAATCATTGTCAGGGAACCTACTACAAGAGCTATTTCTGATTACACTCAGGTGCTGGAAGGTAAGGAAAGAAAGAACAAAACATACTACAAATTTGAGAAGCTAGCCATTGATGCTAATACCTGCGAAGTGAACACTAAGTATAAGGCAGTGAGAACCAGCATCTACACAAAACATCTGGAAAGATGGTTAAAATACTTTCCGATCGAGCAGTTTCATATCGTGGACGGAGACCGGCTCATCACAGAACCACTGCCAGAACTCCAGCTGGTTGAGAAGTTCCTAAATCTTCCTCCAAGGATAAGTCAGTACAATTTATACTTCAATGCCACAAGAGGGTTTTACTGCTTGCGATTTAACATTGTCTTTAACAAGTGCCTGGCGGGTAGCAAGGGACGCATCCATCCAGAGGTGGATACCTCTGTCATTACCAAATTGCGCAAGTTCTTTCATCCTTTTAATCAAAAATTTTACCAGATCACTGGGCGGACATTTAACTGGCCCTAACTAAACTTCATACAACACTTTCTCTAGCATCTGAGACATGCAATAAGTGTCTCTGCTAAAATATGCACTTTTCATAGACACGGCTATCAAAGTAACTTTTTTTCATGCATACATGTACATATGCAGTGTGTGACCAAATATATGGTGGGATAAATTTTTTCTACAGAGTAGTAACTAACATAAATTTACTGTCAGCATAGTTGCATCTTTTAAGCTATAATAACAAAGGGAAAGGAGATATTTAGGGAAATAAAGTTAAGCGCTGTTGAAAGGGTCAGTGTTCCTCTCGCTTAGTGAAGTGTTTCTGTGACATACTTATTGATCCAAGCAGAATGTTAGTTTATGCCATAAAAATTCATGTCAAAAGTCTGTGAAGCTGTGAGAAAGCATAATCTTCAGGCTATATTTGGTATGTATATTGCTAAAGGAATACTGACACTTTAAACACCGTGATGAATTTTTACGAGAGTGGATAGTACTATTTTCTTATTATTTGAAATTAATATCTTATCTCATACAAACTACATTGTTTCAGAGTTCCTGTGGTGAGTTTGCACTATTGTTTTAATGTATGGACCATAGTGTCACTTGTAGCATGTCAATCATGTGTCAAAGAAAGGTCAAATAATTTTTTCTTCTATGCTTGTGTGTCAACAAAGCTAAACATCATGTACATAGTGTACAATGTTTGTAAATACTGGTTTCACACTAAGTAATTCTATTTTGTAAACTGAATATGGCTATTTAATTTATTGTGAAAATTAAATTTATTGTGGTATTTAAAAATGGAATGGATTAAAATTACCTATATGTGCAACAGCTTTTCACCTTTGCTTGATGTACACCAGTGTGGTCTCTTACCCCAGACAGATACGTGCATGTGTGTGAGACAGCTTCATGTCTAAACTTAGTTTCCAGACAGTTGAGAAAACAGATACATGCAGTGAAGCTGAGTTTATTGAGAAACTCATTCATCTGAGAATTTGGTGCAATGCACAGCTCAAAGAACATTATTGCTGTTCTGTTGCGGCTCTTCACTATAATTAATTCAGTTGCAGTAGCCCATGAGGCTAAAGAAGAACTGTAAAAGCTCACTGGAACCAGGTATATCAAAACAGCAGAGCTGCTATCAAAACCAATATGACAAGCAGACAACCAAGATTAGAAGAAGAGTTATAGAGATTTCATCACTGAAAGCTGGTGATGTTTTAGAAGTCAAAGAAAACAGTTTTAATACCTCTGCTTTTATCTAGTAACATACACACCTGCTCCAAACGACCAACTAGTGTTGTTATTACTGGTATAAACATGTAGTTCATGTTTCCATTCAGTGACAAGAAATTAGATCAGGGAATGAGCATTTTCATGTTTTATACATTACATGTCTCTTAAAGATTTGTAAGCAAAAGAATAAAAGCAACTTAAAAATGTCTTTTAAAATAAGAAAAAAAAAAGAAAAACAAACAAACAACCACTTTAAAAGCAACATCTAGAGAATGATGGGGACACATATTTTGGAAGATGTCTAAGATATCTGAATATTCTGAGCTATGGTAGCAGAGTAGCTGGTAGTTCATATTATAATAAGATCAAGTTTTCCCTATGGGCTGTTTATCTTGCTCAGTGATTTGGAAGCATCGGGTTTCAAAATAAGTGACTTTTACAACTCTTGTGAGAGATTGCTACTTGTCTTGCTGTATCTTTAATCATGTGTGCTAGCACTGTGAGCAATGTGCCCTTTCTTCATGCTGCTTCGGAACCTTGCCAACACAACGCAGTAGAGCATATGTGAAAGTTTCTGCAGTAACTACAAATACTACTCACTGTTTTCCTCTATAAGAGTCATTTATCCTGCCCATGTCCAGACATAAAGGCCGAGAGATTTAACTCATCTAGTGGTGGTCAACAAGATTTTATCCAATTTAACATTTTCACAATCTTCATGTGAGCAGACAGATTCCAAACAGCTTTCAATGATACTTAGTGAGTTCATATTGTCCTGGATACAAACTACAACAAAAGGCTAAGATACATTTTCACTGAAAGAGATAAATTAGGTCAAAGTTACCACTAAGCATAAAATATGCATTTGAAATGAATACCTCTATGCATTGATCAGAAAAATCACAGAGACTGTGATTTAACAGACACGACTACACACATTCCTGTTAAAGTCAGCTGGCTTAACTCCAGTTTATCATTTGCAATTTTGGAGACACATGGATAAATTTACATGATATCTTAGACAAATCTGGTTCAAAAAAGCACAGAGGAATAGGCAGGAATAGCAGGGGAGAAAAGAGGGTTCAGGAGAATTGCAATGTATTAAGAAACCTAGAAGAGCAGGAGACTGATTCTCTTTCACTGAGCCTTCACTGTAACATCCTCTTTGCCTTTTTGACATTACCAACTGAAGGGAGAATTTCAAACTGATCCTTAATACGTAGATCCAGCACATCACCCAGAGCGCACTCTTAGGTTAATGGGGATTTTTCTGCAGTATTCATAGCTGGTTTGAGAAGTTCTGACCTTATGGTATTTACCTCCTCAGGAGCCATTTCTGAATAATTCATTTCAGCCTCTTTGCTCTGCTTCCCAAATCCAGAGTGAATCATTTCTATTGAAATTGATCATGAGTGTTCAGACTGGGAAGAGCGCTCTTAGATTGAGTTTATGATTGCAGAGTGATGCACAGCAATATGAAGTTGCAGCTGTTAACTTCTGGCATTCAAGTTCTCTAAAGGCATTGCATCTTTCATAGTTTCTGTACCATAAAATTGCACGCTTCACAGCTCTGATAAATGTTTGGATTAAAACTGTTAATATTTCTGTGCATTTTTATCAGATTGTCCCAGCTGCTATTTAAACTACATGGAACAACAATTTGCAGCACAAAAGAGTATCAGAGATTAATTTGAAATTGTATTTTCAGAAATCAGCATATAGGTAGATAACAGACTGACATTTGGATATCATTTACTGATTCTATATATACACACACTATATATATAGTATATATATATACATACTATATGTATATACTAATATATACACTCTACTGCCCTTTCTTAAGGAAAACACAATACTCATGATGAAAATGTATTTGCCCTGTTTTAATGAACTGTGGTTCTTTTTGCATGATGGCAAAGAATACAGGAGAGACAATGGTTTTAGTAACATATTTCATTATGGTAGTCCAGGATTTTTAAGAGGCAACGGGCATGAACTGGAACACAGGAGGCACCATCTGAACATCAGGAAAAACTTTTTTACTGTGAGTCTGACTAAACACTGTCACAGGTTGCCCAAGAGAGGTTTCAGAGTCTCCGTTATTGAAGTTATTCAAAAGCCATCCTGACACAGTCCTGGGCAACTGATTCTGGGTGGCTCTGCTTGAGTGGGGAGTTGGAACCCCCTTTCAATCCCAACTATTCTGTGATCTTGTAAAGATCTCCTTCTACCTTTAATGTGCTTCTTAAGCATTCACCGTCAGTTTGTTGTTACATAGATGAAAGGTCCAAGTCCAGTGTCATAACACAGCCCAATCCCTGTTTAGATCCAAGCCGTGGAAGCACTACTGTGCACAGGTTTACTCCCTGACTGGATGATGTAACTCATGACCCATGGGCAACTTATTGGAACCCTTTGACTATAGAAGATGAGGAAGTAACCTAGATAAATCTTTCTTTTTCCCATTCTGGATGACCTTAACAATGATGCTGAGTGGCACAGGATATGGTAAAACAGGTTCCATAGCATGTAAGCTATGTAAAGAGAATTTAGTGAAGCTCTTTCAGAAAGCTCAGGGGGAGCAATGTCTCTCACATGGCACTCTCTAGAGAGAGACACTGATGTATGCCCATAAATTTGGGCAATAGAACCATTAAAATTTGTTTCATAGATGTCTATTATTTAAATTCTCTGAAGTTTCAAATTATATTAGCAGCTACTTATAATGGACATATGCCTTAGGGATATATCCAGAATTTGTAGACTGCTGAGTGAATGCAAAATTTTCGTGTCTGAATGTATGAGGTAAATATTTAACTTGTATTGCTTCTCCTTTTTCATTTGAGTTATATGTAACACCAAAGTATAAATCATAATTTGAAGAAAACAGAAACAAAATTTCCATCAACCCACAAGCACATGATGATAAAGTTTTAGAGAAACTTCATTTCCCTGACCTCAATCAAATGCTGGCAACAGTGAGAGAATAAAGCTCCTATATAATCACATCCAGTTACTTTGCAGGCATGATTTCACACATGCAACCGGTTTATCTCACATGCAGTAAGGTTGAGTGTTCTAGTAAAAGGTGTTTGCTTGTACTTTAGCTGATAGATCTCATTGAAATTTAAGCAGTGCTAGAGACCATTTCAGCAATGGCATATCACTGAAATGAATTAACTGCTTCCTTGGCGAAGGCCAAAGACAGACTCCTCACTGGAAGGGATTTTTAATACTCACTAGAAGAAGTTCAAGGTCTAGCTTCTCCTAAAGCAGACAATGCTGCAGCAAGGATCATCCAAAAGCATCATTTGGTACGATGACTGAGAAGCCTGCAGTGACAAGGAAGTTCATGAATGATCCTTCTTCAGTAAGACATCAGGAGCAGAATGTTATAGGAAATAGTATCTATGCTTTCATTTAAAATAGGATAATAACTTTAGAAACCAGGACTGTACAAGAATTCTACAATCCCATGGCAGTTTAGGTCAATGCAGTTGATGCCTGCCAAGGTCCCAACCTCCCTGCCTACATAATGTGCTCTTTCCATCTCATTTGCACTAACTCTCATGTTTACCTGCTCCTTCCACGTGGATCTGTTTCGGTTCACTATGCAAGCAGGAGACTAACCTGTCCTAAAAAGGTGAGTAACATCACTAAAACTGTACTGGGTCAGAACAAAGGTCTTTTCAAAACAGGATCTCTCACTAGAAGTGGACAATAGTTAATACGTCAGGAAGAACATAAAGACAAGGAAAGCATGAAGACATTTCCAGGCTCCAATGGTTTGCAGTCACTGGATGCCTCCAGTAGGAGAGGGTGGTATTCAGACACCCTAGCTGCACTCTACACTGTCCTATATTATCAATTTTCAAGTATAAAATGAAGCAGAGAAATTTGGGTAATACCTTTAAAATCTGATAATGAATATAATGATATGGTAACAGAAGTTTCCTTCCCAACTCACCCTGAAAATACTATGGCTTGTTCCATTAGTTTCTTAAAAATAATACTTGACACATTACTTTAAACTTAATGGAGATCTCTGAGAAGACTTGATCCTTCAGCTTTGTAAAAGGCTGCAGAAAGAGAATAAATGATGGCAAATTTTACTTTCCAAAGAGCTTGTTTGAAGAGAAAGGGATTTCAGGTAAATGCTTTAAAGAGACCTTTCATAACAATCTCAGACGTATTTTGTTATTGTACCTGTCAGCTCCAAGGACATCAACTGGCTACTGGGCTATAGGTCTGTCTTCTACTTCAGTGTCATTGTTTAGACATTATCATCTAAGATTTACTTCACAGAGGAGAAAACATAATACTTTAAAAGTTTAACAACATAATCTAGTGGGTCTCAGATTGCCTTATAAAAATTTTGTTAATGAAGGCTTATGCATGTTACTGAAATAGTGATGTGCCCAGGCTAACCACCATCACTACATCTAAGTGATTTTTCCTTTGTTTATGAGTTTCTTTGAGGAGATGCTTGATGTGTGATATTCCACGGCAGTCTTCTACCAGCTGATCAGCAATGGCTTATTTGCTCTTTAAAGCCTGATTTACCTTCTGACAACTTTGAGACAGACATAATAAACCCATCTTCAGAACTACCAGCTATGACTAACTGCATTTACATGTAGAGAGAAGGGATTTTCCATTCTTTCTGCAATAGTGCACTGATGAAAGAGTCAAGCCCTTAGAGAACATCCATGTGTTATCAATCTGGACACCAGCCTTTTTCCCAGGGCTTGAATTGACAAGTGCAAGGAAAACACAGAAAAGACTGTAACACCATCGTCCATCTGCTGCACCGTGTTTAGCATATGGTAAATAACATTACCTGTTGTTCTGAGATCCCTATTAAAACTGGCAGTAGCATCACTTTAGGAGCTGATGTTGACCAAGCTACCTGACTCTTTTTAGTTTATATTTAGCTTGCTTTCAGTTCAGCTTTGACTCCATTCAGCTTTATTTCAGTTACAAAGTTCTCTCCCATGGTGCACAGTCATCCACAACTCTCCCTCAAATCTTTGTCTTGTGAGACAAAAAGAAACATCAGCAGAGGCTGCCACAGTCTTTGCCACTGTGACTGCAGAGAAAGATTGTGGCACAACAAATTTAATTCTGTTGATGTCCTTGTGATTCCTAGCTGATTCCCTCTAACAAGTTTCCAAAAAATCTTCTCCCAGCAGCAGTGGTCACTACTTTAGAAGGGTAATGCTTCTGTGAATATGGCCTGATTACTGATCATGGTCCAGGCAAAATATGGAACATCTTTATCTTGAACAGATTGCTGTCCTTTGATACACTACATACACTGTACCCATAATACACAGTAAATCATAGGACATGACAAGGAAACAATGCCTCTTCAAACCATCTAATGTTATGCCTCAGGCATGACAGACTCATGCACATCTTACTCCTGGCCTTAATTGCAAACAACTGTTTTGTAATGTATTGAGGCCTTTGCCATCCAATTCCTTGGATGATTTTCTACTGATGAAAGACTTTCCACTTCATTGAACTATGAAGGCATCGTTTCTATTCCAAACCCATGGAGACAGAATAATTAATTTGCAATTCCCTACTATATGAAAAGAAGTGATAGGCATTTCATAAGAGGTGGGACTAGCAGCAGCACTATTACTACCTTCATCTTCAGAGAATTGCTCCAGCTGTTACAACCCCCTCAATGTAGCTCCACTAGTAACACAGCTTTACAGGAAAAGAAAAAAGTCTTTTTACTTTGGATGGCTGTGGTGTATCAGTGCCTTGTAAAGAAAGAGCCCAGACCTATACGTCTGCCAATATGAAACTGTAATTTGTCTTAAAACATGAAAAGTACATTTGCTATGCATTGAAAGGGTCAACAGCATCACAGAGATAAAGAAAATAATAGTTGGGTTTTTTTTGTTTTTGTCTTTTGGGTTTTTTTTAAGTGAATGGTAAGGCCAGCCTTCTAAGATGTAGCCACATGTAATTATCATTGCCATCAATAGTTATTAGCAATGCATACCCTATACAATGGGCAGTTACTGTTACACCTTCAGGCTCATTTAAATCAATTTTCTTTGAAGGCCCACAGGATTAACTGGAGGAGAAACTCGCACTCAGTGCTGATTAGGGAAAAAGTCTGACTATGTTTCCGTCCTGGTGTCTAAAATTGTATGTGCTCTGCCCTAGTACAGTGCCCTGCCATTCTATCCATTGATAACAAAAAGGGGACAAGTACAGCTATTTATACAAGTTCATTCATAATTAAGATCAAGTAAAATTTCTTTTTACAAAACCACAGAGGCTTTATTTTAAAATGCTGTAAATTGATGTTGGAGTATTTCACAGCTGTCATGTTCACTTCCACTTTTCACACTTAGATATTAAAAGAAATTCAGAATATAGCTACTCAGACAGCTTATCAAACCTTGGAGCTACCTAAATACTCCAGATTTCTATTTTTACTCCACTTTAATGGATTAGAATAGCAATGACACAAAATGCTAAGTAACTTAGTAAATAGAAGTAGTAGCAATGCATTTTTATATTGCATAAAAGAGTAGAAACACTCACAGGACTAGACTAAAATTTCAGGTACCTTCTCTTCCTGGTTGTTCCTAAGTGTCAGCCTAAAATACTCTTCCTGACAGTTTTCATGTTCAACCCCAAAAGTGCACTGAGCTACATCCAAAGGTTGTTTCTGCTTGCACTGTGGCTAGGATGTTCTTTGAATACATAAGACGAGCATTCAAATTCTTTCCATCTGAGGAAACTCTGTAATGCAAAGTAGCCTTTGGGGGGGGGGCAAGTACATAACAGAATAGCTGTTAAAACAGGGTTTATGCTATGAATGTTTGCTGGGCTTCCTCAGCACCAGCTAATGTTGTACAACCTCCTCAGGAAGCCAATTGGATGCATGTCATGAACTCTTGGATACTTAAGAGGCTACACTGGCATTTCTGGTGTGGACTGTATTGGCTGCTGAATCATTAGAAGGCACTGCCCTAACTGATGGTAAAATAATCTAGCATCTACTTCCAGGTTAGAAATTCTGCAAGGTGATTACAAAGTTCAGACATTGCAAAAATGATCCCCAGTTACCCTAAATGTCTTGGAGTGACAACCTTGAACAAGAAAATCTCCTGTGTGAAACCAGGCTTTAGGTCTGCAATTTAACAGCCAACTTAAAATCATCTAAGCCTATGAACACCATAGCATCCTGCACAGTGAAACTAACACTACCACCATTTCCAGAAGAAACATGAGATTAGGTACTCTGCAATATTTCATCTCTGAATAGTGAACTAGAGGGCTGACGTAGCTTGTTCACACAGTATGGGGAAGCCTAAGTACCCTGACTAGTTTGGTCAAATGGTCGAGTGGTAGAACTGCTCTATTAGCCACCAAGCAATTTTGAAACCTAGTAACATATTATGAAAACAGCATTAGAGTTCATTTGAATAACATTGGTGATCTCACTTCATTTCCTTTACGGCTCTTTATTAGTTACAATTCAGCAGATCTGATGTTCTTTTAGCTAACACAGCTTTTTGTGCAATTGAGCTGAAGGTGCAGTAGCACTTTATATTCAATTAATTCCATTTTTTCTGCTGCAACTTTTGGGAAGAGCGTTCTCAAAATCTTGAAGGAGCACATTTTCTCCCACATAAATAAAAGTCAAGACAGAAGCAGAGCCCACAAGAATGAAATACCACTGCCTTTAATTTAAGAGATCCTGTCTGCCACACCTATAGTAAAATCAGTGAGAGATAGCTCTTTTGAACTAAACTTTATGATCCTGTAGGGAGAAAAGGGAAGTTTTAGGTGTGAAAAAGAAAGGAGCATCACAGCTGCTGGAGCCACTGTTCAAAATAATGTATCCTCAAAGACAGACCAGGGATGTGTAGTAAATATGCTTTGTTTATATTGATTTTAGGTCCCAGTATATCCAGCCAGTGTATCCCAGTATATTTTTTGCTTGCACCCAGATTGGGAAAACTGCACTGCCATGCCCTGTACATTATGGTCAGGTAATCGACAGAAACCTCTCTGGGAGACTGACATAGCACCCCTGGGAGTACATGTTCACCTGTTCTCCTTCTCTGCTTTACTTATATCACCTTCACTCTCTGAGTCCTGCATAATTAGAGTCCCCATAATCTCTACCAAAAGGAAACACAAACCCAGAAAAACCAACTCAATGTCTCTCAAGTGTGTGGCTGTGGATTGTACTGACTCATACCAAAGGGATGAAAGCAGAGAAGCTCCTGAGCCACATACAATTCATGAGAAATCCCAGGGGTTAAGCTATGCTGCCCAGCCAGCAGAGAGGCTTGGCTTTGCTGTGGGAAGCCAAATTGGTGGTGGTGGGAGGGCAGGGGCAAAGTAGGCTTGTTTGCTGATGCAGGTGTGCACCCTAGCCCATCACTCAGGAAAGAGGTGCTTCCTGGGAGGGCTGCTCTCATCCTTTCCTTAAGGACATAAAGCAGGTATTTCCCTTGCTACAAAACCTTTCTGTATAGGTACATGTGGACCAGTCCTTATTCTAAATCTCCCATACACACCTGCTCTTTTCTAGTCTCCAGAGCTCACTTCCATCATATCTGAGTTCTTTCCACTTGGGAGACAGACATGGATCTCAGTCTATCCCTAAGGCTGTTAAAATAATCTCTTGTTTTGGTAAGACTTTGTTCATTTGCAAGTATTACTGTGAGTTTTCAATAGGGAATGGACTTTGTGACTTTTATGTGCTGGATTGATGTCCTTTTGTAAAGCAGTAGATAAGTAATTGCTCAAACTTCTCACATGAATGAAGAAATCTTGCCCTTTTGCTGGATTTCTTGCTTGATGACTCACCAAATTTCTAGCAGGGCAGAAAGAACAGCTCTGTATGTCAAGCCAAAGGTACTATGAACATGACTGGGCATGACTAATCAAAATACAGACATCAGCCACTTAAAAAGGGGCTAATTCCAGTTGTCAGCTCAATGTTTCAAATGAAGGGAGATGTCTGCATATGTTCTGAGCTACTCTAAAGCAGGAATTGCTAAGCTGTGACTCTGACCTATATGAATTTTACCCAGGGACAGTTCATATATGCCTTTCAGGCAAGGATTTGATTATTTCTTCAACACAAGGAATGCCATTACATTGCAGGATGCAAGGGAAGCTGCAAAAGTTGTGGATGAGAAATTTAACTCACTGAGCTAACCAATATGAATTGTCCAAATGTATCATTTCTATAACCCCGCAGCTTTCATCTTGGAAGGATAAACAGCTTCTGTATCTCAGAAGCTGTTTATAAAAAAGTTGGATAAAAAAACTTGGAGAAAGTAAAAGTGGTAGACAAAAGGCACTAGTTTCTCTAGAATGAAAGAATACATAGAAGCAAGCACAGATGTAATTTGACAAAAAATAAGAATAAAAATCTGTGGCTGTAAGTATGAAAAAAAAATATTAAACATACGAAAAGAGAATAAATCAAATCAGTTGCCATATGTGAGGGCATAATATAAGAGATGGAAGTAAGCAAAACCATTTAATGCCAGTCAAAGTATTCAAGAGGATTCAAAAAGACTTTTACAGGTATACTTGAGAATGGAAATAATAGAGAAAATTACTTGATAAATGAACCAGAACATATTCCCTGATGAATTGAAAAATACCAAAGATTTGAAAATGAAACTTAACACAAAAAGTAAGAACTAAAATAAACTGAGGACACATATTGTAGTTTGAACTTTCTGATTTTCTCCAGGTATATACCTTTACCATGTAGGTTAAGCACCCCTATATAATCCTGAATATCTGTGCCAGGTTTGTGCTGCCTGATGAGACTGGCTACACCCTTGTGTTTGTGTGAAAGAGGGCAGAGTCCCACCAGCACAAGTATTCTGCTTTCCCAGTTAGGAATACAAGAGTCTACAAAAGTCTCATTCCTTCATGTTGTAAAGAAGAATGACCTACCTGAAGTGGACATGTTCAGTTTAATACCAGATAATTTTAGTCTTTTCTGTCTATAAACCAAACTTTCAAAGGATCCATTTGCTCAGCTGAGTGCTGCAGTTCATCTGTGAGGGACAGGCTTCCTCCCCTACTCCCAGAAACCTCTCGAACCTACCTGTCCTCAGCCCAACTCCAGCAGAGAGACAAAAAAATATCTTCCACCAGCTGGACACTTAGGCTAGAATTTCCTCAGCTAGTGGAATCTGAAGTCTTGGTCTCCATATGCAGCAATCACTACCAGGGTTTCATAGAAAAGGTAAGTTTGTCAGTACTTAGTGCAGGTTTCTTTGTAATAGCACCTGCCTCTTGCTTCTCTGTTCTTAAAGTGGCCTGCCAAAGTCAGTTCATAATTAGGTCCCTTTGAGCTGTTACAAAGTCCTAATTCTGAAGAACTAATGCAGCTGTAATTCTAATAATAACAAGAATAAGAATAGTCATAATAATGAGAATTAAGAGCTAGATTAACCAACAGAGTTGTCGAAGAGACATCTCTGCTCATTGTTCAGAAGCAACACAACATGCTATGGAGCAAGACAGCATAACCCACAAACTGAAAAATAAAAACCGTTAAGAGTTCAAACTGTTATTTTATCCTCAAACTCCATTGCAGAAATGCACTGTAATGCTCTAGGTTAGATAAAAACTTGTTTGACCCATTACCTGACATAGAGCTTCAGATCATTCCTTGTCAAACAAACTTGAATACTTTGAAATTAGCAACATAAATCCTAATAATAGTAGATGTGGTCGGGTACTGCTGTGTATGTGCTTCAAGCCACCAAATCCACCGAGAGAAAAGGATTGATGTATCCTTAAAAATCTGTCCAAAAATTATAAGGCAAAGTACCATTGCAGCTCATGATTTTCTCCAAGGACATTTCTTGTGGAAAGCTCTTCAAACTGAACATAATTTCTGTGGCGCATCTTTTTAATAAGATATTTTAAACACATTATTATTTAATAATTAATGACATTTTTAAACAAAGAATGTTCAATGGCTCCGTGATATTTAATATTTTACCAACATTGATGAGCAGAGAAGTCTTTACCCAGCCACTTCCAGATAACATAAAAATTTGTGAGAGAATAAATAATCAGAAAGCCAGCTACTGTTACCCAAAGACTCTACTGTATTGTCATTTTGAACAAAAATACATCATTGGTTTATTGAAACTGACAAAAAAAAAAAAAAATCAGGATCAGTTTCTATGCAGAATTGCTCCATCAGTGTCAAGACCATTTACATTATGTGCCCTTCACTATCACCGTACCTCCTTCCAATTTTGTTACCTGATAGTGCACAAGTCCCTTTTGTGTCATCTGGAGGATGAGTTATCAGGATGCAAGGTAGTTTTCATAGTTGTCTGGGGGTTATTATATTTCTGTTCTTTTGCAAAAGTCATCAGCATATGAGATATCTCTGTTGTGCACAGCAGTTATGCTGACAAGGCTAGGATTTCCAAACATCTGGTGACTCAACTGGCTTAGGCAAGCAGCTCCAATTGACATGCTGGACACACTGAAACCTCAACCCAATGGCCAGGATGCTTAAATCGTGGCTGGGTCAAAACTGTTTGTACTGCTTTGAAATTTCTAGACTAACAAAAAAGTGCACATGCTCTTGGAGAATAGCAAGTTCATAAGTTTCATGAAGAAGCCTCAGAACTCATTCCACAGAGCACATGAAAGAGCTTTGTTTGACAGTCCCATTGACTGAAAGCTTCTGTGAATAGCACCAAATAACCAAGAGCAGCATGAATTTCTCTATAGTTACCAATAAATGCAAGACAAAGTGAGACAAGAGGAGAGAGACTGATCTAGTCTTCATGCTCCTTTCAGTCCTTTGCTTTTCAGATGATCCATGTAACAGGATCTCCTGTTCATAGAGCATAAGACTTTAGAATCTTGAACATTTTATTTCAGTAAAACAGCCAGGAATAAGTGCACAAGCTGTCATAGTCAAGGTTTCTGAAGGTAACAGTAGTTACTAACTGGTGAAAATCTTAGCGATAGTTCTTAAACAAAGATCACTGAATGAAAGTTCAACAGAGACCACTGAAGACAAAATGGAGCAGTTTAATGTCATAATTAAGACAAAATCTTATGAGTATTTCAGAGATTATAGAACAGTTAGCCTAATTACTTTTTTAGTAAATCATTAGGTACCATTTCTTAGAGACCAGATGGGAACACTAAAAAAAAGAAAATCTCCTGATTTAAGGGTAAGCATCCTTCTTGAAAAGAAGGATATTCATATTTCACTTAGAAAGGTAATAACAGGCAGTTGACTCCCATTAATCTTGAGTATATCAAAAGGATACAGAAAGTATAATTAAATTTCAGCTAGTGCATAACAAAGTTTCACAGTGGTTATGAAGGGCTAATAGTTGTGAGAAAAATGGAATACATTTGTCCGATGTTAATGTAGCCTAAGCTTCTGGCAACAATGCTAATTCTGTGATTATCCATACTTGTTTGCCTCTTTAAAGCTAGAAAACACACTGTTCCACAAGATTAATATTAGTGACTGTTTCTCAACTGAGAAATGAGAATATAGGGAAGCTATTTTTACAGGTGGCTTTCCCACATTCAAGAATATATTTTACAACTTAGAGAAAATATCAACAAATATCTCAAAAGAAGTAGCAAGTCATCAGCTGAAGAAGCAGCTGAAAAGCAAGGTTTTATGAAAATACACACAAATATAGATTTAAGTTTCTAACCTTAGTCATTCAAGCTAGAAAGTATTGGCTTTTAAGAAATATATATGATAGGATAAAAAAGAATGCTCAACTTACAATTAAGGCTCTTCTTGGAAATGCAGGCACTATGAGTAGAATTTTGACTCTGCCTCACTCTTCCTGTATAACCTTTGGCAGCTTACTTGTGCCTCAGTTTCTTGTCAAGAAAGTGTGAATCACATTTCTGTGCTGTATAGATGTTACACCAGGTAAATTCATCAACCTCTGAGCCTGACAATACACAGCAATAAGGACCAAATAAATTAGACATGTATTAGAGAAGTTGGTGGCTACAAAAATCTGTTAGTGTGACAGAAAAAGATTCAAAAACATAGTTTATATTTTTTTTTTGTTTTTTCCTATGATATTTAAGGTTGCTGGACTTTTGCCAAACTGCAAAACATCTTGAGCTACTCATGGAAGCAGTGAAAGTATGTCAGATGAATTCACAGTCAAGTATACCTCCTCAATGAAATTTGCGTGTCTGTGTGTCTAAAAGTGAGCATGCATCTGTAGATTCATACATTTCTTTCTTCCTTCAAGAAACTGGTGGATATAACAGTAACAAAAAGCTCATGTTTGTGTAAATGAATTGGAGCCAGATGATGAAATATTATAAACTTAAAAGTTCACGAGGTCAAACAGACATATGGTTGAAATGCCTAAATGTCACATTAGGTCAGAAAGTGTCACCACAGAAAGACAAACACGGGAGTATTTCTGCTACTTTGCAAAAGGGGTAGGAAAGAGATAATTACCCATCACTGATACCTTCTGCTTTCTGTTCTTACAGGTCCCAAATTACAACTGGATGTAGTCAATAACATGATTTTAGCTGATGGATGTGACTGGGACAGCTCATACCTCAGAACAGAGATGATAACATGGTTTTTGTCTGAGGATTTACATTCCAACTAACTTTGTTGTAATCCCAACTTTCCTTCTCATCAGCTTCTTTTACCAATGTCAACTTTTCAGTCACTTGTCTATCAAGCACATTTGGCTTCCCTGAGGTAGTATGCCAGAAACTACACAAGTGCCATGCCCCTCTGCAGGTGGTTCTACTTTAGGGATTTAGGAACATATTCTTGTATTTTCAGCCAAAGTGGTCAATGCTTTAAGAAAACCAGATTTGAAGAGTATCACGGTTAAGAAAGTGTCCTTTGATGTTTAAGGGTCCCTTTCTCATCAGTCTCCTTTTCCATATGTAATTGGAAATACAATAGATTTTCTTTCTTTGGTAACTCTAACACCACATGAGTAGCAGGGGACAGTAAGGAATGAGATTAATAAAGTTTCCATGTTTGCAACTAAGAACCTGAAAATTCTTTGGGATACCAAACCTTATGAGTCCTTCCAAGCAAAGATGATTTGGTCATTATTGTGGCATTTAAAGCAGGTAACTTGAACTAAAGTCATGATCAGGGTGATATATATAAAAAAACAAACAAACAAACAAACAAAACAAAAAAAAAAAAAGGAGAACCAACCAAAAAAACACCCCCCATGAATGAAGGTAAATTTGGAGAACAGAATATAATTATTTGTAAAAGAACATGTAGAATGCTGTGTTGGTCAGATACAGCAATCACATTTTAGAAGTTTCAGTTGGTGAATCTATCCTTACACTTTTTTTCTTAAAGAAAGGACTGAAAGAAAACATCTGGAAAACAGTCTTGTGAACCAGACTGTGGGAAATATAAGAGTAAAGGTATGAATCTCTTGATAAAATGATACCAAAGTCAAATGTTGACAAAAATCAACAGTAGAACTAGTGAAAAATATTTTATTCCAATAATTAAAAGAAAAAAAAAAAAATCCAAAAGGTTTTGTCACAAACAGATTTGCATTAAAACAACCTGCAATAACAAAAAACCCAAACCAAAAGTGTTCTAGCTTGAACTATAACATAAGCAATCTCTGCAAAGAGGGCCTGGGAAGAAATAACTGACATACACTATCAGGGAACTATTCAGAAGAATAAGTGATTTTTCTATTGAATAAATCCTGTCTGAATATACAAACATCTCCTACCTGAACCAAAACAGCACATCCAGAAGTACAAGGAAAATCAAGCTAGATGGTTCCACTCTATTCTATGAATCATTATGTAACCAGCTGTTTCTGCTCACCTTTGAACAGCATGCTAATCTAAATATTGGCAACAGTGGCAATGTGGAGAAAACAGCTGAAATATTTTTAGAAGTCTTTTGCAATGTGACCAGTGCATATTTTAATGAGGAAGGTGCTAATCCACAGAAAGAATATATGTTTATACTGAAAGTAAAAGCAAACAAATATTGAGGGTTTTTCATATTTGCACATTTAAATCTAATCCGTACAGTACGACTAATGAACCATACATCTGCAGAGAAAAAGAACCAATATGGCTCTGTATTCTGCCTTTTGTTTCCATTTGATTTATGTTTGTTTGTAAGTGATGCCAGATTCCCAGTTGCTAGGTTTATTGTTTATTGATTTTTACTGTTATTGGGCTATACATACAGGTATTCATGGTCCAGAGATTTTTACTTAACTGTGCAGTGAGAATTTTACATAGGGACCTTCTTCATCAAAGTCAGTGAAATACCAAATAGAAAAAGACAGATCCTAGGTACACCTACACCTAGGTACACCTAGAACTCTGGGACTGAAGGTGCTCAGAGGTCTCACAGGTGGGGTTATCAAGGTGTAATTATACAGACCCTTGGAAATGAAACTGAAATCTTGTCCATGCTGCATATGTACCATAGGATAAAAGCTCAGATTTCTGAATGCTCTAGCCAACCCTAATAGCATAAGCAGTTCAGCATTATCATTCTACTTTATCTTCCAGACGCCACCATGCATAGCCAGGACCAGACTAGGTCTGACTTTGCATTGCAAGAACTGTAATGCTGTCATCACAGAATCATTTCATGTTTTTACTAATAGAGAGCTGTCAGGAAACTTTTCCATTCTGTTATAGCTGTGGAAAGAAATATCCTAGGTCGGTAAAATGTATCCCCAGTGTAACTGCTCTCAAGTGCAGGGCTGTCAAGATTTTTCATTAAAACTTGATACTTTCAACAGAGCTCATGTTACTGTTCCAATAATCTGCACAAAAGACATTTTGTCGAATTTGAGTTTGGAGAAGACTAACTTGCCATTTTTTACAGCCTAGTAGTCAAATGAAAATTCTTGAAGAGGCTTACTGGTGAGCAACATGAAAAGGTTTAGATTACTGATAATAAAATCTTCAAGAGTTGGATCACACACTTGCTTAAGATGACAGAGCAAGCTGGACAAGCAATTTATCATTTCCAAGTTGTTTGTCAAGGAAATAACTAATGCCAGGATATACTGACAAATGTGGAAGAGCACCAAGTCCAGCAAGATACATCCTTCACAGGCAACATCCTATCCTTGTGTGACATAAAGGGCAGAAATCAGAAAAAGTCATGTAGGAAAATACAGACTAATACAGACCAAGTACCATTGAAATACAGTTTAAGGAAATAATAAACCATTATACATTTACACTTAATTTTATAAGACTGCTGAACTAGAATGTTTCATTTAAACAAGGGTATTGATACAATAACAGATGTATCAAGAATTCACTAGAAGGAAAACATCCTGTCGAGCACTATAGTTACAGCTCTATCAGTAATGTAATCAGCGTCAGATCTTGGTCCAGAGCACTGGCTCTCTATGGTACATATTGCTAGCTCTCCTCATAGCAAGGCAGTGATTTGTGGCAACAAGCATTCTTCAGACACCTTATTTATTAGTATATATGTAGCCTATAATACCAGGGTATGAAGCATACAGAAAAGCTAGACTATACATAAGTTGAGATGTATATCATGTATACAACTAAGGACACTCTTAGCCTTTTTTCTCAGATCTAATCTAAATGGATTTTCCCTTTTCTTTTGCTAACTGTAGGTTTGCTACTTTTCATTCCCTAACAGATGAAGTAGAGAGGTCTCAGCCTTCTCCCACTCTCCAGATACAAAAATCTGTTTGTAATGCCCAAAGGGATCACCAGAAGCCTCTTTATAATTAAGAGTAGTTCCACATAAAACAGATGGCAGACCTAATGGAAGGAGTTGCTTTGGAGGTGGAAAAACAAGAATCCCTTGGTGGAGCCATGCTGTGCTGAAAAAACAGGATAAGGTGCAATAAGACTACCTTAATTCAATGCCAGGCATATTCACAGACCTGTGTGAGCCTCTTTATCCCAACTCATGAGCCTTAGCACTTTACTGAGACATACATAAGGCCTATAAACATGCTGCTCCTTATTACTCAGTGCAAAACTTCAAGCCCAGACAACTACAGATAATTCTGAGGCTATAAAGTCTACACTAAACTGTCTTCAAGGTATTAATTTCAATTAACACTGTGCCATCCCTGTTCTTGTAAATGCCAGCAATATCCACCACACTTGGAGTCTACCCTTTCCCTCAGCTGCACAGATACAGCATTGACTATGACCAAGACACTTCTTCTGAAAGGAAATGGCTGCATTCAAAGCACTTGCAGGACCTTAGCAGTGACCACTGAAGCTGATGGTAAGATGTTCTCCTTCAGATAGTAGCTTGTGTTCCTGCTGAGCTTCAGTTGGCAGGTGAGAGCAAGCTACAGCGCTGTCCAGAGCGTAAATTCTTGCTGTAGTAGGGGGCAGCTTGCTCCATAGTGAACTTCATGAATTCAGAAGGAGCTGGAAACTGCAGCCTCAGCTGCACATAGTGCCTATGAAAGGCTGCCACTGAGCAGGTGGATAGCTTTTGATTTCTGCACAGGCGAATAAGCATTTTGCTTTTCTTTTGCTCTTCATTTTGGACCGACTTTTCTGAGAAGTAAGATTCAGGATACCAGGTATTCCTCTACATCTGGCCTGTTTCAGCCCAGCAAAATTCCTCTGCCTCTCATGATCAATCCTTCCTTATCATGGTGAACAGTAACTGTGTGCTCTGTAATGGAAGAATAGTGGTAAAGTGCATCTCTATACTAATGACTGCCTTATCACTGCACAAAGCCCTCATATTTGTACATGGAAAGCAAGTGAAAAGGCATAAAAGAGTAATACATCATATTCAGGTTGTCATAATGTAAATTAATGTGTTAATCTTGTTGCTTTTATTCACATAGGAATAGGTGTATCTTAAGGAGATGCCTAAAGTCTGTCCAAAAAAATATTACAGCAACAACGTGACTAACAAAAATAAAATAAAATAAAATAAAATAATTTAAATACTTGCTTTTTCTGTTGTACTGAAGAGGATGTAGAGACAAGTCAGTGGTATGATGATTCATGGCTTTCTTATCAAAATACTAGGATTTTTTTCTTTGAAATACAGGATAACAAGGACGGGAATCCTTGAGGTCTCAATTTTTAGAAAATTAGTCTGTTCCTAAGCATAAAAGCAAAATTTATGCCTAGGCACAATTGTGAGGGTAATCTATTTTCATTTCAAAGGCAGTTAGGTTTTTTCATTAATCTTGGATCTCAACAATTTTGTAGCAATTAACTCTTAAAGTGCAATTATATTTCCATGTTAAAACAAACCATAAAGTAGGAAAGAAAAGTAAAAAAAAAAAAAAAAGCTGGGGATGGGGAGTAAACTTCTCACAGTAAAAGAGAAAGATGTTCCAGGAACAAAAATTGCAGCTAAAGGTTTCTACATTACTAATAAAAACTCTGAACCTGCTGCTTAAAATGCAGTATTACATTCAAAAAGACCAATGTTAGTACTCCATACAGAATTTGTAGCACTCATCTACCTTTTTCTCAAAGGCTGAGATTAATACTGTTCCTTAAAATAGAAAAGATTTTACTGTTTTCTCTTTGTGAGTCATGAATTTTTTTTATTTTTTTTTTTTTTACATTTAACTTATCAGAAATTTTTATTCACTGGAGAGTAGCGGGGAACTCACCAAAAAATAATACATTAACTCTGGGCTGGGAGAGGCTGAGCAATTCTGTGCCTACAAGGAGAATGAGCTGAGAGCACAGGAGATGGCTGAACCTTTGCAATCCCCTGAAGATGACACAGAAATTGTGGTTACAAAACTTTTCTGTGTACTAATTGAGTCTGATGAAAAAGCAGTGTATCAGCTAGAAAATTAAGCTCATTACACATGAGAGATTTATTCCATCAATTGGCTTATTAGCATCTCTAGAAAACATTCTTATGCTTTAGAAAATATTCATTTGTAGGTTTTTTCTTCAAGTGGATTTCACCCTGAGTTGTTTTCGTTAACTGGAGCTCCCCCTCAAGGAATACAATGGGAAAATAGTTTTGCAGTAAGAGACAGATTTCTTATTTTGACTGAAACAATCCTGATATCCTAAACTACAAAATCTTAGATATTTTCTTCAGCATATTCCCTCGCTTATGGATGATATATAGTTTGCTAAGCAATTTCATGTAGAAGTGAGGCTGTTCATAAATAAACCTAGGCTAGAAAAGATTAGAACATTGATCTGAGTGACTTTGGGGACCAAAGCAGGACTTTACTAAAACTGCAATTCTTGTACCATAAAATGGTTCATACCCACACTCCTCTGTAGTACAAAAAGACTGTGTTTTGGCTCAGCCCTGTCCCTCACACTTCATCAAAACTTAAATGAGACCTTCCAGATGGGCCACTGCATGAAACTCTTAGCAGAACACCTCTTCAATAGCCCCACTGACAAGTCAGTACATGCAGAAGAAATCACAGACCAGAAAATATCTAGTGGCAAAAAAAGAAGGATACAGGAGGACATATTGCCTGTACTTTGTCAGGGAGGTATAGGCCTTGGTGCCCTGAAATATTCTCCAGGTTTGATCAAAACTGTGGAAGGAATTCTTACCAAGATATGAAGACCCTCATAAATCTTACAGCCTTAGGTTTTGTGTTTTTTTAGCCTTGACTTCTCTGATACAGACATTTTGCAGTAGTGTAGATAAAGAAACCCAAATCCTATCAAAACAGTATACATCAAATAAAACAGCACATAATTTTTTTGGTGTGGAAGATAGGAGTGAGTTGTCAATGACAAATGTTGGTCACCTGGATGAATTAATTACTGCAGCATCATTATATGATGTGTGATGATATCCAAACAGGGAGGGCTGAGGGAGAGAAGAATACCAAACAGAATATCAAACAGCTGCTAGTGTCTTTACTATTAAGTAGATGAGCATGAATGAGAACATCATTAGCATCATCAGGAACGGGACTTTATTTTGTTTCCTTTCGTACCTCTAGTATCCTCAGTGTCCATTCACCTTGACTAATCACAGGACCAGTCACACACCTATAAAACTGTCTTAGATGGGAAAAGATGCTCATGACCCTTTGGATTTGACAAAGATATCCTCTGAAATAGTTTTGGTGGCATTAGAGATTTCCCTGCCTGTCCATGCACATAATATGGTGGTAGAATTATTAATATTTGAGATTTTAAGAGGTGTGGTTAAGAATTTTATCCTAACTGAAAGAACTAAAAGTTAATGGACTGTGACTCTTCCTACCTCCCTACTCTGAGCTAAGACAAGAGAGTGTGCCAGTCCTATAGGTTCCACTGACAGCTGTCTCTTCATATTGTCACATAATATTTATTATTTATTTCTTCTTGGAATTGTGGCAGTTAGCAAGATACCTAAGGAGTCCATCTTTTCCAGGGATAGATACCTTGTTTTCTTAACATTTAAATGATTGGTTTTCCTCACCTCTTTCTGTCTTTTCTGAAACAGCATATAGGCTGAGCCTCTGCAATCACTTGGCAGAGAACGGTGGAAGGGAGGGGCATATCCTGGCCAAATGTTCACTCACTATGATCGTAGTTAGTAAAACTTATGTCAAACCTATGCACTTGTAGTCCCCAGATCTATGGCATCTTAGGAATTATAATTTTTCAGGTTCTCTAGAGACCTGGTCCCACTCTTAGGATTCCATGGTAAAGATCAGCATGACATGATTATATGCTCCAGAACCTGGGTTTAATTTCTCTTATTCCAAAAAGCTTAACCTGACAACAGTATCTATCACTTCATTTTCTTTTTGATGTTGTACAATATCCCTATCTAAGAGAGCAAAATGCTATCTATCTCTACTGGCCCCAGTAATGTCACTCTGCCTTCATCCAGCAAATACCTTAAAAGCTACAGTCCCGTGTTAATTTTCTTGCACAGCAAATAGATTTTTGTATTTTGCAGGCCTTCACAGTTTTGTTGCAGTCTACAGCAGGTGCTGCACATGCACCCATGCTGTGAAGGAGGTAAACATCTGCCCCTGCACTGGTTGTGGTTCAATACAGAACGTTTGTGGTAGGGTATTGGTCCTTACTCTTCCTAAGCACACAGAGTGAATGTTCAGTCATTCAGGAGCCTGGTTGCCAGAGACCTAATAGTCAATCTTTGTAAATTATGCTTATTTATTCAAACTGCAAGAAGGACACAGACAACGTAACCAGAGGGTGTTCTCAGACCTGCTGTACTTATCCACCTCTAAGTATGATACAGGTGTAGACTCTGATGAGACAGAAAAGTTGCTTTTGATGAGTTTAAAAAAAACATGAGTAGCAACTGTTTGAAAGTGAAATAGGATGCAATTAAATGGACAGAAGGGATTTAATTAACTTAATTATGTTAAATTAAGTTAATTATTGTTCAGCTGGTGCAAACAAAGATACTATTCTATACTACAACACACTCTGTAGAACTTAAAATAAATACATTTCTCAACTCTCCCAAGACTCTTTTTTAATGCTTGATATGATGCTCCACCAAAGTCAAGGCCTCAATCTACTTTCCAGTTATAATGTTACACATTTTCTATAATCATCCAGCAGAAAACCTCCTCCCCAGTTCTTCAGAAGTTTTTTTTTAACTTGTGGCAGTATGGACCCTCAGGCTCCTCGCTAAATTTCAAGTGGCAAATCCATCATTTTGAGGGAACAGCAGAAATTATACCTCTCCACAGCTCATAGTCCTTTCCTGCCCATCCACATTTTTCTGAAGAAAAGTCAATGTTGCCTGTATTTTCTTAATGCCATGGCCTCTGGGATAAGACCTGAGAAGTCCAAATGCTTCAACCTATGCAAGTAGAGCTGGAGGGAACACTCAGCAGCCTAGCATGTCTCTACTCACAGACACATAAAACCATACTTCATACTTTGAAAGCAGTGCAATTGCAGTAGGGTTTTTTTTTTTCTTAACATAAATTAATTCCCTCAAGTAAAGGGATCCATGTCTGTCCTGAAAACAGTAGAAATAGCCTATACATAGAAATACAATGTTTTGGGGTTTTTTTTTTCCCTAGAGAATATTTGCTCTGATTCTTCTTACTATCTTCCTGTTAGCTAACTAAAACCTGCAGCTTTATTCCCATGGATATGCAACTTAGAGACTTTGCAAACAGTTCAGTTACGCTGTAATTATATTTATACCCCATCTCTTCATTACTGCTAGCTTCTTGATTTCTGACAAACAATGTGTGATTAAGCAAGTGCAAACTTGTATCATCCAGGCTGAATCACAGATTTATAGTCACACAAGAAGGAATAATTCTGTGTTCTGTGTCAGCTGGCTTTATGGTTTGCAAAGGCTATAGTATCGTGGGCTGATTAGAGAAGAAAGGAAGAATGCAGAAAATGTGGTTGGTTTTGCTACTGCCACCCACACCAGAGTGAACATTCTTCTTTTGTCTCTATAATGAGAGGGAGCCTTCCCAAGCCCCAGGTATATTAAGAAAGAATGTGTGCATGAGGGGTCCCCACTGTGCAGTTACCCTAATGTTTTCAGGACTCTTCATTAGATGCAGAAAGAACTAATCCTGCTGAATCAGGAAATGAGACAATGGGGATATTCCGTATGATTCCCATTACCTTTATATTCTAGTTTGCAAAGACTACAGTACTGCATGTACGTTATTTGTCTAATTCCCACTGAATTCAATGAGAGTTTGGTGTACAAGTTCAAACAGCCTGCATGGGAAATGTGGAGGACCCTGGTGACCAGAAAAAAAGTACATTTTCTGTGTTATTCAGGTATTTAGAATTTGTATCTCAGTGCTTTGAGTCTTGTCTATGAAATGGGATTATTTAGGCTTCAGAATAAAACTGAGAAAAAATTTACAACCTTAATCTCTAATATGCCTTAAGCTTCTGGTGGTGTACCATTAAAATTAAGAAACACAAGGAAAAAGTTCCATTATAGAGCAACAAAGTTCATTTTTACTGCAAACCATATGCTTCAATATCACCTATCTTTCCATATTGTTAACTAAACTACTGGCATCAGCTTGATTTGTTGAATAAGTAGATTAATTAATCTAAGAGAGACTCAGTACGCATCCCCATTATCTTCCATTCTGTTCACAAAAAAAGAGCAATCATGATATGCACTTTTATTAAATTTTGTCAGTAAAATATGCTTGCTTGATATTGTAGGCATTTGCATTTTATATACTTCAGTTACCATCTGCTAATGGTAATTTAATCATTTAATAAATAACACTAAAGAGAACAACATTAATGAAGATTGGAGAATTTTTAATATAATGAATAATTTTTGGTTTATTTCTGAGAGCTGCAACTGCAGCCAGCAATAAAAAAGATAATCCATTAAAACTAGAGCCCAATAATGAAAGCTGTTGTTATGGTTCTGGCATAGTGGATGACCAAAGGGGATTGCAAATTCCCAGAGTGATGACTTTCCCTACCCTTTACTAAGGAATAATGTGTGAATCGTTATGCTACAGACAGATGGGACTGCTCCAGAGAGGCTGTGATTGCATGCTATCTGAGCAGAAGTTCCAGGAGGCTTTCCTAGCTTGGATAACTGCAATGTTTCTGGTGGGTCAGGAGGAACCTGGGTATGACAAAACTCCTTTAAATATCACAACACAAGAAACAATCCTTCTAAGGGAGGGCACTTCAGGCCTGCTGAATAGTTAAGTCAGTTTGACTAACACACACAAAAGTTTAAATATAAGCATTTGCTTATATTCTTTTCTTAATAAATGTATACTGAGATGTGCTTAGATGTATTTCTTTACTACCTAAGATTTTTATCTGTTTTTTAACTCAACACATCAAAGCATGAAAAATCTTTTGCAAAGTTTTAAAGATACACTGAAATTGATGCTGTTTTCTGAGGTAGAGCCTAGATTTCTTCTTATCTGAGACTGCAAACTATTATCTTAGTAAGATGGAAGCAGACTTAATGCCAAAATACAGAGCTCCTATGTCCCCTAGTAAATTCCAGTCCACCAGAGCCTGTATCTCCATGCTTACATTTACTGTACTGAACATAATTTCTAATTCTATATGTGATGAGTTCATATTGTAGCTTTATTTTTGTCCTATTATTTAATAGGACCTCCTCCATTTCTTCATTTGAACAGCATATATGTAGCTTTCTGGCAGCTCCATATCTGAGTACATTGAGAACAAGCAGATGCCCATAGTCAAGTACCTTACATACTCTGGTGTTATGTCAGATGAGTCCATCTTTCAAAATCATCCTCAGAGTCACAATCAATACTATTCACAAAACACTAACAGAGGGCAGCAGCAAGTAGTATTCAATGCAAGGAGAGGCTGGGGTAAAAAAAAAAAAAAAGGCAGCTCTATTATCATGAGAGCACAGGTGAAACCACCAGCTGTCCTTTTTCTGTGATGAATACTCAATATAGTAAGATTTAGGCTTGTTAAGACACTTGCGTCTAGTTTTCATTAGCAGTAGTTGGGAAAACCAGAAAATACCTGGGAAACAGAGGGATCAATGGACTTGAGACAGGTCATACAAGTGCAAGGACTACAGTGAAAGATCCAGGAAATGTATCAGAGACACAGCAGCAGTAGTGCTGCAGCCAAGAAATATGAAGAATTAATGGTAAAAATATATGTCCCGCAGATCAGTCTACCTGTTTGTTTGACAAGTATTTTCCCCTTGGCTATGTCAATAGGATGTGTAACTCAGAAAGGCATCATGAGCAGTGTTATCAACTATTCCCTTTGTCCACGCCCATTATCAAAAATTATCAGGGATGTTAGAAGGCATATCCCTGCCTGTTTCCTTACTATCTGTACATAAGCTCATCGTCAATGGCTTTGTCTAATGCCCTTTTGAATTTGCTGATATGGTCTGCATACCTCAAACTCCATCAGCAATGAATTCCAGAAGTATGCAGAATCATAGATTATTGTGAGTTAGTCGGGGTCTATGAAGGTCACCTAGTCCAAGATCCTGCACACTGTAGGGTTAACTTCAATGTTAAATCAGGTTGCTCAGGCCCTTGTCTATCTCTGATCTTTGGAAATCTCCAAGGATGGAGATACTGAAGCTTCTCTGGGCAACATGTTCCTAGATTTAACCACACTCATTGTGAAAAATATTTTCCTATTTGGAATCTATCTTGTTTCCCTTTACTTACTCCAGTTTGTCAACCTTCCTCTTACATTTTTCTATCAACTGTGTAAAAAATGCTTCTTTTATTTGTTTTAAAATTATGTCCTCCTAATTTCAGAGACTGCCCCCTAGTTATAGTATTGTCATGTGGTGAGAGCTGCTATTAGTCTTCTTCTACATTATGAGTGAAATCTCCATAAAAGTTGGAGAATTTTGCTCCCTTATGAATATTAAATGTAGAGAAGTGGTCTTTGCTTCCACTGAGGTGAAAATGAGACTATATCTCAGCCTTTGGATTATCTATAATCCAAGATTAACTATGACAGTAAAATTAAATATGTAACCAGTGATTCATTCCTGATTGAATGTGACTGATTACTGCTAAATAATTTACTCAAAATCAAGTTTGCAGATTGAGGAAGGTCTGCAGGTACAGGAACATGTAACATTAGCAAACACTTTGTATGAATGTCTTTCTTTTGCACATTCCTGAACAACGGGTGGTTTTATCAAGTACAGAATATTTTAAAAAGACCTTGGGTCTGTCAGTTGTCTTGGACAAGGGTGGCTATGCCCATGACAGGTGAATCTAGCTCTGCATCCTACCTATGCCAGTCCTAACTACTTTATTTTGCTTGAAATCTTTCCATATGAATAAGCTTCCTTGGGGGAAGAAATTTCTCACTCACCCTGTAACTTCATGTCTTTTAGTCAAAGACTTGCTAAGTAATTGCTTGTCAATTAAATGACTTTTTCCTATTGATTGATGCCATCCTACTATAAAACCCAGAAAACAATTCCTCATCCAGTCTGGAATCTTCAGAGGTAAATAATTTCCCGCATCAACTACTGCACTAAATAATCCATGGTTTATGAGCTTCCAGCACCTCTGGACTGAGGCACCAATTCTTCATTTTAATTTTAAAATAAACCACAGTACAATATTTTATCATTGTCTTCAGTAAATTATGACCTCTCAGGCATGTGTTTCTGAGACACAGCAGAGAAAAGATGAAATAGAGACAATAGATAATTGTAGGTAGTTTAGAGCTCAACGATAATGCAAAACACTGATGAAGAGAAACCTGACGTTCTTTCCAGTGGCAAAGACCAAAGAAAGAAAGAAAGATTAAAAAAATCTGGAATGATGTGCTGCAGAAAGAACACTTAGATTTTGGCTCACATGCCAGACCAGAGATGGACCAGGACAGAAAGACAGTAATGGCAGCAATGGCCAAGAAATTCTGCCTGCATCCATGTAGCAAAAGCAGGTGCCTGAACACCTGGGGTTACTCAGGATTACTCTGTCTGTGGTGGGTGAAGGGGAGGGTGTTGAGGAGAAGCAGATGCAGCAATTGCAACTTTCCAGTGGCCACTGGTCTCCTGAGCACTGGCACAACTCACCACAGCAGTCTGTGCTGGCAGCAAAGTCCAAGTCCATCGCACACTGGGTTGGACAGACATGCAATGGCTGTGGTGATATGCTGACTTCTTAGGGCTCATTGGTCGTTTTCCGACCCATGATCCCTGCTGTAGCGGTAGTGCCTGGATTCTCCTTGGCTTCAGGTGATGCTCAGTACCTGACACATAAAGCCTCCTGTTTTAGTGCTGGCTATTGTTCAGTTCAGGGGGTCCTGCTGGACCTGAAGACCTCCAGCCTAGTTCTGCTGCCCCTTCTCTTTGCATGTCTCAGCTCACAGTCTGGCTGCTCTGCATGTGGATTAGTCACAATAGTGAACATGGGATGAACACATGCATCTGCATCCAGCATGCTTTGTCTGCTGTGCTAGCATACAGGTGAACCCAGAGGACTGCACTCAGCACATCCTGCATTTCCTTCTTCTGAATTCAGGCCAGAGGCAAAAAGATTTCCACTGAACAATGCTTCCCTCTTAAAATTTGTTAGACTATTTCCCAGTCCTTTAGCCCCCAAAGAACCGCTTTAACAGTGAATGGCCTCTGCAGTTTTCACTACTTCTTAACAAAAGGGATTAAATTTTTTCCCAGTAGCCTGAAGGGAAGATGGATGCTGCCATCAACAGGCTCATTTGCCTGAACCCAGATTAAGGGTGAAGCCAGATATTTAGATGCAGGTGAAAAGGAACAGCCACCCTGCTATTTCTTACAGTCAATTTTAGTAGATCTACTTCTCACTGCAGGAGTGAAACCAGGTGACAGCAGCTACAGCCTGGGTTTTTTTCAAGTACTTTACTATAGAATAACCTGCATTAGAAACTGGGTCTGCAATTTTACACAAAGTATAGCTTGAGCACCCTTCCTACATTGTCCTGAGAAAGAAGAGTCCTCTCCCATGTTGGGAGAGTAGTTTGCTCCCCCTGCTCCTGCTCCTCGAGCACCCAGTCTGTCTTCTAAAACAGCCAATGAGGTTGTGACTAATTACAGTGTTTTGTTCTGGATACAGAATGTGTTTTTTTATTCTAGGTCTAAAATTCTGGCAAGCCTATTAATTGTGCCTGTTCCAGCAAGAAGTTGCAGATATGTAGTTACAACATTTTACATGCAAATAGTCACTCATTTGAAAAAAAAAAAAAAAAAAAAAAACACCTTGAAAAATCAATTTTATGCTTATGCACTAGAACTGTGCTTAGTTCTTTCAAATCCATTAGACTGGAATATTGATAGACTGAGAAAATGCAATTTGGAGCTACACAGGCAGCTTCAAGGTAGGGTAAGTATTGGACAGTTTGTCACTTTACCATTATTTTACTAAAATCAAAGGGGCTGTGCCAGTTAAGAATGAGTCAAGGACTTGCCTCATTGCTCTATTAGAGTGACAAGCCATAAACCAAGTAGGAAAGTATTGCTGCTGCCTGAGCTAACCAAATGGCCATGTGAAGGCTGAAGTCACCTGTAATAATCCAACAGGCTCCCTTAGCCTTTTGTAGCTGAACTCAGACATCTCAAGAAGAATCCCAATGGTGCTAGAAGGCTAACCTATGCATAAACTGTCCAAACCACTTACCAGGAAGAGAGAAGGAGATTATATTATACCTACTTCAGTTCATTTGAATGGTGAGCAATCCTTCGAGAGTCAAAAGCAAACAAGCAAAAGTAAATGCATAACCTGGACAACCTAAGGGATGATGTATTTTAAATTCTGAGGATAAGGTGCATACTGTTGGGCGGATCACTTCACTCTTTGAATTAAACTCAGAGACATTTATCAGGCAGACGCGTTCCTTAGATTCCCAAGTGAGACAGTGAACATTTATTCCTTCTGCTCTCTTCATTGCAAACTGTTCAAACAATTGCAGCAGGCTTCCACCACAGAGCCAGCTGAACCAAAATATCATAAAAAGCAATTTTTCTAGACATCCTTTCAGAGACCCAGGAGTTCTCCTGCTGGCGAAAATAGCAGTGTGTGGCATTTGGACTCTGCCAAGCTTGTGTCCTGTGAAAGACAACAGGCAACAAACTCGGAGCTTGTGAACAAAGGAGACAAAGGTAACAAAACAGCACCCACTGCCCTCCTCAAAAGCCAGAGAGAAGTGTTGCCTCCACTATTTTTTTGCTGTCTGCATTTTATTTCATTGGAGTTATTTGTTACTTAGAAACATAAATGTAGGGTTATCCTATATGGGGAAAAATAGTAGTCCTAGGATTGCTACCGCAGACAGTGTGAATCAAATACTTGTTTCGTCTTCTGAGAATAATGAAAAGTGTGTGGGGATAGGCAGCCTTTTAGGGGAAAAACACAAGAAGAAAAAGAGCAGTTGCATATATTAGTGCTGCAACAGATATAAAAGTAACTCATTGGCTCAGATCGAGCATTTTATGTAAACCTTTCATAGAAAGAAAAGGAGTCAAGTATGATCACGTTCGGTTTCTTACAAAGTCATTCTGCTGTGGAAATGGCCAGTTATGGATATTCAGTAATTTATCCTGTTGGTTCAAGGTTTGCCTTTGACAAAACTCAGTTCTCATGACAGCCAACAACATTTCACCTGAGATTAATGAAAGCAAATGTATTTCTATTTTCCTGGCTTTACAAATGTCCAGTTATGGATTCTACAATATTCATGCATTAAGGAACAGAAAATTCCTAAGAGGTGGGGTTTTCTTTGTTTGCATGGAAGAAAATTCGCAGCCAAGTCACAGGTAAGAAGAAATGGCACATCTCTTGGGAAGCACGCAGGTAAACTGAAAGGCTACCCCACCCTCATAGAAAGTCTGTTAAAATGCAATTTTGTGTTTTGCAATTATCCTAAATACTACTGAATAGGATGGCATTTGAACATTATCATCTTCAAAGGGTACTAGTTTGGCCTCCCTCCCAGGAGGACCAGCATGGGACTGTCTGTATATTCTAGTTGTCCCAGTAAATAGCAGAGTGATGGGAGAACATTGTACCTGATTCACAGCTGCTGACGAAGCTGGAAAGTATTACACTGGCAGAGAATTCTGATGACGTAGGCTGCAGGAAAAGTGGTAATCTCAGGACTGAATCTAAATCCTCAGGGTTAAGAATCATACTTGAATCCTTGTCTTTCAATGCAAGATGTACATAAAGTGCTCAGTCTGAGCTAATGAATTACTTTTATATCTTTTAAAGAACTAGTAGATGTATTTAATAGTAAATACATCAGTATCATGGGATGTCAAAATGTCTCAGGTCACACACCCCCCCCCCCCCCCCCCCTCCATTGTTCTCACAGGGAAGAAGCCCAGACATCCAGACCTCCCATACCTGGGATCATGCACTCACTGCTTAGGTGAAATGCAGTCACAGTGGTCCCCTATTTTCTGGTGTCCCTTCCTTCGCTAAAAGCTTGAGCTGTCTCTGTGTCTTACTGAAATAACTCCAATGAAGCTCACCTTTCATGAAAAAAACTGTGTATGGGAATAAAAAATCCAGTCTTGATTTTAAGTCAGTGAAATTGCTGCAGGCTTAGTTCAATGTAAGTGGAAGCTGAAGTTAGGGTATAATAATTTGAAAACATTTTGAGGGTATCATTTTTCCCAGAACTCTTTTATCGTGGTGTTATTTATTCACTACACATTATATTGCAGTTTCCTGACCAGACTGTGACATTTTCCAGCATCCTTTCAGCATTATTGTCAAAATTGTCTGAACTAAAAGTTAAACTGTAAAATAATCGATTTTGACAGTTTGTTTTAGTCCTATCTTTGCCTTTGAAATCTTTCCAAAATCTATAAGAGACTGAAATCAGACCAAATTGCCTTCTCTGAGGAAAGGAGGGGGAAGGGGGAAGGGGGAAGGGGGAGAGGGAGAGGGAGAGGGAGAGGGAGAGGGAGAGGGGAGGAGCTTTTGTAAGAAAACTTAGCAAGTCATTTAAAAAGAAGTACAGTCTAAAGCAGTGGTTGCATGGTCTAGGGAAAAAAAAAATCTTTAGCAAAGTCTTATGGAAGACATTGAGTTTAAAGTCAGAATCAACATTCAGGATAACAAAGAGAATAAAAAATAATGAAAAAGAAAGGAGAGTTTTAGCGTTTTTTATATTGAATGGCTTTCAAAAACAAACAAACGAAAAAACCAAACTAAACCATTCTGTGCCCCACTGACATGAAAATTTTTGCTTAATTATGTTGTCAAGTCAATTAAAAAAATGTCGCTGGTAGTGCATGGGGCAGCAACATACTAAACTCTCAGTGTGACTTTGCTGAAACAAAACTTGCAAAGAGAAACATTTTATGCACAAGGGGACTTTATTTAGGCTTGGTCCTGTCCAAATTAAGCATTAATACTAAACATTATGCATTAACACGGGAAATCTAAAATACAATCAATAATAAAATACAATCTGCTAATAAGTTAAACAAGCCCAGGACAGCTCTGTGGCATTGAGTGGGCTCTACTGGGACAGTACAGCCCATGTTCATAACAAAATTACCATCCTTCAAAACTAGATGGTTTCATCCAAACTGCTTATTGGGAATGGTCCATAACCATGCTAACTTCAAGGCCTGTGTTTGAAAGACCAGTATGGGTCAAAAACAACAACCACAAGCAGTTGCAGAGCACAGACACTTGAGCTACAGTGTCTGGGAAACACACCCTGGAACTGTTTGGTTTGCTGCTATAGACAGACTCTGCAGACATCAGTGCTACAGCAAACACAAAAGGTTTGCCATGCAGTCTTGGTGAGTTTATGACACAGCTCAGAAGCTCAGAAGAGGTTCTGAAAACCAGAACCTTGAGTAAGACTTCCTTCACCATGTCAGAGAAATAAGGTAGCAGGCACTGGGATTAATACCAGGTTGCATGGTGAATGGGGTCTGTCTCCAGGAAAGTGGCTTGATGGGAAGCCACCTACAGCCAACTAGTAAGTAAAATGAAGAAGAGAGCTTTGCCTGAAATGTGACCTAGTGTTCAGAAGGATCTCCAAGAAAGTGCCTCTGTCTGGTCGGAACCTTCTCTTGAAAGCTGGTGCTGACTGTAGTTTCTCCTGAACCATTCCTCTAGGGCATGTCTGGAGCTGCCTTTCTCCACCTGTATGATAGCTTAGCAGGTATAATGCTTATGGGGGAGCAAGTTTCTGATGGCAATGGAAATGTAAGCAGCTCTTTTCCCCGATTGTTTGCTGTACAATGCTCTCTGACAAAGTTAAGCTTTGTGATTTCTTCTTTTGTCCTAGAAGTGGTGAAATTAAAATTAGATTCTGCACCAGCCAATCATGTTTGTTGGTGAGTTGTGCCACAGGGTATTCATCTCCTCAGTGGGAAGCTATAAGTCACTGTATGTGCACAGGCAGAGAAGGCTCTAATGGCACTAAAAATCACTGAAGAGGGTGCCTGGTTCAAATCCTGAGACATAATTTTTTTCCTATGCAATAGTTATACAGGTGTGACCAGTTCTGAAATTACTAAAGGTGTGGGGGATACTGGGAGATACAGACTGTATCTGGGATACTGGAAACACAGATAAGCAAAGGTACTAAAGTCACATTTCTCATGATCCTGATGGTCTTCTAACCCATCGTTACACACATAGCAGTTAGGACACTAGCAGCTACTTGTTGCTGAGCCTCAAGACCTCTTCTTCCTTCCTCTTCCCTCCTCCTCTATCCCCTGATCTCCTCCATTCCTCAGTTCTTGCACTGACCCCATCTTTTGTGTTAATTCTCCTGCACACACCAAGCATAGATTTACCTGCTGCCTTTGCAAGCTTTTCTGTTAAGCAATTTGAATCCAGGTTGCGGAAGAGTCCAGTGTCATCCCAAGAAAATCAGCATGTCCGGAGGCTGCAAGGAGGAGGTGGTGGCTGCAGCCTTTGGTAGGTGTGATCTGTCTTTGGAAATGCACCTGTAGGAAGTAGAGGCTCCCTTCCTTTTTCTCAGACACTCTCCCATGTCTTCCCAGACACCTAAATTACAGACACAGGAAGTATCTGGAGGAGAGAAAAGCAACATTGTTCAAGTCTTTTGTTGCATCTCTGCAGAAAGGGATGCAGAATTTCCTGAACTGGGAAGAGCAAGTATAAGAAGGAGCCGTATGCTGTGCCAATTCTTAGCTCTATAGTCCAAACTCCCTTTTCAAGATTTAATTGCTTGTTTTCTTGGTGTGTCTACCTTGCTTTAAGGAATTAAATGGGAAGGTATTGCTTAGTGTGTAACTATGAAATAAGTGCTCCCTTCCTCAGGCTCTCCTTTACCATGTGTCTATCCTCCTGACACCTGACAGAGCTTCTTGGGGATTTTGGTAACAAATTCCCTGATATTTGGCACTTAAATAACTGACTGTAAACACTGTGTTGGTTTTATTCCATTGGTTGACACACAGAATTTATTCCTAGGGATTTACTCTAGTATCAATGCTACAAAATTAAAAAAAAAATAGAATTTGTGCAGCCATTGATAATTATTGGCTTGATAAATCAACATCCACAACAGAACTTAAATATTATTTTAAATTACAACTCACAAATCTTAGGCTCTCATACTGTATGTTCTAAGCATGTGATTAGGATAATAATGTTACTAATAGATATACAGAAATACTTCAAAGCCAGAAAAGCTAATTCACAACATGCTATGCAAACATAACTAAAAATAGTTTATTACTTCTACAAAATAAATAACAAAGGACACATAAATTTCTTGTTATAAATGACCTATAACTATTCCATAATTGCAAGTAGTATTATAGAATCATAGAATTGTCAGGGTTAGAAGGGACTTAAAGATCATCTAGTTCCAAACCCCTGCCATGGGCAGGGACACCTCCCACTAGAGCAGGTTGCTCAGAGCCCCATCCAGCCTGGGCTTAAAAACTTCCAAGGATGGGGCTTCCACCACCTCTCTGGGCAACCTGTTCCAGTGTCTCACCACCCTCATGGGGAAGAAATTCTTAATGTCCAACCTGAATCGACCTATCTCTAGCTTTAATCCATTCCCTCCAGTCCTATCACTGCCCGACAGCCTAAAAAGTCCCTCCCCAGCTTTCTTGTAGGCCCCCTTCAGATACTGGAAGGCCACAGTAAGGTCTCCCCAGAGCCTTCTCTTTTCTAGACTGAACAACCCCAACTCTCTCAGTCTGTCCCCATAGGAGAGGTGCTCCAGCCCTTCGATCATTCTCGTGGCCCTTCTCTGGACACGTTCCAGCACATCCATATCCTTCTTGTAATAGGGGCTCCAGAACTGGATGCAGTGCTCCAGGTGAGGTCTCATGAGAGCAGAGTAGAGGGGGAGAATCACCTCCCTCAACCTGCTGGCCACACTTCTCTTGATGCAGACCAGGATACGATTGGCTCTCTGGGCTGCAAGAGCACACTGATGGCTCATGTTGAGCTTCTCATCCACCAGCATTCCCAGGTCCTTTTCTTCAGGGCTGCTCTCAAGCCAGTCACTGCCCAGCCTATATTGATGCTTGGGATTGCTCCGACCCAGATGGAGGACCTTGCATTTGGCCTTGTTGAACTTCATGAGATTGGCATGGGCCGACCCCTCCAGCCTGTCAAGGTCCCTCTGGATGGCATCCCTTTCCTCCAGCGTGTCAGCCACCCCACACAGCTTGGTGTCATTGGCAAACTTGCTGAGGGTGCACTCAATGCCATTGTGCATGTCGCTGACAAAGATGTTAAACGAGACTGGTCCCCGTACTGATCCTTGAGGGACTCCACTTGTCACTGGTCTCCACTTGGATACCGACCCATTGACAATCACTCTTTGTCAGCAGCCATCAAGCCAGTTCTTTATCCACTGAATTGTCCATCCATCAAATCCATATTTCACCATCTTGGAGACCAGAATGTCATGCGGGACAGTGTTGAAGGCTTTACTCAAGTCCAGGTAATTGATGTCGGTTGGTCTTCCCCCATCTATTGATGCTGTGACCTTCTCATAAAACACCACCAAGTCAGTCAGGCATGATTTTCCCTTGGTGAAGCCATGTTGGTTACAGCCAATCACTTTGTTGTTATTCATCTGCCTCAGTAGTGCCTCCAGGAGGATCCGCTCCATGATCTTACCAGGCACATAAGTGAGATTATGAAGAAATGCTGCTTCCTACTTAGTCTTTTACTGCTTATTTCCTTTGCAGTTCTCTTCATGAAACTGTCCATATAAGCCATATAATTGCATTTTGTCCCTTATGCTTCTCACATAGGAGAAAAGCTGTTTCTCATGCATCACATGCATAAATATTAATAGTTAACATACACACAGTTTAGATTTGGTGAGTAATCTCTAAGATATATATATTGGCATCTTTTAAATGTTATTTCTTTGTTCTCCATATCCTAAAGTCTTGGGAGGTAAGAGGAAATATCTGTGTTTATTACTGTTTCCCTCAGAATTAAATCTCCAGTTAATGTGGTTGGAAAGATGCACTCAAACCTGGGAAAGAGGATGTAACAGATGTAGTAGCATCTGCTTGCACTTTCAGAACCTTAACTAAAAATGTTCTGAAGAACAATTTCCTGCATCCCTCTCGGTGAGCACCAACTTAGCTACCCATTGATGATGCTTTAAATGTCAACATCCTTCTATCACTGCTTATCAGAGACAGAAGGGGAATGACTGCAATATACCATCAAATTTTCCCAACCCTCAGTCTGAAAAGAATCGTAAAATACTTACCAATGATATTTCACCATTGCAAGCTGAGGTTGAGCCAAGGACGCTTGAAGCTCAGGCAGCAGGACTGGGCTCAGGAATCGCAACATTAATTTGGGAGATACGGAGCATACTCACAAGACCATGCATCTGCTCATGTGACACTACTGTGTCTGACAAAATATTTTTTAGGAAAGGTCTTTTTATGTCATAAATAACAAATGCTATCAACTATTAGGATAGCTACTTCTCACACAAGGGCAAATTCTCTCAAGAAGAGTTGCGGAGGCAAATATTTAGCAACTGTTGTCACAGGTGGAAGAAAAATACCAAGGTGCGTTTTTCAAAACAGTTTTAATTTGAGGGTATTTTCTCCTTGCTTTCCTTTTCTCTTCTTTCTCTCAGAAGAACTAGCAATCCAATAAATTTGACACCTCAGGATTTGTATGAAACACAATCAAAAGTCCTTTTTTTCTGTTCTATATGTCTGTTAACAGCAAAAGTACTGCCAGAAGTGTTCTTCAAAGACTCACTTGCAATAGCTTCTTTCAGAGTTTTTCCTTCCTGCTCCAAGGACACCATCTAAATCAAGGAACTATGTTAGACAGGAGAGCTGTGGTGGTTAACCTAATGATGAATACATCTCTGTAGAAGCTCCCTTACGATGGCTTCAAGACTGATTACCTTACTTTTGGAAAACTACTTGGGAACATCATAGAGTGGTTCTTTATTATATTTTATTATCTTTCTGATCTGTTTATTATGTGCAGGGCAAACCTGATGATCACCTAGTCCTTGCAGTTCTCCCAGAAAGCCCTAGGTAAGTTCTGAAGGTGTAGTCTCCTTCTCCAGAAAGGGCTCAAATCCACCATTATACATCTCACAAGGCACTATAATATGGTCATTGCATGTTCACACCAAGCTCCATTGCAAGCATGAAACATTGCTCTTAAAAGAGCCCCACAGCTCACTTTGTATTGAGCCACATGTGTGGCCTGCTACTCAGTCTAAAATGCTCTAAGTAGAGCCTCTTTCTAGAGAATTTTGTAACTCCCTAGCTTTGCCAAGATAGACCTGAGTTGGTTCATTCCTTAGCTTATTGATGTGTAGATGTCCCAGTCAGGTGTACAGAAACAAGGAGGTAGTGCTCATGGAATAAGAAAAAGGCTGTAGAAGTGAGACTAAGGACAAGAATAACTGCTCAGTGTAAGAGGGATTTCCTACTTCAGATGAAGTGTTTCAGGTGATCCACAGTAGAAGGACATTTTTGCAGCCTCTGTGCAAGCATGGGAGCAGGGAAAAGGTGAAAAAAAAAATGTCAGTGATAAACACTGGGCTGAGTGTCACAGAAAATAATTTAAAGTATCCACAAAGCAGTGGATGGGGCATTAAACTTGTGTAGCAGGGACCTTCCTTAGCATGGCCTTCACTACAGAAACCCTAAAAATGACAGCAGGGAGTAAGCAGTGGATCACTTTTCCCAGGGAAACTAATCCTCCAAGCTCTTCTCTGTGAGAGTCAGCAGGCAACACTGCCTCCTGCCACCAGTTGTCCTCCACTATCTCCTCTCACCCACATACCAGCCAGGTTCCTTCACATAGCAGTGAGTCACAACCATATGAAAATTAACTCGTAGGTCATCACACAATACTTACTTCCAGAAATGTCAAAGATGGTGAACCAAGTCTTGACAGCAAGGACTTGATTATATGCTTGTTATGTCAGAGCAGTTGACCTGAGATTATGACTGGCACCTAACAGGGTGACATTGACCTCAAAATGAGCTTAGGTAGTTTGGGTGTGAGTATATTGCTCCCTCCTTTAAGGTTTTTGAAAGCTTTTCCTCTCTCATCTTTCCCACTATCATGTCCTACCATATATATTGGTGTGTTTGTTAAAAGATATTGATGTAATGAGATTGGAGGATGTGCTAAGGAGCTGCATGAGGGGGTGGAACTGAAAACCAGGTGTCACAGAGCATGCATGGTGAAAGAAAAAAAGGGCTGAAGAAAGCTTTCCAGACATGTTGATAGAACTTCTCTGTCAGGATGCCCTGTATGCTAAGTATTTTTATCATCCCTTGGGGCTAGAGCATGGACACAAGCAAGGTTTTATGGCCTATAGCACTCTCATTTTGACACAGCCCAGGAGAAATCTAGCAAAGCAGTCCAAATGTGTCGGCATTTTACCTGATCGTGATGCTCTAGTATTAAGTAAAAGGAAACATAATTTGTAGAGACCATATCACAACCACCACTTTCTACTGATCAGAGCAGTAAGGCAGGGATTTGAAAAAAATGCATGAATCAGTTCACATGGCTCCTTGGGCAAATTCTAACACACAATATAATTTTCCAAATCTCCCTAAGTAGAAAGAAGGTTAGTGGAGTGGATAATCTTTGTGAAACCTATTTGCCTTTCATCCTATCTTCTGACTCTGATATACCATAATAGTTTCTACCAGTGGTTTACTTCTTTCTGCTTTTTCAGCTGCAGATTTGGGGGGAACATCTATCAAATTTGGTTAGTAGCATCCAATTGGTGACTACATTTTCTCTTTTTTGGAAGATGACTCAGCTACTTCCTTGTACTGCTTCAAGAGTCGGCAGGGACAGAAGTACAGAGAGTTCTTCCTGTACTCCAGAATGTACACTAAACACCGAAGCAGACTTCACCATGCTTAAAAACAGCACAATAATTAAAAAACCCAACACTTCCCACTGACTGATAAAGTTTCAGTTATATATATATCAAATTGCTGAGAAATATAGCTCCCTGAGAAAGTCACTTCAAAGCTTAGAGTAATAGCCTAAAATGAGACTGGACTTGTCTTCAGATGCAATGGAAGTCAGTAATTTTCTTCTGATAAAGCATCGAGAAATGTGACTTGACTTGTTTTCCTTCTCTTGAAAAATGTTTTAGTGTAAGTCTTTATCAGTCTTCAGAAACTCCTTGAACATTAGACAACATAGAGAATCTGCCAGTTGTCCAAAATGCAGCAACTGAATTGTGTGGATTCTCCTAAGTGGTAAATTCACTATCTCCTCATTTTAAGTGCTGAATCTGAAAACACTTGTTTCCTTAACCTTTTGCTAAACAAATCTGTAGCTATTTTTTTCCCACCCCTGAAACAGAAGGTAGGCAGATGCAGCTTCATATGTTTATCCTATGGTTCAAAAATATGGTTCACAACATTGTGAAGGCTGAATGTTAATACCTCAGGATGTTTAACCATTGCCACCTAAAAATCAGAATCAAGGGACACTTCATGGACAGTATTAAAACCTTCTTTAATTCAAGACTCTATAAAGTGTAAAGTAGTGGAGAATTAGGCCATCAGATTATGTTTGACAGGGTAACCTCAAGTTTTTTATATTGTCCATGACAGAGTATTAAATTCATGGGTTGAAAAAAGATATGAAATTTAGTTCTGTTATTTGCTTTTCATGACAGAACTAGAGCCTTTGGTTTCTGCTACCTTTTGCTTTTAAAACCTAGGTCTCTTGGGAGACTAAAAATATATATAGAACTGTTAAAACTCTTTACATAAATACAGTAGTGAAAATAAGTACTCAGTGCTCTCAAAATAGGTATGGCTATTTAAGTCAACTGCAGTGAAACTAGGTATTTTGGGAATCACTTGGAATGTAACTTGTCCATATCCTCAGATGGTATAATTAGTTTAAGTCCTAAACTAGCTGTTTGAGTAGACATCTAGGTTTAAGTAAACCACATTAAAAAAACCACAAAAAAAAAAAAA
>JANVCC010000018.1:50907796-50932365 GCA_025345505.1 Todiramphus chloris collaris | reverse complement strand
AAAAAAAAAAAAAAAAGCTTGACAGAATCAGAATCATAGAATGGTGGGGGTTGGAAAGGACATCTGAAGATCATCGAGTCCAAGTCCAACCCCCCGAACAGAGCAGGATCACCTAGGGCAGGCCATGCTAAATCTTATAATTTATGAATTCATTCCCAGGACCTGAACCAGATTTCTCCCTCTGCATCTCTCATCAGATCAATGCATCTTTTTTAGTTGCCTCATCTCTTCAGGTGGGAAGTATCATGGAAAAACCTAAAATAGAGAAGTGACTGCCTCCCAGGAGACTTTGGAAGTTGTGATGCTGGGAAGAGTGAGATACCTTATGTCACGTTGGAGATACGAAAGAATCAGGCTAGATTTAGAGTCAGGGTATATGTAAAATGCAGCTAGTCACACCCTCTCAGCTATGATCTTCATAAAGCAGTCTGCTTCCTTGTCATTCCTGCCAGTCATTTTAGAGGACAACTCTTCTGTCATGCTGACATGCCATTACATTTCATATTTCTCTTTTTCTTATCTTTCAGCCTAATGGACACTACATATTATTGTGATTATCATATGAGTACTCAGCAGATCTGATGCATCATACTGCTCTTCCCTTTGGAGAACACCAGTCTCCATAGTCTTCTCACTGGTGAAGCAGCACTCTGTGGCACTTCCCACACCCCTGCCTGTCTGATCTTTGCCCAGAATGGCATTCTGATGGGTGTTCCAAGGGACCCACTGACCTGCACAGAAACCACGGAAGGGACTGAGGAGATGAAGATGGTGCACAAGGGAGACACCTTTCTTTGTCCAGTTGGCCTGCTGTTGGGGTGCACAGACAAATCTGGAAAGTACTGTAAAGGCCAGTAAGACAGATGTGGCCATGCCCTCAGAGAGCCTTCTAAGATGTCTGTCATTTAACCCTGAGATTGAATACATCATGGACAAAAACTGATTGAAAAGCAAATAAAATGGCATGGGCAATTTAATGGGGAATAAAAATATAATGGGGCCTTTTATTTTCTTTTTTTTTCTTTTTTTTTTTTTTTTCCCTTCTTTCTTTCTTTTGCAAGAACCTAAAACCTCTGTTTTAGTTTGCATCTCGGGCACTTTTGTGCCAAGAAGCATGCTTCAGCCTGCTTTGATCTTCCAGCCATCACCTGCATGAATGTGCTATTCATGAAGAAATCTGCTTATCAAGTGGGGTGAGGTGAGAAAACAGGAATCTTGGCAGAGAAGTGAGTGTACAGCTAGCACATCAAAATCAGTGGATCCAGGAAAAATGATGACAGAATAGTGTAGAGAAGAACCTGCTTCCTTTACTAGAGGCAGTGTTGTTAGTAAAAGGACAAAATTTGCACAGTATATACAATGCAGTATTTTCAACTGGGTACAGTATGATACATTGTTACAGAGAGCTAGCAATAAATCACAGCTCCTAAAATATGAAATTAATACAGTTTGTAGAATGTAATACTAAGCTGGGTCAGTGGGGCAGAATGAGTATTTTGGTATTTGGGAGAGAGAATGATATTTTTTTTTCAGTGGGCTTCCTGAAAAAAAATCATAGTTGCTTAAAAACTTCTAAATGACAGCCATTTATGACTAGATTTATGTGAAGTAACAAGAAAAATCTTTCTTCAGGACCCATTTTGTAAAAATGCTTTTGTTCACCTTTGCTTCTGTTCTTTGACACTCAGGTTTGCTGTGCTGCAAAGAAATGTTGTGGTACGTTGCACCTATGATATATCCATGCTGAGAACAGATGAGGAGAGAAGGAACATTCATGATTTTGCAATAATGAGACTGCTGATCCACAGCCTGCTGGTAATTCCTGCACAGCAGAAATAAAGCCAAAGAGAACTGCCAAGGATCTCATCTGCATGCTGACAACTGCATGTCTCCTCAGATGTATCCATCCCCAGGTCACCCTTTTTGTTTTTTAACCTGGCACTGTTATAGCTAATGAAGTGGCAAGCAGTCTTGTCCTCTGAGTAGTAAACTGTCTACAGACTCCAGAATACCATTTATTTTGTCTGGTTTTATTCATTGTCAATTTATTCATTGCCAAGACTCAGTCAGATAGGAAATTCAAACTGATGGGAGCCAGTTATATGAGAAGTTCGATGCTGTTTTGCCTTAAATTGCTTTCTAATTGATACAAATAACTATGTGGACGCTGCTTTGTATCAGATTAGTTTCCAAAGATTAGAATCAGTTTAAATTGAAGTTAACTTGCCCCTGTCAAATTGAAGTAGTGTCTATACAGTGCCTTACTACAGCATAAATTGGTTTAAAATTTGATTTAAGATAAATTGGTGCATTTTCTTTATGTACAGCTTATTTTAATAACTCTTCACATAGTACACTTTATATGCAAAAACTAGCACTGGCAGGGTGTTTGCATAGATGGGCAGAGGTTCACCTTTTTTATTAACCAAGGGTTAAACAAGGTCTCAGGAGGGAGAGTGAACCATGCAGGAACCAGAACGTCTTACCAGCTTTGACCGGTTCAGCCCCTGAGACAGAGGAGAAAGAAGGAAGCGATTTACAGGTTATAGCAGTTCAGGATTCACTCTTGATGAGTTGCTGGAGGACAGTGGTACTTTGCACACTGCTCATCCATGTCCTGCTATGCTCCTCATCTGGGAACCTTCTACCAGCAGACTGTTCCTGCTACCAGGGTATAAATTTCCCACTACTTACTGAAAAATAAAAGCTTAGCTGTGTTTGTCCATACTAATTTCTGTAAATTAGACTGCTGCTAAGAACAGAAAGGTTTAACCCTAGCAATATGTAAGCATACAGAGCTATTAAAACATGCTTTATAAGGCTGAGAAGGCCTGTCTGCTACTTTACATGTTTACATTCCACCCAACTTCAGTATTTAGCTCAGAAGTAGACAGGATAAAGCAAAGCAGGTATCAGTAAGTCACAAGTATTGTGCTTGATATGGAGGTCTGTGACTCTGGGAAATATATTGTGATAGATGGTTACTTTTTTTAATCTATATTCTTTAAATGTTCTAACTATCTGTCAGATTTTCTTTTGAAAAGATGTCTGCCTTTCTTTAAGCTTTACCAGCTACAGAGAATATCATTCAGTCATCTCACCAAAAGGTAGCGTAATTTAAGTCGATCTCTCTTTGCAAGCAATGAACATTGGAAGTCTGTATACACTGGGCACTCCAGCAGTCACCAAGAAACAGTATTTTAACTGCAAAAGCTAGTGACAGCCATCTAAGTTAGAATCATAGAAAGGTAGAGGTTGGAAGGGACCTCTAGATGTCATCAAGTCCAACCCCACTGACAAAGCAAGATCACCCAGGGTGAGTTATAAGGGCAGGCCACACAGGAACAAATCCAGGCAGGCTTTGAAAGTCTCTAGAGAAGCAGACTCCACAACCTCTCTGGGCAGCCTGTTCCAGGCCCTGTCACCCTCACAGTAAAGACATTTTTCCTCATGTTGAGGTGAAACTTCCTGTATTCCAGTTTGTGACCATTGCTCCTCGTGCTATCTCAGGGCACCACTGAAAAGAGACTGGCCCCTTCTACTTGACACCCACTCTTCAGATAGCTGTAAACGTCAATAAGATCCCCTCTCAGTTTTCTCCTGGTTAAACAGACCCAGGTCTCTCAGCCTTTCCTCATAGGACAGAGGTTCTTATAAAGGTGAACATATACCATTTTCTTTAGGTCTGTCAAAGTTTACAATACAACTAGGAAAGGTTAATCTCATTATACTATACCTAGCATTGTAGACTTCTTCTAATCTATGATTCTACCTCACTACTCCAAATAACATTTTAAGAAAGTAAGTTTTTAAAATATTTTAATATTGATGATTATGTGCTTTAAAAACTTTACATAGCATTTTTTTTAAAGACAAGCATTAGAGATACTGCATTATAACATGACGCTTTACATAAAAACTGCATCAGTGTTTTCCTGCTGCAAGCAGAAGACAGACTTTTCCTGGCTATCAAACTGTGAGGCACACAACTGCCTAGAGAACCAGTTTCAGGTGATTACAGTAGAGATTCAGTGGGTGGGAACAGCTGCCCCGGGGCAGAACATACTGCTGAGGTAGTACGTTTACATACATCACATAGAGATGAAGGCACCACACAGAGGAATGATAGGTGTGTAAGGGAATACACTGGCCTACCGGTTAAACTGAGATCACTGACATGTTTTAATACTGACCTGAGCAATCAGGAGCAGGGCAAGTTCCTTTAGCTCCCAGACCAACAGTAACAACAATTGCATAGCATTAATAGAAAACCACTATGAGTCCTAACACTTCCCAGACATGATTAAAGAAGAATATTCAGCAGTATACACTCTTGAAATTCAAAAGCAATTAGTAGATAGCCATATCGCTAGTACTTATTGCACAAATAAGCAAGGGACAAAATCTGAACCTCACAGTTAATTTTCTATTTAATTCCCTTCACCTATTTGTTCTTTAATGACTGTAACATTCTGCATAAAGTGAATTCATTAGCAAAGTATTTGCATGATGAAACCTGTGCTTCCTTCTCAGGAAAGGTGCCCCAAAGCCCTATTTACTCTAGGCTTTCTAGAAGTCTTCTAAGGCTCTAAGGCCTATGAGTGTCTTGAGAAAGCTACTTTTTCCACATTAACCCTCTTCTGTGCTGTCAAGAGATTGTTAGCATTAGTGTACAATGGAACAAGTCAATAGTATTGCCTGCGTCTTTCTCCTGACATTTATGTACGGGTGATTACAGGTTTGCAGCTGCAAATGCTGCTAATAGGCAGAATCTGAAAATGCTTACTTTTCATAGATAAGAAAGTGGGGGAAGAGCCGGGTGGGGGGGGGGGGGGATGACTAGGGCTAAAGAAGGATCTGGAGGAAACTGGGTTGTGCTTAATGGTATAAGGAATAACCAGTCTATGAGAAGATAAATTAATAGATTTTGTGTGTAATGCTAGGATAAATTAGTTTGGGGTTTTTGAATGTATGGTCTGGAAGGAGGTAGTTTAAAAAGCTTTTTCTGGCCCTTGATAATGAGGAGGTTCATTAATTGTTAGGTCAACTATTTCTCTTACTGTTTAAAGGTGGATTTATTTGGTTGGTTTTGATGCATTTTTAATTTTTCTGGGCTTTTTAATAACTTTTTTAATTATTGACTTCTGCTAAAGTGAATTGAGGTGGCTGTATGTGAATAGGCAAGGGGTTGCATATTTTGGGTAGGTAATAAGCTAGTGATGACAAGCTTTCTAGCTCTATCTTTCTGCTTTTGGATTATGCAAAGAGAAAGGAAGGTGATCTGGTCATGATTTCTGTGGTATAAGAGTAATACCACTTTTCCACAGCTGCTGCTAGGAGGTTTAAAAAAAAAAAAAAAAAAAAAAAAAAGAGTTACAGAGCCTTCATTTAAGTCCTCTGTTTTAAAATATCTTAGTCTGGCTTTTACCAAGGGAGTCCTTGGGATTTGAGAATGCTTTCCAGTAAGAAAAATAAAGGCTTAAACTTTTACCTATAAAGGATTTCACATTCACTGTTTGCATTACCTGAGCTTTCACAGTAGATGTGCTTTAGAAGAGATAACTAAGAAATAGTAATACTTTCTGTTGCTATGCTGACTGCAGATGCTGAAGGCAACAGTTATTCTGTTCAAAAAGCTCCTTACTGCTCCTTTTTTTTTTCTCATGTCACTTACTAAATAAACACTAAGGTACAACATAAATACTGTGTGAAAGAACAAGCTAATGCTATTAGAACAATGAAGAGAAAGGGTGAAATAACTAAAAGTCATCCAGTAACAGCAACAAGCAATTAGAGGAAGACATAAAAATATCTCATTATGTTGTAAAATCATGTCTGTATATAGTAACATATTAAAATGGAATAGTTACCTTTCCCAGTGATGCTTTGTTATACACTGTTTTCTGTCTTGGAACCAGCCTAGGACTCAAGCAGCTGATGTTCAGGTGTGCTTACTGTGGGGAGTGAGCACTCCAGACCGTCTTCCATGTTGTAAGCTGTTGATAGTACAGCTGCCATACTGGTCCCTTAAGAAGCAGAACTCGCATTTTGGAAGCAAAGCTGGGCTAGGAAAGCACCTTTTGTATAAATACCTTTGAAACTTGCTATTTAAGCTTTACTGACTTGTTTAAGAGTGTCCTTGTTGTAATACTGAATTATTGAAAATCCAGTGAATGAATTCTTTTCTCTCAGGCTAATAGATAACTTTGTAGGCTAGTTTGCACTTGCTTGATTCAGGTATGAGCTATTATTCTAGGAGCTTCTCTAAGTGAGAACTACATTTACATAAGTTCAGGTGTTAGAAGAACATGTATAGTCATTTTTCCGATGAAAGCAAACCAGCTTATCTTGATCTAGCTGATGTCACTTCAGTTTCATTTAAACCAAAATAAGTTATTTCTATATGAGGCTGTGTACCCAATTGAAACTAATCGTATAACTTATTAATGGAATTATGAACTTTTTTAAAGATGAAATTCCTAAGAACTTTTACACATCACTGCTTGTGTTGAATTCCCTTCACAGTGCAAGTAAAAGTATTCCTCATATTGAGCCAGCTGACTTTTGCTATTTTATTGTTTAGATACAAATGTTTATCGGGCAACTACAAAACATGGAGTAAATTCACAAATACTTTGAATTTAAAGGGACAGCATTAAGCAGGCTGAGGTTAAAAGGAAGTTAGCAGTAAGTGAATAATACCATGCCTATTGTAGCTCATATCATGCATGTATTTTGTTGCAGTTTGCAGAAAGAAGCTGTATGATTAAACTGTAGAAATCAATTTTATGTGTTATTTATAAGACAAATTTCCAAATGGAATATGCTTTTTAAATACGCTACACCACCTGCCTACATGAGAAAACAGTATCCTTTTGTTACAACATGAAGGGGAGGGAGAGTTGCAGAATCCATTTTTTATCTCAGCATGTCCTCAGGATGTAGTGTCTATATATGTGATTAATGTTCTAACAATGTAAAGACAATTTTTATCAGATACAAGGACTCGGCCTCCTCTTAGGTTATTTTCACTCCTAGAGATACCCAATTCTGGGAACAAAGATCTAACCTGTGTTTGGGCCTGTACTGTTTTTGATGAGTGACGTTGATAAAAGTAGGCATTTATATAATTCAACATAAAGGTACATGTGTCAACAATCAGGGTTTCTAGGTACTTTTAGAGACTTCAATAAATCAAGGAACCTTGGTAAAGACTTCTACAATGAGTTCCCTAAATATGTGACTTTCATGACACCTGAAAAAAGTGTCATCTGTGTAACTGATACACATCCCCAGACTCAGATACATCAGACCTAAGTTCTAACAAGTGAGAACCCCTATACAAATGCAAATATAAGAATGCTGTAGCTATTGGCTAAGTGTAAATGTGATCATGTTAAGCTCCCGTATTTCTTCCTCCCGTGTTTGAAGCTGAGGTGAGGCCCGCAGAGAAAATGGCTGGTAGATCTCAAACTGAAACTTGATTCAGGTCGCAAGCCCTTTATATAAAACCAGAACTACTTTCATCTTGTGTAGCAAGCCTTAATCTTGGGAGAAATAATTGCTATGCATACTGTATGCTTTGAACTCCTCCTAGCATAGGGGTAACAGTGTCAGTAGGGCCCAGACACTGCTGTCAGGAGTACCCTTGGCTCTGCATCAGCCTGAAGCTCAGCTGCAGCCACCTGTGGCATCAGGTACCTGGTGGATGTGAGAGCTTCAGGAGGGGAGGGAGGGGGGGGAGGGAGGGAGAAGCTGAGCTCTTCTCAAACAAGAGTAAAATAGTAGCTCTTCTGTAACCCTTCAGGACTTAATTAAAAGAAAGAAAAAAAAAAAAAAAAAAAAAAAAAAAACAAACCCCAATCCAAACCAATACACACAAACCCCGAAAACTATAACAAGCAAGCAAACAAAAAAAAAAAAAAGACATGCAAACCCCCACCCCCTCAAAAACCAAAGCAGAAAGAGCCGTATATAACTCTGCTACTGAAAAGCAAACACAACAGAAAGGGTTCTTGCTGGGAAAAACAGCAGACTGCGTGACTTGTCACTTCGGGAGGGCACACGACACAACGCCCCCCAAAATCTGCCCCCGGCCCGTACTCCTGATGTGGGCAGCCGGGCCCAGGATGAGGTACCAGCCCCAACGCTACGGGAGGCGCTCCCTAGTCAGGGGCGGGGCGCGGCGGCCCAACCTGGTCCTAGGGGGCGTCTGAGGGGAGCCGCCGTGACTCTAGCGCTGAGCAGGAGAAGGGCCCCCTGTTTTCCGGACATGGGGGCTCAGCCAGTGAAGTCGGGACTGCCCGCTCCCTGCTGCCACCATCCCGGGCCGCCACGCGGTGCCTAACCCGTATCTGCCCGAACCCTCCGCGCATGCGCCGGAGGGCTCCGCTGAGGGGCGGGGACAGAGCCCGACGCCCGCCGGCGGACCGTACCACTGCGCAGCATGAGGGTGGGTGAGGAAAGAGCTTCCTCCAAGAATTCGCTTGTGGGGAATCCCTTCTGGCTCCTTTCCTAACTGCGTGTGTGACTAAGAGACAACGGCAGGGGCAAGCAGGAGGGATCCCGCCTGCTCTTGCTCGCACGCATTCTCTCCACCACTCCTCTTCCTCGCCTTCCCCCGACGGCGGTGAATTGGGCGTGTCCCGCCCTCTTCCCCCCTCCTGCTGCCGATGGTCGGACCCGCTCGCGCTGCCCGTGGCCCGGCGTCGCGAGTTCCCGCTCTCCCGCGTCCGCCTTCTCCCGCCCCCTCCCTCCCTTCCTCCGTGCCGGCTCCGCGCTCGCCTCGGCCTCCCGTACCCTCCCCCCGGCTCGGCCCCGGCTCGGCGGCCCAATGGCGTACAGTCAGGGCGGCGGCAAGAAGAAAGTCTGCTACTATTATGACGGTGAGCGGGGCCGGCGCGGGAGCGTGTGTGTCTGTGAGAGTCGGGGCAGCTCCTCTAAGGGCCGTCTGGGGCAGCCTGCCCCCGTCCCCCGCCATTATGGGTGCCCCTTCCCCTGCGGAACGAGCTCCCCTACGCCAGCTCCATGGCGGCCCCGGCCAGGGGTCCCCGCCACCTCCACCTGCGCCGCCGCTCCCGGCTCCCGCAGTCGGCCCTGCGCACTCGCTCCCCGCCGTGCGGCTGAGCTCCGGGGGCCACTGGGCGAGGGAGAAGGGGCGGTGAGGGAGGGAGTGTGTGTGTGGTGGGGGGTGGCTGGAGCTGGGCGAGTGGCGGGTCGGGGAGCTGCCTGACCTGCCGCGGAGCGGCTGCCGGGCACGGCGGCGGTGAATGCTGTGTCTATTGTTTCCCCCCCACCACCCCCTTTGCATGCCCTACCACCCCCCCCCAAAATAGACGAGAAGTTGAGACACTCCCCTTCATCCGCTAAGCACGGAGGCGTCCGAGCCTCTGCGGTGTCTGGCTCCTCCCCCGCAAAAAAAGTCTAGGCCATGTGTAGCTTCGGCACCTGGTGATCCTTGCGCTGAGGCCTTCCCTTTGCTCTGGCTCTCATACAGGGATCTGGTGTGCGGGGGGGGGGGACAGGGGGACTCTGACTTCTACCCCCCTCTCCACATAAGCATGCATTAGAATGGAGGTTTGGCTTCCATGAGCCGTTCGTCTAGCAAAACATGAAAGTTGCATGCGTAGGTGTTTAATAATAGTGAAATTTGAGTTGCTTGCAGGCCTTCTAAGTTTGCGCGCTTGTCTGATGAGGACGCAGGGACTTGTGATCTGCATTGTCAGTCACATCGAAAAAGTACACAGAGCTTGTGCTAAGTTTCATAGATTTGCAGCAACTTTTTTTTTAATTATTTTTGCAGCTCTTGTTTTGTTTGTTTCGTTTATGGTTCTCTCTGGACACAGCAGTGAGAAGTTTGTATTTTCTTCTTGAGTTTGCATTTGGTTTTTTTTGTTTTGTTGGGGTTTTTTTTGTACTAGGAGAGTAAACTCGTTGGTCATACGAGTTAAGAGATTTTACTACTTTTTTTTTTTTAATTGCCTCCTATTGTAAAAATCCTATAAGTTGGTGGCTGAGACCGATATTGCTAGTAGCCGTTTGGAGGTGGAGGCTGTTTTGACTACAGTGTTTTGGAAATGAAGATGAATGGCTAAACTCAGTAAGATCTCAAAGGTGTCTGTTGCTGTAGCAAGTCTGCCATTCTTTAGAAATGGTAGATCTTGTGGGGCCTGTCTTGGTTTGGGTTTTTGGGGGTTTTTTTTTGTTGTAACCACACTGAAGGAGGCAGAGTGGTGGTTGCCGCCCCCTTCTCTTTGTTACTAGCTCTGGTTCTTTGTTCAGCCTAAAGGGGAAAGGAGGCCCCTGTTAGGGATAATTTTGGTGAGCTAGGATCTTGCTTTTCCTAGGGAAAAGGAATCGCTTTTTGCCTTGGTGAAAGGAAAACTGCAGTGATAATTTAGAAGGTTTCTTTCTGCAAATGTTTGCATGGTTTTGTTTTTTTGTAATCAATATGAGCTTTTTTTTTAATAAAGTCAGGCAGCTGTAGTTTACTAGATATTGATACCTTCAGTTTTTCTGTGATGCTGGGTTTTGGTAATCGGTGCTAGTATCAGACCTCCTTAGCAGACAAAATGCTCTACTAGTGAAAAGGGGGGAGAAACTGAGGAAGGAAAGAAGTTTGAAGGTGGCAGGATAATGGTGATTTAAAATCAGTTGTAGCTCGTGTCTTCAATGAATATATAGACTAGGATAAACACAGTTACCAATAGCATAGAGAAAACTGTATCTGTTATGAAAGTGTTTAAAAAAAAATATGCTTTCTATGTGGCAGAAATGAACGGCCTTGGAAAGTTTTTGATGTCTTTTTATTGCCAAATCCACCAGTTATTTTACACTTCATTTAGAAATAGAACAATTAGAAAAAAAATTAGAGTTAATACCTGCAGTAGATATTTCTAATGATAATTTGTGGTTCATCTGGCTATTCTGAGTATTTTGTAACTGTGATGTAACACAAAGTCCTGAATCAAAGCAAGGGGAGTCTTCAAGGCCTCAAATAACCCAAACAACATATATATACGCACTTCAATCACCCAACTAAGGTAGTGATGTATTTCCAAGGATGTCATAACTGAAACAAATTACCATTGTTTTCTTCATAATTGTCCTTTCACACACACTTTCATGCTGTTTCTTTAAAATTGTACACTAAAGGATGTTGAGAAGTACTAGAAGATATATGCGTATCTTCTGAGATGCAATAAATTCCTATGTGCTTTTATGAAACTCCGTGTGACTGTCATCTAAAGTTGCTTTTTTAAATTAGTCACCAGGTTTTCTCAGAGTGTATTGCTGTTAACATTTTCTGCTAATTAACAGTTTTAATAGCCTTCACACTGTACCCATAAACAATAAACTTCAGGTAGATGAAGCTCAATTTCATTTTATGCAGTTTGTTTGGAATAGACTGTCAGCCATGTCCAGTTTGTAGAATTCACATTGCTTGTGATTATGCTAAGGTCAAAAATTTTGTTGAGATTTGAGGAAATGTACTATGGGAAGAACTAAAACCATACAAGTTAAAATACCTCAGTCATCTGAAATATTTTTAACAAATACTTCTAGTCTTAATATATGTAGGTCCATTGTTTAGCAGAGTCTTTTCCTCACACTGTTTAGAACCATGCTATATCTGGAAGGGTGTTGTAGATTTTATTTTAGCCTCCTACCATGTTCTTCAGATTGTTGCTGCTGTCTTGTAGCATGTGGCTCAGGTGGTTCAATGGTCTCCTGCAAAATGACTGTGTTACACAGTTGCCCATAGCAATGAGGACAGGATCTGGATGGTCTTTCCAACTCTGTGCTCCTATACAGTGAAGCACAGTTCTAGAGAATCACACAGCAACTAACATGGTTGCAGTTGATAAGTGTATTTGTTCCATGCCAGCACGGTAGCAGTATTGTTTAAATTGCTGCTTGCGTGTAATTTAATGTGGGTGTTCAAAAGGCTCTGCCTTCATGAAAAATTTGAGATCTGCATCAGAATGTGGTTGGTTCCGCCCATAAAGACAAGACTAAACCTGTTATAATAGGGCACTGTGCTACTGTGTTCAGACATTAAGTACATTAGCACTTCTAGTTTAAGTTCATCTCCCCTGCAGATGTAAGCTTCAGCTGAAGTGTTCTACAGAAATTCATCAATGGTTTGCACAGCAATGGTGTCCAACCTCTGCTCAGTGCTCAAAACTCAGAACTTTGCTAGTCTTGCACTGTCTGGTTAGTTTTAAAAAAACAGAATAAACCCCCAACCCTTTATGTGCTAGTACAGTACTTCTAGGGCTGTTTGAATAGCTGTTTGTTGGACTCTTCAGGCATTGATGATCTTTTTTATATTCATCTTTACGTGCGGTGACCCATTATTATTGCAGAAGTCAATCCAAATGTAACTGCTGCTATTAAGATTATATTTTTCATGTGGTTTCCATTGTAGCAGTTTGGTTTCTACACTTAGAGCAGTTCTGAAATGCCTCATGATGTTATGGTAACTGTACTTAAAATAAGCAAACATATGGCCAAAGTACATAACAATTTATCTGTATTGAAGTTACAAAGTAATGTAATGTAGAAGTTACAAAGTATTAAAAATATAAGTAAATGTCTTATCTTGCCTCTTTGCTTAGGCTTTTAAGACTGTTTTGTAATGGGTTAATTTAAAGGTGTTATTTTTCCATGTATCTTGGTAACTAGAGAGACTGACATACTTGGGGGACATAGAACCTTTTGTTATTCAGCTGTGTGTTTGTCAGGCGTAGTTGAAGTTCCTTTAAGGGCATGTGGCCTGTTGTATTCTTCTATGTTTTAGAATATTTAACATCTGTAGACCTTGCTGAAGTCTCAGATAGTGTCCAAAACTTATGTTCATCAAAGGAATCACATGCGTTTATTTTTATTTGATAGCTTTCTTCAGAATTTCTGTAAGTAACTTGTATGAATTGAGAAGTAATCTATTTCTTTATTTTTAATATATTTCAACCCAGAACATGACATTGTATGTTTAATTTTCAAGTAGGTCTTCTGGTCATTTGTTGCCATCACGTTTTGCATCACACAGTGAACAGTGCAGGACAGTAAACTCATGCCAGCATTAAACGGGAGTTTGCTTCATCTCTTTTTAGTTAAGGACTCAAGTTTTCAGAGATTATATTGTTACTTCTCAGTGAGAGCCATTGAACTGACATTCTTACTTGTATTAAACAGTAAATTTCAGTCATTGAAGTCTTGCTGTGAAAGTTTAATAGATTTGCCAGCTTTTTGTAAATACTACTTTGCATTTTTTTCCATCCACCACTTCTTTCAGTTACGTTTTCTTTTACACTTTCAATGTGCACTCACACTGGTGGATGATGCAAAATACGCTCCTCACACTTCCGTATAATTTTTACCTTTGTATTATCAAGTTTAGGATCAAGTACTTGTACTGTCTGCAGTGTTAGTCTTGTGCACTTGGCTTCACTGTTTCTCATGTATGCATATTCTAGTCAAAGTTACTCCAGCACTGTGCAGAGCTTTTTTTAGCTCAGTCAGTGAGGGAGATACCCTGTCCCTGCGCATGCTACCTCTTGGTGCACCTTCTTTTTATCCCCAAGCTACTCTATTAAGGCTGTGATATATGAAGAAGAGATATACAGGTTTTGGGATCAGTGGATGAAGTGTTTGTACCAGGAAGGGCTTTCACTGAGTAAAGGAGAGAGACTTTTGACACTTTTGTCTTCACCACAGGATGATGTCCCCAAGTTGGGGCCCCTTTGTGATGTGATCTTGGCTGAAAATGAGGGTGCTAATGAAGAAAGAGGAACCTCTCGCATACCTTTTCCTTCCCCACTTCTGCCAACATACACATCACAACAGTCCCTTGAAACATAATGGTCTTTTTGTTCATACGCTTGAATATACTTTTTTTTATGAGGCTAATTCCAAACCCCTTTTTTTTGGTGATGCGAAGACCTGAAAGATGTAAATGGTATTGCCTATTGCTAAAGTGTATTATGTTGATATCTATTGATACTTGTTACTCCTGACCCAGAATGTGGAAGGATCTGTATGCTTCTGCTAGATACTTACCCATAGGTCTTCTATTTGATTAAATAAGCTCCTGTTTAATTTACCAACTTGCCAATTCTGTTAAAATTTCTTCTTTCTGGTAAAAAGAATTAAATGGCAGTTAAGAGGTATGCTGAATTTAGGTTTTGGGGGGGAGGTGTTGGTGTTTTGTTTTGGGTTTTGTTGGTTGGTTAGTTTGGTTTTTTGTTTGTTTGGGTTTTTTTACTGGATACTGCAGTGTATGGTATGTAGCATATGCTTAATTTTGAATCTGTTTAATTGATTAATTGCAATATATTGAAGGATATGTTGCAAGTATATTCGGGAAGCTTGTTAATATTTACGCTTTTTTCTTTTACATAAGGGAAAATAACATATCTTACATTTTACATAAGAATGCTTCCTTATCCGTCATGATGAGTAAAATGTCAGTGATGACTACACAAGCTGAAGTAATTGAAATTGAAATGATCTGTTTAAAAAAAACAAAACAAACCCCAAAACCATATACATTCTTTAAGCCATGGGTTCATTTGGAATGAAGTCTTCTCAAAAATATCATGTTATTGAAAGTCCCTATTGTCTTAATTTCAAAATTTTAAGCTCTTAATAGCTTGAGGCTTTGTAAATCTGGGATTTAACAGTAACTTCTCAAAGCAGGGCTAGGATAGTAAATGGTTTCCATCTTCTAGACTTTAGTTACAAAGAGCTATGATAGAGCTTTCCTAAACACCAATTATGTAAGATGCTGTTTTGTTAAATGCTTGGGAATGTTTTTGCTGGTGGGAAGGAGTGTGGTTATAGTATCTTAATACCTTTTGCTCTTGACCTGCATGTGACCAAAACTGCAGCCTTACACTAAGTATCTGCAAGACTCCAGGTCTTAGTAACTGACAAGAAGTGCTAATTCTCCGCTTAAATACCTAAGTTACAAGTAGGTCCAAGTTTCTCAAAGTTACCAACTTAATGCCCAAACTTGTTATTTCTTATTGACTATAACACTTAAGGGGATCTTATTAATATCTATAAATATCTGAGGGGTGGATGTCAAATGAAAGGAGACAATCTCTTTTCTGTAGTCCCCAGTAATAGGACAAGGAATAATGTGTGTAAATGTGAACATGATGAGAAACTTCTTTACAGTGAGGGTGACGGAGCACTGGAACAGGCTGCCCAGAGAGGCTGTGGAGTCTCCTTCTCTGGAGATTTTCAAACCCCACCTGGACGTGTTCCTGTGTGGCATGCTCTAGGTGATCCTCCTTTGGCAGGGGGTTTGGATTCAATGATCTCTGGAGGTCTCTTCCAACCCCTAACATTCTATGATTCGTTTGGTATGGAATGGCTAAGAAGTAGGTGTTGAGTGATTGTTTCTCTAGATAAGGTCATCTTACATTACCTTAGGTTATATCTGTCTCCTTAGGCATCCAGACTCTCCTTGTCACTTTGAAATCTGAAAGCTGGATTTTAGAAAGTGTTGAGACTTAGAATCTTACTGTAATACCAGCTTCCTTGGCAGCTGGTGATGCTGCTTTTCCTTCCTTCCGAGCTGGACCTCATGTTGAAGAGGTGAAACTAAAGCTGTTCTGTAGCAGTGCTTCCTCTTATCTCGGACTAACAAAATGTGTAAAATAGTATGACATTGTGAAAATAGTGTTTTTTGCATTCCCAGTGGACAAGGCAGAATGTACTGGAGGATGTGGAAGAAGAGTGTAAAATTCAAGAAGATGAAGCTCACTAATCCTACCAAGAAATTTGGTCAAAAAGATAAGAGGCACTATTGTGGAGTTGTTAGGGAATTCTCCAGCTGAAAGCTATTGACAACTGGCCATATGTTTTAGCCTTGCATACTTTTCCAGAAACTTATGGACTGCTAGTTCTGTTGAAAATGGTTCATGTGTTCAGTGTTTGAAGTGGAGGTGTGTATGTCCTAACACTACCTGACATGGGAAGAAAACTTACTCGCCGATAATAACAGCCATTCTTTTCTTTGAAGTGCATGTCAGATTTGTTTTCTTAATTATGTGTCCAGTTGCTCTCCAATTTGTCAGAGCCTGGCTAATTAGATTACAAGTTTCAGATAAACTATTGTGGATCTCCAGCTTCTGACATACAGACCTTTATGGGCAGTGTGTTTTCTGCGTGGCCTTTTCTGAAATAGACAGTAGTCCCTTTCTAGGGTTTGTGTGGTTGTTTTTTGTCCTGGAATCACACCTGCTTGTTTATCTTCTGAGAGTGATCCTTTAGAGCAGCAATGTAAAGTTGTTGGTTTTTTAATATGAATAGCTCTTAATTTGTATAATATTCACAGGTGATATTGGAAACTATTACTATGGACAAGGGCATCCAATGAAACCTCATAGGATCCGAATGACCCACAACTTGCTGTTAAATTACGGCTTATACAGAAAAATGGAAATTTATGTGAGTATAAGTCATAAGAATGTGAACTGAAGCATTTTAAGTTATTTTTAAAAGGCTTCAAGTATTCTCACACACATAAATGGAAAGAAGTTGAAGAGGAAATAAATAGTGTATTCAGAGCTCTCCTAGAAGTGAAGTGGTATTTTTATGACTGGTGAGGATTGTAGATTGTTGTCTGTGTTGGGAAGCAGTGAGGTAGAGCCCCAGTAGAGAATTTTCACCAGTATTTTTATGTTTGGAGGGGACACTGGGGTGTTGGGACGTTGGGTAACTGCACAAAGAATTAGTCAAACTGTATGCTAACAGCTGAGCAGCCCTTGCTTTATGTAAAACACCATTGCTATCAGTTTAACTTGTTCCTCCTTCAAAGTAGAGTAGATTTCTTTTCAATTGTCTCTCTTAGGAAATTGTTAGTTAATTTTTTAGAGCACTGTGATGATTTCTATAACTTGTTCTTGTTACCAGCGACCTCACAAAGCTACTGCTGAGGAAATGACCAAGTACCATAGTGATGAATACATCAAATTTCTCCGATCGATAAGGCCTGACAATATGTCTGAGTACAGCAAGCAAATGCAGAGATGTAAGTGTCAACATTGGGCTAAATCTATGTGTGTGTGCTTTCATGGTTGGCATTGTTTAAAGCTAAATAATCACCAGTACCGAGGTATGAACACAGCTTAATGGTGTGGGTGGATTAGAGAAAGAGTAACATGTACCTGCTAATTAGTTACATTAATATGGGGACCCTACGGTTAAAAGTAGCCATCTTGTCAAAAATGTTCTTTAAGTTTATGGAAGTTTTGCCTCCCCTTTCACAGGCTGCATTCTAGATAGGAAATAATATTTTTTGTAGACTTAATGCATAGATTAAACTTCAGTTGTGAGCTGTTTGCAAAAGTGTCTGAAAATCTGTTCTAATGAAAAGTCTTCTTGAAAAAAAAATGGCATTTTGGAAGAGTAGAGAAGAAAAATCAATGTGTGAAAATGTGTTTAAGTCAAGAAAAGGAGCTACTCATTCCTCTTGGAAGGAGATAGTAAAAATCGCATATTATTCACCATTCACCCTTTCTGTTAATTTATTTCTTTAATTATAGTAGGCTCAAAGTACTGTTAGGAATGCAGCTGGGCAGCTATTAAATCAATTTAAAAGGCAGTATTGTAACCTCTTTATGATGCCTTATTCTCAGTAAATTATTTTTCCAAGTAATTGTGCTTTTCTTCACATGACCTATGTTAATCTGCACTTCTACAATAATCTAAAAATGATCTAACTTCTTGTTAACGAGGAGACAGATCTTCCCATGGAAACTTAAAAAAAGAGGGGGTGGGGGATAGTTTGGAGTCATCTTTGATTATAAAAACTATATGTTGGTTTCCGTGTTTAAAATTTAGCTTGACAAAAATTGGTAGGGGTGGGAAAGAAGTAGTTTAAATGCTGAATGAACTATGCATTGCATCTGTAAATGTTATCCATGCATATAGCAGTGCTGTCGGAATAGTGTTTGTGAAAAGTAACTCATTTCTTACACAGTTAATGTTGGAGAAGATTGTCCTGTGTTTGATGGCCTGTTTGAGTTTTGTCAGCTGTCAACTGGAGGCTCTGTTGGTAAGTATAGGTTGTTTGCCACCTATTTTGTAGCTTTTATTACATTTGTTATCAACTTAAAACTTTGACAGTATATTTAAGATGAAGCAGATATAAGTTGTTGATTTTTATTTGGAAAGAAATAACAGCTGTCTATCAGTTGCATACTGTCAAATATGAGATATCAAGTATCTCAGTATTGGTAAGAGATCAGATCTAGGATAAACTTACTTAAAAAATAAGATAGTATTTCATGTAACAGACTTAAAGGCCTTCAGAAGTTTCTGACTACATTTCCTTTCATTTTTGTGTATGTCTTTTTGCAGCTGGGGCAGTAAAATTGAACAGACAACAGACAGACATGGCTGTTAATTGGGCTGGAGGACTTCACCATGCCAAGAAATCAGAGGCATCTGGTTTCTGTTATGTCAATGATATCGTGCTTGCCATTCTTGAGTTACTGAAGTAAGTTTATGATGGTAACAAGGTAAAATTATAGAAAGTGTCAAATTTAAGTGATTAAATACTTGGAGATGGATTGTAATTGTTATTTCAGTGAGTTTTCACAGACAATGTTGGAACTTGCTCAGTTTAAATTAACGAAACTCCAATCTCTGCCCACTCTTTGGCTTTAGCAAGAAGTTTAAAATACAGGCAAGATGACAAGATAACTGATAGGAGATGAGTTTAAAATGGATATTTAGAAATACTTTACACAGAGGATAGTGAACTTCTGGAACTTGTTGCTATAGGAGGCTGAAGGAAGCAAATGGCAACAACAGATTCAAAAAGAGATTAGACATAAACACGGACAAGAGGTCTGTGAATGGATGTGAAAGATGGAAGCAACGATGCACCCTGTAAAGTACTATATACTGTAATTCTAGATGGTGGGGAAGTACTGGAGTAGCAGACCCCAGAAAATGGGCAGGTTTACATCCTTTCTGTAAATGTTATCTCCTGTTGCTACTCAAGGGGACAGAATAGTGGGCTAGATGGAACCCTGCCCTGACCCCTTAGGGCAGTAATTATGCGCACAATCATTGCCCGTTTGGTTTCTCAATGTGCCTGCTTGTTTCCTATCATTTGAGTCGTTAGTAAGCCAAACAGGAATATTCAGGAAAGATCATGCATGAGCTTCCTTGGTTTGTTACATTAATTCATGTGACTGTTATGAATAAATAATGAAATAACAGCTGTGCTGCTGTGACTGCAAAATAAAAAATGACAGGAGTAATGGAGAAGTGATTCTATAATTAACTTCAAGCAGTAAGGCTTCACTAGAATTTAAACTCCTGAGTGTTACTTGTACTGCTTCAGGGACTGCATCCATTCTAATAACACACAAATCGCTCTTTTTACAAAAAATATTCTAGGTAACACTAACATAATTAATATTAACATTAATTAAAACATTCATTTTCATGTACAGCATGTATTCAGGATCTGCCTCTGCAGTCTAAGAAAAGCATATGATTTTCTGTGGTCCAGTCTTGAATTTTTTAACTTGATGTGCATGTGAAAGAATTAAACTTACAAATGATTATGGCTTATGTAACCATGGGAAACGGTCCTATTCAGTGTCTTGTTAGCCCACCTGAAATGATGTCTGCTCAGACTCAATATTCTATAGCACTACGCAAAGCATGAAAATGTATCTTCTGCTGTTGATAGACATTGTTCTTTACAGAGCAGTATGGAATTTAAGGGATACTTGCTGTTGTTTCCAGTGCTTCCAAGGTTTCAAACAGCATTTCTTTATCTCAGACTGATCTGAAACTTAGTGTTTAAGGAAATACTAAGCAGTAGTTTGATAATTTCATCCTAATATTTATTTGTGAAGATGGGCACACTCTTATTTTCAAGTTGCAGAGATGAAGAAGTCACTGAAAAATGAGTACTTAAATTTAATTTTGGGGGTTTATGGAACATTGTTTGTGCCTACTCCTGTCACTGTGCTGTTTGAAGCATGCACTAAGAGATGTTTTAGCACAGATTGTGTTGGTAATTGTTGAGAAGGAAGAAAGGTGTTCACCCTGTGAAAGGTGTGAGTTCAACAGGTGTGAACAGAAACACAAGTTACGACTTCTGCAGAGTGAGATAACTTGGAGAAAATCATAAATACACTACATACTTAAATTACTAATTTTGATGAAGAGAAACTTTAATTATTTTCCAGACTGTACTGAGAATTCCAAAAGCATATGATCACTTTAACCAAAAACCATCAAAATGGTCATAATCTCATATTTTAGTGTTTGGTTGGATTTTTTTGTTAGGTTTTTCCTTGTTTCGGTATCAGTATATTATGTTCATAATAGATAATGATGACTTCTCATGCGTTATTTTCTTTCTAGGTATCACCAAAGAGTGTTGTATATTGATATTGATATCCATCATGGTGATGGTGTTGAAGAAGCCTTTTATACCACAGATCGTGTCATGACAGTATCATTCCATAAGTATGGTGAATATTTTCCAGGCACAGGGGACCTTAGGGTAAGGTTGAACATGTAATTTGATGAGGTGATAAATTCCCTCTTATTCTCTGCCTTGTAGACACTGTTTTAGTACCAGGTTACAATAAATTTGTCCAGTAATAACATACAGAAGTAAGTTTTCAGAAGTTAAAATAGTCTAGAGTGATAGGTTTCTTGGAGAAACTTAGAAAAAAAAAAATACAGGATAAGTGTGGAATTACTCATAGATGAAATCAACACATTCATTTCTGGTTAAATGATCTGAAATTTTGGTTCAAACACAATTCACTCAGATTTTGTAAATGTCTCTAGGAAGACAGTGTGGTATATTCATAACAATTACCTTCACATACAGTGTAAAGTAGCAGTGTGGAGATCACGTGGCTTCAAAATTTATTGCAAGTCTTAGAAAAATTTCATTCCAGAGTTTTAATAATTACAAAATTTCAGTTGCAGCTTGAATTTACTGTGTTCTGTTTGCCTACTGATACAGTTGGCTTGTTTTTGGAATATTTCCTACGTTGCAGAGCGTGTTTTGAGTTCTTAAGATGCTCACTGCTGAAGAACTTTAGCATGCCGCACACGCAGTTGTGTACTAAGCCTTATAGCTACCTTGACAAAGGGAGCGTTGGCCTGTGAAGAATTATCATTTATGATGTTGTAGGATATCTATCAAAGCTGAGAACAGAAATCAATTTTCCTGGACCTTTGTATTTTAAATTAGGCATTCCTCGTGTTAGACTCTTGTCTGTTAGGACAGACAATTCCACTTCACAACTTGAAAGAGTATTTAAAGTATTAAGATTAATATATTCTTAGCTTCAGAATCTTATATTAAACATCTTTTTTGTCAGAGGTGCTCCCTGGGCAAGTCACTCCTCTGGAAGTATCAACTTTGTACATTAGTTTGTACATAAAGTTAGTAATTCTTAAAAGTGTTAACTTTTTAAGTTGACAGCAAAAGTGCTCTGTTGGGAGGGAGATCAGTGTTTTCCTACTATGTTTAAATTGATTCAGGAGATACATGTATTTTGTTTCTGCTTGTTCCCAAAATATGCGCTCTGCAGTATGTTGATGATACCTCAAGGACGCAGGAGTAAATGGAAGTTGAGCTTTAAATCAGTGATGTGCTAAGCATTCATGTCAGTGTGGTTGTTGGAGCTGAAGGTTATTACGGTTGTTAGATTCTGTTGGACTGTGTTCTAAATTTATAGAGATAGAAATCAGACCACGCGTTGTTTTTATCCATGTGATTTAACTTGACTGTCCACAAGGTGGTAGTGGTGCTTCAAACAAAAAGCAGCTCAAACCAGGATGTTTATCGTGCCAAGCTGTTGTTTGGATAGAATTTTTTTTTTTTTTTTTAAGAGTTAGATATCTTGGCTTTTTAGAAACAGAACTTCCCGTTGACAGAGAAGTTTATGGACTCTTCAACTCACCACACCCAGGACAAAGAACTTAAAGATAACACAGTTGAAATAAATAAAAGAATATTTTGTTATTGGTTTGGTTTTGTTTTTGTTTTTTTTTTTTAGCAGTGTCAGTGACAAAACAGTATGACATGCATGGTAACTTTTCTGTGCTGCTTGAAACAAGCATTGTCTGCATACAGACTTCAGCAGGCTTTGTTGCAATTATTACATCCCCACAGGAAAAAAAAAAAAACCAAACCCAAACCAAAACTACTTTAGCTTTTTCCTATCTGCAGAGCTTGCAAAGCTAACTGGACTAAAGGGAGATCTAGTTCTCTGAAAAGTCAGTGTTCCTTCTGGAGGGGCCAGTATTGTGCTGTTTGCTTCTGCTCAACTTTATTTGCCATTACTGGTTGTTTGGATCAATCTCAACGGACAAATCTTGTCTTTGTTTTTGTCAGTGGGCTCCATTCAAGATTGTTTCTGTAATTCTTTAGTTAGTTGGTCTAGTTTGCTGATTAGTTTACGCTTATTTGATGCAGGAGCAAATCATGTATCAAGTGATGATTTTGTGATTGCAGCTTCATTAACGTAGCTGAATGTCGCAAAGGTTGTCTAGTTCAGTTGCATTCATCCACTTGCTATTGAAGGTATTGTGCAGTCTGAACTTCCACAGTCCGTAGTAAGTTACTTGACTTTCTACACAGCTTAGATGATATTGTCTTATATATACGTAAATATGTCAGTTGAGACTGTAGTGCTAGGTAGAGGCCCAGATTCTGTGAGGAAATTTGAGCTGTTGATGAATGGGCATCTACCAGAATGCTATATTGTTTCTTTAGTGTTGTAACGTTGCAGGTATCGGTTACAAAAAAAAAATCCATTGAGTTTTTCAGGCTGGAAGGCAATTACCCTGTTTAGTTGGAAATTGTGTGAACACTTGGCTTTGCTGTGTTTTAGGATGAGATTGATGTAACAATTTTTTTTTTTTTTTCCCCCTTTGTTTTTTATCTCTGGAAAGCAAAGCATTATCACCTCAGAAAAATCAGCACTTGAAAGCCTGAGTGATTCACTTTGGGAGATTCTGGATAACTCATGTTTCAGATCAGCCAGAGTTGAGTTCAGCAGGGCTTTTCAGTGTTGCTAATCCTACAATTCTATGAAATGTTAATAAAGTGCTGGAAGGAAAAAAAGTCAAAGTCAACTGTTAACATTGTGTCTGTGCTGCATTGGGCCTTTCATCCCCATGTCCGTCCATCCCTTCCCCCCCTCAAAAAAAAAGATAGTTTCTGCAAGTGACACATGACTGTTGCATTCACTACTAAGGAGGCTTTGTTCAGGAAGAGGAAAATGTCCATGACCGTTTCAGTAGCTAGTGTTGGGAAGTTCAGTATTGCTGAGCCATCCAACTGATGACTTTTAGTTTTTCAAGGATGTTGGACCTAAAGTGTGCTTTTTCTTCAGAACAGCAGTTTGATAATAGTTTACAGCCAAACTGAACAGGTTAAACCATACTGTCTTCTGTACTGCACCTTTTATTAGTGGGAGGGAACTGCTCAATCTGAACTAGTTTTTGTCTGCCTTGGTGAGGAGCTAAAGGGAAGAAATGGGAATATGTGGCAAGAAGGGATCTTTAGGTTTTAAGCTGATCACCAAAACAGAAATGGATGGATTCAGGGTTTATTCACTTCATTATTTTTGCGAAGAGTTTTCCTTTAATACATATGTTGCCTAGGAAAGCTGGTAAGATATTCTGCTATTATTCCTGCCCTGTCACCAGATGGAATTGAAAATAATCTGCAAGTTTGGGGTTTTTTTGTTGTCGTCTAGTCTGAATTTTTTCAAGGGCCCATATAAGTGTTGTCTGCTTTTTTTTTTTTTTTTGTACTTCTCTCCATTTTGCTGCAGCTAGTTCTTCATCCTATTCTTGGAGCAAAGAATATGTTTTTTTAAAACCTTCTTAAGTCCAAACATATACAGCACCAAAAACACGCATATCGCCTTGCTCTTCTTTGTTCACCTGCTTGTTTTTGCTTGACTGTTTTTACTGGACTGATCAGTTATGTTTTGTCATTCTGTCTTAAATCTTCGAATTAAAAAATCAAGTGTACTTGCTGCAAATTTAGTCTTGGTTTACAAATCCTACGCTCCAAAATGATTTTATGGGAGAATGGGACTCAAATAATGTACTTGACCTCTAGGTAGTAGGAAAAATTTCTTCATCAAAGGGGTTGTGAAGCACTGGAACAGGCTGCCTTGGGAAGTGGTGGAGTCACCATCCTTAGAAGTATTTAAAAGGTGTGTAGATGTTATACTGAGGGATGTGGTTAGTGAGACCTGGCATTGCTGGGTTAATGGTTGGATTTGATGATCTTGAAGGTCTCTTCCAACCAGAACAATTGTATTCTATAATTTTCCCTTGCAGACATGAATAATGGTACAAAATAGCTCAGCAGACTGTTTGCCATGATACTGTCATGCGCTTCTATATTTGTAGTAAAGAATTTGTCATCTTTGTGTATAGGACATTGGTGCTGGAAAAGGCAAATACTATGCTGTCAACTTTCCAATGAGGGATGGTATAGATGATGAATCATATGGACAGATATTCAAACCAGTGAGTACTCC
>JANVCC010000018.1:50845816-50907696 GCA_025345505.1 Todiramphus chloris collaris | reverse complement strand
TATTTATTTTTTTTTTTAAAGCTCTCTGGAAAAATACTAGTTTCATTTTGTGGATTTATTTTCATTGTATATTGATTATAGATTATATCCAAAGTTATGGAGATGTACCAGCCCAGTGCTGTGGTATTACAATGTGGAGCAGATTCACTGTCTGGTGACAGACTGGGATGCTTTAATCTTACTGTTAAAGGTAAGCAGAGAACTGTCTGTCTGTTATCTGTAACTTTTTATTTAATAGAAACCTTTACCCTTCATGCTGTTTTCAAGACACTTGCATGATGAGGACTGGAGTCACAAAGATTTTATTGGCTGCTATAATTAATCACCTCTTTCTTTGCTATACAGGAATGGCCAAAAGAAACACAGAAGTTGCCTCTTTCTTTCTGTCCATCTAAAAAAGTTAAGAAGCTTGATTTTCCATGTTCTTCCTAGCCACTCAAGTGATTCCCTTTCTTCTATGCACAGGCTTTCTGTAGCTTTAAAGCAATGTTCTGAAATGACAGGACAGCAACAGTCATCCTACTGCAACACTTAGTATGATGGGCGAATAACAAAGCTAGTGGTTCATTTAGTAGAACCACAGATGCTAAATGTCAAACACCTTGTTTGGGTGTAAAATAGGTATTATTGAAATGAGAGTACTCACTGCATTGTTAAATTTATAGTGGTGGTTGTTATACTGAGCCTTATGTTAACATTAATTTTTATTAAATTTTACAGAATTAATTTATTTTAGTATGATTTATATTTCTACACAAAAGCCTGATTTTTTCAAAATTGGGATGAGATATTAATTTAGTAAACACCGTAAATGATATAAATTTTTAATTCTTACTGCTATTATTTTGTTTAATTATTATTAAGTGATAAAATATTAAGTATATGTTGAACTTCTGTTAAGCCTTGAGTCCAGCGTGTTTGAATCATTCATTTTCTGGGTTTTCTTGGTTTTGTGCTTTCTTTGAGGCAAATAGAGTTTTGTAGGCAGCAAAATGCAGTATAGTATCTGTTGGGTCTGCAGTGTTTCAGGGTTCTTTTCTTGATTTGCACCAGGTGGCAAAGCTACTTCAGTTGCCCATACAGCTCAGATTTTTTTCCATCTTACATATCTTGGAATCCAAGAGTGCTGCTGCTTCCTACAGATGCCTTTCAGTATGCTGTATCTCCCTGGAGTGTGTACTGTCTTGGCACCAGTTCACTCTGTAAGCAAGACTTAGCAACCTCTAATACAGGTTCAAATTTAGAAGTAGAAAGGACTGAGTACTGATTTACTGTTTTCCCTTCTCCCCCATTGCATTTGACTAAGAAATTGTCCCTAAATTTGTCACTATGTACTGATATAAAAACACAAAACACTAAACTTTCTAAGAGCATTTCAGAAGAGCAGCGATAGACCGTCATGCAAAGTCTCTGAAGACTGGGGTGGATAATGTTGGATGTATTTTGTACATTTCTTATCTGTAGATCTTGACTTACTGGGAGACTGTGCTTAGCTCTAGGGGCAGACTGTTCTGTTTGATTTGAATCAATTCAGTTCTTACCTGATAAGTGCAACTGCATATGTCTGATTAAATAGTCTGTTAAGTGTTTGTCTGTTTAATAGATATTTTTGTATATATTGTCAACTCTTCTTGTGTTTGACAGGTCATGCTAAATGTGTGGAAGTTGTAAAGACTTTTAACTTACCATTGCTGATGTTAGGAGGAGGAGGATATACGATTCGTAATGTTGCTCGATGCTGGACATATGAAACTGCTGTTGCCTTAGATTGTGAAATTCCTAATGGTAAATACTAATATCCAAATTTTTATTTTATTAAGAAGTAATGGAGTGTTTAAGTGAACTAATAGCAAATATTTCTAAAGCTAACTGTAATGCATCAGTTTAGAATAAACTATGTAGAAAGTTGTTAGGACGTAGAGAATAATTTTTCGGTAGGTTATTCAGTGAACAAACTTAAGTATTTGGAAGGGTGGTTTATTCCTTAGTAAAAGCTTTAAATGTTTGGATTGTTTTGGGAAAATTAAAAAATGTATTAAAATTTTTTTCAATTTTCATATGAAACTTACGGGATTTTACTAACAATTTTTAATATGAATGTCATCAGCATCGTATAATATATACTGCATTTAGTTGTAACATCGTAGACCTGCATAAGTTGGACACCATGGACATGGGATTCGTGAGAAATTGAGTACACAAGTGTCCTTTTTACCAAGTAAAACGTAACTGTTGCTTCATTTTTATCTATGACTTAAAAGTAACTGTGAAAGTATATTGACTTCTACTGTTCCATTTGACTCAACTTGGGCTATAGAAGCTATCTTAAAAAAAAAATTACACAAAAAAAATAACTTCTTTCACGGTGAAGTAATTTCTCTGAAGAAGATCCCCAAAGATTGTTCACTCCCTTTACTTCTGGCCAAACATACTTCTGGACGTGTTTTTGGAATGCCTTTTTATAAAAACTGTTATTTGGACTGGATTGTTGCATATCAGTCACTAGCAGTTTTCACGCTGGACTGCAGCTTTTGCTGATAACCTTTTGCTATACATGCATCTCTTTCTGGATTCATGACATTTCCATTTGACTGAAGTTGAATGCTGCTGTCAGTGAGAGGATATTAGGACAGTACCTTTCAAGATGTTTATTTTCTGTCTTGCACGTCAATAGATACTCTTTGTCAGCCAGAGCTTTTGAAGAGACAGTAGTATTTCCTTATCTTGGGATGCTTTTTCCTCCCATTCAGTGTATATATATGAAGTTTTTTGGATTAGTTTTTTTAACATTGCTCTCAACTTTGTGGGTCCCTGTCATCTTTAATCTATTCTGAGAAATAGTAGTGCATTTCTAAATGCTGTAATAGCAATTTAATCTTCCCATCTCCTTTCTATCCACCTAGGAAGACTGCAGTAATCACAAATAAACAAGACAAAAGGGTTATATTAGAAGTGGTTTTCACTGTCTTATTTCTTAGGGATTCAATAGTATTTAGATTTCTGTTACTTTATCTGGGAAGATACAGTCATATTCAATATAAAATACTACCATTTTCCCAGATATGTAGTCTTCATCAACTTCATTTTGGTGATGAGTTGTTCCAGTCAGAGGACCATTACCTGTGAAAACAGAAAAAGCGGGGTTAGGGGGGAATGGACAGAGTGAACCACTGTACAGTGCTTACTAGATGTGGTCTTAAGCCTAGTAATATATAGTACATGTTTTACTGAAGGAGTGTTCTGAATGGTTCACTTTCACCTTTCCAACTGGACTAACTCTGAAAACAGCAATAAGAAATCATCCATTGATCTGTTGTCTGCAGAAGTAGGATTTTTCTAATTATTGTATCAAATTTATTATTTACGTTATTCCGGTGTATGTTCTAACGTGATTTCAGTAGAACTTGCTCTTGCTCTTTGTAATTTGCCAACAAATTTAAGTTCTTGCAGTTCGGGCAGTACTTAAGTGTTGCTTACCTGAATGCTTCAGGTTTGATAGTTCTCCAACTGAAATCCTGTCAAAACCACATTCTGGGTTGGATCACAAAGTTGTCGTTTTGTGTTTTGGTTTATAGAGTTGCCATACAATGACTACTTTGAGTATTTTGGACCAGACTTCAAACTTCATATTAGTCCTTCGAATATGACTAATCAGAATACACCAGAATATATGGAGAAGATCAAGTAAGTAGTGATTACCTTATCTGTCAAGCAGGTCATATGGATCACATTTCTGCAGAGGTTTAATTGTTAGGCAGTTTTGAAAACAGTATGCCTTTCTCTGTTACATGCTAAAAATAAGTACAGAATACTTTTGCCATATTTTTAATTTCTGTCAGAAAAGGGACTTTTTAGAAGTATGTTTCTACAACAGTATGTATGCTTATGAAGTCCTATAACTATAAATACTAAAATTCAAGACCCGGCTTGGATTTTTGCTTTTTACAACACCTAAAGAGATTACTTTTTTTTTTGGCTTCCTGTTCTAATTTTATAGAAAGCTTATCTTACCAGGAAAGAAGCTGGTATGCTGTGATGATTAGGATTTCTAATTCTCAGCTCCATGTCTAAAAGTGAACCAAGATTGTCCTCCTTCATAGCTATCAGCTATAAAAGTAAAAAGTCATGTGTGAGCTTGGACATCCAAAACTGTGGAAAGATAGTGATATGCATGTAGTCCATTGAGTGACTGTGGCTTGAGAAATCCACAAGGTTTGAGAAGCTCTCGTTGCCACTCCATGGTGGGTATATGTTTTTAGCCTGTGCCACCTTTTGATACTTAGCTTATTCCTTCTCACATCTGGAAGTTCTGATTGTAAATAAATATTTTACTTCAGGGATGGAGTAATGCATACATACAATCAATTCTTTACTCAGCTGATAAGAGAGAATTCGTTAGCCTAAAGTACTTGTTAATTACCATGGCTTATCTGGGTTTGAAAGAGTAAAGCCCAGTCCCTGCCCTAACAGGCTGTTAACGGTGCACAGGAATTCTTTTGGCGACTAAAACCAGCTGAATAAAGATGTGAAACTAGCTGTGTACCTTTGTCAGTACTACTATAAACTGTAAAACTGCCAAATTACAAAATTCACCAAAGCAGTTAAAATACTAATTTTTTTAATGGTTGGTATATAGATTGTGATTGGTGTTCATACTACAAATACATAAATCACAATCAAATTGAAGAGTTTTAGTTTTTAATAATGTGCAAGGGGGCAAACAAAAACCCTATTTTTGATGTAATTCTACATAATTTCTCTGTAATAACATAGTGCTCCTGCTAGTGATCTGCCTGCCTGCTTGCTCTACAGTCTTTATTGTCGAGCTGTTGCGGTGCGAGTAGGTTGCAAAACTTGCTTGCTCTTCAATACATCCATCAGCACAGATTGTGTGTTTTCCGTTGACAGAGATACAATCTCACATCCCCATACTAGCACCTGCAGGAATAGCAATAACCCATCATTTCAAGGAATCCTTGTTCAGTTTGCACTCTCTCCCAGAGACCTAGCTTTAGGGGACTTCCTGGATTGGCAACAGTACTTTGCCAGGTCGTGTAATTTGAACAGAGGCAAAGACTAAGGATTCTAAAAAACCACTGGTTGCAGTTCAGCTCTTCAAATTGTGCAGGATACGAAGATCCTTGTTAAACATGTTGATATTTGACACTTGACAAACCTTTCTGTCTGCTTGGACTTTTTTGGAATGATAAGAGTTCCAAAAGAAGTCCAGTGCCTTTCCTGTTCCTGCATGTGGTGCCTCACAGTGGTTGCATCAGGGCGCTTAGACAGGAGAGAACTGCTCTCTGTTCTTCCTGAAACAACCAATAAGGAATCTTACCCAGGTGGATCAATATTTGACCCTGTTGTCATTGCTGCATACAGTCAGGAAGTCTTCATGTTTTAAGTGTCTTTATATCTAAAAACTAGAGGATAGTTTATTATCCAACTTGATACTCTAGCTTGTTATAAACCAAACAATACTGTCCTGATGTTCAGCCCAGGTGGGCAGTACTTGCACTGACCCTGTGGGCAATTGAAGATTGAAATAAGTGTTTAAAAAGTTCGAAGAACATTATGTTTAAGTATGCTGTGGACAGTAATGATCTGTTAGGGATGGAAAACTGTCTGAACTTGACATGCCTCTTTTTTTTTTTTTCCCTTTTTTTTAATAAATTGAAACAGTGACTTTAAAGCAAAGCAGGTTACCGTTGGATGCAGAATTTAGAATATAATACAAAATCCAAGGAAATGCTACTTCTGTGTAATAATAACTTTCCTTGTCTGTTACTTGCAGGCAACGCTTATTTGAAAACTTGCGCATGTTACCTCATGCACCTGGTGTACAGATGCAGGCCATTCCTGAAGATGCTGTTCATGAAGACAGTGGAGATGAGGATGGAGAAGATCCAGACAAACGAATTTCTAGTAAGAACTATGTTTTCATGATAGAACATGTCCAAGCAGAGTCTTTTTAGATGTAATTGTTCAGAACCTTAGTACTAGTGCAGTGTTGGAAGCCTGGCAGTTTTGGTTCCAGAGTAAATAATTCTTCCACTGGTCTGCTGATTTTGCTGTTCTGAAGGTGACATCTGTGCACAAATTTGAACCTGTTAAAGAAATGCAGAAAGAACACAGTTTTGCATCTTTTGAAATAGTATGGCTATTTAAAATAGATAACCCAGAAGTCTCAAGTTAATTTTAACTGAAGGAGCGCAAGGACTTAACTTCTGTCTTTTGCTATTCATACAAAAAATAATATTCCGCCTTTGATGTAAAGTGAGATACTGTGTTCTCAAAAAAAAATTATATCCTTTTTTGTTTGCAAGAGAGATTTTCTGTACTTGCAACACTACCCTTTACTTCACTCTATTACCATTAGCCTTTGTATGGACAATGAGTTTTTCTTCAGCTACAGACAAGTTTCCTGTTAAAATTAACATTTGATGGTGATTAGAATAATTTTAGAACTACTATTTGTGCACTGTCCATCTTCTGAACTGTTGAAATGATGTTTTCTCCTGTGATTTAGTTTTGAGCATTTGAAAGTCATTTGATACATGTCAAAATATTCCTGCCCTCTCTCTGTGTGTCTGTAAAACATTGTGAGAGTCCCAGAGTATCCTGAAAGATTTCTACCCCTAATTTAATTAATCAGGATTAAATGATGATAGTATATTATTTCTCATTCTTAATTTGATAGTTCTTTTTTATTAGGCCTATTATAGTTGGACTTTATGCTCAGTTAATTTCATAACTCTGAATCCTAGTTCGAGCATCTGATAAACGCATAGCCTGTGATGAGGAATTTTCAGATTCCGAAGATGAAGGGGAAGGTGGACGACGAAATGTTGCAGATCACAAGAAAGGAGCTAAGAAAGCCAGGATAGAGGAAGACAAAAAAGAAACTGAGGACAAGAAAGCAGGTAAGACTCTGGTGTGATTTCATCCTGTATTTTAGAACTGCAAATATCAGTTCTGACAGGAGAAAGATGTGTTCTGTTCATCTCAACAACTAATTAACTGTTGTAATTTATTTTTTCCATCATATTTAAAGCATCTATTTTAAATTAGCTGTATCTTGAAAATGATTAATCACACTAGAATAGTATTTCCAGTCATGGGTTATTGTTGCTTCCCCACAAGCTTGACATCTTAGAGTCAGGGGTTTGTATAGCTTAGTGAAAACAGGAATATAAAGGGTTCTTGCTTGAAATACATTAGACAAAGAGTTTGTTCCTGTTTTGCTTTTGTGTAGTGAGCGAACTAGTTTTCTCTGAAACAATCTGAATACGGTTCTAGGGATAGTGTAATTCCAAGGACTGTTGACTCTTCTGAGAACAGGCTACAGCTTAGGGCTACAAGACTACCACAAGGAACATGGGGAAATCCAGATCTCATTATGAAAATATAAATATAACTTGGTCATTTTTTTTCCTCTGAAATATTTTAAGGTTTTCTTGCATCCTTTGGTATACTGAAAAACTTGTTATTTTTCAGATGTTAAGGAGGAAGATAAATCCAAGGACAGCAGTGGTGAAAAGACAGATGCCAAAGGGTAAACACTAATTAATTAATAATGAATGTCACCTTTCTGAAGTGTTTATTAAATCAGTACTTTATAATATCTTAAATTCTGTAGCAATACCTTTCAGTTCCTCATATTACTAAATATTTTAGATTTCTGACAGTAGTAATTCTAGCATTTCTAAAACAGGTAGCCGAAAAAAATGAAACAACCTAACAGTTTATTTTTGCCTTTGTCCAGAGCAAAATCAGAACAGCTCAGCAATCCTTGAACAAAAGATAGCCTCTCATCAGTTGCAGAACATAATACTAGAGTTGGAGAATACCTAAAAGAAGAGAAGTTTTCATATTGAGAGAGACTGCTGATTTCATTTTGTACTATTTGGCATGGACCGTATTTATTTTCAAACGGCTTTGTTCTGGTTTTTGGCAAGTTGTATTGTGAGTTTTCTAATTGAGGCAGAAATTCCTTTCTTCACCATGCTTTATGTAATAGTATTTAAAAATGGATGTGAGTTATTATGTTAAATGTCTAAACTGATCTATTAAAGTAATTTGCATTTCCTGAGCTGATTTTACCTTTTTTGTAATTTTATCTTTATTAAAAAAAAATAAAATTGTACTTGATTGTCTTTTGTCCATCATTGACCTACAAAAAAAAGCAAAAACTCCATGTAAATTAAGTAGACTTACCTTTGAGTAGCTAGTGGATTTAAATGGACAGCTGGTGAACACACAAGTTGAACGGTATTGCTTTTATCAATTCCACACAAATTTCACTGCCTTCTGCATGGGGTGCAAACAAACGTGAGAATATGAGTACATGAGATCTGAACAAGTTCAATAAATGGGTGAAGAGATGTTGGACCAAGGTGCTTGTGCGAACTCACGTTTTAATGTAAAGGTTTAAAATTCTGGGGTCGCAGGCCCTGTACTGATCAAGAAACTCTCACCATCAGAATCTAACACAAAGACTTGAAATTTGTATGTGGTCACCTTTCAAAGCTTACAAGAAGAGGAAGTGAAAGTTAGGATTTAACTTAAAACCCATATTGATTGGTTATTTATTTATTTATTTTAACTCGGCAACATAAAACTTTCTCTGCCTTAAAAACAAAGGGGTTTATTGCCTTCTGCCTTCAACTCATTAGTTAGTTCTGGTGCCCGAGTTGAAACGGCCCTGAGTACACGTGTTCCTTTTTTTCTTCTGTCTACCACAATTGATTTATAGGTTGACATTTAACGAAATGCACAAGTTTTAGTATCAGGATATCAGAGCAGTGAGCACAGAAGATTACAGAACTACAGTGCTACTTAATCCTGGTTTTTTTGTTTTGTTTTTTTCTTTTTTTTGTTTTTTTTTTTTAATATGGAAAAAATCCTTAACCTTGTGACTTTGGGGTTTTTAACCTACTCTTGTTTCCATAAACTTCTGTTACTGATCTATGGCCTGCTTCATTTGTGTTAAAATTCCAATTCACTACTTGCATTTGTTCTGCCCAAATGATACATTCACTAAAGCTAGGACTACGTGAATATGTAGGAAGGGAAAAAAATTGTGTTCTTAATGCCTTGTGTAGTATATACACCAAACATACACCAACAACAAAAAAAAACCAGCAAAAAGTAGTACATTTTCACTTTACATTTCTGACAACAGCAGGCAGGCAGCCTCTGCTCTCTGCAGTTTTTTTGTGCTATAAAAGGGTCTTGGTCTGCATCTGACTACTGTGAGGATAGAGGCAGGGGGAGAGTATTTGGGCAAGATGGTGGGTGGCTACTGTGAAAATTATTTAATCTTTCAGTGTATCACACGATCTCTGGACACCTTACTGCCCTCTGGAACCTGTCGATGGTTTTTGGGGAAGATTTGCTGCATTTTTCTTGATTGAACCATGGATTTGAAAACAACATCTGGGAGCAGGTGTGCAGTATCCTGTGTGAATCTAATACCTGCTGTCTCTCTAGTGCAAAGAGGACTTGAGAAAGTGGTATAAAAGGCGTAGGACTGTTACTAAGAATGGAGAGAGGTCAGTAACACTGCAAATACTCTTGATATTTGTAAGGAATTGGGCACTCTGAAGTTTGTTAGAGAAGTTTTCACTTTATAGAACTGAAGGTAACACATACATCTGTATTTGCAGCCTGTGTACAACTTAGTATTTCTAAGTTGCTGTATACCTTGTTCATTTCTTACAGGGTTTTCATTCAAGTAACCTGTAATGTCTCTCACCATTACAAGTAAATCAAGAAATATTCTTCATTAGCTGGATTTCCCAGATAAAGTTATGGCAAAGATCCAAGTTTGTGACTGGCTCGCTTCAGTACAAAGCAGCGAAATGTAGACACCTTTAATACATGAACGAAAGCCAGGAATGTGCATAAGGGATACTAACCCTCAAGCAAAAAGGACTCAACTCCAATTGTTTATTGAAAATGACAATTGCTACTTGTATCCTGCTGACAATTGATGTCTATCTCTTCTACTATTGAAGGTAGGTGTAATATTAAAATATAGAACACTATGTCTGCATGTAGCCTTGCTACTCAGGCAACTTTCCTTGAATTAACTGGAAGTTCTGTGGGCACAAGCATTTGATTCCTTAACACTTAAGTTGTTGCCCACACTTGTACAGCTTGTGCGGCCTTACTGGAGAAGATTTGACTAATGCCTTGAGTAAAGTTACTTTATGCTTAGTATTTATGTATATTTATGTGTGGAGGAGGAAAGGTTTTTTTCCCTTTTTAATTTGTCCTTGAAGAACTGATCAATATTTCAAGCATAATTTGCTTTTAGATTTACCTGTGCAAGAAAATATTTTAGCTTATTCCAGACACTGACAGTGACCATTTGATTTTTAAAAGCCTGAAATCTGAGGATAACAATAGAGGTTAGTTTTTGTGGGTTTGTTGTTTTTTTTAAAGTTCATGCTGGCTATCAATGACAAAGGGGTTCTTACTAATTTTTTTTCTTATATTTTACTTGTTACTACTATTTCCATTCTTAAGGATCTTGTAAAACATTTGATATTTTTGCTTCATAAGGAGTTTGTGAGTAATTTGTTTTAGTAAGAGCTTGAGATACTCGAGTATTTCTAAGATGCGGTGTTCAGACATTTTGCAGGCTGTTTTTTGGTGAAAATGACTACTTTCTGTTCAGGTAGAAATAGGACATGTTCCTATTTCATGAGATGCAGGACCTGGACCAAGACATTCTTTGAAACACACGCTGTAGGTCTGCAAGCAGATGGAAAGATTTTTGTATTGTTAATTTCTATTTGTTCAACAGAAATACAAATATGAAACAGCAACGGTTATTTCTTAGGTAGGGAGATGGGTCAGGATTTTTTAATTTTAATTTGGATTCCTTCTTCCGTTCTCTTACCCAAATGACTATGCAATGTTTGGCTGGTCTTTCAGGGAGGACAGACATAACCGAAGAAGAGTAGCCCTTTCCTTTTAGAACAAAAGCTACTTCAAAATGGACTTGAAACTGTGTCCAAAAACTTGAATTTATAACATGGCTTGCATTTAGGTATTTGCAAACCCCACTGGAAATAACATTTCATGTACTTGCAGCTTCCCATTCTTTCAGTAAGTAGCATTTTGGGAACATGAGTTTGTGTGTGGGGAGAAAAAAATAATCCAAAAGGAAATTAAGAGTTCAGAAGTTCTTTTGCCCAAAGCCTAGAATTGATTACTTCTATTCACTTATCTGTTAATGGTTTAAGATGGATGATGTGTCTCTTTCTAGCCAAATTTTCAGTGTGATTTGGAAATCTGTATTAAATTGAACTGTATTAGAAAGGGTTATTATACATGGTTAATAGATGTCACAAACATAGAGTCTGTAAGATACTATTCTGAACATGGGGGTATTTAAAAAAAAAAAAATTTGCAATAATTACCTATTTGTGAGGTGATGACATCAAAAACGGAGACTAATATATGACTGTATTTGGTCATATAATTCACTCCAAATGAGTGAAAGTTGACTTCTATAAATACAATTGTAAATGCTAATATAGACATCTGTTCTTGGGTATGGTTGAAGCACAGGCAAGAATGATAAATTTGCAGAGGGAGGGGATTAGGTAATCTGCATCCATCATCCTGGTTCTGTCTGCTGGTGTTTCTTAAGCACCACAAAAATGCATTATTTGTTCTTCATCCCATGGCAAGAGAGTAGCTGCAATGTCTTCTCCCACTGTGGCTGTATGTTAATTTACCTAGCTCTCTTCTAGTCTTTTTTTCTTTATTTCTTGTTGGTTGGTTGTTTTTTTAAGTGAGATAGTTTTTACCTGGAAATGGTTCTTTAATTCACTAAAATTGTGAATGGATGCAGCTATTTGAAAATGTCTTCTAAGTGACAGTTTTGCAACTTTTTTTTCCTAGTAAAAGAATCCTTCAGAATCTACATTTTTTTTCTGGCCCACTTGTGTCATTCTCTTCAGTCATGTCACCTCTGTGAGAGTACATACAAATGGAACAGGGAGTTATATGAACTTATTTAAACAGAATTTCTATACCACAGTCATCAGTAAATTTAGTGAAGTGTTTTAATGCTTTTCCACTTACCTTGGAGAATACTCGTTCTGGGTTGAGTGAGAACAGAACTAATTCTGTTCAGTGATTTTACTTTTCAGCTCAGTTCTAACTAACTGCACTGTCTGAAGGTAGCAGCCTGTTCTCACAGACAGTGTCTGCTTCTGGCAGTGAGAACACCCCGTGTTTAGAGTTACTACCAAGGGTTGGTCTGCAGACCAAGGCCACTGCTGGGTCTTGTGTACCACACTGGGGGGTGCAGAAAGTGAAAGGCTGCACCTGCAGGGAGGAGCGGCCAGGACAGGTGACTCTTAATTGACCACCGAGGTATTCCAGCCCATATACATCATATTTGGTTTAGAGCTGAGGGATCTGGAGGATCTGTGACTCTTCTCCCCTCTTGGACCACTGTGCCAGCTTTGCTTGGCTTGGCTCAGGTCCTCTCTTGGTTCTTTTCTTGGAGCATCCAAGGTGGACTCTGTCTGTCCTGCCTTCAATCTGAATCTGGTACCAGAATCCAGCTCCTGAACACAGCTCCAGTCTGCTGTGGGGCCCAGTCTGGGGCTCTCCCAGTGCCTGCTCCACAGAATCAGAGGTGACAGCGATATAATTACCATCGGGGGGTTCGGTACTGGTTTTGTATATATTTGTGTATATTCCATTTTTATTGTTTTCATTTTCATTAAAGCTGTTCTAGTTTCCTTTTCTAATCGCTAAGTCTTTCTCCCTTATTCTCTTTCTCTTCCCCTTCTGGGAGGGAGGGGTGTTAACAGAGAGTGTCTGTTATAGGTCTAAGGGACTGCCCTGACCCTAAACCATGACAATACTGTATCTTTTTGCAATTAAATTTGTTGTAAACAGATGACCTGTCAAAATTAGCTATTGAAGCTGGATAGCATCAGACAGAAATAAAGAATAACTTACTAGGTTAGAAACCTGTATTAATAATGTTCTAGGCCTAATGTATTCCATGATCATGGCTGCCAGAAGTAGAAGGGGGAAAAAAGAGGTAGAAAAAAAGCTGTGGGCAAGCTTTAAGTAACTCCATGTTGCAGTTGCCAAACTAACTCCACATGGATAATGCTGAATTGTTCTTTGTTTTTTAAATCTATTTTAAAAACTTTCTTTATGTGATGCTGCTTTTAACATGCCATAAAATGCCCCAGAGACTTAGCTGGTGGAATAAAAAAAAAAAAACCTATATCATTGCAGATTGTATCATGCTGCTGTATTAATCCTAGAACAAAATTGACTCAATATTTTAAAAGCACTTACTCTTCTTTTTCAGGCTAGGGAGCAATTGAAGACAGACAAATAGGCATTCAGACTTGAAGTGAAGGGAAGATCAGAGTGAGTGAAAAGGGTTATGAGTCAGAAAACCATGCTGTTGTGTGGTTGACTGAGACCTCATTCAGTTTGGAAGGTTTTTAAACACAATAGCAACATTCTTTTAAAGTTTCTACTTAGTACCTTTCTGCGGAGACTGAAATTATGAGGGAGATTTCTGACAGCTCAGCTTGAAAGAAAAAGACTGAAACACTACAGATTTTTAAATGGGATCTTTTTCTGTGCTTAGGGGCATGCTTCCATACTTGTTGCATTACTGTGCAGGGCTTTTTGGTTGTTTCCTGTCCTTCCCACCCCCCCACCCCCCCCCGCTTTTGTGGCAGTGTTTTTTCATTCTATGGTCAGTGAGTGGTAACACACTAAAGGAATCCATGAATAGACAGTGCTGATGTAACTGCAGATGCATATGTCACCAGTCTAAAAAACTGCTCTATGCACCTGAACATCAAAAACCTAGATGCTCACTCTTTTTTCTTTTTTTTTTAAGAAAAATAAAAGCTGGATATTGCTAAAATTGCCCTTCATAATCTTACATGCTTCTTCCATCTAAAGGGAAATATTAAAACCAGTAAAGGTAACACATTCTTATCAGACCACATGTTGGTCTAAAGCACTGGCAACACAGGAATGATAACATAAATGCCTGTTCCCTCTACCCAAAACCATTAGGAGCCCATGACTACATGTGCACACAGCACAAGAAGAACAGTGCCTTGGGTCACTAGTGCTGAGATCACAGCTTGGTGTTTTGCAGAAATAAGGACTTGGGCTGTATGCCTTTGACTTGTGTAATGAGGAAAAAGCACCACTACAAGGCTGTGGTGCTCTGCAAACCCTAGTGAAAGTGTTTTGTGCATGGTACCTTTAAAAGAATTTGCTCAGCTTTCAGCAGGAGTCCAAGGGTGACAATATGGGTCTCTGTTTAGCCTAATTTAAACTTTCTCTCGTTCACCCCACAGAAGCTGGTATGTCTTAGGCTGGACTGCATGCAGGGGACAGCTCTAAGACTCCCATAAGCTCCTAAACTGATTTTGTCTGGAAACCTAACTCATTCTTCAAGCCTCTGCCTAAAGCTATGTTTGCTGTATCAGGGTGAAGCAGGCTTGGAGGAAGAAAAAAAAAAAATCCAACCCCTGGTATCTGCCAAGTTTGACAAAAGCATTTTCTGTTCTGTTTACCTTACTAGATGTTTCCTATCCCCAGATAGATGGTGCCTTAAGTCTTAAAAATGATGGGTTAAATTTAAGAGATGAGATGTATTGAGTGCCTAATCTGAAAGAACAATTTGGGATTTGATGTTGAGAGGCAGCTAAACAGAAGTTCTGCAAATCCCCACCTCCAAATGAAAGTTGCTATGGAGAGCCTGAACATCTTGCAGTTTCTAAATTGATGACCTGAAATTTTGGAACACGAATTGAGCCTTTATGTGACAGCAACACTGATTACTTACTGCGTACATGACTCTTCAGGTTTCTCTGTGATAAATGATTACATGAAAAGTTTCTTTTCGAATTTCTACTTTTAATATTAAAAATATTTCCAGTACTGTTACAAATCCACTTTGGTGTGGGTTCACTGTTTGTTTTCTCAGATTGCTAAATTGTCTTCTGAAAGCAGTCTAGGAGAATTGTAATGCCAGTCTTGGCATGTCTCTAATCGCATTCATTGTTAGCGTGTGGTAAGCATGTCTAGGCATGCTACAGAGGAGCAACAGTGCATGATACCATGACTGGTTTGGCTCTTTGAAGCCTAGAGTGATACGAACCTTGACAAACAGTTAGGGTAGCTCCTGCAGAGACAAGCATTGAGACAAACTGCAACTAAAGGCATGTCTCTTATAACACGCTTTTGAAATGATGCTTGAAATGACCTTGCTCAGCTTTCAGTAGCTGTCTTGCCAGGACAGAGTTCATATCAGGTTAATTTAAAGTTAGATCTCAGGTAGGCTGAGCATGCATATGAAGCAATGCTTTTGAGACACTGGATGAATGTTTCCTAGCAGCGGGGACTTGAATTCTTGTGTTAAAACTGAAATTAAGGTATGTGATAGAAAGGAAATAGAAGGGAAATTTGTTGGTTTTGCTGGTCACATCAGAGGGTGCGACAATAGATCTCTCACTGATAGTGCTAGAGACCTTACTTCACCAGAGCCTCCTTCTCCACCACAACAGTGTCATCTCTGCTTGTTTAAAAACAAGCAGGTCCTGTCTGTGCAGTCCCAACCATGGCATTTCCTACTTGAGCTCTCCAACAAGAGTATGTGGCAGTTACCAGGAGTACTGAACTCTGAGAGAAGGGCCTTAGGGTAAGGTATTTATGGAGTTTCAGATGTTGCAAGGTTAGCTAGGGTACACTCCTCTGTTCCCTTTCTTTTGGTGGATCACTTCTGTTTGTGGAGCATCATGCAGCTTATCTCTGCTCCTGTGAGCTGGTGGGCACAACCAGTTTTCTGTGCCCAACCAGAACCTGGAGTAATTTCTGAGAGGCACTGTGGCTCTGAGGAGGTTGTAGCAAATAAAAAAAGAGGAACTGGGGGCTCCACCTCTTCCCTCCTCCTCCGCGTGCAGGAAGTTATGTGGGAGTTTGTTAGGCTGCCACCCTCGCAGGGACACTGTCTCCAGGACAAACAGAGGGGGTATGACCTCTTTTAGCTCTGCTCCTTCGAAATTAAATGCTGTAAACACAGGCTGCCTGCATGTGATAGTTCTCATTAATCTAAACACAGCTAATACAAAAGATGTGTAAGGTCCTCAAGAAAATGTTCAGCAAAACATCAGAGCCAAAAGCCTTATTAGCAAGCATTTAACATGCTTCTTATTTCTTTGAAAAGAAACTCAGAAAATACCCCGTGAATTCCTGCAGCCTTTTTCCTGAACTCCTGGATGGTCATTAAAATCACTGTTGCTCTGTTTAAGGAATTTGAAATGTGTTTCTTAGGGCTAATATGTGTTCAGAGTATCCCTGTCTCACCTCGGTGGAATAAGGCTAGTCCCAGAGACTGAGAGTACCGGATGACATTTGCTCCCCATAATGTCAGCTCAAGCATTGCTTTCTTTACTTTTTCTCTTACTCTCACACCTCCTCAGCCTGTGCCAGTAACACAGGCAAAGGTGACATAACAGGCTCGTTTGAGGAATTGATCTGAGACTTGAAATAACCCAACAAAAAGGTTCTGTGCTCTCATTCTCTCATGTGCTGGCACCTCTGGGAGGATCGTGCGGTGGTGACAGTAGGTAGAAAGAGGCAAAGGTCACTTAATGTGGTAGCAGCACTGACAGAAAGGCTTATCAAACAGTTTTTCTTTCTTTTTCTCTTTGTTATTTCTAGGTGTCATTTTTCAGGGTACAAATGACATCAATTTAAAAGCAGTATTATTGAAGTATTCCATATTGAAGGTGTCCAGTCTTTTCAGTATTCATGTTCAAGTACTGAGTAAACAAGTCCTTGCTTAATAAGACAACTGGAAAATATAATCCTATTTTTAAAAGGAGAACAGTTCGAAATTCAAAGCAGCCTTGAGCGTTTGACACTTAACTCCTGTTGAGTTCCTATTTTGCAGCTCCAGCTAGGATCTCTTGTTAAGTCAGTAATAAAAACTTGACTACTTTTTCAGGGTAAAGCCTTACACACTATGATAAAATAATGAAGTATCTGAAAAATACATTGTGTTTTTTGATCTTTTCACTATTTCAGCTTTTTATCCTTCTGTCCACATTTTCCAGTCCCAGGTGGTGAGGCCAGTATAGTGTTGGTGCTTGTTGCTTATGTTCTCTTGGCTCATGTTGCACATGAAGCACTGAAACTGCTGTTGTGGTCTTGTTAGTTACTATGTGTAGTCTTATTTATTGTTTCACTTCTGCATGAAGTTTTGTTATGGATGGAGGGTTTGTTTGTAAATTCCTTGGGAGTTTCTCAGCTTGTTGAAGTCTGTAGGGGGTGGGGATTCAGTGTGTTATTTCTTTGCCAAAAATACTTGGACACTTCCCTCAAATGTTTTATTATCTTGGGCTTCTTACAGCTGCTTTATCATTTTTTAATCTTTCTTTTACTACCCCTACTTTCACTGCTGGGGTTTTTTTTATGATTCATCATGAAATCCCGATTTTACAGTCTGTGCAGAATTATTCACCAATGTAAAGTCCTTTAAACAAGTTCTTACTTTATAAAACTTAATGGGATGACCTAGCACTTCATGTACTTCTGAGAGTCTTTGTAAGTTAGGTGAGCTCTGTTACTTCCTTCTGTGAATAGGAAAAGGGAGGCAACAGTTAGCAAGTAAGTCCTAACCCTGTCCAAATTAATGAGTCTCTTAATGATTTTTTTTTTTAACCCTGTCCCATCTCTCTAAGTTTTCCTATCACCACCGAGTCTCCTTTCTACAGTCCAAAGCAGACAATACATAAAGACCCTAGTGAAAATAGCCGCAGACATGAAAAATGCCAGATATTGAGAGAGCATGTGTAGCACAGGGTAAAATATTAGCAACTCATACATTCGTGTTGACCTTTGTCCTTTAATGCCAGAATGCTTCTGCTACTTGAAAGCAGCATATTGAGAAATAAATCACTTCTTATTAACCCCACCCTCACAAAACAGTTAAGACAGCTGTAGCACACTGTCACTGTCCTGAAATGGAAGAAGAAAACCTTTGTTAAACACATGGGTTCAAATGCATTGTGGAGATTCTGAAAGGCCTGAGTTAGGAAATGTGAACCCCTATCCCCGAGGCCCTATGCTAGTCTTCTGAAAAAGTCCTATTGAAATAGCAGGGTAAATAGATCACCTTTCCACTTTAGGTTATTTGTGTGGTTTACATCCATCATTTAGAAAGCTCTAGTGAAGAAGTAATTCCCTTAAATCAAATGGATGCTATAAAAAAGAATTAGAAAGATTTTGTGCTTTTAACTATGTAGGCTTTTAACACGTAAACCCTTTCTGATCAACAGATAAGAAACTGCTCTGCCTAGGGTAGCTGAGGGTTATGCAGATAAATTAGATCTGAGTTTTGTGAATTTTAGTATCACTATACCTACATTTTGATAGCCTGGAAGAATGTAGATTCTTTAGTGTTGTTCCTAAATTTTCTATGACATAAGTGAGGGAATTAAACTGGAAACTTACTGAACAGTTAATTTCTTAAAGGAGGCCTTAGTAAAAGTTGATGTATGTTTTAAACTACCTCTCAAGGACCCCTTGGCAGACAAACACTGAGAGATCCTCCATTTCCTTCCAACTTCTCTACTCTGGACCTCCTGAAAGTATGTACCTGAGTCTTGAATTAAAAAAAAAAGATTTAAATGTACTTTCTTCCCTCTTTGCAAATCACAGTTGGTAGGCTAATGCTGCTTCTTGAACAAGTTTTTTTGGCTTTGGAGCCATGATTAAATCATGTTTTCTTTGGAGCTAGCTCTTCTACAGGTCAGAAACTGTGTGGGATTGAATTTTCTCAGAAGGAAGATAAAGAGATAAAGTTACTTGCTTCTTGAGTGAGTTTCCTAACTGCTGATCCATAAAAGGAGAAATATCCTGTAAGTGTCCTCATGGGATGAAGAAGACTCAAAGTTTTCATGTAAGAGAAGCAGAGGAACACCAGGCAGGTTCATGGGTGTTCACCTTCCCTGAATGTACTCCATAGACCCAAATTCTGAAACCCAGTGTGCTTCTGCAGTGCAGTGTTTTCAAGATGACATAGTATGTTAGCATTGACTTTGATGATCATAGGATGTTTAAACTCCTACATTGATAATATTTTCATTCTCCAGTGTACGGGATAGCAAGAAAGTATATGCAAAACATTTTATTCCATGTATTTGTGTCTGCATTATTGCTTCTACCTCTCCCCAACCCACTACAGGCTATCTCATCACAGGGCTTCCTACATGAAGCTTCTGTGGTAGTGGTGTATTGACAGAGAGTGGGTAGGTGCTCATGGTGTTCTCCAGCATCTTTAGCCATTGTATATGAACCAAACATACTGGCCATGCTGCATTTAAGAAAATAAATCTGTCTAGAAGTTGAGAAGGGGTAAGACTGGAAACATGGAAATTCTTGAAAGGTCTGTTTTCAAGAAAAAAGTTTATGTTATGTCAGCATCTCATCCTGGACATTCCTGAGGCATCTTTAGAACTAAATGCAGAATGATGTTTCTCTGAATTAAGTTTCACTGAAGGACAGGACCTTTTGGTGCAGAACTTATATGGACATGGCTGATCTGTATTTACCTAAAAAGACACTCTCTCCATGTAGTGCTGTAGCTGCATGCCTCTGTTGCCACTCCACTGCACAGCTGACAGGATCTTTCAGGTCATGTTTTAAACCAGAAAGGTAGGTCTTAACTGCTTAAAATGCTTAAACAGACACTTGTAAAAATGAGTTTCTGAAAAACATTATAATAGTTCTGTTAATGAAGTCCAAAATCCCTTTTTCTCATCTCAGGAATGGCCATGCTAAAGAAAATGCCACCTACGCTCCACCTCCCTGCCATTTTTTTTTTTTTTTTTTTAGGCTTCTAAAAAGGATCAAAACAGAGCAAATAGTTCAATAAATTATCTGTGCCAATCTGACATTCAAGTTAAATCCATGTGAAGGGCACATGGATTCTTTTAGAACCATTAACTGATCACACTCTTTCCAGGTAACTATATAAAAGGGACAAATCAAAATTAAGTAGCTGGGTAATGCAAAAACTACAGCTAAGCATCTTTTAAAAGGTCAACCACAGACAATGAGGAAGTTCCTCATTCAGGAAGTGGTGGTAAAAGTACACTGAACAAAAGACACTGGAGAAAATTCTCAGGTGATGTATGTAAACCCAGCTATACTGACATCAGGCCTGTTGAATCCTTGCTATTACAGAGTTCACAAAACAAGAAATTGTATTGACAGATTCACTTGCTAAATAGTTATTTACTATCTTCAAATATACAGGTCTTTGCCACTTCAGTAGAAAAGCTTGGATGCACTGTTTTCTACAGAAGACAGCAAAGCTGCATTGTTCAAGATTGTCAATAAGCAGAGAATATTCTGCCACGTATGTATTTCAAAGTTGGGTTGAATGGTGGTTCCCCTCCATCCTGATGCATTACCAACTAATTGCGCTACATTAGTCAAGAGATGCATTTGATTCCAGGTATCAGTTGTGGTCTCTGTGTAATAGCTCAGGATTATTTTATCTTTCATGTGAAAACTGTGTGGATGTGTAAGCCTGCTTGATCTTGCATTGAGTGTGACTGCTTATGCTCGCTATTTCTTGGTAGGACTACTGTAGGTTAGGGTTTGAAAGGCCCGGATAAAAGCTTTAGTTATCTTGTCAACCCATCCAACAAGGGTCTGGTTTAGCAGAATTTACAATAGGCTGCATTTTTCTGGCATGACTGAGATTTTTTTTTTTTCTTTTCTTATTTCTTTGTAAGGCCACAGCAGGCCATTAACATTTTGGGGGGGGGGGGGGAGGGGGGAGAAGCTTTTTCTCAAGAAAAGCCTGCATTTGGATACAAATATCCTTTAAGATGCTCTCATGGGACTGAATTTTTACTAAGAAACGGTTTGTATATATGTGTAACATTTTCCTGTTGTATCAAAATAAGGCCATGAGGGTGCATATGCATATATGTGTTGGTCATGAAGAGTACCTCATGGTTATCTTCAGTCTGCTTTATAACAAGCCTGTTGCAGGTACATCCTGGAAAAAAATACTCATCAGCCTAGAGAACAAGCATACTCTCTGTTTTAAGGAAGAATGATCCATATACTGTTTTAGGTTAATTAATGGTTAACACTGAAATTACCACATTTATGGACAGCATCATTCTTTCCATCACTGGTGCTGCTGGAGGGTTCTCTTCTCAATATGGGAGTGTTTGTAACTCAAGGCTTTGAAAATGCCCAAGTCCTACCTCTAGCCTTCCCCTCTGTTTGCAAAATGTTTTTCTCTCTTCAAAACTAATTTATGTTAGTAAATCTTAAGGCCCTGTCACAATCCTGAAAAACATCACTTTCCTCTTTCATTTTTTTTCTTCTTCTTTGGCTGGAGGTTTCAGTTCTTCAAATCTTTGACATTTGTCACTTTACCAATCTATCTGAGGCACTCTGTTATTTTCTGCCAAACAAAACACAATATCCTTTATAGCCTGAGGACTTAGCAGATGTTGTATATTACCTTCTGCATGGGAAATGAGGATGTGTACATTTTTGAAAAAACTAAAGCTTTCTGTAACTTCTTTTATATATATATATATCTCCATCCTGATAATTGTGCTATGGCATTACTGAAACAATATATCCTTGATCAAGTTCATCCACTGAAACTGAAATTAAAGAGTTAGTGAAGAAGTTACACAGTTCTTTACAATTAATCTTTATTAGAGGCAGTTTGTTTCTATATTTTCAGGTAGGGGCATTAAAATGATAGCTTTAATTTTGGGCTAACAAAACATCTTTACAATTTTCTTTCTGTTGCTATAGCATTTGTTCTTGAAACGAAAAACATCAGTGCTGTGTGAAACTGTTTGACATGTGACCTAGATGTGTTCATTATGTGACACTTTATGCTTGATACGTATTTGCAGAGCACATTACATGATGTAGTTGCAACTTTCCAATACCTGTGTTTATGCAGCAGAGCCCAGAATTCTGTGTTATGAAAATGTTTCTATTCTCTTTCATTTTTCTTTGTAAAATCAAAAGTGTTTTGCAGTCCCTTCCTGCTTTGGAGCCAATTCTTTCCAGGCTTTCCGGAATGTCAGCAAACTTTCTGCTTGCTATTTCAAGTGGATGGGTTAGACATGCAACAGCTTACCTATTTCAGACCTCTGTATACAGCTAAGCTGCTCCCTTTTTCTCCTTGCAGATAGCATCACCTGCTAGACTTAACCAGTCTCCCAGTCCTCACTTAAGTGTCTTGACCTGTCAATTGTTTCCAAAGGGGTTTTTTATTTTTTTTTTAAATCTTGGTTCTAGATGTAAAGTAGATCATTCAGAGTTAGAACAGGATTCAGTTTTTCAGATCTTTTCCCCAAAGTATGTCACTTAGAATCAAATGAAACCATTCTGAGCACTTCCAAAGGTTAAACTATACAGAATAATCAAATATTTCACTTTAAAATATTTCCTTTGGGTTTTTTTGTTGTTTGTTTGTTTTTTTAAATCTTCTTCCTAGCAAGTTAACTCCCTTTAAGTAAACTTAGAATCTAGAGGTAGACCTGAGTTAGTGGTATGTGTTGCTTTTACAGTTTTGTATTGCCTAGAAAAAGCAGTTTTCTTTGGATGTTTTTTAATGTTTGGCCAAAAAAAAAAAAAAAAGTCCAAAAAAGCAAAACACAAAGAAAACTCACACCAGCAAATATTCACTCTGATTAGTGAATGAAAAAGTAAACCCAGCAACCTTCAGCACAGGCCTGCTGCCAGTTCTAGTGTTAAAGGCTGTAGATTTGTCTCCCCTGTCCCTTAAAACACTGAGGTCACTCCTGATTATGTTTTCTTACTCAAGGTTTGAACTTTAAGTGTATGGGGATCTACATAAATGCATTATATTCAAGATGTGAGTATACAGGTAGAGTGTCTATGCAGCTGCGCCTGGGTTCCAGGTTGCTGTCTTTATTAACTGCATACAAATATACTAGTCCTCTAGATGTTGTTGAGCTGGCCTGCCTCTCGTGTGGAAGTCAGAGACATGAATAAATACTACATAGTTTCTATATACTATGTAATCCGTTGATTTGATAGCTGAAAATCTGTGCCAGTATCTGTAATAGGAACTTTCCTTGAAGAGGGAAAGGAATGTTTTATGGATAAGTACATACTTTTACAGTTACATTTGTAATTAACCACCTTGAAGAAAAAGATATGGATCTCAGGGGAAGGGCAAAACTCATTTGAAATTAGCTCCACAGGAGAATCCTGAATAGTCTTCTGAGATCTGCCTAAAGCGTGTTCATTTATCCTAATGATAACTTATTGGATGGGTTTAATATTTCTAAGTGTACTGGGACTTTTGGTTTTATAATGTTAAAATAGATCATACTGTTTTTCTAGTAGTTCTTCTTGAACATTAAAAATATGTCTAAAAAACAGTGAATATAGAAGAAATCTTTTGTTTATTTTCATGGTTTTCAAAGGAGTGCAACAGTAGAGTTATACTTCTGGAAGTATGCTAATATTTTGGGATGTGAGAGCAAATGAGGCTTAGAGTAAGGAATGCTTCAGTAGTACAAGTATCCAAAACAGTACAGGCAGCAAACTGAACACCCATTCTCATTGAAAATGCCAACAGAACACCACATTACCAAGAAATTAAAATACTTTAACTCTAGGAAGTAGTGAGAAAGATGGATTTGAGAAGATGCTAGGAGATGTGTAAATAATGACTATGATTACAATGGCCTTCCTGCATAATTAAGGCCAAATTAAAAGCATGTTCTAGCAATCTGTTCTGAGGATAAATCCCCTGAATGTGTAGTGATGCAGCCCAGTCAATTCAGGTACACATGCTGGCCACAATCTTCTTCAGGGCATGTGCTCTGAAAGTCAGGGTACTGGAGATTACCTTTACTAGCAAACCACACCTCTCATCACTGAGTTGCAAAAGGTTTCATGCTGCTGCAATAAGTCCAGAGACAATAGGAGGCTTCATGTTGTTGCAATATGGAGCTTTTTTTGAGATCAGATGTGATGAAAGTAGTTCTGGATCTTTCAGTTTCAAGCTGACTCTTGTGGATGCCAATAAATGCAGTGGCTGAGTGTGATTTCCTACCTGATCAATGGTTTGTTCTCACCTTCCTGGTGAAGAGCCATCCTGATTATGTCACTGTCTTCCCTTGGACTTGCAAATAGATAGTAACATTATTCTTGGAAAAGCCATACACATGTTATGCCCCAGTGGCTGGCATACTGCTTTGAAAAATCAGTAACTTTCTGAACCTAATCTCTTTCTGCCACTTGAAATAATAACAAAGTTGTACATAAATTCTCTCACTGGTGTGAGAGAACACATGGGAAAGTCACAGCGACATGTTTCTCATTGATTTAAAAAAGCCACAAACTCCAGAAAACAATAAACTAATAAAAATCAAATGACAATGTGATAGTCCTTTATGAATAAATCACGTAGGTAAAGCCTGAAGAATTAAGATGGAATTTCTTACAAAACATCATTATTTTCAACATGATCTATCCCTGCAATAGGAGACTTATATCAATCCTGTGCTGAATTTTTGTAAAATGCTAAAAGTATTTATTTCCTCTGCTTCTTCCATTGGATCAAAACTACTGCAGATACTGTTGTCTACCTGATCATCACTTGGATGGGACTTGTGAGACAAGCACTTCTAAAATCAAGTATGAATATGTACCATAATTTCAGTGTCTGAAAGGAGTGAATTAATCAGGACTTTACTACCTTTCTAACCTATTTCTGATCCTTTACTTCTGGTTGTTATTCCACATTGCTGTTTCTCAAGTAGTAAAAATGTTTCCCACTCTCTTTCAGTTCTCACTTTCCTCCCAGACTTGCTGTAGTGGGTCTGGCTGAGCTGCTTTTCCCCACCCAGCCCTCATGCTGCAGCACTGGGAGCTGGAGGGTGTTGATAACACACCCGTGTTGTGACTGCCAGTGCTCACACGGCACCAGAGGATGGGGGGCAGGAGGGGGGAGAGGATACAGCCGACCTGAGCTGACCAGTGGGCTATTCCATACCATATGACATCAGCTCAACTATAAAGGGAGAGGGCAGGAGGAGGATGGGGGGGCATTCTGCTTTGTCCTCCAAGAGGCTGCTACGTGTTCCTGGAGCCTGCTTCCTGAACTTGGCCCGACATCGCCTGCGGATGGGAAGTAGAGAATAACATCTTGTCTATCATAACCCACACCCCTGTGCTTTGCGTCTCATTCTCTCCCTGCGTGCTGTGCTGAAGGGGGTCAGGGGGAGTGATAGAAGGGCTTGGTGGGCACCTGGTGCTGTGCCGGGGTCAACCCACCACACTTGCTTCTGACCCCAAACAACGTTTTACTGTCCTTTCATCTGTGGCAAGTTCCAGGGCTACACTGATGGAATGTCCTATGATATAATCTCCAATAGATTTCTTTTTTTTAAGTATCCACAGAAGTTGGGTTTGTTGCTGTGGTTGTTCTGTTCTGTTCCTTTGTTAGTCAACTTGTTTCATTAAGATGTTCCCACTTTCCCTTATCCTTCAACAAAGCAGTTGCTTGTTTGCTCCTTTATAAATGGGATCATTTCACTAATGTGGTCTATTGCACGGCCCTATAAACAGAACAGTAACAGCAATAAAGCACAGACCGAGAATAGCAATAAGCAGTTAGGGCTGTGGAGTTCTATCTGTAAATTTCTTATACTTGCTCTATTGCCTGGGAGAATACTGCATGGAACAACTCCCTTGCTTTTTTCTATTCTTTGTGACTGAGATGATAATGAAGGTAACCTTCAGCTCCAGATGCATTTGAACTTTGTGAAAACTTGGACTCAAATCAGTATTTACAGCAAGTTTGACCAAAATGGTGCTTCAAGTGCTCAGAGTCTTGCTCTGCTGTGCGCTTTAAGATATCCCCTTGGCATATGTTCCTTTTAAATCACTGGAGGTGGAAATTTCAAAAACAAATTGCAAATATGGCTTACAATTTGGACTGAAATTCCATAAACACTCTGAAGGTGGAACAAGTAGTCACAGTCACTGAAACTACATTTTCACAGCCTAGCTGAGCTGATCCAGTAGCTGTGCTTGAGCAGTGGTCATGCACATATTGCTCCTCTGCTGCCCTTCGTGGAGATGTAGTCCTGCTCCTTCACGTGCACCAGCTCTGGCATACATCTGACCCTACTGTAAGCCCACACTTTAGGGACTAGAGTAGAATAACCTGTTTACTCTCCCACATAGGTCAGTTTCTGTAAATTTAGGTTTCTAAACTAACTCACTGAGTCCCATGAGTGATACCAAAACCAGTGTGTCTTCCAGAAATACGTCTGGGATTGACTAGAAGACATCATGAGGTCAAAAGCCATCTTTTCCTTGACTATGTGTTCTGCTGGTCAATAGCCCTACCTGAAGAAGAACTGTGTCATATTTCCAGTTTCCCCTATACAGTCTACTTCATAGCCATCAGTTTACACTGTGATGTGAATTAGGAGGGATGTGAGAGAAGCAAGATTTTAAGTGTATATGTCCCAAAAAGGGACGTATAAAAAAAGTTGAAAAACATGTCAACATGGCTCTTTCTAGATTCCCCCCATTAAATTTTTCTGCTTCCCCTATGACAGTCTGGCACAGTGACTCTGAACGCCTGACACAATGTTCTGCAGGAATACAGCTAATTACTTAGACATGAGTAGCCTCATTTTTGAGGCTGAGCAGGGAACACTTCTGGGTCCACGTGCATTAATACTGCTGCACGTATTTCTGTAACACAGTAAGCTGAGATGATGTCATGGTTTAACCCCAACCAGCAACTAAACACCACGCATCCCCTCTCTCACTCCTCACCCTCCTAGTGGGACAGGGAAGAGAATCAATAAAAGAAGTAAAACTCATGGGTTGAGATAAGAATGGTTTAATAACTAAAATAAAATATAATAATAATAGTAACATATATTATCAGTAATAATAAACACAATGAAAAGGAAAATATATATTAAAAAAAAGAGAGAAATGAAACCAAAGAAAAGGACAAGTGATGCACAAGCCATTGCTTTACCACCCATTGTCTGATGCCCCAGCAGCAATCTGTCCCTCCCAGCCAATTCTCCCCCGTTTATATACTGAGAATGATGTTCTATGGTATGGAATACCATATACTCTTCGGCTATTTCAGGTCAGCTGTCTTGGCTGTGCTCCCTCCCAGCTTCTTGTGCACTATGGGAAAATGAAAAATCCTTAACTTAGAATAAGCACTGCTTAGCAACAACTAAAACATCAGTGTGTTATAGATATTATTCTCACATTAAATCCAAAACACATCACTGTACCAGCGACTAGGAAAAAAAATTAACTCTATCCCAGCTGAAAACAGGACAGGTGAGCATTTGTAAAACTTACTGTTCAGCTTCTTTGATTATAAACAGTTGGTTTAAGTCTCTCAGTTCCTAAGAAAATACCAGAAAAAATCCTAGCTGTCCCATTTCTGCTGAAGGCAAAATTACCCAGCATTCAGCAGTGCTGAGTAGCTTGAGGATAAACATAAATCTATGCCTTAGATAAGGCATTACCCTATCTGGCTTCATTTCTAGAGGTGCTCAGAGTAAGGGTACTCCCACACAGAGGAGTGAGAAATGAGTGGCATCATGCATTCATCCTGCCAAATTTAGATGTTTCAGAACTTTAAATTAGGCATGATGGAGAATGAAGTCAGGTCTCCTCCTAGAACTGGAGTATAATTATTTTTGCCTTTTGATGCTAGTTATTAAACACAGAGTACTAAGTAGTTTTTTGGAATAAGCTGAAATCTAATTTGCCTTGGTGAGTTCAGTAACCGCCAGGCTCCCTCTGAGCTGCTGAAGCTCACTCATGATACTGGCCACATGGATTACAACTATCTCATCTGCTAAATGAGTTAGACATATGCCATGAGAAGGCTTGTCATTTAATGTCTACATGTGTTGAATTTAAGAGAAGGCTTTCACACCTCATAATTCCTAAAGCAGTGATCAAATTATCTAAGCCTAAACCAACACTATATGTATGGCACTGAATGGGAGCTACAAATAAATCAGTATTGACATGAATAAGCATGATTAATTTCTTACACCGATTAAAACCTAGAAAAACAACTTTGAAATCCACTGCCTATTATTTGACATTATAATGTGCCAGGGCACATGGCTGCAAGGGAACAGAACCATTCCCATTGACTGGCTGTCAAGCTGACCTAAAGGTGTGACAGAATTGATTCATTATTTTAGTTTCAAAAGCATAAAATATAATAGTTTATCACAGTTACCCCCTCTTGGGGACCAGAATGCTATGGAATCCAGTCTTTATGGAATAACACTGAGTTTGGAGAAATGCTTACAGCTTCAATAGGTCTTTACAACCAGAGCTTGTCACAGTTCTTTGACTTATGTAAACAGAAACAAACATTTAAACTGTAGGCACAAACTCTGTTGTAGGCAGATCCCAACAGAGGATTTATTTTTATAGCTTCTTTCATTTTTTTCGCCCCACATAAAGGCTGTCTACACATAGGTGACAGGAAATGTTCCCTATCTTAACAAAGACATAAGAGGACAATTTCAAAGATTTCAGTAACTGTGAAGTATTACTTACTTGGGCCTTTCAAACTGTGTGTGCCTCTGATTTAGCTGAAAATTAAGAACTCTGAGGCAGGCTACAGTTTCCTCCATTAAAGAGTCCTCTTTCTGTTTTTCATGTGGAAACAGAGGAAGGTCATGTTACCCTAAAATATGCTTTTCTGGATCAAAGCCCTGTTGCTTTGGAGCCTCGGGAACTGCATATGGCAGTTGAACAGCCTCCAAAGTGCCAAGGCTTTTTCCTTTAATCCCAGCCATACTCACGCTGAAGCCAAACCCTGCCCTATAAATTGAAGATACACCCTTGTTCAAGAAGCACCGTTAGCACAAGAGTCCTGGAAAATACCTGTTTTATATGAAAAACTGCAGTTAAGTACGTTGCAGCACATTTTTACATGTTCCTACTTTTAATTTCACAAGGTGGTGGATATTACCCATGGCAGTAACATCTGCAGAAGGTCCTGATGCCACCTTTGTCCTGCAGGTGTCCCCCAATTTGCCCCTGCCAGGCAGCAACACCTTCTGCCAAGCAACATGCATTTGTTGAGATGGATTTCTCCCCAGCAGAACACCAGGAGTTCAGAGTGAGAATTCAAAGGGACTAAATTGCTGTCAGCTTTCTAAAGTGTTCTCCTCGCTGAAAAAGAAAACCTGATCAACATTTTCAGTTCACCCCAAAGAGCTCTGCCATGGGTAACCCTTGCTCTGTGCACAGCTTATAGCTGAAGCTATCTCCTGGTGCAGGTGGGACCCCATGTACAAGGACACTCATGTAGCCTGCCAGTTGCTACCTGCTAATTAGCTAATCATAAATGGGTTAAAAGCAAACAACCTACCCTTTATAACTCTTATATTCTCTCAGTTTCCTCTAGTGCTATTATCTACAAGAGAAAAAAAAAAAAAAGCAAACATTGCAACGAGCCGTGTGAGCTCATGGCATTCTCCTGATGGGACCCATCAGGAGATGGGAAGGGATGACATCCAGAGGGACCTTAACAGGCTGGAGAGGTGGGCCCATGCCAATCTCATGAAGTTCAACAAGGCCAAAGGGAAGGTCCTCCATCTGGGTCAGAGCAATCCCAAGCACCAGCATAGGCTGGGCAGTAACTGGCTTGAGAGCAGCCCTGAAGAAAAGGACCTGGGAGTGCTGGTGGATGAGAAGCTCAACGTGAGCCATCAGTGTGTTCTTGCAGCCCAGAAAGCCAATCATATCCTTGGCTGCACCAAGAGAAGCGTGATTCTCCTCCTCTACTCCACTCTTGTGAGACCTCACCTGGAGTACTGTGTCCAGTTCTGGAGCCCCTATTACAGGAAGGATAAGGATGTGCTGGAACATGTCCAGAGAAGGGCCACAAGGATGATCAGAGGGCTGGAGCATCTCTCCTATGGGGACAGACTGAGAGAGTTAGGGTTGTTCAGTCTGGAAAAAAGAAGGCTCCAGGGAGACCTTATTGTGGCCTTCCAGTATCTGAAGGGGGCCTACAAGAAAGCTGGGGAGGGACTTTTTAGGCTGTTGGGCAGTGATAGGACTAGAGGGAATGGATTAAAGCTAGAGATAGGTCGATTCAGGTTGGACATCAGGAAGAATTTCTTCCCCATGAGGGTGGTGAGACACTGGAACAGGTTGCCCAGAGAGGTGGTGGAAGCCCCATCCTTGCAAGTTTTTAAGCCCAGGCTGGATGGGGCTCTGAGCAACCTGCTCTAGTGGGAGGTGTCCCTGCAATGGCAGGGGGGTTGGAACTAGACACTAAGGTCCCTTCCAACCCTGATAATTCTATGATTTTATGACCCCAGTGTCCCCAGGGTCATTCATTACAGGAGCCTTTCCTCAGAGGATGATGCGCCAGCACCATGCCCTACGTCAGAGCTCTCTGTCCAGTTGCACAAAGCTGCTGCATGTGCATTCCCACACATATGCTTAGTGGCCCGGGGAACTGCTCTGTGCTGTTTGCAACTTCAGAATAGTTTTGATTTGAGATAATCAAGGTCACTAGGTGGGCAGCATCAGTGCATGGATACTCCAATGTAGAAAGTCCTCTATGGAAACATGGTTGCTGTGGTGCATCCTGTGGATGCAACCTTTACCAAAGTGGTTCAGTTAACAAAATTCTCTCATGTACCCAAAGTTACTAGTACAAATGACAGTTCCCATGCCCATGCTGTGTAGTAGTGACAAGGCATTGAGCTAACAAATATTAACTCTATGAACTCTATATTTTACTCCATTCAGTTTTGCTATAGGAGCATCTAGTGACCGAGTGGACTTGTAAACACTAGAAATGTTCTTTTAGTCTGAGGTAATGCGGTTTCTTTGCAATGCATAATTTGAAAGCCCCTTTGTGATGAAGACCTAAATTATGAGCATCAGAAAATGCTCAAGAGAATCAACAATTAATGTATCTACAAATATAAAAGTAATGATCATTAAATCACAAGATCTTGGGGTTCAGTGTAAAACTGTCAGTGATGGAGAAGAGATGGAAACCCGAGCAGCTGAGGTGTATAGAAATAAAAGTAATTAATTTAGCCAAACTTAGCTATGTTGGAAGTCAAGGCACTTCCCTCCGATAATGTTCATCTTCCTGAGAGAAACAGCTCCAAAACTTACAGAATTTTAAATTTCTTCCACCCTGAGAGAAAGTGGTAGGTGTTTCACTGCTATAGACAAATCACATTTGCAGACAAGGGCAGAGACACTGAAGGAGAATACCACATTGCTACACTTACCTTATTTAATAGTTTAGAGGGAATTCGAAGGTTTTTACTATTCCCACCACAGCAATAGAAAAAACACAGTATTATGGATGAGATTTTAGTTATCCATACACAAATGTGTGTGAGTGCACACACACAAACTGTTCTCCCAGCACAATCAAATTGGAAATGGTTATTTCAGCCAGGACTGCATTGTTATAAGAAAACCTTTTAAGTGGACAAGTTTACAGTTTAATTTTCTACAAGCTAAGTAAAGAAAAGTACAAAACAGCAAAAAAAGAAAGCTGAAATGGAATAAGCCTGTTGATGTTTTTTCTCAGCAGCACCCAGATTGACAAGAAAATCACTTACTGATTGACAGTTCAACAGATATGCACCTTCACAACATTGTCAGCACTGATATTTTATCCAGGTATATTACAGTAATCATAATAGTGGAACTGGAACTTAGAGAATACAATATTTCTTGCAAATGGTGTGAAACTAAGTTTATACATGGTGTGAGGCTAGTAAATATGTGCTGCTGAAATTTGTGCCTGCATTAACCTATTTAAATGAACGTCATTTTAATGTTTATGAAATTACAGTTTCTATTCTCCACCTAGAGCACTAGGAGGTATTTGAAAGAAAACAACACATATAGATCCATATTGTGCCACTGGTACACATGTGTTTTGCTTTGAATGGGCTGTGCTCAGCACCAGCTACTTTGATTTGCTTCAGCTTATTTCAGAAAGATGATACTCCTCTCCATGGGTTTGCAAGTGAGCAACCAGCCCCTAGGCAGCCCAAGAACAGGATCACCCACCCATCAAATCCCTGTACAGCGATAACAGACGGAAGTAAATTCTTACAGCCCCCTGTCCCTGTGAGCTGCCTGTCTGTGCTGAGTGAGGGAATGAAAAGGAGCATGTGTTTCTCAGATAGATATCTTTCCCCTGGGCTGAGCACATCCCACATATTTCACATAAGCTACTGAAGAGCCCTCAGTTAAGAGCTCTGAGTGATTTGCTAGAGGGCTAGGAACTAACTAGTCTGAATGCAGGAAGGCATCACACCCTCCACCACACTACCTCTCTGATGTTCTCCAGTCATCCAGACATTCACTTTTTAATGTGTGCTAAACTGCATTCAGGGGGTATATTGTATCTTCATAGGGACCAAAAGCTGAAAGAAGGGAACAGTCCATCTCCTAAAAGTCCCATCCAACCTGAAGAACCTCCTCCAGGCACACCACCAGCAGCCCTCACAAAAACACAAACCCAGAAGTAAACAATGATCACAATTATGTTTTGTGCTTGAAAAAAACCAATTAGATAAGTGATACTTCTAAGAAAGTAAACTTCTTCTATAAATGCCTGCTACAGATCTAAACACTTTCTGAAATACAGCAGCTTGCAGCTGGAGAAAGAGAATGCCACAGCATTTATGTGTAATCATTAAGAATTATGTTAAACAGTTTGATGGGGAGAAAGTGCAGTTTTCCTGAAGAAAAACTTCCAAAGAAAGAACTTGCAACTTTTGGAAACAAGACAGAGTGTACCAGATGTCTCTGATAAGACTAAGTAATTTCAAATGTTTCTCTCTATTTCTACGACTTGCTCAGCTTCATGGGGTTCAGCAAAAGCCAGCATTCTTGCACAGACAGACTTCCACACAGCCATTAGAATCTCCATTACAACCCTGATCACAAATCCACTGTAATCAAGTAAGCCTCTCCTCATTTTCCAGTGGGACTGATCTGGACAGAACATTTTGTGCAATTGGAAACAATGGCCAAGAATGAAGCAAACGATTATTGAGGGTTTCTTATAAACAAATTGCAAGACACCATACAGGATTGACTCTTCACCATTAAGAAGATTCAGCATCTTTTAGAAATCCAGGATGCTTTTTTTTTTTTTTTAACCTGCTATAACATTAACTACTCCAAGTTCTTCTATCCTTGTGACGTTATTATCCAGCCCAATCCTTGGAGTGATGCTATCGTGTTCCTTTTTAGCTTTGTTTCCCTTGCAAGGGACAGAGGAAAGAGGACAGAGATAGCAACAGAGAGTGAATAACATAAAAGGATGGTATTAATAAATATGTTTCCTGTCAATCTCAATACAAACTGGAGACAGGCGATAAGAAGAACTGCTGCTCCTGTCTCCAGCCAGGGCCCTTGCTTCCAGCTGAGGCAAAGAGCAGATACCTCCATGGGTATAGTAGAGACAGAACAACTAACAGTTGCTTCTTCTTACGAAGCACTTCATTGTAAACATAAGTTATTTACTTTTACAAAACACATTACCCTAACATTTATTTTCTGACATAGGAGCTTCCTGCTTAGCCATGAAGTTTGTCATATTTCACTCTTCCCAGCCTCGTAGCTACAGCCAAAGACCCCAGTCAACAGAGTTTTAAGGCAGTCTGATTTCAGATCCTACAGATCCTGCTGCTGAACCCTATTGGGCCAGGGAACTGCTTGAAAGAGTCCAGCGTAGAGCCACAAAGATGGTTAAGGGAGTGGAGCATCTTCCTTATGATGAAAGTCTGAGGGAGCTGGGTGGGTCTCTTTAGTTTGGAGAAGAGAAGACTGAGGGGGGACCTCATTAATGTTTATAAATACATAAAGGACGAGTGTCAGGAGGATGGACCAAGCTCTTCTCTGTTATGTCCAATGATAGGACAAGGGGCAACGGGTGTAAGCTGGAGCATAAGAGGTTCCACAGAAACCTAAGGAAAAACTTTTTCACTGTGAGGGTGACAGAGCTCTGGAACAGGCTGCCCAGAGGGGTTGTGGAGACTCCTTCTAGAAGATATTTAAAACCTGCCTGGACACGTTCCTATGTGACCTGCTCTAAGTGGTCCTGCTCTGGCAGGGGAGTTGGAGTAGATGATCTTTCGAGGTCTCTTCCAACTCTTAACATTCTGTGATTCTGTGTGCTTCTGTAAGGAACCATGGAAACTTTTCTTTGACTGAGTTCCTTTTTGCTGACTGAGCACACCATGTTCATTCCCTCTTTGTGTGAACTGACACACTGCTTTCTGGAAAAGACACAGGACAGAGACATTTGGACAGACGAATCTGTCCCTATGCTTTTAAGATGATTAAGTTTAGTCCTTGGATTGCTCAGCCACAACTATCCTTTGAAAGAAAACAAACAAGCCAACAAACAAACACAAAACACTTGGTGGAAAAAAAGGTTCCTTGAAAAAGAAAACATTCAAGAAAGGATTTTATTCTGCATTTAGTACAGGGCAGACTCTGACAAGCAGAACATCAGTTATTAAAACAGCCAAAGTGTAGTCTGGTCAAGGCAAAAATAAAGATGGGTTATGTACATATTTCAAATATATAGTCATATTATGTGGCATATCCTTTCAAAGGAAAAGACTGTCAGGCTATGATGGATAGATCAGCTGCATTAGATTTTCTGTTACCAAAACGTAGCAGTGAAATAGTTAACAAGTCTGGCTTTTACATTGTCATAAGCAGACTTCATTGCTAGCATCCCACTGAGATGAATGAAGGCAGCTTATGTCTAGTGTTATTGTTTCCATGTGTTTGGCTCCAGACTCAAGCCAGCATTCCCCTCAGTTTATACTTGAAAGGTTATCTTCACAACCAGAAGAGACAGAAACTTTCTGTAAATATATGTATGTGTAAAGAGAAGGGCAAATACAGGTTAACTCCACTTACTCAGTTCCAGCTTTCCTGAATTAATGTTTTGATAGTTATAGCAAAAAGAATTTTGTTTACAGAAGCTTCTGATTATGAGTGGCTGAGATGTCCCTTCCTGCATATTTGCTTTGTTTTGCATATACAGGGAAATCTGATCAATAGTAACAAAATTTTATCTTGTAGTTGATAACTTTTTAGTCTTTTAGGCTAGGCAATGAAGTACCAACTAACAAAGAATACTGCAAATTATGCAAAAGGAATTGCAAATGGAAGAAGCAAGGTCTGAGTGTAATTTCAAAAGGGAAAATCAAACTATCTGCATTTAGGTAAGTGAAAATATACTGCTTCTAACAGTAGTGGTCCAGGAGAAAAATATGTGTAAAGAGTCGAACTACTTCATTTGGGTGGAGCGTGGTTCTCTCTAAAGCTTGGGTATGTCTCTCTTTCTCCACCAGCAATCTACCTTGGAAGTTTCTATAGGGAAGAGTACACATAATTGTGCATTACCTGTGCTTCCCTGGAGATAAGAAAGATTCAGAAACAGCTTATGTAGATCTCTATTTTTACCCTACCTTGAAAACTATCCCTCTTCTCTAAATGACAGGATTCAGATAAAGGATAATAATTGAAGCATTTCTCTTAAGGAACAATAAAAGTGTTAAATAGAATGTCTCCATCAATATCTATTTTTGAGTTTTGCTGAATCCAGAATTCTTTTGATACAGTCTCATACATACTTCCTAGCTATAACGCTGCCTAGTTCTTAGTTTCTGTAATACTACCAAATAGTTTGGGATTTTTCCTCTTTAGAACACGAGATTTTTATTTTAAAACTGATCTATAAGGATAGCACCCCACAGACTATTTTATTATAAACTTGGCAAGAAATGAAGTAATGTATTGACAAGGATGATGTAGGAATGGCATTGTAGTGCTTAATTTCTAGGCATCCACTTCTGTTAAGGTACTAAAAGCCTCATACAAAGAGCCATCAGTCGCATTCAGGTGGTCTGAATTCCAGCCTTGTCTCTAGCCTGCAGTTTCTTGTCACCAGGAGGCCTCTGAGAGCTTAGCACTGCCATGAAGAAACATGGAGTTAGGTGGAATTTACAACGTCTGAATATAGTCCCTGGGAGCTCAGAGATTCACGCCCACAAAAGCCAATCTGCAGACTGAGATGCAGACCTGTAAGCCAACTGGAAATGGACAAGAGGGTGTTATGCCTTAAGTTTGGTTCTTTTCAGGAACAGATCCAGAACGGGACTTTAAGTCTTCTGTTCTGTGGGACACCCTTCTTTAGGCATCTTAGTCCAAAGGTGAGGTCAAGATATCATTATTCATGTGCCCAACAGCAAAAGCATAGGCTCTCTGAGGGGCTCTATTGCCCCCAAAAATTAGTTACTCAAATAAATTAGGACTAGGTAGAAAATTTGAGAGTTACAGCTCTTGCTGTAGGCACCAAACATTCATGAAGGAAGGACTAAATCTATTAAATATACAATATACATAAAAATATAAAGCACATACTATTATAATAGCACATAATTATGTTTGGATTGGGGTTTTTTTCCTGTAATATTCTTTTTTCATGGATTTCTAATTTACATGACTGACTTTGCTGTACATACAGAGACAAGGTAAAATCTTAAATGTACCGAAGTACTAATAAGCTTTTGCTAAAGGAAGCCTTTGGACACTTCAGAATTGAAAGCAGTAGGCCCATTTCTCAACCAGCCTAAAGCAACAGGGTTTCTACACTGTTCTAGACCAGAATGCATGAACCTGCCATGCAAAAAGCTGTTCCTCTATTCACCTTGACCTCATGGAATCTTACTAACGCTAACCAACAGAGCTACTCTGATTCATTAGCAATGTCAGTCCTCTGGTGTTTAGTATGACAGGTTTTAGCAATTGCTGTTCAGTGAAACTCCAAGCTGTGCACAGCTCATATTCAAAACTTCACCAGTTCATCATTACAGCCAGTTCAAAAAAGACATTTTCTGAGACCCCATTATGCAAAGTTGGAAAGGTCTTGCAGAAAGCCTACAAGGTCTAAGCTGTGGATGCAGATGAGGTGTTCCAAAGAAGACAAGCCAAAACCTATAGGAACAGAGTGACCTGGAAAGGTCCAACCTTTCAATTACTGTTACAGTGGTATTTCTCTAGAGCAACTTTAATTACCTCTTTATGAAGGTTTATTTTGATGGGAGAAGCAAGAGTGAATGTGATTGTTGAGTTTTTTTAAGAGATACTGAAAAAACAGCCTGTAATCAAATTCCTATCATTAGTTAATGACAACAGAACAGAAATAATGAGGTTAAAGGAGCAGCAGAGAAAAATTAGCATAAAAGGAGAATTCTTAATCTATAGAGTTACACAGAGATGGGTTTTATAGTAGGAAGTTGTATAAAAATTTTCATTAAAAATGTAGATGCTTAAGTGAGATACCTTTCCAATGAAGATGGTTCCCAGGATAGTGGATTTGAGATGTGGGATGGACTAAACACACTCCTTTTTTCAGCCTGGTCTCAATCCATTTTTCTTTATGTACATCATCCTCCTGTCCTTGAATGACTCATGAAAAAATACAAAAATTCTTTGGGCTATTTTATGATCCAGCCTTTTCTCTTTTGTTTTCATGACCATCCCTTCTCAATTCTCTGGGACCACAAACCCTGTCTCCCTTGGCTGCAGAAATTTAATAAGAACCAAATTTTAATCTTGGTTGCATCTATTCAGCCCCAGTCTAATAAATAACATTATGCAAGTGAAATGGTAATTAGAAAACACAGCTAAGGCTAAGTGCAAGGGGAATCTTTCAGCCTCTCTCTTGCTCTTAGGGCTCAGGTTCTCCTTTATGGCTACATACCAAATAATATTATGTTCCCAACGAGGAGGCAGTAATCTTCTCTGGGACACAGGCTTGGAGCTCTTTTGGCTGCTGGGCAGGGAATGCAGTGGCTTGGCAGCACAAAGCCAGCACAACAACAGTTTCAGCCTCATGAGTTCTGCAAATATCAGCAGATTTAGCCCTTCAGCTCCCAAATTTGAAAATACCCATTTCAGCATGAACAAACTGACAACAGAAGTGCATGCAGGAATAAAAATTGTAACTTGAGGGAAGAGAAGGGATTATGAGCAGGTAACATTTTCTGAATATGTGACAGTCTCTATTATGCTTTTGCTTGTATTTGCATCTCATATTGGCATTGAATACCATAATTATTCTGACCCCGTGCAGAGCTCACCTGCGAGGTGAGGCACAGTCACTGAAATTAAGGAAATTAAGATGCCCCTTAGGACTACCTCCTGAGGGACATTCACATCTTTGAAATAAACTGTAACAAAAGGCAGAAAATTGTGACACCCGCCCTCAGCAGAGTGAGGAAGAGTGGACCACCTACCGTAGCTTACACAGGTGTGGGCTTTCATTGTACACTGGATGACCACAAAGGCAGGATCTGTTCTGCCTGGAGGTGTTTGCTAGGCCACAGAAAAGCAAAGAGAACATAATTTCTATCATGCTAGCATCACACAGCAAACTGCAGAGGGCTTTCCTCTCCTTTCTTCAGCATTGTGTTAAAGCCATCAGTGTAACAGCTGCAGGGGACACACACAAAGGACAGCCTCAAACCATCACTGCAGGAAGACACTCACCCCAGCCAATGTGCTGCCTTCACAAAGCCACCACCAGGAAATCAGCCCAGCAAATGCTCCACCACAGGGAAAGGAGACCCATTCCAGCTTCCAGGGAGGGAGCAGGCAACAAGGAGGTCAAGTTGTACCCATGTATGAAGGTAGGCTCTGCAGAACCGCCCTGAAGACAGTTCCAGATCCTCCTGAGTCTGAAAAATTGCTATAAGAAAGTCGTATCTGTATTTTCTTCTTTAGCTACACAAATTGTAGGGTATTATGCCTGGTCTTTAAAATCTATCTTAGAGCCACCTCCTTGTGAGAAGACTTGCCAAGGGACCACAGGCACTTTGTACCAACTGTACTACAGACCTACCAGTTCTTATATTACAGATGAACATTCATACCTTATTTTCTCAGCCTTCTTATCTCTTACGAAAACTTTGAGCGCTCATTGTAAAAGTCTAGTCTTCTTCCTCCTGGAAAAGCAGATTTAATTTGTGGCTGTTTCCCTTCAGTTTGAAGCACAAAGATAGGATCCTGTCAACAGCTGGGAAGAAATACTTAAGTATTTAATAACCTTCTCCATCTTTGACCAAATGGCTTCTTAAAAGACAGCTGCTATGGAGGCAGCCCTGGGATAGCATAGAATCATTAAGGCTGGAAATGATCTTCAAGATCAGCAAGTCCAACCGTCTACTGAACATTATCATGGCCACTAAACTGTGTCCTGAAGTGACACATCTAGATGTTTTTGGAACACCTCCAGGGATGGTGATTCCACCACCTCCCTGAGCAGCCTGTTCCAGTGCCTCACCACTCTCTCAGTAAAGAAATTTTTCCTAATATGCAACCTAAATCTCCCCTGGAGCAACTTAAGCCCATTTCCTCTTGTCCTATCAGTTGTGACTTGTGAGAAGAGACCAACACCCACCTCACTACAATCTCCCTTCAGTAATTGTAGAGAGCTATAAGGTCTCCTCTCAGCCTCGTCTTCTCTAGACTAAACGACCTAGGTCCCTCAGGTGCTCTGCATAAGACATTTTCTCCAGACCCTAAAGCATGCTGCTTTGGGGATTCTTCAGGTCAACCAAAATTGTGTAAACTAATAAAAAGAAAACTACTAACAAGATGGGAAATCAGAAAATAGGAATATATGGTCCTTTTCCTGCTTTTCACTGAGCTCCTGGTTTGTAATCTGTAGCAGAATTACAGTATTCCCAGAAGAAGAAAAACAAAAAAAAAAAACAACAACAACAAAAAAACCAAAACAAAAAAAAAGAATAAAAGTTTGTTTAGGGATAATTTAACCTAGCTAGTTTATTATTTTGGGACTTACAACTATTTTTGTCCAGTTTTCCTGGACAAATAAGAGTAGTGTTGCTGACATACAGGCAGGCAGTGTATGTGGGGTATCTGTGGACTCAGGTCCCTGTGTTTGTGCTATGTGGAGAAAGTATGCGTGGTTTTGTAGACAAAACTTTGACTGAAAATACAGGGGTGCCTACCTGATAGGGAATATATGCCAGGGTTACTCTAATTCTCCTTTCTGGCTGTCAACAGCCAGGAAAAATGGCAATGTTATTGTCATCTTCTGTTATTTTATGTGCTTTGAGGAGGTAACAGGAGGGAGTAAGATATTGGAAGGATCAGTACCTTCTTATCTCCCCATGCAAGTCCTTGATAGTTCTGGGGAGAAGGGGGGACAAGGAAGACAAACCTAGAGGGACTAAAGAGGAGCTTTATCCCATTGAACTCCATGGAGGATGGCAAAGAGAAGTGAGGACTCTGTATGTGATGCTTATGGAGAGGAAGGAGAAACTTCCCTACAGGCATGTTTTTTCATTAGGAAAACAAAGATGTTAGAGCTTTTGCATGGTCATTAAGAAAAGGTCAAGCTTAAAGCCTGTTGTGTCATTAATTTAACAGGTAGGCTAAATACTAAAAGGAGAGAGCTTTGGGAGGAAAGAAAGGATTCTGTGAGTCCCTCAAGCTGTGCATGTGTACCACTAACAAGATACTAGTTTGAAACAAAATGTTTCCAGCTCTTATACTTCAGCCCCCATTTTTAAAAGCCATTTGCCCTTACATGAAAAACAGCCAGAGAGAGGATTTTGTGACTGCCTGATGAAATTTCTACACTGTTTTTTGAAAAAAGTAAAAACAAAACAAAAAAAAAAACCCTCAAACAAACAAAAAAATTGGCAATTCCATTATTTTTATGGAGAAAAACTTTCAGCATTGACAATTGTCAGGATTCTTCTCAAAAAGAACTGGAGATTTTTTTTTTCCTCTAGGCTGACCTGGAAGAGACCCGCTAATATGACGTATAAAATGAGGCAGTAAGTAAGTAAGGTAAAATGGATGCCTTTGGTGTATTCATTGTTTTGGGCCACCAGAGCCAAGTCCTGAGTGATGCTGACTGCTTTGAAGCATCTGTCTGCAGCTTCTGCCCGCCTTTGCCACAATGTCTGCTTGAGGGTGTGGTGTGGAAGGAGCAAGAGGAATCCTCCCTGACCTGAGGATAGGTCTGCTGATTGCCAAGACAGCTTTTATGTTGGGCAGTGACAGAAATCTTCTATAATGCACCCTAACATCTGTCCCATGATGTCTTTTTCTGTTTCAGCTGATGCTTTTTATCATGTGAAATGTACTAAAAGCAGATCCAATGCCTCCATGTATAATTGAGGCTGTAGCTGTTGGGGTTTTTTTGCGTGGTTTGTTTTTTTTTTTTTTTTTTGTTTTGTTTTGTTTTTGTTGGTTTTTTTGGCTGGTTTTTTGAGAAAACCTTTACAGATCCCTTTAGATTTTGCTGCTCATGAATTTTAAGTCTGCTCTTCAAAGAAGAGGAAAGCAGCTTTCTGGCGCTGGAAGCTGTCACATCTCCTGCAGTAAGGTAGACAGTTTGACTGCTCCAAGCTGTGTAATTGCAACAGCCAAAGAAAGGATTCACTTATTTTTCCTTTCTGAGGCACACAATATGAAGAGACAGACAAGCTATCTCTACACTGTCCCTCAAAAACATATTTCCATGCTGTTCTTTCTAGCTAATCTCATTTCTGTTGAATAAACAGAGCAAGGGTAGAAGCAGTGCAGACCTTGCCTTGTTAGCTTTCTTTCCTGCAAATCACTTCACATGCTGCCTTCAGAAAGTCCAAGGTCTTGTAGATTCTATGCTTCTCCAGGCCACTTGGAAGGGCAGGCTAAGTGCAGAGTGTGACCTTGATCTCTAGTGATCACAGGGAGCAAGGAGAGGGGTGGTAACACGAATATTTTGAGGGTAGAGCACCGCAACTTTGCTACAAGGAGGGATCATCCCACCAGAGCCCCCCAACATGACCCCTGTGCAGCTGGCAAACAGCTGCAGTGGTGGGACTGCACTTAGCTCTGCAGGTGCCAGCAGGAGAGGCTGCAGCTTCCTGAATGCTGGCAGTGTGTGCCCCTGCACAAAGGCAGATGAACCAGTAGCTGCAGAGAGCAAAGGAGATCATGGGTATGGAGGTCAGAAGAAGGATGTTAGAGGACCACTGTGGGATATAAAGTTCTTTTCCTGGGCTTCTTGGTTTTGTCTGCTTTCATCTCTAGGGGCAGAGTGCCTTGTCTCTGTTTTCATAGTCTGTAATAACAGATGCTTTTTAATGAGTACACAGACAGACAGTCTATTGTCTGGGTTTGTGCCTCAGAACTGTATGGTGGGAAGGGCTATTGGCACTTGCTTTTGTTTACTCTGTTTCTAAGGATGTGTGGTCCTTAGAAGGATGGGGGTCTTTCTGTCTTTCAGGTGTTTTTATGGGCCATGACAAAACATACCCTGTTTGTCTTATGTTTGTTTTTTCTCAGAGTATCTCGACTCATGTCACTGCCTGAGAAGGACATTGACATACATTTAATCTGAACAGACTCTGAGGGTATCCAAAAGGCTCCAATAAATAAGGGTGTCCAATCTGAAAATATTTTCTGGTTGTGAATGTTGCAATGTAGGCTGAGTCTAGCTAGAAAGCCTGGCTTATGTGTACATATTTTCTCTTCTTTTAGTGTCCCAGTGGGCAGAGAGCCCCTGGAAGACTATCAAGCATGGACTGGCTTTCGGAGCTTACTCTGTGCCAACAGCCTCTCCGTGTGAGGCCAATAAAATTTGTTTGCACTTGACAACAATAGAATATTTTTGCACTTCACAGTGTGTCTCTTTGGGACTAACTGCTGTTTGGGAAGGCCCTTAGGTCTATCCCTCCCCTTTATTCTATGCAGGATGAGGACACCACCCTTTCAAGCCCTGTCTCTAGAAGATGGTGACTGCTATAAATGCTGGGGTGGGCTTACAGTCTGGTTATAAATTCTGGGGTGGGCTTACAGTCTGGCTGGAGAGGAACTGCTTCCAAGCACAGACCTATGAAGGGTCAAAGGAGGGACAAAACTTGAGGAAGAGGAACCTGGCTCTGAAGTCAAATAATTCATGGGTGAAGGGTGGTTTTTGAAGAGGCATTGAGATGTGGCAGAAGTGTAGGGAAGCTAGCTGTTCTTCCTGAAAGGCTAATGGCAGATCATCCAATGTAATCCCCTCTCTTTCACCCTTTTTCGAACACAGACTCTGCTGCCCACACTGAGTGGCACAGGAAAAAGATTGATCACTTATGGGGAAAAGCAGAGGGGAACATCCAAGGGGATGTGAAGGCCAATTCAGAGTACAGCTACATGTTCTATCTATCTTGCAAAATGCTGCTTAGGAACCTGTTTTATTGTGTGGTGGGATGGGAAGGTGACGTGTCCCCCTGCAACATGAGTCTTTCTTTTCTACTCCTCTCCCTGCTATAGAGTTTAAACAAAAGTCAAGCAAAGGGCAAGTGTTTTTAATTTAGTCAGTGACTATCTTTGAAACACACTGGCATGGGACATAAGCATTGCAGCATGAGGATGGCCCATGATGACCAGGGAGGCACTTGCACACACCATGCAGCCATGCTGTGTCAGAAAGGCATGATTGGTTCTGCCAGACTGAAGCTCACTTTAACACTGGGCCAAGCAAAGGCCTTTTGCTTTCTGAAATTGCCAGCTCCAGGCTGATCACCTCATCTCTGGAAAGCAATGTGGTCCCAGGAGCAGAGCTAACCCTGAGTGCCCAGGAGGTTGGGTAGCAGCGTGCTCTGGGAACTCTGCCCTGTTCTTAGTACGGCAAAAGGCGTTTCACCAGTTTGGTGTAACACAAGAGGAGTCAGGCAGTAAGCATTGCAAAAGTTTTCTCTCCCTCTCTGTGGACATCAGGGGGACTTTTTTTACCCTTATTCTTTCTTTCTAACCTTATGAGATACCTGTGGATGCTAAGAAAGTCAGGATAGGCTGGAAAGTAGGTAATGGAGTTGTGCATAGGACTGATAGCATACAGCAAATGCAAAGGGGCAGAGAGTTCCTAAAGGGTACTGTAATGAACTGTGAGACAGATGTTTTGCCTGGGATGACTCAAATTCTGTGCAGCAGGATCTCGCTTGTGGCAGTCTAAGGTGCCCTACAAATTTGTGAGAAAAGTTCCTTCACCAAAATGTGACACCCTTGCTGGCATAGCAATCCATGGAGCAGCTGGGCAGACCCCATCATGAGGGTCACGCTCATGGGATTGCTAACCTGATAGTTTGCTAACCACAGCTCTTCTCTCACTCACAGCATCTTCAAAACTTCACACCAATGCCTTTTGCTGTGCTATGCACGTCAGTTCTAAAACCCTTATAAAATAAAATAAAATACTGTCCCTGAGAAGGATAAGTATTATGGGTTTTACAACCTAGAAAAGTTTTCTAATACTTCAGATCTACACTGACCAAGTTACTTTGTAATGCTGAGAAAATGACAGCATCTCTATTTCAAAAATGGTCAGGTAGGGTAGTATTTAATACAGCTGTCTAAAATACTACACAGTATATTTTACTACTGTGCAAGAAAGAAAAAAAAAAAGTGAATAGTTGTATCTTCTACAGGCTTAGCAGCTGGATCTTTTTAAAAATCTTAAGAGCTCGATTTGCCCAGTTCTTGTAAAGAACAATTAAACCTAATGATCTACACTTAAAAAAATGACCTGTGATTTTAAGTATTTTAATTTAATGGCTTCCCTACTTTAAATACGTCAGAAGCGCTTTATTGCTCAAACTGATAGTGTTTGGTTGTTCTTGAAAAGCAAAATGGAATCATCTCAAGGAAACAGAGACAGCTCTTCCCGTATAAAGGGCTGACATACCATACTAGGGTAAAGCTATTCTTAAAGATGCATTTGCCTTTTGGTTTGAATAAATGTAACTAATTGCAAAAGGTGCTTAGTGGAGTTTTTTAAACAGCAGAACATAAATCTTGGAGAAGAAATGCATATTTTACTTAAAAGGGAACTAAAATTAGTTTCTGATGATGCTTCCTAATTTGTACAATAGCATGATGTGACATTTCCATTGTAGCTGTTTCACTTCCATCCTGGATAATTTGAATGTTAAATTTGATAAAAATTAGAATCTTTAATTAAGTTTTCTGGATCATTTATGATCTGTTGGGGTTTTGTTGTTTTTTTGTTTGTTTGGGGTTTTTTTAAGATTTAAAATTTCTGAAAACATAGAAAACCTCAAGGGGTAAAGGAGAAAAAGCAATAGAAACCATCTTACAACTCATTTTTTTGTTCCACAGACACATTTCTTTCAGGTAGTAGTTCATACACTTACTTAGTTTTGGAAAGGATTATTTGCTTGAAAGAGATATGGAATAGCTTTGGCTGCCTGTTGCTGATAAATCAACCTTTCTGGACACTGACTGACTCCTTTGGAGCTTTGAAATGTGTTTGCTTAGCTAAACAAGATAAAGAAAAACAACCAGACTGTCCATTAATTATATCATTAGTTGTATTTAAATCAGCATTTACCATGCCACAGTGCTGTACATGAGAATTAGCTCTTGCTCCCATTGCATGCAGGGGCTCCACATACTGCCACTGAAGTCAGTTAGAAGGCTCCCATGAAGCAATCATGCAGAATTCAGTTTTCAACAGGGGACAAAACTGAAGTCTTGCTGTTTATTTCAAGCCGTCATAGCAAAAGCTGAATAAAGCACAGCAAGATAAAATCAATTAGCAATTGAGGCCTGCACACAAAATATTTTTATGCTAGGGATTTAGTGCAATGCTGTCTGTATAAATATCATGATTCGTTCCATTCTTTAATACAGTTAAACAATGGGTGTTCCTTAACAAGAAATGTCCTTATACACGCTATTTTATGCATCTTGGTAAGTACAAGCAGCATTCACTCTTGACAGCTATAGATCAAATTACAAGCAAGCCACAGAGAATTATGTTTCTGCAGAGGGAACCCTTAGTCCCCTGCTGGGATCCTGTGAAAGAGGTGGCCAAAAGCCAGATAACTTTGCTCCCCAACTGCAAGGAGCCAGGCTGCATTACACTGCTGGCAGCACTCAGCATCCCCGAGGAGGTTTTCCTGAGCAGAGTCCAAGTGCAGCCACCACCCAGGGCTGCACAGTCTGGTCTGCAGCTGGGGGAAGCTCACTCTGTAACTCATGGCCAGGGCGGTGGCCAGGACAAGACCCAGCCAAGACAGCTGGAGCCTTGCCGCTTCCAGCCACCAATGCTGCTCCTGCAGGACATATTGGTGTGGGTTCCACCACATCCATGTCTGTCTACTCACGACTGTTCCCCACAGGCTGAGGAAATAGTTGATGCAGTGCTACCTGTGGCATTGTCCTCACAGTTACACCATGTGAGCAGCACTGGCCTGCTTAGAGTGTAAGACCCCAGGTGCTTTCTTCCCCATTCACCCCTGCCTGCAAGCATTTGGACCGATGAAAGAGTGCATTCCCATCTCCTGTGATTCCATAGAGAGAAGAGTTAGTTACGCTGCAAAAATTAGCTTCACGTAGGTATAGCTGTGCTCTCACCGTGAATAGTATAACTCATTCGGTAAAACAGGCAACCCAGCAATACAGTATACAGAGAAAATTTATAAATTAAACCCTCATTGTACACAAATGACAATGTAGAATTATATAAGGTGGGGGGGGAATGCCTTTACCAATTTCTGTTCTGACAGTTACCATTTACAATTGCCACTTCCATTGTTCACCAAAATGTCTGCAGCTATGCCTAACTTTAGTTTTCAAAGTTGCAGCTGATGTTCATTTGTGTTCTATACCAATACTCATCTCCTGCAAGATATAGGGAATTATATACATATATATATATACTGTAAAAGCAGTATCTCTTTAAAGACCTGGTGGAACATCTCAAATACTTGTTATGAGTTTGGGGAGGCTGCCTTTTAAAAGATTCATGAGTGACCAGGGAGGATTTTTATGGTCTTTTTTTTTTTTTTTTTTCAGTTTCTTAACAAAGTACCAAAGATGCCTGTAGCTCTATGAAAAATCCATCCCAATGACTGTTTCGGTTGACTTTAGTGCCAACTTTCATTTTAGCTTCAACTTAGCACCTCTCATTATTTCTTACATTCTGCTGTGGCAAGGATTTCCATATTTGGTTTTACTCTTGGATTATGTCAGAAGAGTTTGAACAAAATTGTTCCAGCTAAATGAATGTGAAAAAAAGGAAATACCTTCCATATGTTGTTATTGAAATTTTCTGCAACTGTTTAAGTCAAAAATGGCAAGCCAGAAATCTTTATGTTGGCTTATGATATAGCCTCTTCAAGAAAACACTCTTGGGTTGAAAAAAATTGGTTAAGTAGTTTTAAATCAACTTGTCATTTTTCTGCATACTATGTAGACCTCTCTCATTTTTCATCTTCCCTCCCTTAATTTAGTTTTAAATCCTTGTTTAGAATGAGTTTGCTTGGGATTAATTTACTAAGAATATCTTTAATGACACCTCAGTTATGGATACATTTGTCAAGAACCCCAGTTGTTAAGGCCAATCGACTTGAAAAAGCCAGAGTGGATGATATTGCTTCAGTGTATGAGGGATTAAAAGGTTTAAAGTGTACTGTGAGCCCTCTTTCCCAGTTCATACCAGTTTAAGCAACAGACCTGATCATCTTACTGAAGTCAGTACAATGACATGATTTTTCATGTGTACAGACAGTTTCTAGCTCTGTTTTATCTAAAACAGAGAAATAGCAAACAAAAACTAGGCTAAATGGAAAAGTGTACAAATACCCACTTAAAAGTCAGAAAATCACAAAGGCTGAGGTTGCTACAACAGTGCTAAGACTTCACACCTTCTTTATATTCTTATAAAGCTTACAAACTCCTTTGACAAAAGCCCATGTTTAGAAAAAGAGCAACCCTTTAAACTCAAGTACTTATATCCAGGAAAAAGGTAGGACTTAAAGTAGCTCATTCTCTGTTCCACTAAGTGTCTAATAATTTGGAGCCCAATGGGATGGCATCAACGAGAAAGATGTTAAACTCTCATTTCCTATTCCTGCTCTCCTGAGTGAATACACCGGGGAGGTGGGGGAGATGGGTATTCAAATCCCTTCAGCCAGGCATGTAAGCTTGCCAGCTATTCCCAAGAGTACTCTAACTCTCAGCTATCGTAAAAAATAAGTACATAAAAACATATGTAGAAAGTCCCCCACATCCTTCCTTTCCCCTTTTTGCTGTGTTTCCCACTGGCTAAACAGGGCAGCTGGGAGCAGGGCATTGTAAATGTCTTTCTCGGGTGGCTAACTTTCTCCAGACATTATAAAGGGAGCCTAGACATCAAATCCACGTGTGAACTCAAGGACTTATGTTATTCCCCCTTCTACAGGGAGAACTACAGTGCAGAAGCAATTAAACCCACAATTTCTAAATGGACCACTACTTCCGCATTCCTCATTCTCGTGTAGAAAACCTTAAATACCAAAGGATGGACTGTTCCCATTTTGTTAGGCTAGACTGGTAAATATTCAGGCATGCTGGGGGGAAAAAAAAAAAAAAAAAAAAGGACACAAAATGCTTCTAAAATACTGGACTACTCATTTCCTCAAGGTTGTATGGCAAACCAGTAGCAAAGATAGTGGCAAAGCACATTTCCCTGGGATTCCAGTTCAGCGCTTTGAGCACAAAACAGTAATTTCTCTTCTTCGTTCTTATTTTGCTACCTGAATTGCAGGGATGTAAGATGTAAGAGATATCAACCTCATTCTGTTCTGTTTTGAGGAGCACTGCATTACTATTTTATTTACTGATGCATTGCATAAAAAACCACGTCTCAGATGGCCACAGGCATACAAGGGGTAGGTACCACTGAAATCCATGTATTGGCTGAGATGGGCACATTACAAAAAATCCTTCATGTTTAGGATGACATTATTAAAGTTTCTATGAAAACTGGGATTGTTAAAAGAAGCCATGTTAAGTTTTCTTATGTAACTTTATTTTTGACAGTTTCTCAATGCGGGCTTTATACTTTGTTTGCATTTCCTCATTTTAAGAGGAAACTGGGCTCATAACAGGTATCTGAAAGTCACACGCCTGCATGTTGATTTTGTGGATGAATGAGAATATATGATACTTTAAAAAGAAAGAAAGGGAAAAAAAAATGTTTGTTCTGAAGTGCTGAGAGTGATAGCAGTCTGAGATCAAGAAATCTCAGTCTCCACTTTGATCAGACTCTGGTGATTACTGCTCATGGAGCGACGGAAATCCACCACATTCCCTTCTGGCACTTGGATCATTAGTGAAATGACATGCACAGGCACAGGTGGCTGAATTTCCCTTGAAATAAGATCTGTTACACTCATAGGAGAGTGTTAAAAGGTATATACTAGGAGTTATTTTCTGGCTAATCTCTGCTATTGGTCAGCATGTTATGCATGTGCTTGCCATTGGGTATAGTTGCACTCTACAATACTGTTTATGTATATAACACATTTGCTGCAGGTCTATTGTAGATTAGAATATATAGCTATACTTGCAGATACATAATCCTTGTACCTTTGGTCACCACAGACACTTGAAATTCAAATGGTTTAATGCCAGATGCTAAGAGATTGGGATGCTTCTACTGGAAAAGCATTTCCTCATCATGAAACCAGAATGGCAATACTTCAGTGCTGTTTTGCTTATATCTCTTTTTATATACAGGCTATAAATTTTTATGGGTATCTAATTTTCTAATACCTAACTCAGCAGTGTCCACCTCTCAGACTAGTTAACATGAATAGTTAACATGCAATGAAATACTATATTAATACTATTATTTTATAACATAAATATTAAAAACAATTTATTTATGTGCAGAAGCTGTTTCTGCTTAGAGAACTTACTGATAACTGCATTAAGAATAGTATATGGCTCTGATAGTGCATGTGTGTTTTTATGTAGTTGGATGTTTATACATATGTATCTCATGAGGTAAATTCTGGACTACTGTTATTGTACGCTCCCTTTCCTGTACACCAGCTTAACTTTTACTGAAACACAAGACAAAGCTTTTCTTGGTCCCTCAAGATCTTTTGGCAGCCACTACATTGAACTAAAATTCTAAAGCACAGATACATAGGTAGAGAAGGGATTTGAGCTATACTTTTCACCACAACTGGCATTATGGTATGATAAAGACAGACTACCCCTTTCAGATTATCTGTTCTAACACCAAACCTCCACAGGAAAGAAGGTTTTCCACAACTTTCCTGTTGTGTAATCTATTAGACCACTGAATTATGCTTGTAGTTAGAACTCCTTTCCTAAAAATTAAGCAATATCCTCTTTCTTACGAACTACACTAATTATTTTTGGTCCTGCCTCCAGCAGACACAGAGAACAACCAGTTTCTCTTTATTATAACCTTTCATGTATTGAAAAGCCAAACTACACTCATAGCCTTCCAAACCTTTCCTTACCTAGGGTCCATAAAATGAACTGTTCTTTGTAAAGCCTGTGTGTTGCCTTCCTGTGCAATTTCCATATTGCCTAAGATTGTTCTTAAACTTCATCTTTCTTAAAAGATGCTCAAAATTACCTTGTTGAGCCCTTCCCTCTGCACTCAGAAGACTAATTCTTGTCTGCTACTGCCTATGAGCCACCTCAATGACAGAGTCCTTTCCTGTTGCCCGAGTAGTCATTATTTTCTGTTTCTGAATTAGATTTTTTCTCTTTCCTGAAGCATAGCCCTTTGCTGAACTTCTGTCTGATTTTTGGATCATGTTTCCAGTTTATTATCATGTGAAGGTCAATAGTATGCCGAGTTCCCTTTTATATGGACTTCCAATCCTTCCAGTATGGCAGCAAACCACTGTCTATTTGTTATACCCTGGTGTTATTTTTTTCAGCTGCCTTTGTCCAGCACCTTTTTCCCTAGTTCTTATTTCCCTGGTTGTGCTTAAGATAACATTTCATAGGACATCATCAAAAATATTAGCTAAGTCATGATCCATCACAGCTCCTGACTCCTCTTTAATTACTAGGCTGGATATACTGTCAGAAAATAAAATTACATTGACTTGACATGTTTTATTCTCGTGAAGCTGATCTTGACTATATACTTACTGTTTTATACCCCTATAAATGCATTTGCTCTAGTGCATTTTCAGTTAGCTCAGCTGGCTGCTTTGTCTGTAATTTCCATAGTCCTTGCTTCATAGTATTGTAGTTCCACATAACACCCATGTCTCTTTATCCTTCTGACAGTCCCTCTTTTTTTTTTTTTTTTTTTCCCCAACCACCTCTTACTCCTCTCTCTTTTTTTCGCCACTTCTTTTGTGAAGCCATACTAAACCAGGCATTGTCTTTTTCTTTCTCCGGTTCTCCAGAATATCCCTTCTTTTTGTTGTCAAAATCTCTCACTAATGGCTCAGAAATTGTTCATCTAATTTCCTCAATCTATATGAAATCCTTTGACTACTATTTTTTTTTTTTCTTTAATTATTCTTTTAACTTATTATTTCCCCCTCTCGGTATGTTGTAGATAGAGTTTTCCAAGTTTAACACTCTTAGTAGCAACAAGTGCTAGCTGTCTCAGTGGTTACATTGGCTATAACAATTTTAGGGAAATTCCCTCCCATAGCTCTCCCATGCTGCTAGCAATAGAGAGACTATAAATATAGCCAAACCACAAGCATTTTTACCACTTCAGCTGATTTATGCAACATGATGGCAAAAATGTCATCAGGCAATCCCTGCACTACCATTCCTGTCTACATTAGAGGAAAAGTTTTTAAACTTGTAATTTGTGTGTGTATCCAATAAATTTGGCACAGTGTGCTAGAAATGACAGTGAATCCAATCAATTTTACAAACCAGTGATGCCACTTCCTTTCAATGCCATATGATAACAAATATGAAAAAAATCTCTAATAAATGTGCTTTTTCTTCTATTTAATGTGCAACGTACGCATGCATTTCAGCATGCTGGTTCATGAGGACTCATGGCATTTCAGATGATGGGCCTGAACCAGTTGCCCCGTAGTTCCATTCTCTTGTTTTGCTACAGCAAGTCAGCAGGAATACATATATTTTCTTCTGATATCTGTAGTTTTAAAATACAATCTGGCCTAATCCAACTTCTTATTTATAGAGTAAAAAATATAAATAAAACTTTCTTAATAGAAAAGAAAATCCAAGAATAATCTTAACTTCTGTAGTTTAATATGTCAATATTTAATAAAGGTGAGGATATATTTATAGAGAATGAACAGCCCCCCAAAAAAATCATATATCTACATACAAATATTCTTCCTAAACTAGGCACCTTTCTCCCCTCCTTCCCCAAAAGCCACACTAGTCCCAGAATGGGAGTAGTTGCCAGTGCACAAAATAACCCCCCAGAGTGAAACGTTTTAGTTTCAGTACATGAAAATGGCCTCAAAGTGTCACTAGAGAGCTATCAATAATCTGGTTTTAAACTACATTTTTAAGGTTTTGGGGCCTCGAGATCTTTTCACTCAAGAGCCACTTCTAACTTAATCCTTCTTGTTGCTTAAAATGCTCATCACGATGTATGGTGTTGAAAATGCCCTGGCCACTTGTACATGTATAGCAAGTCTGTCAGTGTCACAGTTTGACTTCTGTGAAGGCAAAGAGCATGAAGCGAGAAGAGAAACTTGAAAATAACATAGAGTTGTTGCTTTTTTTTTTTTTCAAGAAAAGGAAGTTGATAATTTATTCCCTCCCCCTTCATAATCTTGACCAAGACAAATAGAAATGTGATTTCAACAATGGTAGGAAGTGAAACAGCCTAACCTTTCTGCATTTAGCCTAGAAGCTTTTTCAGAGCAGAGACTGTCTCTCGTATATGTTTACATATGACCCCAGCACAAGCAAAGCCAACATTTAATCTGGGCCTTTTGAGCCCGTATCACAATATAAATATTTCCTAATAGTAGTTCTTACAGGAAGCAGTCCCTGGCTGTACTCCTCCTTTGGGATTCCTTCCCAGCCGGCCACATCACTGTTATCTCCTATTCAATTGCCTTTAATGCAGAAGATTTGTGTGAAAAGAAGCTAACAGCAAGATCATGGAAAATTTAAAAGTGTCCAGTTTCACTTGCAAATGGTGCATTTCTTAAATATAAGTTGTTTCACTCAAGTGCTCTGGAAACACCTTGTGTCCCATTCCGTTTTACAGCGTCATCTGAAGTTGTGCGTCTTTCCTGAAGAGTTACGTGTTCCTCATTTTACCTTCGATTAAAAAAAAAAATACAAAGAGTGTATTATTTCTCCTAAAATCCTCAGGAGCAGCTTAGCACTTCCATGTCCTGCATCTGTACATGACAGAGACAGGCAGAATGTTTCCAGTGATTGCTTCTTGTAGTTACACATGGTATGTCTACCATGAAGCCTTTAGGAGGAGAGAACTTCAGCAGTACTATTTTGTTTTTACTTCTATAGATCCACGGATTATAAAACTAATGATTATCATAATGATTATCATAACATACACAATAACGTACACAATAAAAACAACAAGATGCAAGTCAAAGCCTTAAAGCCTCTTTGGGTTTGATTAGATTAGATTAGCACTGGGATTTAAATAGAGAACAGTTGGCTTTGAATCTCTCTGTTTATTGAAGTTGATGGTCCTGTTCTAACATCACTGGAAAGAGGTCTTTCCCGTTCTTTCTCCCCTTGGGCCCAATTTATAGTAACAGCAGAAGCTTTGTGATCTTGAAATGACAACATTCCATGTAGGCAGCACAAGGACAAAAAAATCACCAGATAACACAGCATTCAGTGGGTACCAGGAATCAACAAAAAATTCAGTTTTACATTGAAAATAGCAATCTTTTGTGATAATTTAGCCATGAGTTTTTTAAGTACATTTCTGCATCAGCATTTCAATGTATAGGCTTGTCAAGTATTAGACAGACTCCATGTGATGGTGGCAGGGGAAAAGCTAGGCCTGGTGGACCTCCAAGGTGTAAACTCTCACATACATAATAACAAGGATTAAGTTTCCAACTGCATCTCATTTTTGTCCTTTGTGACAGCAGCACATGAAAACACTCCTGTCTGGTTTGCCAGAGTGGTTCTGTGTGTCTTCAGTCTCTTAATTCAAGTAAACACAGTCACTTTCTTGTCCTTTTGTTGTATACACTCCATTTCTGGTGGATTGCAGGTAGATGCTGTGTGGAAGAGTCAAACATATTCTCTTATCTTCAGTAGCATTTACGGGGGAATTTTAGAAACGCTTTGTGCTTAACTTTTCTCTCAGGCATCTCAGTGATAGAAGAATGAGGCCAAAACGAGACCTTCACAAAATCTGTTACCTAATTTAGTATACTAACCTGTAAATTTAGAGCACTAACCCGTAAAGTTAGATGTTAAACAGCAGAATCAAATACTAAAACAGAATTCAAATCTATCTGCATAAAAACATCCAGGGAAATGGATATGGAGAAATTTTGGAATTCTTTCTCCACTGCTTTAAGTTTTCTTCCTGGCTATCTATTAGAAACTAAATACTTATGTAGGACATATAGAAATAGAACCACAGGGGAAAAAAAATCATGCTCCTTCGTGTATCCTGAGCACCAGTCCCTGTTTTCTGATGTTTTATTTGATTATAAAGGTGGAAAATATTTGCTGCTCAGGCTCCTCTGAGGTGCTGTGTCTGGCAAGCTTGCTTTAACAGGCTCCTGAACTGTGATGTAGGGCTTGTGGCTAGCCTAATCATTCGTTCATAAAAAACAACCCCTTCATCAATTTTGGACTTGGTTTCCCTCACAGTTTTTAAAAGGGGTGTGGCTTTGCACTTCAGTGGAAACAGAGTCTCTCATCATTTTTTTTAAACACAGAAGTGGGGTACTTTACACCTACGACAGATTTGCTCCCAAGGGTTAGAAAAAAAAAGCAGTTTCTTTAGTTGCTAATGTCTGGTGGTTTGTTTTTGTGTTTTGGTTTGGTTTTTTTTTTTTTCCGCTTGTTCTCCCTTTGTAAAGGCCCTGCCTATGTAGGTCTTCATTTACTGGTCCAGAACTCTTCTTTTCCAGAGAGATGCCTATTAGCAACAGCTCCACAATGGGTTTTGTTTCCTTTGAACAGCAGGTCATCCTTGTAAGCACAGCTTTTGTGTTATCAAACTAATTTAAAATATTCAGGCAGGTCTACATACCAAGTTTAAGAGAGATAACTTCTCCAGTATAGTCTGTAAATTCTTTCCATGCAGCTATTAGAGCTACCCAGCATGATTTTCCTCAACAATAGATTCATAGGTATTTTCTCATTTTTTAGAAACTAAGCTGTGAACTTCAGCAGACAGTCAAGTTTGGACTGCACCAAAAAATAATGCGTAGTCATTATGGTCTCCATTAAGAGCAACTATCAAATACTTTATTACCCACAGTATCAGCTGTGGTGCTGGAAAGGACCTCAGAAAGCAGCATTGCTTGGCTCAAAACAATTCCTCTCCAGTGCTTTTCTGGTGCAGGTTATCACGTACACAGCCACAAGAATCACCCTAAGAATCCTAAATCCTGGAACATTTACCTACTTGGTCATAAGAACACACACAGCGCTAGCAATGTTCCCCTGTACGTGCTGCTCTGAAATCAGAATTGTTAGGCACAAAAAAAAAGAAAAAAGAAAAAGAGAAAGAACTATCCCCCCTCTTAACTGAATAATGGCTTTGCTGCTTTATCTAAATTCATCATAGCTTTGAGAATTAATATTCCATGTATCTTTGTTTGGGTCAAGTGCAAGTATTTCACTTCTCTTGGTAGCCTTGTTGTGGACAAACATGTCTTCCTAAAACAAAGACTGAGGCAAAGATCTATAAATAATACTTTTACCCCTCCTTAAGATTTCAAAATGTTCTGAAAGAATTAACTCAGGTTTTATGTCACCTCTATCAGATAATATTATCCATACCCTCATCCAGAGTCATTCAAATTTACACATTCATAACTCTTTATTTATGAGTCAAAACTTCGGTCACTCATCTGTTTAGCCATAATCCTCATTGTGATCCCATTGCTGGCCCTCCTCTGATCTTCCCAAGAGGAAACATACCCACTCCAGAATAGTATCAATAGCTGTGTCATCGACAACATCATGAAACACCTTGCTACAGTTTCCCTTTCTAAATGCGCAAACAAGCAATGGGCCTAAAAAGCTCACCACTACACTGGCTTTCCTGGGGGCAAGGTGACACAGATATTTCAGTAACTTTGTACTTCACAATAGCACCACCTCTTACATTCCTTTATTCAAGGAATGGAAGGGTGGCTGGCCTGCTTGCCTCCGCCCTGCTGGACTCAGTTGCAATCGCAATAGTTTCCATTCATTGTCAATTAGCTGAGGTCCCCAGAATTGTAAAGAGAACAAATTAACCCCACTGTCTACAGTATGTTATAAACACATTATACTATTTTCACTTGCTGCATACTTCCTGAAGAAATGTATCTGCTTTACTCTATCCCGATGACCTGGTCATGGCTAGAAACAGGATGCTTTCAACAAAGCTGCATCAGTATGGAAAATACATTTTCCCTCAGTCTCTTAAAACCTAACGAATGCTGAAATGTGTCCAGTATTACCACTGATCACCTTTTGCTACTCTTTCACTATAGAAATAATATAGACTAAATTCACAAGACTGAGTCTTTAGGAAATCATTACCTGGTATTGCAGCTTCAGACTAGAATGTGTATTATTCTAGTTTTTTTGGTTTTGTTTTTTTTTTCAAAAAAAAAGCAACACAAAAGGACTTGCAACTTGAAAAACCCAAACAATCAAAGCAGATGAAAACCTCTGACCTTTATCTAATCATCTGCAAATGAAGTTCAAGAGGTAGCTGTTTCAAACAGAGTAATGAAAAAATATTCTTCACAGACAACATGCTCCCTCATAATAACGGAGTAAGATATTCGCATATGTGACATTTACATCAAATACATCCAACAGGAGTTTTTAGGTATGTCAGGAGTTGGTACATGGACACTTGATTTGTATACACAGTTGTGGAGACAAGCGGAAAGCTGAATGCACTCCAGCAGAAGCCAAAGCTTAGGCTCCATTTCCCTCACCCAGATTGCCTTTCCCTTCTCTTGCCTTAAGGCAAAGTCTCTACAGTTTCACATTAGCAACTATCAGGACCAAATACAGACCTTGAGTACTTGAGGTCAGACACTGTGATTTGGAGAGTCTGAAATTAAATTTAATTATTACCAAGATAGGCATGAAATTTGAAAGGGCTTTTGTACAGCCTTGAAGAAGGAAGACTGTGCCTCAGTCTAAGTAAATAAACATAAAAGAAGTAAATCTCTAGAGACCCCAGTCAGGCAAAATTAGACTCCAGTCTAAGTTCTACATAAAAATATGACATTGTTTCAGAACAAGAGAAGTTAATTTGTTCATAGCAATAAGAACATCCTACTTAAAAGAACCACTGCAACCCACAATACCAGAAAATCAGCTCGAAATCACATTTTAAAGTCACATGCATTCCAATTCTGTGATAATTTTTTGAAATTACAATACTTGTTACGATTAACATTTTCACCAAGGCAATAATGATAATAATAATAATTAAATAAATAATATGAAGCTTTCTCAGTAAGATTAACCATCTTGCCAGTCACTAATACCCAACCCCTTCATTTTCCTTGTACATAAATAAGAGTATTCTACAATTGCAAGGGAGTGACCACTTCGTCCCTCAGGGAAGACAGATGCTCTTGCACAATTCTTTGGCAGCTCAAAATTCCTCCATTTCTGCTATTCCAAGTCCCTTCTGATTCCTGCCTCCTTAAATCACACAGTGGAAAACTGTTACCATTAAATCTCACCCAACTGCTGGCACCAGAGCAGCTACTGATCGCACAATCTTAAGATGTATTTTTGAAACTCTACTAGTGTTAAGACCTGGAAAGAGACTTCAAGTCAAACCAGGCCATTGAATGATGAAGCTCCAGGCCAGGAGCCCCGGAAACTAGATTCTGCACCCTGAGGAACTGGAAGCACTTCAGAAAACGCCACCAGACAAGTGAAGAAAGAATATGAAAGTCTGAGGAGAGTAGGTTAGAAAAACTCTGAAAAAGAACTTTACTAGCAATTATTTTTTTCATACGTACATACACATTTTGACAAAGGAAAAAAAAAAATAAAGAAATTCAGACTTCTCTTTAAGAATCCTTGGATTTAAATATATATATATTTATTAAAAAGAGACATTGACTCTATGGCCAAGACATCATGCGTCTCAGAACAGGTTTTTACAGCCATGTTATAAAAACCCCTTAGCAAAGCAGTTATGCACTAGACTTCAAACACATGTACTCCAAGAATGACACTGGTGTGGAGGATCTTGTTTTACATCCATTTATTTTCGTCCCTCAGCAATTATAGCATAGTTTCAATACATTTCTAAAGCTATAGAGAAATACCAGGGCAACTAGAGTACATACAAGCCAAAGTTAAAATGGTAGACGTCTGAATTAAAAAAAAAAAAGAAAAAGAAAACCAATTTAAAAAAAAAAAAAAAAAAAAAAGGTATGCATTCAGCAGGAGATCTACTATACTTCACTCAGTTTAGGCTTTGTTCTTTAGGGAACAAGGTGCTAACGTGCCATTTTCTCATAAAATTAATCATAATTGCTTCCAAAGAGTTTCTGCTGAAAATTTAGGTGGAAGCAAATAAGTGTAACACTAAACTTTCTCCTATAAACTTAGAAGCAACACTTTCTTGAATCAATTTCCACCCTCCAAATACCACGTCTGCTTTTCTTGCATGAACCCACTGTTTTATTAAGGCATAATATGCCCTGAGCAATATGCTGGAAATTAGCCAAAATAGCCTAACAATTAAAGGCAAGCACCAAGTGATTTATTTTTATAGACAAATTTTGAAACCTGCTTTGTAACTCACCTGTACTTGGGAGTAGCACTTGAGGAAAAAAAGAAAATATTGCTTTTAATTACTTTGAGCAGAATGGCAGTGTTAATTCCCCCTTTCTTTCCTCCACGCTAAAGTTTTCAAGGTAAATCGTCCAGGTACCTAAGTAGGACCAACATACCAAGACGTAAGTGGGACATCCATTCAAGAGCTTAATTTTTAAGCAACTCAGCGTAAAAATTTCAGTGCCCCACTTTAAGCAATTCAAGTTAGATCTTATTTTCCTCAAGAGGCAACACTCTCATACGTTGGATACCTCTGGTCTTAAAAGCAAGATGGAGCCCGGACAGGACAAATGTACACCGTACGTGCTCTGACTGCCTTCCAGTCTTTTTAAAGCCAGAAAAGTCTGTAAATTACCTGATGCACTGTCCAGTTTCTCTAAAAGATGCACACTATTACAGAGTCCAGGATCTAGGAAGGGAGCTTTCAGAGCTAGCGCTAACAGCACACATGACTTTCTCTACACAAATTCAGGCAATACTGACTAGTCCCTTTAAGCTACCAGAGTATCCATAAAAGAAAGACAACCAAATTATACATTTTATTCACATTTATTTTTCGCTTTTAGTGTGCTCACAGAAAATTAGAACACCTTAAGCAGGAGTTTAATAGCAATTTTTGTAAGCAAAGTTACATTCCATCTCTAAGTCAAATTGGTCAAAGCTTCTCCAGTATTTACAAAAACATGATAGACAAGATGCTACACAAAAAAAAAAAACAACCCAAAACAAAAACCAAAACAAAACCAAAAAAAACCCAACAAAACTAAAAAACAAAAAAACATTGCATCTGAAGAGTTTTCCTTTATTTTCAAAGACAACTGGAAAAGAAAGCATTGCCTGCTGTAATCAAAAACATACCACAGTATAAACAGTAACCATTCCACTTATCACAGCTTGGTTGAGTTTAAAATTTGTGTTTAAAAGGTCCAAGATGACTGCAGTTTTACAAAAATGGGCAGGGTGGAAAGAGTTGCAAACTTCATGTGCTTCTGGATATCAAGATTTGTTTTTGTTTTTTTTTTTTTTATACAATAGTCACAGTTAAAAACACCCTGCTGGTAATACATAATTACACTTTATTAAGGTCATAAACCAGCAATAAACAATAAAGCCTATACAACTTGTATTTCTACTTAATCACTGACTGATACAGCTAACATGAGATAAGTGAAAAGTTTCTATGGTTTAAATGAATTCCTAAGACTATGATCTCTTTATCTGGGTATTGATTTTTTTTCTTTTTCCTTTTTCCTTTCCTTCTTAATCAAGACTTGTAGTGTTGTAAACCTTATAGAACATCTGCCTCACAAAATACATCGTAATAACTTTCTTTTAAAAAAAAGACTAACCCCTTACATCATTTCTGGTGGAGCGCACTCCCGGCAAGGGCTGCGCGCCCCGGGTTCCCCACTGCGGCCCCTGTCACTTCATTTGATATCCCTTATTGACCCACCCATCTCCTTCATATATGGGCATGTCCATAAACCGATCGGGAAAAGTTTTATAATATGAAGAGAGTTGCAAAGTATGAAAAAAAAAAAATAGAAAAATAACAAAACAACAAACCCGAACCAACCAAAACAAAACATTAATACTGATGAAAAAAAAAATTTAAAAAATAAAAAAGAAACCAAAATATAGAGGGTGGGAGAGGAGGGCGGAGGGGGGCCCCCCTCCGCCCGTTGGAATGGCGACAACACACAACGATTTGAGATGGGAGCTGCGGGGGGAGAGAAAAAAAAGAAACGAGACATCTTTTAAATCAATCCCTGGTTGTAGACAAGTTCTCCGAGACCAGTACCTGGCACCACTCCAACAAACAAACAGGGGGGAAGAAAAGTCCGTCGGCGAGGGGCGGCGGCAGCGTTTACTCCGCCGACTCGGCGGCGGGTCCCTCCGCACTGCTCTCGGAGGGGGGCTCCTGCCGCGCCGGCTCCTCCGCGGGGGCCGCCTCCTGATCGCCGCTGCCCGCCTCGCTCGTGGCGGCGCCGGCGGCCGCCGCCTCCTCTGCCGCCTTAGCTTTCCCCTCCGACGCCTGCTGCTGCTGCGGCGGCGGCTGCTGCTGCTCCTCCGCCGCCGGGGCCTCTTCTCCCGCCGCCTTCTCGGGGGCGGCCTCGTCCGATTTGGCCTCCTGCGAGTCCCCCGCCTCCTCCTTCGCCGCTTCGGCGCTGCCGGCAGCTGCCGCGCAGGCCTCCTCGGCGGCGGCCTTACCCTCCTCGCTGCCTGCCGCCTCGGGGGCCGCCGCCTCCTCCTTGCCGCCCTCCGCCGCGGCGGCGGCGCCGCCTTCGCTCTCTGCCCCCTCGCCGGCCTCCTTCTTGTTCTTCTTGAAGGAGAAGCCGCTGAGCTTAAAGGACTTCTTGAAGGAAAAGCGCTTCTTTTTTTTTTTCGGGGTCTCGCTGCTGGACGAGGGGGTCGCGCCCTCCTCAGTCTTGGGGGAGGACTCGCCCTCCGCCGGGGAGGCCGGCTCAGTGCTCTCCGCCTCGGCCGCCTCCTTCTCGGAGGCGGGCTCCGACGAAGCCGCCTCCTCCTTGCCCGTCTCCTCGGCGGGCGCGCTGCCGTTGGCCTGCACCTCCTCCTTGCCCGCCTCCGCCGCCGCCGGGGAGGCGTCGCCGTTCACCTTCACGTGGCCGTTCTCCTGCAAGACAGCGACGGGCGTTACCGGCGGAGCCGAGAGGAACGGAAGACGCGGGACACCACCGCCCTCCCCCGCCTAGCAGCCTTTCCTCGCCCGTTTTCTGCTTCCGCGGTTTAAACCCCAGGGCCCTCCGCCGCCCTTCGCCACCCGGGCCGGGCCGGGCCGCGACGGGCGCCCCCAGCGGCGGGCGGGACAGGCGGCGGCCGCCAGAGGGCGCCGCGGCTCCGCGCACGACCGCTGCGCC
>JANVCC010000018.1:50785999-50844039 GCA_025345505.1 Todiramphus chloris collaris | reverse complement strand
GAGAAGAGAGAACAGAACCGATTATAATGCACTCCTTTTAAAAAATTTAAAGTTGAAGAGATCAAAAAGCAGCAGCACAGGAGGGAGGGGAAAAAAAGGGAGGAAAAAGTCGAGCAAAAAAAAAAAAAAAAAAAAGGAGCCCAAGTTTAGTAAAAAGAAGTAATAAAAAATCCCAGATTTGTAGCCGTACTGTAGACAAGGAGAAAATGGAGAAATCTCCCTGGTTGCTAATAAGATGCGGAGTCCAACGCCCAAGTGCACAGATGAATGGGCTTCCCGAGCGGTGACGGCAGCCCTCCGCCCGGCGCCGGCCAATCGCCGCCGCGCCACACAAAGGGGGGCGGGGCCTGGCCGCCCGGCGAACAATGGAGCCGCGATGGCAGCGGTTTGAAATCAGCCCCCGGCCGATAATGAATGTGCCGCTCCGGCGCGGGCGGGCGCGCGGAGCTCCGCGCCGGGCAGCGAACAAAACACCCCAAGAAAGCGGGGCGGGAGGGCAGGGACAATGGTGCGAGGGGCGTGCGGGCGAGGGCTAGTGTGAGTCCGTCCCGGCCCCGCCGCCCGCCCCCACCGCTGCCGCCGTGAGAGAGCAACAGATAGCGTGTTTGCGAGCTCAGGGCGGGGGGAGAGGGAAGGAGGGGATTTGCTGCCTCTTTTTTTTTTTTTCCTTTTTTTTTTTTTTTCCTTCTTCCCCCTTTGCTTTTTTTTTTTTCCTCCCTTTTCTTCCCCGGGTTTAATTGGTCTCGATTGTTAAATCGCCCCCAGTTTAGAAGGTATTTGAACCACGTAGATCGAGTTTCGCCGAAGGAGATCACGAGTCGAAATTAGTAGGTCTGTAGGCCAGATGTTGCAAACGCTAAAGCAGCGGCGGCAGGAGCCGCTGCCGAAGCAAAAACGGACCCCTCCCCCATAGCGATATTGGCTTGGAATAAAATATTTTGTGATTAGCGTACGGCTCTAATTAAATTCTGGTGCCTGATTATTCGTGATTCGTGTTTTTAAAGTATTTTATGAGGCGGTGACCCATTTCAAGATTACATTTCCCTGCACTCGAGTAAGTGGGCGAAGCGACATTATCAGGGAAACGTTCGCGCTTTCCCAAACCCCAGCCCCGAGTGTGTATTTACGTTGAATTTAAACCCTCAAACCCTCAAATAAGATGTAACCCGAAACTAATGCATGTGAATTAACGGTGATCTCGAGCGCTTAGCAGCGATGGGGTGGGTGAAATATCACGGATCTGATTGATTTCCTTTCTCAGGGGAGGGGGCGGCGGGCGCGGGGACCCGACCGGCTCCCTCCGCGCTGCGATGCGGCTGAGGCTGGCCCAGATTTACACCCCCCCCCCCTCCTCGCTCGACCCCCCACTCCCTTTTAAGGAGCAGAAACGAGCGTCAGAACGATCGTTTCCCAAACTCGGGTAATCTCCTCCAAACGCCTCTTGTTTATAAACAAGGATGTTAAAATTATTCCGATAATGAAGGGCTACGGAGAGGGGGACGTTCGGCCTAGCCGCCCACCTCCCTCTCCCCGCGGATTACCCGAGACTGGCGGGGCCGGTGGGCTTTGTGTGTCCGCTGCCGCCTTTCTGTAACCCCAGCGAGGGCAGACGGTTATTTTCTACGGGTCAAGGGAATATTTCGTTACTTGGGGACTAAAGGGGCAGTTCGTTGTTTTGGGGGAGGGAGGGAGGAGCCTCGCTCCCCCCCCCCCCCCCCCCTCCGCATTTCACGCACCGCACAGGTCCCCCGCCGCCGAGAGCCACCGCTGCCCGCCGCTCCCTTTGTCTCGGCCGCCACCGCCCACCCCACCGAGCCCGGCGCAGTGGCCTCCCGCTCCCCTGCGGGGCCGTGTGCGCCCACCCCCCCCCCCCCCCTCCGCCACCCGCGGCAGCGCGCTCCGCGCGGGCAACACTCGCACCCCCCAGGGGCGGCCGCTGGCCCCGCCGGGGTCAATGCCCGCGGCGGGGCGGGGGTGCCCGTGGTGCCGCCGCGCCCCGGGGTTCCTTCGGTGCGGCCGCGCCGCCGGGCGGTTTCCCTAGCGACGGCCGGGGGGCGGCGGGGGCTCCTTGGCGGGGCCGGGAGAGGGGCGGGGGCGGCTCTGCCTGCCCCGGCGTCACCTGCGACCGCTGGCCCCGCCGCTGAGGGGCTGGGCTCGGCGGGGCCGGGTGGGGCCGGAGCTGCTGCGGCAGCCGCGCCCGTGGGGTCGCGGTGGCAGGAGCCGCTCTCCTGGGGTCCCCCGCTGGCCGCTCCCTCCCCACCCCGAGCGTTCGTGGGGGAATGGTGTAAAGCAGAGGGCACCGGCGGCTGAAGGCGACGGCGAGAGCTGCGGAAGGCTCACCTTGCAGCGTGTGACGGGAACGGGACCGCGGGGCACGGACAGCCGGACAGCTTCCCTTGTCGTGATCCTCCTCCGCTTCCCGAGGGGACTCCACGCGTAGTGTCGACTCTGCTCCTTTTAAACTGGATATTAAGCAGATCGTAATTTCGTTGTTGGTGGTTTGGGGTTTGTTTGCGGTTATTTTTGTGCCGTCTTGTTTTGGTTTGGTTTTTGTTTGGGTTTTTTTTTTTTTTTTTTTTAACATTGGTTGGTATAACAGATGACCTGAGAAGAAGTGCTGGACGACCCTGATAGGACTTCACAATCAGTCTCAAAAGTCATCTGTCCACCTTGCACGGGCGTATGAATTTTCACCTGCATGGGTATATGCAGCTTTACTTTCCACTGTAGCACCATCTGAATTTCAGAGTAGTGGCACTGAAAAAATTCAGAGTGACTGTGGGAGTTTTGAAGGTATAAACTTTGCAATATGCTTTTGCTTTGTTTTTCAACCATTTCAATGTTTTGGAAATTTTTAAACATAAAAAAAAAAAAAAAGACAGAAAAGAATAAAAAGCCTTGACTGATGTTATTGTAGACGCTTAGTTACACAAGTTCTTCTGCAGACTTTCTGGACCATCAGGAAATCTGGAATATAGGTACACTCCCTGTGTCAGTCCCATTGCAATGCAACCTGGACAGCAATCTTTGCTTTCTAACTCAAACCCTTGAACGTGAGGTGCAAATACAAGATTTAACCCCTTGACTGACCTCTTGGGCCTACCAGTTACCAGGCTACTCTTTGTCACACCACACCCTTAAGCACCAAGCAAACAGATACACTGGAGTGGAGATTCCTCTTTCTTAAACTTGCACTTTACTCAAGTTCCTGATCTTTTCATCTCTTTCCAAGGGAGGGAAAGAAAGAAAAGAGAAAAAAAAAAAAAAAAAAAACCCAACTCTCTCAACCCCAAAACAATCCCTGATTGGTGTATTCGTATCAGATATGAATGTGAAAATCCCAATTTTCTACAGGGTGTTCCACACAAAAAGATATTGTAGCATATCTTTGGCAGTGTAAAAGTACTTGTGTATAGGTTGTTGGAGATTTAGGGTCTGAAGAAAGGTCATGCCATTTTAAAGTGTATTTGTGTTAGGACTTTTAACACAGTAGCTGTGTTAGCAAAAAAACACATTGCCTGTGTGTTGTGAGTGACAGTATTTCTAAGAACATGACAGCCATGACTGAGATGTAACTCAGAGGAGCCCAAAAATGAAGAGTCAGGGCTGGGGAGCTGTTCTCAGGGAGGAGTCAGTATTAGCTTCCCCGAGCTTTGCCAAAGGTTAAGGGCCCCACCACAGCCAATCTCCTGATTTTTAGTAGTGTGTTGCACCCCCTAGGTGAAATTGTCCTTTTGCAATACTTCCAAAATGTGACTCCTCTCAGCACATTTCACCTGAGATTATTTTCTTCCTCTCCATTTGGTAAGGGGAAAGACCGAGGTGTGTACTGATTAAAAGGTTTGCATAGTACTGCCCAGCAAATTAGCATTACAGCCAGCTCAGAGTTACCGCTGCTTGGCTGTGACTTCATTATCATTAATACTGAACCTGTGCCTCATACCTACAACTTGGATCAGGCATAAACACAAACCTTTCTGCCAAGCCAGCTAGGTATAAGCATGGTATATAGGGCTTATGTCAACTTTACACTGACCTTTTGTGAGGAGACTAGAAAAAAAAGCTGCTAGCTTTCTGCCCAAGAGCAACTGAGGGAAAATGGCCCTACAAAGTGTTTGGCCATATTTGGAACAACAGCTGAGTGCGGTGCACACATTATGGGTTATGTAGCTATGGAAATCCTGACCTTACATCAGGTCCCTTGAAACTGCTATTTGTCACTGTTAATTACTTCTGGTTCCTATAACCACTGCCCAACCTCTCATCTCATTAATATCTATCTTTTAATTGTTTTCCTCAATACTGTATAAAACATTCCTTTCTATCCATTCCTGCAAGGCAAGTAAATGAAATATTACTATCATTTAACAGTCCAGGAAAAGGAGAAAGTGGCTAAATAACAGCTCCCTGCTGGTATGGCAGCTGTTCTCCAGAGTCCCAGGAAAACCCATCAGTGACACTCATGCTCAGCTGAAGTAAAAGCAGAGTCAGGAATACGTTTTAACTCCTGTTAAATTTTGAGACTTTTAAAAACGTGTCCTAACTTGCCACATGTAAACGGGACATAAATGTATTTTAACACGTTTGCTGGCAAATGCACTGAAATGCAACACACCCTGTCAACATTGAGAATTTGAAAACACGTTAATTAAAACTTTTTACTGACACTTTTTTTTTTTTAAATACACCTTTATCCTCGTCCAGACAAGCCTTTAAAGAAAGTGAATCTAACAGTGGGTTTGGGAGCTGGAATCCAGTGTTTACAGAAATCCCAAAACAGCATGTGGTTTCTGTTGTTCCTGTTGTGCCTCTCCCCTGAGCTATTTGAGCTCTGAGGAGACACTGGAAACCTCCATGTGTTCTGGGGTGCATGGAGACCTTCCCCCGTGCAGGGAGGGTAGCAAGCAAACAAAAAATACAGTTTACATCAAGAGTTAATGTTCCCTATATGCCACCCTTTCTTCTCCTGTCCCGGTCCTTATGGAGAAACAGTGTAACATATGAGAGGAAAGAAAATATCTTGGCTTTCCAGGAACTGTCAGGCTGAGACAGCGAGGGAATTCATTCTTGCTTTAATCTGCGTATACTTTCTGATAATGAGAGAACAGGACAATATGATATGAAAAATATTAAAATTTTCAAGTTCTAAAACTAAATTCAAATTTGTGGAATAGCTGGATCTTTTCCTCTTTCCAAGAAATTACTATTTCTTGATGTCCTAATCAGTACTGAGATTTCTTTACTGACACATCACTTCAGTTTCTTTAAGTTTTACTCCAGTCTGGTGCAATGCTATCAAAAGCTTTTAACCTTTATGTCACTCACAACCATTACAATCCCTTTACTAATATTTGCCAAGCTTTTATTAACTGAATACATTCAACAATGTTTGTTAAATAGGATTCAGAGTGTTCAAATGTCTGGTGTGCTGAGAAACTTAACAGACCTTATATATTTTAAGTGTATCATATACAGTTTGTCTTTTCATATCCAATAAAAAAAAAATATATATATATATATATGTCAACTAACTAGATAACCAACCACCAGTGATGAGACTGTTTCCTTCTGGGAGAACAAAACAAAACAAAAAGAAAAACAAACAACCCACAAACTAAAATCAAGAATAAGAAAATGCGTCAACAAACCCAACCCAAACCAAGCAAAAATTCTTTACATCATACAAAAGCAAAAACACTCTAATAAAGCTCAAGCCCCTCCCTTAACATCAATCTCATCAAGAAACAGCTAACACAGAAGGTGCAAATATACCACTAAATGACTGGTCCCTGCTATATGCTGATTCTGCTTTAAAGAACCACATTTGAGAATCAAAGAAAGAGCTTTGGGGCTCCATTGCATTAAGTAGCGCATGGACATAAAAAATGGAGATAGTAGTAGCTCTGGAGTAGGAAGTTGTAAACATTTTACATTCGTCAGTTCTAAGGATAAATACTGCTCTGATTGTAGTTTCCCAACAGTTTTACTGAGGCAAAGTCAATGCTGCAGCAGTCCTTTGCTCCCTTCATTCCTGTGCTCTGGCCCTACAGCTCCACTCCCTCTATTGTGCACGCCCTGGCTTTCCTCTGATAAGCCATTTTAGAGAGTTAATCCAGCAGAAAACTATTCTCTCTCTTTTCCCCCCTCCTCCTCATTTTAAGGGGACAAGAGTAGTTTCCTCCTGGTTTAGCTTCTGTGACTCTTTGTGTGTCCAGACAAGTAGCAGTGATGACAAGCAGGTGATAACCTGATTCAGCATGAAGTTAAGCTGCAGTTCCGATAGCATTTACTTCAACATCACCACTGTCTCACACAAAACCCCTTCTCTGCAGCTTCTGCTCACTTCCATGTTCATGTTCCTCCCTCATTTCTTCTGAGAGCAGTGATTTGAGTCAAAAAAGACTGATAACCAGGTATTCATTAGAATGGCACTGACAGGTGATGCCTCATCAAGGTTTTTTTGAAGATCATGATGTGCTTTAATGATGAGTTATTTGTGTCACGTGGCTACAACTTTTTTGATGAACAGGCCAGCTTGGATTTTTTGAATTTGGCATGTGGACTGGGACTTAAGTAAGAGGGGAACTATGCACAATTATACTGAAAAGCGTCACAAGGTGTGAAATGAAACTGATGGCCCCAGCTAAACAGAAAGAATCTAAAATAGGAAAAATGAAGCATTTGTGCTTGCCTCAGAAACTTGGATTCCTGATATTTAGTTGTTGTGAATTGAAACTGAAAAGAGGAGGGCTTGGGGTTGTGGACTTAGTAACCTTGACATCAAGTGCCTATGCTCTCTACAGGGCTTGGGCTGCAGGGAGAAAGCCAAGTGCCAAAGACTGTAATTTGCCCAGCTGGCAGGTAGAGGCTGGTACCCTGAGTCTGTTTTTTTGATTCTCACTGCCTGAGCAAATACATTGTAGCCACAAGGTGTAAAAAGCTAAGCCAGTAAAAGTTGTTATTATTACTATAGTCAGTTTAGGAAGACTGATTGCTTCAAGTAGCTGGAATAAATGCTATGTAGTGCATCCCAGTCAACTTGGCAGAAATGTGTGTGACCTGTACTGTCTGGTGTCCTCGTAGGGCATAGGTTTGATATCTGGTCATATAATCCTTGTCTCCATGGAAAGCTATCTGAAACAGGAAAGAGGAAACATTTGTGCCGATCTCAGAGACTTGGATTCCTTATATTTGGATTTAGGGAAGCATATCTCTTAACTTGAAGCCATCTCTCTGACCTCTTTCCTGCCGTGAGGTGCTTTAGCCCCTTTGAAAACTTAAGAGGCAGGCCCCTTTCATTTAGAAGCTCAATGGTGGGGCTCAGGCACCGTGGGCTTAATTCCCACCTAAGAAAACTTGAATCCCTTCATTTACCTCCCCTTGCTTTTCCCATAAAGTTCTAGGGTGAGGGAGTGTGAGAGCAAATGTTTCCATTTTCCCCTGCTGAACATGCTCAGCAAAGGAATAAAAGTAACTCTTTGGCATGGAATTAAATAGTAATTGCTCTTCCCTCCCCACAAAAAAAAAAAAATCCAAACAAAAACAAGACAAAAAAAAACCCCAACAACAAACCCCAAGCATGATTCTTCAGTTTAATTGTTCAGTGTGCTTGCCCGAGAGTGGGAACCTGCTCGCCTCAGGTCCTTGACCCACTGAAAATGTTACTGTTTTCTAGTTTCTAGCTTTTGGAGCAAGTAGAGTCCATTGTTAACAGTCTGACCTGGTGTCTACAACACACAGTTGTGAAGACTTTTTATCTCATTCTTCATCCCTCAAATAATAATTTCTTTGCAAAGTGGAACAAACTGAACAGAGAGAGTTGGTACACCCTGGCACCATCATGCTTCCAGCTAGGCAGGTCAGCTGTGTGTCTTACAGTCAGGCTAAGAGAGGACCGAAGGCCATGGCCCCTTCCCTACCACATGACAGGACCTCCTTCACATGCAAGGTAGATCAATGCCCATGTAAGCACCAAGTGCTCTGGACATCACACACACAGAGACCTCTTCTGTGTCTCTCCAGGGAACACCCTTGGGCAGCTGCTTTTGAAGCATTTTGCAGACAGGACGACTCAGGTGGGAAACTGTCCATTCATCGGGCATCTCATGTGGCACCTCTAGTCTCTTCTCTCTCCTGGCATTTTGAAAAGTGATGACAGATCACACCTTCAAGCTAGAGTTCCTGGGTCCAATCTGATGAATTTGGCAACTGAGTGATGGATTTAAATTCTCAGTTTGTGTTCGGACAACCAAAACACACATATGTGCTTTTGTAGATCTAGCCGCCATTTGTAAACCCTTAACAGAGACACAGATTCATTGATGCTTCATATTACGTATGTCAGACTTTCTATATATTTTTAAAGCTTTTTTTTTTCCATTGGCACAGTGAAAGAGTGAATCAGAATATTCAGAGTATCATTCCAGTATTATACACCCACCACAATTTTATTTTGGTTTATATTATGTCTAAACATTTTCATATTATAAATCATTTATCTTTATGTGTATTTTGTCTTTTAGCACCTTGCTTTTCATAGTAACCTAATGCAAGAGGATTGAGTTCATACTCAGTTCTACAAACCCTAGAAGAGTCCACCTTACTTATACAGCAAATCCTGTTGTCATGAGGAGTATGTAGGGTGATAGCCACCAGTTTAATTTTACTAGGTAATAGAAATTAATGTCCAGACATTGAGGGGGAGTAATCCAACCTTTCAGTGTAAGAAATGGGTAATGAAGGTGGGTTTTTTAAAATTTATTTATTTATTTATTTAACAGTGGTTTTAGATGTTTGCAGCATAAATATTCCTGAGACCACATAGTAATTTTTGAATATGTAGCGACTGGGACAATTAAAAAGTCATTTCTGTAGCCAATATTGCAAGAAACCACAGACTCAAAGGCTTCAGGCTGCAGGCTGGTAAATTAAGAGCTATTAAAACATATGTATTAACAACTACAAATTCAGCTTTTTGATTTAGAATGGCATATATGTGTAATGCAAGAGACAGGAGGGGTTATTGGCGAAATTACTAGTTTAAGACAGGGGCATTTGTATCCATATTCCTGCCTTGAGTTAGATTGCCCATGTGACTGTTGCCTCTGTAGGTATATCTTCCTTGCAGATCAGAATGCTGGATTGGGGCACTAGCTGTAGTACATCCTATTGTGGATATTGGAAGCACATATGGAGACAAGCACAGATGAACTGGCTCCACATCTCATTGAAGAAAATTTTTCTGCTTTGAGCTCCCTGTGTCTGTGTTGCCAAGCCACTGTCACACAAAGGCAGCAGGAGGGCTGCATGGATGAACAAGAAGCTCTTGACTAAACTCAGCCATAAAAAGGAAGCATGCAAGTGGCAGAAAGAGGTGACCCAGGAGCAATATAGACACAGTGTGCATGGATGTGGTTAGGAAAGCCAAACCCCACCTGGGTTTAATTCTGGCAAGGAACGAGAAAGGCTTCTACATGTACATCAGAAGTAAAAGGAAGACTAGGGAAAATGTGGGGCCCACTGCTGAATGCAACAGAGGCCCTGGTAACAAATAATACAGAAGAGGCCAAGATACTGAATGTCTTCTTCACCTCAGTCTTTGCTGATAAGATCAACCTTCAGGAACAGCAGGACTATGAGATCAAAAGGAAAGTCTGGAGCAAGGAATACTCACCCTTGGTGAAGGAGGACCCCATTGAAAAGAACATTTAAACAAACTTGATGTCCCTCAGGATCTGATGCGATGTACCCACAGAAGTTGAGGGAGCTGCCTGATGTCACTGCAAGGATACTGTTGGTTATCTTTGAAAGGTTGTGGTGATCAGGGCAGAATCCAGAGGACTGGAAGGAAGCAAATATCACTGGCTCTAGGCAGCCATGCTTGAGCATGGTGGTTCAACCAAACTATATCCAGAGGGGCCTTCCTGCCACAGTCATGTTGTGATTCTTTGTGATTTGGAGTGATATCATCTTAAGTACTGCCTCAGCTATGCCAATATGCACTTCAGTTTCAATATATTGAATTTCTGTGACCCTGTGACTTAGTTAAATATTTTATGGAACATGGATATTGTCATGGTTTGACCTTGGCTGGATGCCAGGGGGCCACCAAGCTACTTTATCACTCCCCCACCACTCAGCTGGACCAGCGTGAAGAAAATAAGATGAAACTCACAGGTTAAGACAAAGGGAGTTTAGTGAAAAGTGAAACAAGGCCACATAGGTGAAAGCAAAAAACCCCAAAGATTTATTCTCTACTTCCCATCATCAAGCTATGTCTGTCCCCTTTTCTGGGAGGCAGGGCTCCAAATACGTAGCTGTCACTCCACAGGACAAACGGATGCCCCCCCCCGCCACCCGCTCCTTTTTCTAGCTTTTATTGTTAGCTGACATCATATGGTATGGAATATCACTTTGGTCAGTTTGGGTCAGCTGTCCCAGTTGTGTCTTTTCCTAAGATCTTGTCCACACCATCACACTGCAGGGGCAATGTTAGAAAAACATTAATACATGTGCCTTATGTGTCCTCAAAGAAGAAGTACACCAAAGATTGTGAAGGGAACATAAATATGCTTTCTATGCACATTTTTATGAAAGAGAAACTTTACAATCTTTTTTTCCCTGCACAGTACAAAGTACATTAAAGTGTGAGAAAAGTATATCTGTAATAATGTTCTTGAAATTAGGTCCTAGGAAGCTGAGAAAATCATAGGCTGAATGTGAGTACCTGCCTTTGTAAGTTCTCATGTTTCCTATGATACTATGTTGGAGTCTATACAAACCAGATGAAGTTGTGTCATAATAATTTTTATTTCAAATTATACTTTCTCACTCTTTAGTAAGGTCTCCCATTTCCCCCCATGCAGCTATAAAAGGCTGGTTTCAGTCTGTTTAGGCTCAAGCCATGCACGTGGTCTTTTATTGACAAAAGCAGATGGCAATTTCCCCTACAATCCATTTCCTTTTCACTGGCTGGCATGTGAAACACAGCGAGCATACTGGAGGACACACCATCATACCATACCAGCCTCAGAGTACTACACTCACAGGGGAGAACACAGGACCTGCCTGCCCATAAGGGATCTGAATTACTGGAAACTATTTGACATTCGGTGTAAAGCAATTTTGACAATCTTCAGCTGTATACTTTATTTCTTCCTTCTTAGCATGTAAATGTCCTTTTTATAGCAGCTATTCTTACAGAATTTATAGTTCTCTTTTCTTAAAGCTTCTCATTCCTGCTTCCTCATTTTTATTTAAGTCAGTCCCTTTTCATCTCCTGGGCATACAACGATACGCAAAATGCATACATTCAAGATATAAAATCTTGTGTCTTCCTCTAATTATCTCATGGTATTGGCCTCTATTATCCATTTTTTAATCTTCAAAGTGGCAATTATGTCCTTTTTGCCATACTGCCTCTTATGCTTATGAGGATCTCTGTGCTATGTAGTATTATCTTCCTTCATATGCTTCCTTAAAATCCTCCTTTGCTATTACACCCACCAGTGCAGAACAGTGACTGATTACTCCATTGTTTTCTGGGTTTTTTGGGATGTTTTTGGGATTTTTTGGGGGTTTTTTGGGGTTTTTTTTTTTGTTTTTTTTTTCTTCTTGGATTTATTGGTAGTTATTTGGAGTCTGAAACCTCTATGGGATCAGGCCTATCTTTGTGGGTTGACATTGCCTTATCAGTTAGCACAAGGACAGAAAACGTGCAAATTTAAGCCTCTGAAGTGCTTTAATCTTCACAGTCCCTGAGCAGAGTTCCCCTTTCTGCATCTTACTCAGCATTGCTAGAGAGGATGTGCAGCTCACTCAGTGTGTGGGCTTAAAGCCTGTAAAGAGCTTTGGAGCAGCAACTGTTTTGACACAGCACACGCAAGGAACAATTTATCTTTCATTCTTAGATCCCTATACATCATGGGCACTTTCATTTCTTTTTCTTTACCTCTGTGAGGACTTTTTGATTGCTTTTCATATGGCTATGTTCAGCACTATTTCTTTCAGAACTATTTCCATTTAAATTTTTCATTCATGTACAAAAAAAAAATTCTGAAATGGACTAATAAAGCATCTGACTCATTTAAATGCTTATAAGCCTAGTATTGCATTCACATTGCTAAAAATACAGAAATGTTTTTTCTTTAAATACGAATTTTATGAAACATTTATAATCACAAGAACTTTTTGTATTCTTAAGCGTCATGAAGTTTGTGCGTATGATAGCATTGGAAATGCAGTCATGGGTGGACTGGAAGACTGTGAGCAGCAAGCATGAAGCACTTCCACACTAGTAAGGGCGGGAAAAAGTCAAGTCAAAGATGATGGGAAAGCCACAGTTATTGCTGGATGTGCAGCTGGATTTTCAGTGCCCAAAGTAAACAGGTAGCATCATGATTTTTGAGATTGTCTTCCAAGCTCCACATGGTTGTCACAAGGTAAAATACAGTTCTACAGACTGCAGCTTCTGGGGTGGTGACAAACAAACTCACTTTCAGGCAGACTCAAAATGGAGCAGTGCCTGGCATAAGCAGGCAAACTGAGAACATTCAGTCTGCAAGGATCATTCTTTATGGAAAACAGAATTTGAGTCTTCAATATTGATATGAAAAACGTCTCAAGGTATAAGCGCATATAAACTTTTTAAGCAAGGGATCAGTGAGTTTTTTTGGAAGATTCAGATAAGGATAGCCTCTTTCTTTATGAGCTCATCACTCCCCAGATAAAGCAGAGACCAGTCCTTGAAAGGCTTTTATACCTCACCTATCATACCTCACATCTTTTATCTCACATCTCATTTATAACCTCTTTATAGAGGGCAGGGCACAGGGTGACTCCTGCCCTCCTTCCTTCAGAGCACAGGACCCCATTTTCAGCACAAACTCTTCTTCTTCACCTACTCCCTGCCACTGTCTTCTTGGGACCTACAGATCCACAAGTCACCCTACACATGCAGAAACTCTACCCTGCCATGGCACTTTCTTGAGGAGAAAGAGGATGGTAAAGAAGGAGCTGATGGGGGTGAAGAAGAAGCCATCAGCTGAGGCAGGTTTGGCTGGAGCTGGTCAATGGAGTGAAGGGCACTTCTGTTTCAGACACTCAGCTTTGCAGCAGTGTCAGCAAGCTGTAATATCATTGTCCTTTGGCACTGTCATCAGCAAGCACAGCTATCCCACCCTTCACCACTCTGCTTATTGTCCCAAGAAAGGAAGCTTTCTCTGTTCTTTACCATCAAGTTGTGTTTCAAAGCAGATAAATGTATCTCAGAAAGGCATTGTGAAAGATTAGAAGATGCCAGTCTGTCTGAAAGGTTTCAGAGGGGAGGTTTTGGCACCACAATACCTGAGATTGGGAAAAGATTGTATTATCTAGCTGCTTCTCCTCAGAGATAAAAATTGCATCTAGCGGCCTGGTCAACAAAAGGGTGAAAAGAAGAGCAAGACTGACTACACCTTTCTCCAATCTGTGGGTTCCCTTTATCTTTTTTTTCTGCCAAGACAAGGCAGGAAACACAATTTAAGTTTGCCTGGGTGTTGAAACAGAATGGTGATACAAGGTTGTGGTCTCCAACTCATTGCTAGGATCTGAGAAGTGCTCAGAACAGAACATTTCACTTTCTCTGTAGGAAATGCACATCTTGAGCGTGGATTAGGTCTCCCCCTGAGGTGTTTCTAGCATTAGTGCTCAGAAACCGTGGCCAGGGGCACTCCAGCTAACTGCTCTGCCCTGGTGCGCAGTCCTGTGCCTATGGGTGGGAGAGCAGGGATTTGTCAAGTAAATTATTAGAGGAGTACAGGGCCCTGGGGCTGCAGGTCAAAAAGTGGGCTTCTCACAAGCTTTGTCTTTTGATGCATCATAACGTAGTGAGTTGTTTCCCTTCTGATTCTTCGGAGTGAGTTCTGGGGCAAATCACTGTGCATCTTCCTCAAATCTCCATGGGTGGCTCCACAGAGATATCACCAAGTCTGACAAAAGAATGAATAAAGCACGGTGGTGTTATTTTTATAACTTTTTTTTTTTCCCTGTTTAGGTTACTTGGATATATTTTTATATAAAAATATTTTGCAGTGTCATATGTTTCTTTGGGCAGAATTCACCTCCAGATCAGCATAAATGTTGTACAAATATGATACTCTCACAGTTGTACTTGAGCAGTTATCAGAGTCTTCAGAAAGGTTAATATATTATAAACCAATAGAAACTTTAAGACCTAGTATTTCTTAATTTTATTTTTAGTAACTGATGATAGATTGTGTGTTCAATTAGATGTGGAGGAAGTCTTCCAAATGCAGTGTTTTTCCCCTTACATTTTATACTTCAAACCCCAAATCTATATACACCTACAAGTACATCGACACATAAACATATCTATTATGCATTGACTTACTAATGTATTTATCATACCCAAACCTTTACAAGTATCACAAACTTGCTGCAGTTAAACAGAGATAAGAAAAACTCAAGTTCTGGTTTTAATACTGCTTCACTTGGCATGTGTGTTTACATATGTCAACTGTAGATGACATTTCTGAAAGGTGGCCTTGGTAAAATCAGTACACGTTTTAAGTTACTCTTACAGTTTATTAACAGGGTCATGGTTGGGTATTTATTAGATCTTAACCACTGAAGCAGCAAATGTATAGGATTGGGAGAAAATATGAAAGGTAAAGTGTTTCACTACTCAAATCACCACTTTGTTTGGGTATTTCTGAAACACAAAATCAAGCCAGCTCTGGTTTCCAAAGAAGTTATTGAAAACCTCATTGACATCTGCACTTTCCAGTTGGACTGTGCTTTCATTAGCTCTATTAATGATGTTAGGTAGATACAAATTGTTCTCTTTCAAGCAGCTTTCACAGGGACAGTACTCAAAGTGATAGGTTTTCTGGCTAATTTTAGTGCTAACTGATAACAAAGAATACATGGAAATAGTAGAAATTTGCATTTCTGAGAACTGTATTGTAACCAGGTCCAATAGCCCCATGGAAGATCTGTCATCCACTTGTGTTAGTCTCCTTACTTTGTTGCAAATATTGATGATGATGATGATGATAATAATAGTAGTAATAATAATAATCACCATCATCATCACAATGATGATGTTTATTAGAGTCGCAGGGCTGACAAAGTAAGGCTTTTCAGGATGGTAGTCAAGTGCTGAGTAGTAGATAGCTCCCCATAAGCCCATGATTTACAGTTAAGACAAACACAGGAATGGGGAAGATATCATGGCAGTACAAGCAGAAACAGCCACAAAAGCATTCCCCTCTTCAGGGAGTGGGAAAGGGGCAGCTTGTCAGGGAGAAGGACACCTTAGAGGAATGGAAGAGCATTGTGGGGGCAGGCTGGGAGGAGGAAGGGAGAGGACAAGGTGCTCTGTGAAGCTGAAGAGATCAGCCAGGCCCAGAGCAAGCCTCTAATCAGCACAGAGGAAAAGAAAGACTTCAGGAAAACCTTTGCAGGTGCAAGCATCCAGCACTTCCCAGTTTGGCTCTTGTTATTTCTGTTAGCTGGCAGCTGTCATCCTCTTTCTGTGCAGTGCATCCCCAAAGCCATATGGAAGTAGGGATAAGGTGGGTGGAAAGCATCACCTTTCTCCTCATAACCTCAAAGCCGGGGATATCCTCTGAACGACTCAGGGCCTGACATTACTGCCACCATCTGTCAACTGCTCCTCTTCTGTGTTACAACCATCATGGTGTTCAGTGACCTCAGACAAGATGCAGACAAGTTCCACTGTCTGCCACTGTAGTCAGAGACAGCTGGGAGAGCTTGTTGTATTGTACTGAAAGATAAGACAAAGAAAACGTCCTCATTTTCTTTTTCTGCGTGAGAAACAAATGGGTTAAATGATTTCCCTGAGGTCACACAAAATGTCAGCAGAAAGGGGAGAACAAAGCTTATTTTTCCTGAGCCCAGTGCTATACTTCACGTCTAAAATCCCTGCAGCTCTGGTACAGGCACAAGGGAAGGTAAAGAAAGAGGAAAAAGGATTAGTAAAGACAAGACATACTGGCTCATGACTGCTCTTACAAAGGGCCTTAATTGAAGCTAAGCTTTTACACAGAAGCCCTGCAAATGGCATGGAAATCACATCTGAAATGAAAATATTGGCAGAAGTGTAGTCTGGGACTGTATTTTATGTTCTGTGCTTAGGGTCTGTATCACTGTGTCTGAGCACCTCACAGTCATCAGCAGATTTTATCCTCACAAAATCATAGTGAGGAAGAAAAGTTTTATCCCTGTCTTGGGAAGGCAGAATTTAGGCAGACAACTGGTGAAATATGTTATCTTGTGGTCCCTAGGAAGACTGAGGCTGGGTTCAGCTGTAGAGCAAAAAATTCATAAGTTTCAACCTATATTCCTAAATCTCTTAAATCACCTTTTCTAAATTGGATTTTTATTAATCTGAAGTCTACTGCACAGTCTGTGTTTATATTGCTCTTTGAGAGAGAGAAATGTGTGGCTCCTGCTTTCTTCCCAGGCCTTGCTTGGGGAATTTGTTGGGAGACTTTTCAATGAAATTATAAGGAAAGGCATGGGCCAGACACAGGGGTAGGGAGGCTGGGAGCAGTGGAACTGAAGGAACAATTTCATTTGCTCACTAACCTCAGGACTATTTGACCATATAAGTAGCCTTGGGAAGCTGTTTGAGTGAGGAACTGGAGGAATACACATTGTGATGATGAAGAAATAAGCACTGAGAAGGGGACATTACAAGAAGCAGCTTCTGGGCAATGGATCTGATGAGATGCAGAGATGATTGCTCCCAATGACACCTCTGTCACCCCTTTCTCCTGAGCAATGTCCAAGACATTATCATGACACATTGTCTCTGTGGCTTTATCAATTGTACTTGGGAGCCCATGCATCAAGGGACTGATGTAAAGGCTGAGATCCTGGAATCTCTTCCACAGACCTCTTGCAGCTCATTTGGAAGAAATTTCAAGCCTCACCCACAGACTGACCTTGTCATTTGTCCCAAGAAATCATTTTAGGTTGTATTCTCTGTATTGGAATGTACAGATTGTTACATGCTCTTGAGATTGTGTTTATTACCACTCTTTCCTCTCACACTGAGTCACAGAAGAGCTATTCAGCTTGCTGCCTGCCTGTCCCCCCTCCCTGCCTCAAGAACAAAGCAAATCGCTTCATAAGGGTCCCACTGCTTATGAATGCAGTTTTCCTGTAGCCTCAATCAGCACAACATTTCAAGACTTGGATCCACATTTCCCAAGTCAGGGCTCAGAACCCCAGACAACATCTAGATGGTTACTAATGTGTCCATTAACCTGAAAGAAATTCGTATCCCTTCTGTATCTGTTCTTATAGACAGTTTACAACTGGTATAAGACAGCGTGCAGCTGATAGTTATTTGGGCACTTCAGTCTTAGATGCCAGCAGAAATCTCTGACGATCTGGAAAAAGGACAGGATATTGTATGGACATTAAATAGGCCAGTTATTTGTATTTCCTTACTAATACTTTGAGCATTGTCTATAGTTCTGAACTTAATTGTCAATTGCTTTATGACCATGTAGAAAAGTATACATTGTGTTTATTGCCACACTGGAAAAAGCAACCTGTCATGCTAAACACTGCAAATTCTATCTGCCTTATCACTTCAGGATCATGTTGTGTCCTCTAAACTGGTATCACAATAGAGGCTTTTTTTGTGTAATGCTAGACTTGAGTGTTCAACATAACGAAGACTCTCTTACAGCTAGTTTACACAAGGATGGTTGCCATTTTTCACAAGGAGCTTTTTAAACATATGCCTCTATATAAACAGTCAACATAACCTAGAAGAACTTGAAACTCCCATCTGGATGGTGTATTTGATTCTCATATCCAGGAATTTTTTTTTAAGACACTCTAAGAATGTGTTCCCTTGTTCTTCCACGTTTGTTTTTTGTGGTTTTGTTTTGTTTGTTTGTTTGTTTGTTTTTACTTTGGTTTGTGTTTTTGGTTTTTGGTTGTGTGTTTTTTTTTGTTTTGGTTTGTTTTTTCTAAAATTGGAAGAGAAAGTGCACTAATTTATTTTTCTTCTGATTAGTGTTGAATCTTCTAGATGCTATAACTTTTAAATTTTTTGTTAGTTTTTATTTTTATTTTTCTCAGTCTCTAAAGAGCACACCAAATTGTCTGTCACATTCTCTGGTTCTCTGTTCCATAAAGCACTATCCATCATGTTATACTACTTTGAATTTTTTTTTTACTCTTATCATTGGTCTCTGTGATTCTTAAAAAAAAAAAAAAAAAAAAAAAAAAGAAGAAGAAACACTATAGTTTCTCTGATATTTGGTTCCATCATCAGAGAAGAAAGACTTTGATGTTACTTTCTTTTCAGAGTCAAAAAGTCATGTGTAGAAATGAGAGCATCTAATCACAGCTATCTTCTCTCAGAACAGTAGCTACCTTCTAGTAACATCTATTCACAACCTTTTCTGCCATTATAACTGTTATAGTACACTCAAGTGTAATCAGTATTGTTACCACAGAAAGGAATGCATAATAATACATTTATGTCTCTACACTCAAGAAATGAAATGTATAGAGGGAAAGGTATAAAGAGGCCACGGCGGTGCTTGAATGTACCAGCTGCAAAGCAAATCGGCTGGGGAGACTCAGTGTCTACACTCAAAATTTTGAGTCTTTAGTTGTGACAGCATTCACAGAAGCTGCTTTAGAGATCAGGGAATTGTTTTCAATTAGGCTGTTGTTTCCAGCACTGACTATGTAACCCTGCTAACCTTGGAGTTATAAAACACGGTGGTAGAATGGTGAGACTGTATAAGCCTTGTCTGAACTCCATCTTCTACATCTTTGTGCCCAGTGGAGCTGCAATACAGCTGTAAATGGTCCTGAGTATGCCAAGACTAGTACATGCAAGAAATACAAACCACCACTCCTTATGGATATATGGTGTGAAATCCTGCAGCATAGCTGTCATTAGCAACTACTGCTACTAGTCATGATGGCAGACTTGATCAAGAATTATTTTTTGTCTGAAAACTTCAAAACCAGAATTTTCCCCATTAACGTATTGGTTTTGACTTCACATGGAGAAACTTTCCCATTCAGGATAAAATTTATGGTCAGAATGAAAGTGAAAGAAAGAGGATGAGATTGGAAATTCATATTGTTTGGGGTAACTCTGTGGTACCAACCAAGACAGATATTTTTGTCAAAGGAGAACCTCACGCCCTGTCACTGGCAGCATCACAACTTAGATACTTCTCCCAGTGCTGGAAGATTAGATTTCAGTATGCCAAGCTATTGTGAGGAGCCTTCTTCTTTCTATCAGTCTTTCCTTTTGTATCTATTCCGCTCTATAATTAATTTTGCATTTATAGGTAGAAAAAGACAAAAAAATTGAAATTTAAAAAAGTTTAATAGATGGTAAAACTTTTATCAGTCTGAATAGTAGCAATACTTCAATGATCAGTTTTTATTGAAAACACGCACAAAATTATGTGTAAGCTATCATTAATGCTCTGTGAATGGTCAGCATTTGTCAAACTCAATTCAACGTACACCAATAACCTTGTAAAACCATTCTTTTTGTTGTATAGGCTGTTCATCAATATGCTGTTCTTCATCTATTTTTTCAACTTTTTCTCATGATTTTTTTTTTACTGTTGCTGTCACTACTGTGTGCCTTTTGCCAGTACTATGTTAAGAATCAGGTATTGTCAAGCAAATCTGAGAGAAGATGAGGCAGACAGAGGACTGTAGTTTGATAGGAAAAGCCTTGAGGAAATTGATAAATAACTCCCTGCTTTTTCATCAGGTCTTCACTCCTAGTCTAGGGATCAAGTGTGATTTTAATATCTGATTGTACTGGTGCTTGTGAAACCAGTTTCATGCAGTCCAGCCCATCATCATCATATCTTTTAGAAGATGCATCCTAAAAGATGACAATCAACTGCCACGTGGGATTTCTTCTCTTTTCTTCTTCCCTAAGGGGTAAGCATACTTAGGAGTGCAATAGAGATGTCCAAGATCTAATGAGTAAAATGAATACTTTCTAGCTAGTGAAATTTTACCATGCTAGAAAACCACTTACCTGGACCGAAGAGTTTGAGTAAAACCCCTAAGCATAAAGTAGGGACAGCAACATCATGCAAAATCAAGTGAAAATGCTGATAACTAACTGCAGTCTTCTCTCATTTGATCTCTTGCTAAAGCTGAACTAGAAACCACCATGGAGTTCTTTTCTTGCCAAAAATGTCTGCTAAGATGAAACTTCAGATACACTGAAGAGACTGGGAGGGGATGCTGAAATATGGCTGTAGGTGGAGATGTCTGAAGGGATGTGTGACCATGGAGACAATCTTTACATGTTAAAAAAAAAAGTGTAGTCAAAGAGATAAATATTACCATAAACTTAAAAAAAAAAAAAAAAAAAAGGAAAGAAAGAAGTGCAAGAATGCTTTCAAACTCCTGGCAGCCAATAAGACAGGAAATGTTTATTCATATATGCGTCTATGTATTTAAAAAGGAATAAAATGTTGCCCTCTGAGGATGACAGCTTAGACGTAAACTACAATATGAGTTGTTATGTGATTAAAGAAGAGTGCATACCTCTGGGGATAATAAAGAACTGATTCTCTTAAATATTGTGCAAGCTTTAAAATCAGTGTCTCTTGTGGACAGCAACCTAAGAAGCTATCCAGCTACAGTAGACTGGAAAGAAGTGTCTGAAATGTCTGAGGACTTCTATTTCTAGTATAATTACATTTGAAAAAGTTACCCTGAAAAAGTTTGCACAAAAGATAGTGGCATAAAGATTAGTTGAACAAACCAAACAACCAACAACAACAACAAAACCAAATCAACAAAAACAAACACCAGGAAAAAAAAAAAAAGTATTTACATTATTGAGAAATGTCCTGGTTTGAGTGAGAATTAATTCTGTTCAGTAATTTTACTTTTCAGCTCAATTCTTCTAACTGAACTTTCTGAAGTTAGCAGCCTGTTCTCACAGACAGTGTCTGCTTCTAGCAGTGATAACACCTTATGTTTAGAGTTACTACCCAGGATTGGTATGCAAACCAAGGCCACTGCTGGGTCTTGTGTACCACATTGGGGAGTTCAGAAAAGTAAAAGGCTGCACCTGCAGGGAGGAGTGGGCAGGACAGGTGACCCTAAACTGACCACCGAGGTATTCCATCCCATATATGTCATATTTGACATAGAGCTGAGGGATCTGAAGGGTCTCTGGGTTCTTCTCCCCTCTTGGACTGCTTTGCCAGATTTTGCTTGGCTTGGCTCAGTTCTTCTTTTGGTTCCAAGGTGGCCTCTGTCCGTTCTGCCTTTGATCCTGGTCTGTGTGTTCCTGAACCCGGTACCAGAATCCAGCTTGTGAACACAGCTCCCGTCTGCTGCGGGGCCCAGTCTGGGACTGCCCCAGTGCCTGCTCCACAGCATCAGTGGTGATGGTGATGTAATTACCATCAGGGGGGTTGGGTTCAATACTAGTTTTGTATATATATGTATACATTCCATTTTTATTATTATTTTAATTTTCGTTTTCATTAAAGCTGTTCTAGTTTCCTTTTCTAATTGCTAAGTCTCTCTCCCTTATTTCCTTTCTCTTCCCCTTTGGGGAGGGAGGGAGATTAACAGAGAGCATCTCTTACAGGTCTAAGGGGCCGCCCTGACCCTAAACTGTGATAAGAAAAGATCATAAACATCCCTACTTGAAATGATAGGATATGGACCTGTATCCAAAGTAGCTGCTATTCAGGTTTACTGTCCACAGCACTCTCATGAGATCTACTTTTAGTAGCTGCTCCAGGGAGTATACCTGGTAGGATTATTTTACAGACCCTCTAAGGGGTTAATAAGAAATCTAAACGTCAGAAGAGGGAGCTCAGATGCAGTCAAAATGACAGTGGTGAAGATTAATATTCAACCTCTGCCCTTGACAAGTCTCTAAGACTTGGCAGTTTCTCACTAGAAGTCTATAAAATGCTTAGGCATGATTGCTACACTTTGGGAAGAGCCAAATTCCTGAATTCTCTGAAGAGAACAAAAGTAAAGAAATAATGTTCATCATACATACTTCACTCCCATGAGAAGATTACCGTGTTGTTTGTATATTTTATATCAATTCATATCGCTTCCTACAGCTGGCAATAAAACCCTCACCAAAACTTTGGCAAGCAACTAAGAAAATGTTCTGCCAGAACCATTAATACAGATCAATCTAGTTTCCTCTGCATGAACCAAAAGATTACTTTCCTGAGGCAAATCACAAACAGTTTTTTCCTCAAAGGCTTGCTTTTTCAATCCTACTGCATGCCAACAAATCTAGGATAATTCATAGATTCATGGACGTTAAGGCCAGAAGGGATGATTAGATCATCTACTCTAACCTCCTGTACATTTCAGACCAGTACATTTCACCCAGTTACCCTTGTGCTGTGCTCATTAATTGGTGTTTGGCAAAAGCACTTCTCAGAAAGTTATAGAGCCTTGATTTGGAGACATCAAGAAAAGAAAATCCATCACTTCCTTGGCAGTTTCCCCCCAGCCTATTAAATAATTGCTCTTAGGTTGATTTAAAAAAAAAAAAAAAAAAAGGACTTTTCTTTCCAAGTTGAATTTGTTTGGCTTCAGCTTTCAGTTGATGATTCTTGGTACACTTCTCTCCACTAGATTAAAGATCTTAGTATTATCTCCTCATGGAGAAACTTACTCACTGTACCTCTCAAACTTTGATAAACTAAATAGATTGGATTTTGGAAGTTTCTCACTGAGAAACACTTTATCCGTCCCTCAAACAAATTTTGTGGTTATTTTCAGTATCTTCTCCAATGTTATCATTGTCTGTGAATATTGAATTAACTATGGTTCTCATGAATAATGAACACAGAGGTAAAACCCATTTCGTTACATTCATTCACAATCCTCTTGATAAAAGGTAGGATAGCTTTATTCAGAGTACTTTCTGATGTCATCACAGTACAAATCAATGTCTATGAAGTAGACTGGATAGGGGAAACTGGAAATATGACACAATTTTTCTTCAAGCAGGGTCGTTGACCAGCAGAAGACATAGAATTTCAGTTGAAATTGTAAGCCATATTTGCAATTTGCTTTTGAAATTTCCACCTCCGGTGATCTAAAAGGAACATATACCAAGGGGATATCTCAAAGCGCACAGCAGAGCAAGACTCTGAGCACTTGAAGCACCATTTTGGTCAAACTTGCTGTAAATACTGATTTGAGTCCAAGTTTTCACAAAGTTCAAATGCATCTGGAGCTGAAGGTTTCCTTCATTATCATCTCAGCCACAAAGAATAGAAAAAAGCAAGGGAGTTGTTCCATGCAGTATTCTCCCAGGCAATAGAGCAAGTGTAAGAAATTTACAGATAGAACTCCACAGCCCTAACTGCTTATTGCTATTCTCGGTCTGTGCTTTATTGCTGTTACTGTTCTGTTTATAGGGCCGTGCAATAGACCACATTAGTGAAATGATCCCATTTATAAAGGAGCAAACAAGCAACTGCTTTGTTGAAGGATAAGGGAAAGTGGGAACATCTTAATGAAACAATTTGATTACCAAAGGAACAGAACAGAACAACCACAGCAACAAACCCAACTTCTGTCATTGCTTAAAGAAAAGAAATCTAATGGAGATTATATCGTAGGACATTTCATCAGTGTAGCCCTGGAACTTGCCACAGATGAAAGGACAGTAAAACGTTGTTTGGGGCCAGAAGCAAGTTTGGGAGGAAAGTGGGAACTGAAGGAGAGTGGGAAACACTTTTATTACTTGTGAAACAGTAATGTGGAATAACAACCAGAAATAAAGGATCAGAAATAGGTTAGAAAAGTATTTCATAAAATGTATTTTGTTTCTAGGTGAACTTACTGTGCAAGAAAAACTTAACCATATGGTTGAAAATCCCACCTTAATTGGACTAGACTTAAAGGCAGGTGGCAGAATCAGTTTTACGAATAAACTGACAATTTTTCTACAACATATCTAGTAATTTTCCTTGGGGAATGTTAGAATACACAGTAGCAAATTTTCTGACTGACATTTTCCCTAGCATGGTCACTGAATGTAACAAAGGTACATATTCCTTGGTATGGAATTATCAAGTGCATACACAGCTCCATTTGACTGACTTGTTCAAGGGCAGGCCCTTGCTTTTCTTATTATCTATTTTCTTGCTGCTCCTGACAAATTTCCTTAGAACTTACACAAGAAGTTTTATGTACCTGACCTTATGTTGCCTGCTTTAATATTTATATAAAATACATGGAAACATACATACATATATGCATATGTATATATTTGTCATGGAGCCTGAAACTAGAAATATTATTGGTTTTTTTCCTCATTGAACATGGTCCTTGAAGAAATTCCTCACTGCCTATTTTGATCTGTGGTCTCTTTTTTGTGATCTGCTTCAGTTAGAGGGGATATGTCTGGTCTTCTTTTGATCAATTATGGGACAAGTTTCCTCAGAATGGCCCCTGTGGTCAGTCCTCCTGGAGTTTCCCAGCATGGAGGAGCACTGTGGTTCACATTGCCCCTTGCCATGGTCATTCACGGTTTCCTTCAGGTTGGTGCATGCCCTCAGCACCTGGTTCATCTCAGACCATCTTGTCAGGGAGACAAAAGGGAGTACTGAGACATTTATGTTTCCAAATGGACCAAAGAGATCACATTATCAAAGGGAGTGGATATGAAGTAGAATTAAAAAAAATTGCTTCTGAGGCTTTGAAAAATCTCAGTTACTTGCACTTCCCTTCTTGAGAAAGTTATTTAGAAGGACATTTTGTAGCAGGGATTAATGTCAAGTGATTCTTTTGTGGTATTAGTTATCACTTGAGAAAAATAGTCTGGTTTTGAATACAGCTTTTCCCACCCTGTGGTAGATATTTAAGACAAGTTACATGTACATATTACATCCCAGAAATGCCTGATTCATAGTTCTGAATCCCTCCTGTACCTTCCCCATGCATTTGACCTGGCCTGTGGTAAAATCTAGGAAAAACTTCATGCTGCTTTGTGCTATCTGCCACAAGCTAGGAGCTGTTGGGCTGCTCTGCAGAACAGCTGAGTGCCTTGATCACCATCAGACCACTCTGATTAATCCTGCTTTGTACATCAAAGCACCAACAAAGAAGACAACAACACTTGGCTTATGTATTCTTCCCAGAAGCAGCCCCAGAAGCTGAGATCAGTGTGTCTACACTTAAATCACCCTGCCCTTTTCCACCTCTGAAACAGACACCTCTGAGTGACAGTTACAGACAGGGTCATAAAACCAGGGAGGCTACAGTGTGCAGCACATGCAGAGGACAAGGGCTCCCATTCTGGGCTGTAGCTTCAACAGTTTTTATGAGATATGCAATTTCTTTTCATCTTCATGATAGCATGTGCTGGGCATGGCTGGGAGAGAGAAGACAACTCATTTTGGTTCAGATGCTGAAAGGAGGAAGAGAGCCTGTGGTGGGGCCAATGACTCAACAGGCATGTGCTCCTCTGGTCCATCTGCCTGGTCTCTTCTCTGCCCTCCAGCACTATGGATGAGATATGTTTTCTGGCTCCAAGGGATAGGACAGTATGGTGGGAATTTTAATCCCTGTTTTCTCTGAAGAGGTAGCCCATTCACCTGAAAACTATTTCTATGAAGATGAATAAACTAGATGCAGAGGACTTAAAAAAAAAATAAAATTAAACTTTTCCTCCTCTTCTTTCCATCTCCTCTGTTTGATATCTGCAGTACCTTGTTAAATTTAACAGCAACAGACAAATTAATGTAAAAATGTAAAATAACTTTATTTGTAGCAAGCATTTTGACCCAGACAGATGTAACTATCACTGCTGTAAATCTGGGTAAAGTTTGTTGTCTCAACTGAATTGTAGAAACTTCAAGACCAAAGTTTTTTTTTCTGCTAGTCTAGAATCTGTTTCCCTGGGAACTTTATTGGAGTCCATTAAAGGAATGGAATAAACTCTAGAGCACTTAAAGTCCCCTTAAAAAGTTCTGAGTTCTTTTTTTGCAATCAGACAGGTATAGTTAACTTCTACCTAGAATATATGTCCTGAATTGCAGGTGCAAGTCTTGAAAGCCACACTTCTACTTCACATGTCCTCTCCTTTCCTTTCCTTTCCTTTCCTTTCCTTTCCTTTCCTTTCCGAGCACAGACAGAGAAGAAGAGGAAGAGACGTTGTGTTTCTCATCAGCTCTTTTTAATTCAGATTGATTTAGTGCATGTAGAAGTCATTTATATATCAAGAATGAGCCATTTTGCAGCACTAGAATAATTCCATTATACTGTATTTCTGAAGAGTAGCAAAGCTCATGGCTATTACTGTTAAATAGATTTGAACAGGAATCATAAGATATATAAACAGCCCAGTACATAATTCTAAATGAAAATAACATACTAATGTATGAGTGATTTACACCAGCATCAGCTGTCTCTGTGAAAAGTTAGTGTTTGTTCTCATGCTTTCATTTTCCTGGGTGAAAGACTAACTACACATATTTTCTGATTTCTTTCTTGAAGTGGTTTCATATTAACGTAATATTTTTGTTTCCACAATTTCACCCTCACATAACTTAATAAACTGGAATACACTATTTTTAAAATATAGTTCTTATTTATCAGATTTGTTATTCAGACCTCATATTCACAGCATACAACTGCAATTGTCACAAGCACATTCTCCCCTTTTCTGTAAACCATGTTGTTTTGTTTGGGTTTTTTGTTTATTTATGGCTTTGTTTTGTTTGTTTGTTTTTGTTTATTTATGGCTTTGTTTTGTTTGTTTGTTTTTGTTTGTTTTGTTTAATTTTGTTTTGGATAACCATGTAAGGCTTTTGCAGAGACTCTATTTCAGTGCTTAAGTACTAACACTATTCTTTTGGGCTGGATACTCTGTATGTGAACACTGCTAGTGGATGCAAGAGGATTACTGCTATGAACAAGCACAGAATTTGGCCCTGCATAGAGACTTATTTTTGAACATGCTGTTAGGAGAGCTGTTTTCAAACCTGTGTGAATGACTGAAGGCCAAGTTACATGAAGATGTTACTGTGGTGTAATGAGATACCAATGGATCCAGGTGGCTGTGCATCTTGCCTGTAGCAAAGGAAAGCTAATTGCTCAACACTGAAAATATGTGTTCAGGGTTTTTCTCACAAGTTTCTATACTGCAGAAAGTTTTAGACATACGGTGTATTTGGTGAGCTGCTTACACAGTTTATCCACCCAATGTTTAATGCTTTTTGGAGTAGAAATCATCTGATGCCACCTGCCTTGCTTAAGTGCCCTAATCACTTGCACAGAAGGTCTCACTCTTTTCACTGCCTTCTGTCTGTCCTAGTTTATTTTCTTTTTTTTTTTTTTTTTTTTTTTTCAGATGGATAATGGGACTTAGATACAATCCCCCCTCTCCTCTGCTAGGGCCCTGAATAGTTGTAGCCTCATATTTGGGGATCTTCAATAAAGAGAGAAGTTTCTTCCCTTCTCCTCCTTCTACTAGGCTAAGATAGACAGTAAACATTTTACTACACACCATATTTAAAAAGAAGAGACTGCAGGGTTGTTAATTACAGTCTTCCATTGGCCCTGGATGATGCTCAGGTCTAAAGGTCTATCTAAATCTCAGAAGGGTAGGATTTGAGGCAAAACCATCACTTGTGAGTGCCTGTTGACTACATTTAGAAGTTTTTTGCTTTGCTAACCAGTGAACCTGAATCTTCTTATGAGGCAGTTGACTTTCTCCTAAACTAACTTTACTTGTCCTGTATTTAGGGCCTAATTATCTTAGGAACTGACACAGAGGTGTTGCTCTGGTGAGGGTCAATGTATCTCACCCCTTGGGGAAACCAGCCCTCAGGACTGATGTGAGATGATGTCACTGAGAGCACATGATGTTATGCTTTGCTGGAGTGTAAACAGGGAAATGAATGCTGATGGTCTGGCTTTCCAGGAAACTATTAAAAACTTATTACAGGGGCAAAAAAAGTAATTTTCCTGCTGACATCCTACTGCTTAGGATCCTTTTCATCCTAGATGCAGAGTGGTGGTGAAGGGACTCTCCTATGAACTTGTGTCTTATTTCCTCCCAAAACTTCTCATGGACTTTTTGGTAATGGCCAAAGGTTTATATGAAGCTATCTGCTGCAGAAGAAGTCTGATTATATCTACTTTAGAGATGTTATTAACATCAACATAATTTGATAGATCAGGATGCCAAGTCAGAGAGATGGAGTTATTAAAAGTATGGAGGAGTACAAGGTTTTGGCAGGAGAAGGCAGAATAGAATTTCTAACACCATTTAAGGTGAGTTTGTAGGGTAAACAGGATTGGCAGAAGAGTTATTGTTAAGCTGGAAAATGGGATTCAATTCTAAGGTTTGTTTAAGGAGAGTTTTCCAGATGTTTAGTGTTAATAGAAATAATGATGTGGGAAAATAGTGAAGACTTTAAACTGGAAATGTCAAGACCTTCAGTATTCATTTCAGTTCTGGTGTAGACATTAATAAATAACAGATTTACTTCAGTTCTGTTTTCTGAGAGCACAACAGCCATTTGAGTCTCTTAAATGCTTTAATGAGCACCCAGGTGTCCAGAGTGTTACAGGAGCACATTGCCTTAGCCATGCTACTGAAAGTGAACCAGGAAGTCTCAGGATGTCAACGGGCATGCCTCCACTTTCATAAATATTTAAAAAACAGTCATCACTTCCCCTTGCCCACAAATGGCAAAACAACATTTTCATCTGAGATCACACTGCTGTTTTCAGATATCTGTCCCAAAGTATCATGAGGTTTAATCATTGCTGTTCCCTTAAAGGAGCTCCTAGAATCAGTTAAGCCCATATTTTCTATTCCAAATGAAGGGAAATGAAAAGCTGCTTAGGAGTTCAAATGTCTGGGGGCGGGTGTGTGTGTGTGTGTGTGTATGCTCTGGGAAGTCTTTGCTGGGGTGTGTCTGTGGGAATAACAGCTTGCCTGAAGAAGAGGTGGAAAGGCATGAGAGGTAAACTGAGGGGCACTGGGGCAAATATGAGCACTTTGGGTAAGGCTCTGGCTAAAAACACAGGGTTACATCATATGTTGGTGTGGCATAGGTGCCATCATATTCTGATATGGCAGATTTTCCATGCTGAGGGAAGCAAACCATTGTACATTTCTTCTAAACAAGGCTCTATCAAAGAAAACCCCAGTTCATCAACAGTTTGTCTTCCTAGCTGTAAACACCTACAAATAGCTAAACTCTTGGATCAAAGGAGCAGTGGTATCAAAGCCTTTGGAAATGGTGAACTGAATCTAGACATTTATTTTCTTTTTACAGATCTGTTTTGGATGTAAGCTGCTGAAACTGCTTGGTCACCAAGCTTGTTACAAGCTTGTTATTGTCAAGTGGTGAGCTTTGTTTGTTTGTTTTTGGTTTTGTGGCTGTTTTGGGACTTTCCTAAATAGCAGTTATCAGAATTGCAAAACTCACCAGGATCTTTAACACCTGCTCATGAGCCAAGGTCCAGGTGGTCTTTTGAAGACCATGGTGCTTCCTCTAGCTGAGGTCTGTAGCATTTTGCTCACTCCTGCTGAAATGTGAGTCATGCTTCTTATTTTTCCTCTCACCCTCATCTTTTTCTTTCTACCTTTCTTAGTCCCTGCTGTATAATACTATATATATATTTTAATAGGTTAATTTTCAGCATGATTAGGTCAACTCTCAGGAAGGACCAGTGGGCACCAAAGCCAGACCAAGAAAAGGGACAGGAGTCTGTGCCTGTCTGTAAGGTTGGGGCACACCCTCCCTCTTTCAGCTGTAGCTGAGTGATGATGTCTGCTCATCCTATATAATGCAACTATATTTGAAAATACAAATACACTCCTCCCACACTGCTAGGACGTACATTTCTTCACGTTATCTATAAAGGGAAGAGTAATCCTTGTGTAGCAGCTGCTCAGGCTGTACCCATGGTACATAGGAGGGTTTATTTTGAGTTTGTTTTGTGTCTTCTGCTGCTGCTGCTGCATCTGTATTTGCAGAAGTAAATACGAGTGAGGTCTGAAGGAGCTTTCACACCTTACTTCTTGCAAGATGGACAGTTGATTAACAGTGGTCTCACACAAAGCAAGCAGGTGGAGGTGCACACAATGCAGCATCAGAGAGGCGTGCTGGGGAGGCATGATGCTGCCAGCATCCGTGTTCCAGTGAGGGCGGGATGGTAGCTGCTCAATACATTTTTGTGACATTGAATTTTATTCACTAGGAGTTTGTCGTCTAGATTTCTACTCTCTGAGCACAGACACTATCTGAGGAGACAGTTAAGTACTGTCTGCATTATGTAAGCAACTAAATATCTTTTTTTTTCTTTTTTTTTCCTTTTCTTCTTTCAGGTAGGATGTAGCTGCTTTATGTTAACAAATCAGCTAACCCCATCTTTCTGGATGGAATAAAAGAGTGTTCTTAATGGTCTGCTAAAGCTTTCTCTGTTTTAAGCTACTAAAACAAGTTTAACCAAACTATATTGTAATAGGCAGGATGTACAAAATTATTTTAACTAACAGCCATTGTTCCTTTTACCAGTATATCTGTTGTTAAAATACAGACGGAGACAACCCACAGAAAAGGCTAGATGCTCAGCAGTTACAAGCTGGCACAGATTTAGTTGCATTAAGAGGATTACACTGATCACAGGTAAGGGACTGGCTCTTCTTTATTTTTTCAGAAACTGAAATGTATCATGAGAAGCACCACCAAAGGTCTACCTAGTGAGTGTTGTCTTCTGCAGTTGCAAGCAAGCACAAATTACAGGGTATGGTTCTTGCCAGAAACCATTCAAATTCCATTTAAGAATTGTTAAGAGTCTTTTCATCTGACGCCCTTTATAGGAGGCTATTTAAGCTGCTCAGCCTGCTTGCAGTTAGAACCTTTCTGCTCAGATTTGTTGTCAGACACTGCTTATCCATTTAAGTTTTAACTTGCATAATGATTTATAATTTCCCTTGGCTGTATTTATTGAGATCAGTCACTGTCACTCTCAGCCTTACTCCACTGGACTAAGAAAACCAGCTTTTTTGGGCCCATCTCAGAAGATGGGCTTCCTAGTCTTTTCACAGTCTTGAAAATCTTTTCCATGCAATCTATTCTCACTATCATGCCCTTCCCTTGAGCAAATCTGACCTGAGCTGTTCATAGCAGGCCAGTAGATCATCTATACACTGACATGAGCATTTTTCTGACCCAAGGTATATATAACAGCATTTGTAATGGTCTTGTTCATAGCTTGGCCACAGGCAGCTCTTGGGGATCCTTGTGTTTACTGAGTATTTCCAGGTTCATCCCCACTTTTAAACATTTTCAGAAAGTTAATCTCCCAGTTTGCATCATGTTTCTGCTACTTGCTCTTAAATCCATGCTGTTGCATTTAGTGCCTTTTATATGTGCCCTGTTTTATTACTTTAGTTTTCAAAGTCATCCAGTTATTCCTGATTTATGTATTTATCCTCTTCTGATTTGAGATTGTCCCTAACTTTGTGTGTTACCAGCAAATTTCTTCATCATTCTTCTATTTACCATGCTAAGTGAAGATATTAATCATGGTCAGTCTCAATCTTACACAGTCAAAAGAGTCATACTCATAGAATTATTTAGATGTCCAAAATCAAGAGCAGTGCTTTGTACAGTATCCAAAATTAAGGTATTGCTAAGGTGAAAAAAGCAGCAATGTTCTGATGTATGTTTATAAAGAGCTTTTTGTCTTCTGTGAAGATGACAAATAATTGTTGTGAGTGGAAATAGTATGTACAAGTGTAGTACGACATATCAAAACTTCCTGGATTCCTATCTGCACCTTTATATACTGAAATGTGTTTCAGAATCTTGAAGAGAAGCATGTTGCCATTAGACAAATGTTTGACAAGGCAATACCTGGAGTAGATACTGTAGCTGAGAACTAGACAATGCAATTAAGTGAGAAAATTTATTTATTTACATTTTTGTGAAAAAGTTTTGTAGAGAAGAAAGGCGTTTGGCCACAGCAAAGAAAGCTGCTCCCAGAATCCTAGAAAAGTAGAGTAGACACTAATTGCTAAAGAAAAGTGTTTCTTATTATTAAAAGATGTTTTCAGTTTGAATGTGATGGGTAAGACATGTTTTACTGAACATTAAATGCACCAAGTAGGTAGTAGAAATAAAACTGTTGAGAAAGGCATAATGTGCTATAGTTCATTTCTTGAAGGAAGAAGTTTTTCTCACAGTTGAAAAGGTTACTTGAAGCTACTGTTTTCTACTCTGTGTAATTTTTTTTAAGTTAGCATAGAGAACATGTGGATGACAAAGCGGGCTATCCTGGAAGATTATTATTAAAATTTAAAAGTTAGGTCGCGCTACCACTGTGACTGCTTTGTAACTGGAGCCAGTTCCCTTATGCGCAAACATGATTGCAGAGTAATTAATAGCTTAAATGCTCTGGTTTTTTCCAAAGGGCTTCTTTTGGCACTTCTGGAGCAGGATGCGCTCACAGTGCAGGCAGGCAGCCCGTGGCTTGTTTTCGGCTGGCTGTTCTGTGTGTGGCTGCATGCTTTGTAAACCTCCTTTAAAGGCAGAATTGCTAATTTCCATCTGGGCTTCCCTCACTGCTCTGTGAGACTGGTTTTTTCAGCACAGGCTTGTGGGGTTGGATGGTTTATTTTTGCTAAAACAGAACAGAAATTTTAAATTTTAAGCTGAAAGTGTACATTAACTTTTGGTGTCAAAATGGTGTTCCTGAGGAACTGATTTTTGACAGTGCCTTACAAAACTTTCTATGTTCAAAGTGCAACTTCCACTAACTTAGATCACAAGGCACAGCATTTTCCTAAATCTGATTCCTGGTACTTGTTTTGGACAGGGTGGGATTTCTAACTGTCACTGGGGGCAAAGACCTTACCTCAGAACAGCCCAGAGTGGTGGGAGTACCACAGAAAATTTTTGTTTGGTTTTTTGCTGCCTTTCCCCTCAATACATATGCTTTCATTAGCACCAGCTTTGTGGAAGGGTGGAGAGGAAATTTTTACTGCCTTTCTCTTCAGAGGTTTCTGGTTTTTTCCTGGTGTACATATTTTGCAGATCTAAAATGCATCTTAGAGTTGCAGAAATGCCCCTTGGTCAAGACTACTCCTGATTTATACCTTCAGGACTAGCATCAAGGGGAGACTCAATGTATACATTACAGTTTGCTTCTAACTGCAATGGGCTGCTTCATTTGAATTGTCCTCATTTTCCTTTCCTCCCTCCCCCCAATCCTTATAAAAGCATGTTCTTTGCTGATGGATAGAAAGGAAAATTTTCTTCTTGAAGTATCTTTATGAAACTCTTTCAGGTTCTATGTATGAGATATGTCATATTTGGAAACAATTCAGGGTTTTCCATACTTCTGTACTATATATATATATGTATATTACTGCTAGGCCATCCTATATGAGTTAAAGTTCTTTCATTTTACAGTATTTTAAAGGAGATAATTCTGTCATTAATCCAAAACCTATGCAGCAGGCTATTTTTCATACCACTTCACAATTCTCCTCCTACTCATTCTTAAGGGAAATCAAAAATCCCAGATGTTTTTCCTGCAACATCTGGCTCCCTGGCACAGGCTTCTGAAGCAGTGTTTGCAGGCTTAAAGTCATGTCTTGGTTTTGTCATTTAGTTTACTGATGGGTTGTTGGAGTCACTGGTGGCACAGGGGTTAGTTTCCTTTGACAACTCTGTCAGTGTAAAAGAAGATGGCCTTGCAAGTCTATTGGAATTCTGCTCAGAAATTTTTTGTACTCAGGAATGTGACGAGCTCAGCCACCTTGGCTTTCTGTGTTGCAGAAATACGTGCAGCAGTATTACTGCACGTGGACCCAGAAGTGTTCTCTGCTCAGCCTCAAAAATGAGGCTACTCATGTCTAAGTAATTAGCTGTATTCCTGCAGAACATTGTGTCAGGCGTTCAGAGTCACTGTGCCAGACTCTGTCCTGGGGGAAGCAGACAAAACGTAATAGGAGGGAGCTAGGAAAGACTCATGCTGCCAGTTTTCATGATTTTTTTATATGTCTCTTTTTGGGACCTTTACACATAAAGTCTTGTTTCTCTTGTATGCTCCCCACTGTGCTTTGATCACCAAGCTTTGTCTTTTGACCAGTCTCTCATGGGGTGCTTACAATGCAACAGGTCCCATAATATACCTACTTTGCATATATTGATTGATAGATTGATAGGCTAACGCTCACCTAGGATTTAAGTGACATAGGTACTAGGGGCCTTGACAAATAAGCTAGCATTCCAAGTGAGTGTCCTACCTATTTTTTGCCTGTTTTAGGAGAGAGAAAGATCTTTTTATTTCCTTCTCATTCTTGCCACTCCTCTAAGGATCTAGAGAAGTTCTATGTCCATCCCAACATGGAGAGAAACAAACATTGTGTTGATTTTCCTGTAATGGAAAAAACTCTTTCTCCCTACTTGAACGGTAAAGCTGCTGTTATCGAATGCGTATGCTCCTGTCAGCAATATGTCTCAGCTGGGGGCACATGCTGCTCACTTTTCATCAAAGAAGCAGAGGGAAATGGCTCGGTGGAGTATGCTTTGCAGTTGCCTGCTAAAACCTCTGAGACTGGCTCTGAATTTCCTGCTTTGAAACATTTTGCTGCCCCAGCAGAACGGTTCATGTAGCTGGCATGAGGCAACCACACCTCTCTTCTGGGCTCCAGCATGCTTTCCCATATGGGCAGGATGTGGCTCTCTGTGTCCTGTCTCCTCCTAGTTATTTGTTTGTATAATTAAATCTTCCACTCCAACATAGAGTTCTTGCATGCTTTTATGTAAGAAATGTGACTTACAGCCTGGAAATACCATTATCCTCATAATTTGTAATATGTATGCTTTCCTCATGTCACTGTTGGTACTACTTGGCCAACAGCAAAAAGCACTCAGAGAGGAGTTATGCTGCTGCTTTTTCCCTGCATGTGTGACTGGTGCTAGGATACATTTTTCCATAGAATTTAACTGAGGGATGGGTGCTATTTAACACCTTTGTCAGTGACGTGGACAGTGGGATCAAGTGCACGCTCAGCAAATCTGCTGATGACACCAAGCTGTCTGGTGAGGTTAACATGCTGGAAAGAAGGGATGCCATCCAGAGGGACCTTAACAGGTTTGAGAGGTAAGCCCATGCCAACCTCATGAGTTCAACAAAGCCAAGTGCGCGCTTGTGCACCTGGATCAGGACAATCCCAAGTACAAATGCAAACTGGACAATGAGTGGACTGAGAGCAGCCTCAAAGAGGATTTGTGGGTGTTGGTGCATGAAAAACTGAATATGAGACATCAATGTGCAATAAAGCCAGCCATATTCTGGGCTGCATCAAAAGAAGCATGGCCAGCAGGTCAACGAGGTGATTCTCCCCCTCTGCTCCACTCTTGTGAGATCCCCCCTGGAGTACTGCCTTCAGCTCTGGGGCCTCTGACATAAGAAAGACATGGACTAGCTTAAGCAGGTAGAGAGAAGGGTCACAAAGATGATCAAGGGGCTTGAGCATCTCTCCTGTGAAGACAGGCTGAAAAAACTAGGATTGTTAAATCTGGAGAAGAGAAGGCTCCAGGGGGACCTTATAGCAGCCTTAAAGTGGGCCTACAGGAAAGATGGGGAGGTACTTTTTTCCAGGGACTGTAGTGATAGGACTAGGCATAATGTCTTTGAACTGAAAGAGGGTAAATTTAGATTAGATATTAGGAAGAAATTCTTTACTATGAGGGTGATGAGACACTGGAAGATGTTGCCCGGAGGTGTTGTGGATTCACCCTCCCTGGAAGTGTTCAAGGCCAGGTTGGATGGGGCTTTGAGCAAGGTGATATAGTGGAAGGTGTCTCTGGCCATGGCAGGAGGCTTGGAACTAGATGATCTTTAAGGTCCCTTCCAGTTCAAACCATTCTATGATTCTATGATTTTATGATTTTAGCTTACACATAGTGGTGGGTTATAAATGGCATGGCTGAAGCAGAGATCTCATCTGCCCATCTTGCATGTTGGAGATTGCTCCCCATAGCAGAATTCTCTGAATGACTCATGAAGCAGGTCTTGAAATTATCTTGTTTTGTAAATTGTCTATAAACACTACAGCAGCTCCAGGTCTACTCCAAGAGCTTCCCAGCTACCCCTTTGAGGGAAGCACCCCTCCAAGAAAGAATGAGACACATGACAGAGCATCATGTATCTTTCAACCATCTGACTTTAATCCCCTACTGTATGTGAGTGACAACCCTTAGATGTTTTACATGGTCACTTAGTTTTATGGCAAAAAGCACAAGACAATCATTTAATGTATTAAGTAAATTGTCACTAGTAGGACTTTTGGTATCTTGACCACCTACAATATATGTGCAATGGGAAGGGATCAGCATAAGAAAAAGCTACTAGACACCAGAATAAGTGAACAGGGAATGAAAGAAAGAGAAAAACAAAGACAGAAAATATAAATCAGTGAGGCAGTAGCCATGAGGTCTTCTCCAAGTAAATGTGAGCTTGCACTGCATTCCTCATCCTCTGGACAGGTAGGACACTACTAAAGCTTGTTGTTTTTTAACCCAGACAAAATCTTGATTTGGAGAAGAGGTAAATGCACTTTTCTACCTCTAAACAAGCATAACCAGAAGTCATCCTCTGACAACAGAAGTGAAGCAAGCAACTTGTCATGAGTAATCAGTTAATGTTTTACTCCTCATTAAGGGCCAGAAGTCTAAGGCCAAATCTCCACTGCTTTGCAGTTTTTTTTGTGCTGCACATAATGATGTGGGACACAGACTGACATCCAGGCTGGGCTATTCAAAAAGGCACAGTAAAAAATGAAGGGTACAAGTTTGTTTGGTAACAACAGTTTCTAACATCTCTGCCAAAGGATGTGTGTGAAAGAATGGAAAAAGTAGGAAGACCAAGGAGATGAAGAGTCTGTGCAAGTGAAGAAACACTGCAATATTGATCTGAGCAAATGTTGTGAGGACTATTTTGTGCTATTTTACAGAAGTTAGAGCTTTAGTAGATTATGGCAGTACTTGTTCACTGTAGTATCTGTGCCATTGTGAGATGCGTGAAATGGACTAGTTGTTTTACTACAGCATATAAATTTAATACTGAATACAGTTTTTGTTTTGTCCAGTACAGATAAGGAGCCTGCCACTGATAAATCCTGGGGATGACTCAGGGTGGTGGTGTGACGAATTCTTTATCTACACCATACACACATAAAAATGCCCAGTTCTTCTGAATCAGTTGCTAATATTGGGAGGCCTGCTCCATCTTTCATTCTTAGTACTGTATCAGTTATTAGAATCTCTTATTTTCAGCAGACTTAATTAGTGTGCTGCTAAATATGGTACTATGGCAACATGTCTACCCCAGGATTGCCTATACTGCCAGGCCTGGTGCATCTGAACTAAAACAAGAGGCTAATACAAAAGTCTAATGATCATTTTTAAAGCTTAAATACCAGCCAGTTGATCTGACACTCCACAGGCTGTCGTTTGTTTCCTTGGGATGTTCATGGAGCAGTTAAATGCAAATTGAAATTTGCAGTCAGTGGAGCTGCTTTACAAATGTTCTTTAACACTGGACTCTTCAAAACTTTCTGAATATAGTATTAACAAATGATATCTGACTGGCTTTCCCCCTCCCCCTTGAAAAATTTAATGTCCACATGCACTGCCACGATGCATAGGAAAAATCCTATGGAGCAGTCCAGCATACACAATCTGTCAGACCAAGAAGAAATAAAGGTCTGTTGTTAATTCAGACAAATGGTCAGCAGCTGCAAAATAGTTTCCACAAGAAACAGAGCAAAACCCTCTCAGTTATGGATAGAATTTTTTTACAATTTTCTGTTGCCTTTTCCAGGGCCAAAATATACTGCATATATTCCTACGTATCTTCTATTCATGTTCTCTGCTAATTCAGTGCTGTAAACCATAGCAACAAAAAGACATCGTTAAAGTAAGGAAAGCTTGGTGATTTTTATACGGCTTTTCAACATTTCAAACAAATTCATTGTCCCAGGCATGTACATGTAAAAATGCACCAGCAGCACAACTGAACATTGGAATTCCACATTCTCTAATGTAAGACTGCAGCTGTGGTGGTGGGCATGGGCACGCTTGTCAGCCAAGGGTCCTTCTTTGATCACAGTGGGTCTGTGGTCACAGAATTAGGGCATCTCATCATTACATTCCAGAATACCTGTCATTCTCAATGTAACAGTGCTTTTCTTAGCTGAGACACTTTTTATGTGCATCACAAATATACCCTACATGTCTCATACTTCGCCATTTAGGAGTGAATAGGGAGAGTTTTAACAGCTCCAGTTCAAAATATGCCAAAAAACCATCAAAGCTTGATGCTATCCAGCACCTTTGCTGCTTCTGGGATGAACTCACAGCTTCTGATGCAGGTTTCTATACATGAGGGATGGTTAACAGGGGCTGCAGCAGAATCACAACAACTTTAGTCTCTACTTGTGGCTTTACAGACACTGGCAGCAGTGAGCACCAGGAAGATGGGCTGGGTCAGATGCTCCTTTCCTGTCCTGTTAAGGTCAGTTTTTAGGTCTGCATTATTCAGCTCTGCATTTTCAGGTGATACGGAAACCTCTCAAATACCACTGAACTGCCACTTAACAACTGTTTGTAGGAATTTTGTCAGGACAGTATCAGTGTTCTCCAGCACAAATCCCAGAGTGAAATCTGGATCTATGTTTTTTTAAATTACACACAGCAAGCTGAGTTTTATTCTGCAAACTACACTGAACCAAATCAATTTTTGGTATATCTTCTCTTAAATGATATTTTAACCAAGAGGCCAGGAAGAGCATGAAGTCCAATTGGGTTATTTGAGATTAGAATATTCATATTACTCTTTGTTGTCTGATAAAAAACATCACATAATTTGCAACATTTTAAACAGATTAAAAAAAAACCAAAAAAAACAAGCAACAAGAAAATAGTCCTAATATGTCCACCCAAGACATATTCAGTAGAGCTTAGATGTGGATTTGATTGTTGAATAGGCACACATTTCTTTCAAGTTTAGAGAGCGTGGGATCATTCCCTTGCCCACTCCTAACTATAGAGCCTGGCAAATTTAAGAGTATCTACATGAACTACATGATGCTATAGCTTCCTTCTCTGTGTCAGAACCTTACAGGAAAGGTCCCTGAGCTGAATGTGTTGATTCAGTCCCAGAGACATGCAGTCTGTGAGAACTACATGGAGAGATGAAGTCAAAAGGTTTTAAAAAGAGCCTAAGACAGCTGGCCTACTGAGGCTTTTCAAGGTGACAATAGTAGTGTGAAGGTGTGTGAAAGTAATGGGTAACCTTTTATCTTTCTGGGAGCTGTGATGAGCAATCACCTCACATGATAAATTGCTCTTTTCTGTGAAGTATTACTTAGGAGACATGCAAATGCCACCTCCTGGATCTTGCAAGCAAATATTCTCGCCAGGTGGCAAAATGGGCTGAGTTGACTCCAAATTCTTGTGAGACTTGCTTTCCTTTCTCTGTAGGTGCTGGATGTTTAACAGAATTTCCCAGTCATGTCTCAGCTAAGCACAAAAGAAGTGAACTTTCTTATTTCCCTCTAAAAAAAAAAGTAAAAAAAAGTAAAGGTGGAAATGGTAATTTTTGTTTCTCTACTGAGGAAACAGTAGTATTTTTTCGTATTTATTTAGAGCAAAAAATTAGAAATGAACTGACCTTGAATCATTTCATAGGAAACTGCAGCTTTCAGGCAATTTCATGGCATTATTTGTTCTGTTGACATGGTGTGTGGTCGTAGAAGAGAGAGTGCAAGATTTGTGCCTCCTGTCCTGGCCATAACGTAAGAACAGTTATTTTTCTAAGCTGCTGTTTCACTAAAGTATTTCCTAATCTTGTAAGAGGAGGGAGAGATATTTTTCCAACGTGATTGCTTTACCCAGAAATGACAGTGTACCTAATGTTGGCATATGTCTTTTGTGCTGGGGAATTGTATGCAGTGTGCTATGTTTTTTCCTTCTGTCAAAGACTGAAGGCATCTATTTGAAGCCTGGAGTCAAATAAACAGTGATTATCTATCAAGTCACAATGTGACTTCTGTAAATCAGTCTGAAGCAATGGGACCTCATGCAGTGGACATGCATCCAGGGCAGCACATGAACAAGGCTGGCGTGTGGCAGGGCTGAACTGAGATTCCCCACAGCTCAAGGTTCAACAGAGGAATTCAGGATGAAATTCTAAAATGAAAATCAAGTAGGAAGCTCAAAACAAGCAATAATACAACCCCCTTTAGAACAAAATTTCCTTAAAAATTCAGAAATGTTTTTTTCTCAAACTCTTTTTGTTTCTGACCCTGTTAAATGTTTTAAAATATGAAAAGATTTTAGTAACTTGGTAAACTCCAACTCATATAAGCAATCAGAATATGTCAATGAATCAGCTGTAGTCATAAAATCTCATTGAAGACATCATTGTAATTCTTCTCCAATGACATGTTTTGAACTGATACACATATTTCTGTCTGATGCTTTACCATGCTAAGGAGTTTGTTATTGCTTACCTTTTTCCATTGCAAGTGTTTAATAAGATGGTTATTTCAAAACACCCTACAGGATTTTAAATGTACCTTTTTTTAAAAAAATAAAAGTCTTCAATCTCACCTACAGGTTAAAATGAATAAATATTAGAATTGCCTTACCATACCAATGGCTTCTGAATTTGGTAAATAAATATTGCTTTTGTTTTCAGCATGGATGAGCAATAGTTTCAAGTAACATCTGGAGAAAATTACATTAGACATCTTTCAGAATGCGTCCCACAATATAAAAAAACCTCCAAGACCAGCATGAACTTAATTAAGCATAATTAATGCTCTTAATTAAATATATATTGTGAATTTAAAATAGTTCTATAGTATTTACTATAGTGTGATTAGTGAATCAGTACTTAATATAAGAACTGATTCTAGCTAGTACCTACAGAGGAATTATGTCTGGAGTTACATAAATCATCCTTCAAACATGGTCAAGTTGTGAGCCACAGCAGTTTAAGCCCATCTCTAAGCATATCATGATTTGATAGAGTTTTTTTTCATATTCATATGTGTTTCTGCTGTACAGGGCTCTGGCAGATAAGCTTGCATGGTCTCCCTGTAGCAGTTTTGGACATTTTGTTCCCCAAATGCTTGTCCCCTGTAGTGGATCCTGTTTCTCTACTGAGGAACCAGTAGTTGGGACCCCCGAGCCCCAGCACTGCCAGACTCACAGTTTAGATAAAACTAACTTTGTTATCCATTAAACATTGAAATATCTGAGAAATGGACTCATAGTCCATTTTTGTTGTCTGGGAGAAGCAGCTCTGCACATGGGAGAAAAGTAAACTACTGGGCAGATGATAACTGAAATCTATAGGTTTTTGAGAGTTTGACCCCTTACGTGTCTGAAGCTTCTTTATATCTCTGTATCAATTTTTCTTTTCCATTAATAATTACTCTCTTATTTCCCATCAGGAATATTAGACTTGAGTCTTCTCTCACATAAAGTTGCACTGTTGTGTTTCCACTGAGTTCACATTATTCTGGATTTATGGAAGTAAAAGTACAAAGTTTGGAACCTGTTTGGTTTCCACTTCTATTTTATCTTAGTATCTTTAATGGGAGGAGATCTTTTATTAAGTCAGACCTCATTATAACAACTCAAATAGCAGTGTCCTACATCAGTGTCCTTTTCTATCTGAAATTACACTTTCCATGACCATGTCACAAAATATTGCCATATTAATGTAACTCTGTAACTGCATAAGGATTCTAGCTAGTACCATAAAGAATTTTGTGCTCTACATTAAAAAAAAAAAAAAAAAAAAAAAAAACAAAAAGAAAAAAAAACCCCAAAAAACTAAAGTGCTGAAATGTTAACATTTTGAAGGAAAATGTGTTTTTATTTGTGAGATCCCTTACGAAGTTAGAAGTCAGCCTTAGAAAGCAGACCTTTGAAATTCCTTATAAAAAGAAAACAAGATTCTTTTTTGCTCTTCATGGATATCAAAGGAATTTTGTACGTGATTGAGAGCATCTGGCTCTAATTGTGTTAAACAGCCTTAAGCATCTGACTTTAACTATAGAAGCTGAGAAATTCCACTATGGGTACCACTTCTTCATATGCAGAAGGAGTCAGGATGCTGTTTGTATTTCAACAACCAAACTTTAAAAGAAAGAAACATGACAGTAAGTTTTGATTTTTGAACAAACACATTCCACATGGATTAGAACAGTAAATTGATAAAGAAAGCGGAGTATCTTCTTAAAACAAATGGATTTAGCCTGATTGTTTTGCATTTTCAGTCTCAGACATTATGAATGCATAGTATTATGTATGTATTCACACTTATTACGTTATGAACAGCACATGCTATATTGTGCATGAAGTTTTCAGTTCACGCATATTACAACCTTACCAAAGTGCTTTAGACAATAGCATTTCTTTATGGCTAGAGTATACATATGGGTATTCCTGAAATTATATATGCTTAGGGAATTATATTTTAGACCTAGGATGCAGGAGTCACAAAAAAAAAAAAAAAAAAAGAGCATAAAATAAAATTTAACGACAGTCTGCCCTTTAAGATGAAGTCTTTCCTTTCATTGCAGTGTTCATTCATTTCTATGGAGTGCGAGTAAACAGAAAGGAAATAGCTTTTGGCCTGATGCACACTGGGAGGATGTTTCTGGACAAGAATACTTTGTATGCTGTAAATCCAGACAGTTTTCATTGCAGTGGCTGGAAGAGATTGCCAGGCATTAATGTTATTAGTGAAAAATGCTGAAGCTGAGGAAGATAAATCCTCACCTAAATGTTATAGCTTGAGCAGTTAAGAAGTCCAGTGAAACAATGATATAGTTTTAAAGTAAAGAGGGCATGAAAAATGAGTTTGTAAGCAGAAGCTGTCACTATATACTAATGGAGTTAGCAGTCCACAATTATACCTTCTTGCAGATGTGATTCTACAAATTATGAAGTGCAATGGCCCTGATCCAGCAACGATACGATTTCATATCACCCATGCCCAAGTGATGAAATGACTTAAAGACCTGATGGACACAGGAATAGCTGAACGGCACTAGAGACTTTCTTAGAGGTCTGAAAATTGCTGGGCTGTGTTAATGCCAGTTTCCTGGCCCCCTGCTTAATCTGCCCTTGGCTCAAGATTATAGAAAAAAGCCTGTGTTTGTTTACACACAGACTAGAGCACACCAAGGAAGGCAGGATGGAAAGAAATAGCAAAAAATGAGGGCTGCCTTCATACTAAATTATTAAAGATCCCATTCACTGCAAAATAGTTTAAACAAAGGCAGTAAAACATGACAGTCTTTTTTGCTGTTACTTAGTTTCATATGGACAGTCCTTTTTGTTTACAGACAGTGAGTTGTGCGAGTTCAGACAACTCTAGGCTGAGCTGTTTGTCCTTGTGGTATTTCAGATTTCACACCTCATGCTGTAAAACTTTCCAGGACCAGCTCTGTGCTTTGAAGTATACAGTGTATGGCAGTAAACATTAATGATTCATAAATATATTTGGCCCAAAAAAATGTTTTACTTGCCTTAGTCTGTGGTGATAGCACTCATTATACTGCAATTTCAAGAATGTGTAGGATGGCAGATAGCTCAAAATCATGCTGTTTTGATGAAGCAATCAGACTTTATGAGAAACTTTGTCTCAAAGGATTGAAATAAGCAAATAGATACTGAAACAAATTATTGTGGCTCTGTGTTTTCTTCACCAAAACAGTCAGAAGGTTTTTGCTTCTGTTTAACCATGAATTAATTCCAATTTAAATTAAATCGTTGTGACAGCGAACAAACTCTGAAGAATATGACAGTTAAAAGTGTAATGTTTAAGAGCTAATATTTCAATGAAGGTAATGCTTACCAGCTTATGTTAAAGAGGGCTAATGAAAACAGTGTGTAATTATTTGCCTTGGATGCAAGCTGTCAGTGTATAGACACTGTACATTAAATTATAGTGAGCTGAAGATAAATTTGCAATACCTCTAATAGATATTTGTAGCTGTATGGCTGCATTTGTGTCTGTACGAAGCTATGTTTCGATAGTCTTTGTGAGTAAAGGTCAAAATCATGGCCATACCAATTTCAGTATATTTGTCATGAGAGTCACCCACATAAAGCTGGCTGATTTCCAATGCAGCAGTGAGACGTTTCAGTGTAGGCAAGGAGTCTACACTGAGCTCAGAGGTAAAGGTCATCATGGAGCTTGAGTATTTTCTTTCTTGCTGTTTTCTCATAGCCTGTAACAGCAGCGACATCTTCCTTGGCTCACTCCAAGCATGCATTCCTATTCCTTCTGTTTTTCATGTCATCCCACTTTTCCTCCTGAGCCCCTGGGTAATGTTAAACACTCTGTTTCCTGTCTTAATTGGTGTGGCCTCCTCACACTTATTTAAGGTTTCAGTCCTGTGATTAGAGTCTTTGCAGGCTGGCTCTCGAGAGTTTTGTAGACTTGCTGGGAAATAGATTGGCCCTCTGCATGGGTCCACTTGCAGAACTATGTATTAAGTGCAAAGTCTTAATAGAAAGAAACTGCTTAATTATGGTGAGCATTACCAGAAAACTGAAAAAATGCACACACACAAATATATATACAAGTACACGTATTGAGCTTGGTATATGAGGGAGCAATTCTTCCTACAAAAAAATACCAAATGTGAGAGATATAATTTTTAATTACAAAGTAAAATATTCCAAAATTGTGTAGTTGATGGATGGGAAGCTTTGGCAAACTGCTGAATGTAAGGGAACATAACATTAAATGTCTGGTATGCTGCCATGACAGTTGCTGAATTTTATTTTTATGCTGAATTTAAAACATCAGTGTGGCTAAATTTGATTCTTAGAGGAATAATGCGCAATAATGGAAACATAAAATAGAAAAGAATGTAACCCTTGTGAATGTGGTCAGATACTACATTTTGTACTTCTGAAAAATGATAAAAAAAAGATTTATTTTGTTTTGCTTTGAAATTCCTCTATATACAAAGAGTGGAATGTTCTTTAAGAATTAGTGGGTTACTTTAAAGAACAATCCTTTAGCTTTCCTTCATTTTAAATCTAGGCTTTTCAGTATATTCACTTCCTTTCTTTCATCTTTTCTCTTTGTGGAAGGAGAAAATAAATACCATTGATTGATGTGAACATTTATGTTAATCCTCAAGATGCTGACATTCAGCAGGCTTGATCTACCCATTTTATTAAGTTGCAGTAGTGGAGAACTACTAGCATCATTCAGTATTTGTCTTTGCAGATGCATCTTAGGTAAGACAGGTACTTTTTTTTTGGCTTTACCTGCATTAGGAAGATAATTTATACTGGCTTTTTGGAGCTTATTTGCTCTTGAAAAGTAGAAATAATTTGGACAATAGAATATGCATACTCTTAAAGAACCTGTATGGTCATAGGAAAAGTCCTTTCAAGAATGAACACTGGTCAAGTAAAATAGGAATTGTTCATGAAATGCCTGGCAGTTTCCCCAGGTGGTAACCTGATCAAAAGGGCCATACATATTTACTTTGGTCTGCCTAAGGTGCCTGATCAGTCCAGATCATAAAGTCCATTTGAGTGTCTTGGGACACGACTCAGACTGGGTGTTAGGCCTTTTTTATCTAAACACAGAATCATAGAATCTTAGGATCACAGAATAACTTGGATTATAAGGGACCTGTAAAGGCCATCTAGTTCAACCCCACTTCAGTGAGCATGGTCATCTTCAACTAGATCATTATCATCATGTAGTGGGTCTGGCTGAGCTGCTTTTCCCCACCCAGCCCTCATGCTGCAGCACTGGGCACACCCGTGTTGTGACTGCCAGTGCTCACACGGCACCAGAGGCTGGGGAGGCAAGATTGGGGAGAGGATACAGCTGACCTGAGCTGACCAGTGGGATATTCCATACCATATGACGTCAGCTCAATTATAAAGGGAGAGGGCAGGAGGATGATGAGGGGGCATTCTGCTTTGTCCTCCTAGTGGCTGCTATGTGTTCCTGGAGTCCTGCTTCCTGGACTCGGCCCGACATCGCCTGCGGACGGAAAGTAGAGAATAACATCTTATCTATCATAACCCACGCCCCTGTGCTTTGCGTCTTATTCTCTCCCTGGGTGCCGTGCTGAAAGGGTTCGGGGAGAGTGATAGAAGGGCTTGGTGGGCACTTGGTGCTGTGCCAAGGTCAACCCACCACACATCATCACATCTCTTACATCCTTGAGTGTAAAGAACTATGCACAAACCCTGTGGTGTTTAGAGTTAGAAAATATAACCAGTGGATAAATAATAAATGCATGAGTAAGACTGAGAAGATGGTTCTATGTACTCTCCCTCACTCTCCCTTCTCAGAGTAGTCAGTACTTGTGGAATCTCAAGGTAAGGTTGTAGTTTAAAGACATACATTGAATGGTGTTAAGGAAGAGTGGCTGAGCTATGCAGTGACTATTGCTGATTTCTAATTTATTTGAAAAGAACACATGGTAAAGTATTCTTATAAAAGAGGTGAATAGGTCAGTGACTGTTGCTGATCAGTTAAGACCACCTGACCACTGATCCCTAGATCCTTATCAGAATTTTGGGAGGTAGCATTATGAATCAAATAGGGATCACAGTATTCGTGCACCTTCTCTAGGGAAACTAAAAAAGAACATTTAATGTTTGTGCCATGTGTGTATTAGGAGGAAAAAAAAAGATAATGTAATGTTCTTGAACTCATACATGTTCACAGTCTTAGTGCAAAAAAAACCCTGATTCTTTTCAATATGGACAGGTCTACTGAAACAAAAAAACTATAGAAAAATCTTGATCAGTTACAATTTTTTAAAAACTTTATCTTGCCTTTCCTATATTGAAATTTTTACACACATTAAGTAGAAATCCGCCTATTTTGTGTGAAAATAGACCAGGCTGTGAATCAGGGAAGATGATCTATGGCCTAAGATTTTGAGCTGTAGTAGACTTGGTGGGCCTCAAAGGATAATAAGGAAGCTATCTTTCCTTCAATTAAAATTGTAGACCATGAGCAGAAAGGTATGTCTGCTGTCTGTGTCTGCATACTACGATGCCCTCTGTCAATGCAGTGTTAAGTTTTTCTTATGGGGTCATCAGTTTCCCAAAGAATCAATATGCACTGTTGTCGTGGTTTACTTTTGAAGAAGAAAATGGAAAGCACAAATGCTGACGCTATGACATATCATCAGTCCAGCAACACTCAGGGGACCTCTGCTCACCTTTTCTTGAAAGGAAAGGTGGCCTCAGGGAAAAGGGTGTAACTTCATTCCAACACAGGGTCTCCTCTCTGCACCACCTAGGGGTACACTGAGGCACTTTTTTCTCTCCATACTCATTTTCAAATACAGGAATCTGAGCTCTTTCCTTAATCTTTATTTAAAGAACAGATTATTTAGGCTCAGCTGGAAAGACCAGATTTTACCCTCCCCTTCCTTTCCTGGAACTCCCCCTCCATATCTGTTTCCTATCAACAGTGTACAGAGAACAAGAGTTTTGCGTCTTTGAGGGGGGCAGGATTCCATTCAAACTCCTCTGGGTTTGTACAGAGCCTGGTGTAATACTACAACAGAAGTCACTGAAGTCATCATGTACTCACTTCTAGAAACTCAGCAAAAGATGAAGGCTTTCTCCACGGGGAATAGAGTTCTCAAGATATGATTGAATTCCAGAACAGTGCCTCCATAATCTAAGCAAACTTTGGCTAAACCAGCTAGCATGAATTAAACTGTCAATGACTTAGTCTTTAATTCAGATTAGTGTCTCAAATTCTGCTGCGTTCTGATGCTCATTCAACTGTTTTATGTTATTTCAGCAACAGAAATCAGCATGCCAATATGTTTCATCACACCTCTTGTGAAATCATGGATTTGTTTAATAATTTCTTAGCCAGCTTGATTTGCCCCTTTTACAAGTCACCTCAGTGAGACAGCAGTAATCTGTAAGAGTTTGCAGTACAGCATCTCTAAGAAGAATTTTCGTTGCCTAAGGGAGCATCATGTGGTACAGAAGTCATGAGAAAAAACCAAAACTTTGAATGTTGTCTTCAGTTTGATTGCCATTTCAATAGCGCATACCGCAAAACATGGAAACCTAATATTTCTCCAATTTTCTATGGGACTTGCTTTCTCATTCCTTCTCACTGTTTTACCTCACAATTTAAGTCTATCAATTCCCTCTTTCAGGTTGTGAAAAATCCCTCTAGAATAAGCACCCCATGGAGCCAATTATTTGCATGGATTGAAATGAGGAATTTGTCAAACGTAACCCTTTTTTCCCATCCTTTAGCAGACAAGCTCCCACAAATATGTTTGTTGCTTAAAATTGCCTGTCAATGTAAAGAAATCTTGTTAACAAGAACTACTGGAAAGAGCCTTGTAATTTCTTAGCATAACAAGCTTTTGGATGTTGAGGTTGTGTGCCATATGTACTTTGAGTTCTGGTACAAGTTCTGTCTTATTCCTGAATCAAGTATTTCCCAGGACTTGCTCTCACATAGCAAAACAGTTAGTGCAATGCTATAAAAAGTGGTGGATGCAATAAAAATGACAATGCATAAAGGCAGCTTAGAGTTATATGGAACTGATTTATTGAACATAAATATAATTTTCCATACCATACATTTTACAATTCAACAGTTTTAGAAACTGCTTATACAGCAGTAAAAAATAAGAACATGGACAGCTTACTGAAATCAGACAAAATTTGTCAATGGCTTCAGTGGGAAGGTGCTGAGGCCTGTGATTGTTTTTTAACAGAAAAGCACATTCTAAAACGTGATGATTGCAAGTACTTGGCAAACTGAGTACATAATTTGCTGAGTGTGGAATTTGAAGTATACAAATTGTGTTCACAGAACGGGAAGCTGAGCTTTAGTCTAGATAAAATTGATAATCTTACAGGGAAGAAGTTTAAGATATATTTCTGTCTTCTACTTAAGACTACTTAAGATTAGTCCACATATTGTTTGCATACTGATTTAATTTTATGACAGTTTATGAACATATGATAAACTGGTCTGTCCACTTTTGTTTTAGTTAAGAGTGTAGGCATATTTGAATGATTTGCAGTGATTTAAGTGAACGAGGTTCTACAGTGCGGTTATTAAATCTGCTAAAAACTCCGAGTGTATAAACAAACTGTAGGATGCTGTTTGATCAATTGTCAGAATAGAGGGTAAATTCCTCTATTATTATTGGCAAAACATGAGCTGCATACTGTAATCTTTCAAGATAAAGTAAATACATTCTTTTGCAATTAGGCGTAGAACCAAATTGTAATTATAAAGGATTTGTAGTATTAATTTGTCATAGAATGTTAAATATTGCAGGAAGAATTTAGCCTACAAAGAGAAATACTCAATGAAGTCTAACACATTTTACACAGAAGTTTATGGACTGAAAAAAAGGTAAAACTTGCCAGTGCAAAAGATGCTCTTGTCCAATAATTGGTGACTCTTACTAAGTCTTTAAATTACAGGACAGGAGGTTTGTGTCTTAAACCTACCTTGTATGAACTAGTCTTCTCAGCTTTAAAAAAATACAAGCTGTGGGAAGGATGGAGAGGGGTGCTGACTGCATCTCAAGAGAATGACATACAATTCTTGGAACTTCCAGGGATGATGCATGCATCTCTGGGAAATATTTCCTTGTAAGAGCAATGAACAGGTTTGATTTCAGTGTAAACTACACACTGTCATCCCTGAATCTAGAGTTCCCTATTTGTTGTTTCACTTCAGGCACTTGAATTAGCCAGTTTTAGGTCAGCCCTACAAATGATATTCATTTTGTGCTTATCTTTGTTAAATTTATTAAAAATGAAATGCGCCTAGTTACTCAGCTGTCAAAATGGGGATTTGCATGAATAAAACATAAGTTATGTTTATCCTGATATTTGGCTTCTTCTCTGAAATTGAGAATTAGTGTAATAAAGAACAGAGGCTGTTTTTATCAGAGCTAAACCAAATCAGGACAGAAGTATATAGAGTTGTGATTACACATTTCAGTATTTGGCTTCAAATTTTGTGATTTAGAAATAGTCAAATAATGAAGGGCAAGGTGCTTATTGGTTGACATTCCTGGCATGTTCAGGAGATTGTCCATATAGAGAGGCTCTGAATTTGAAATGTTTTACCTCTATTATGTAAGGAGAGTGATGTTTAAGCAAAGGTTACCCTCTTTCATCCAATAGCTAGAGAGGAATGATTGTAGCAGTTAGGGAAAAAACAACCTTCCAAGTTTTTGGATAGTCCCATCTTCCTTGATTATGGGGCTTCTTGAAGTCGGTCTGAACTCTGCAGGTTGAAACAGAATTCCAGGAGTGTTCTATTACATCTAACTATTTTAATATTTTTTTTCTATTACTAGGTATTTTAGGGCAGTAGCAAACTGTGTACTGTGAGGAACTGTGACGACAGTCTCTTCAATAAAGTTTCATGGGCAGAAATTCTTTTGTGCGTAGCTTGGCTCAAGCAAAGCAGAATCTATAAGTTTTTATGTTGACTCTGTAGGATTACATGTAATAGAGTTACCTTCTCTATAATAGAATACTTACTTGCTCATATACCTCTGTGTGAATGCCAAAAGCAATTTCCCATTGTATTGAGTGCAGAAAATGCACAATTCTGCTTAATGCATAAAGTTTTGTTTTCTTTAAGGCCTAATTGCTTTGCATTCAAAAAAAATAATTGTTTTTCCTCTTTATTTTTCTTTTATTTCCTTATTTTTTAATGAGAAAATACCCTAAAAGAAAGATAAATAAAGTGGACATTATGATAAAATAAGCATAACCTTTAAAATACATAAGCCAGTAACATTCACATCAAAGACCTGAAAATAATATACAATTTAATTTTCTCAGTTCTCATTCAATGCGTCATTTGGCTTAATTATATGTATGTTAAAGTAGATAAATAACCTTGCTATGTGATGTTTTCCTGATCAGGAGCAATGCACATTTCCCATATCTATCTAAACCACATGCGTACACAATGTGTGTTTTGTGTATAAAATGCATATGCAGTATGTTTTGTATACACATATATACACAAATATGGTATGTCAGTCCCCACAGGCAGAAAGTGCAATAACTATAGATGGGCAAAGGGGCAAGCGAGAAGGCAAAGTAGAAGGCTAGGGGCAAGATAGTTATGGCATGTGTAGTTTATCCTAGGTGAGACCTAAAACTCATGTAGTATTTTATTTTTATTAAAAAAAAAATAACCAAAACACATACATTTGCTGCATTTTGGGGGAAGGATTTGCTTCTAGATACACGCACGGTGAATGCAGAAACAGTGAAGACACAAGCATTTTTACAGATCTTGGAAGTGGCTGTCAGACCTCACTGAAGATCAGTTAACGGTGCACTGTAAAATGACAGTCTTGTGAAAAACATGGGTGTTGAAACAGACAATTCTGAGGCATTTCTGATTAAAAATATGGTGTGAGTCATGCTATAGGGTTGCACTGACTAGTCAGTCAGATTGGTGTATAAATGCCAGCAGTCAGACAGTTAGTTGCTGTGGCAGTGGCTGTGTGAGACAAAATGCCAAATGGCACCTGGTCCTAATTTTCTGTGGCTTTCCATGGGTAGGTGAAGAGTCTTATTCTATTTCCCTTTTGCATTTTTCCAGTCATAGTTGCTGCCATTGTTTTCCTTTGAAAGCAGCCTGTACCTATCAAAACTTGATACAACCAATGAAAATGAATTTTCCATCTCTCTGTTAACATTATGAAGTCATGCAGAGTTATCGAGCCTTTTGCTTATTATTTCAGGGAAATATTTAATAAACTTTGGGCCTGCTTCAGGTTTCAGTGGCACTAAAGCTAACCAAACACAGGTAGAATCTGGAGACAGAAAATTTATCTCATGTGAAATGTTGAAATTAAAACATGGTCATATCAGACAGCAATCAACTCCATTGGCAATGTAGCCAGATATGTGAAACACAAGTTCAAGTTGTTTTCTGTCCTTCTTTCATACATCAACCCTTATGACCATTCTGAGTTTTTAACAATGAACTGCTGCCTTCAGTTGCCCACCTCATGCTGCTACTTGACATGCATAGAAGAGATAGCAGGATGGGTGTTGTCTCATTCTGTAGCTTGGTGTTTACTCCCAAGGTGGCTAACGTAAATGGAAATTGATAGCTGGTTGTGGGTATGTATGGGTGCAAATAAGGATGTCTGAGCAGGCAGCATGTATTGCACTTGCTTCTCCTGTGAGGACAGAAAGCTGGCATGGCTGGCAGTAAGATGGACAGCAGGAATTGTCCCCTCCACACTCATAAGTTAAACACAATAGACGCTGCAAGTCAGGATCATCAGTCCTACGACTGATGCGTAATGAGCTCTCTCCAAACTTAATTATATAAACAAAGTGCTTTTACTCATTATATAAACAGATGTTTTTACAATTACCAGGTAACTGTAAGAAAATCCTTCTCTGGGGTAAACAGTACCTTTTAGGCTCTAGGAGATTTAAATTCAAGTTCCTTGTTTCAGTTGGGTATGTTCTCATGAAATGCTTTTGTTCTAACAAAATGCATTGTTCCACTGAGACATTTCTGACTTACTCCAGTCATAATCCATTACATACAACTAAATTTATGAATAAAGACAAATAATCTTGCAGATTGTGTTCTCAAATCTGTAAAGCTTCAGAAGAGCTAGATTTTACAATATTTCTTTAATTTCTAGGAAAAATCACAGTAATACTGGATTATGATATACATCCAGTATTTCAATAATTTCAAAACTTCTTTCCCCCTTCTTTATCCCCAAAAGTAGACAAATTCTGAAATAGGAAGCATTTCTAAGTTGTCCGCGTCCAGAAAATTCCACATACATGAAGTGAGTGATGTAGACACTTGCGTTAGGCTTTGAAGTGACGTCTTTCAGAGGTCCTCATGGAGGCTACCCTAATCCTGAGTTAAATGGCAGGTTGATGGTGCAGTGTAAAATTCCTGCTGTTCATTAACTGAGTCAGTTGCATTGTATGGATGCAGATTCTGCCTCTATTTCTCTTGCCATTTTGCAGCCTATGGGGAGAGGTGTGAACAATTAGCTAATGAAGAGCACACTACGTCTAGACAGAGCTAACTGTTACCAGATGATCACTGTTTATATGTCAGTGAGCTGAGCAACACAAGCAACATAGATGAGCATCAGAAACAGATATCACTGGACTCCGAATTACTGTCCTCTTGTGATATTTGATTTTCTTGATTGTCAGAAGTACAGGTCACACTGAGTCCCAGCCCCATCATTTCTTCAAGTGACAGAGAGGTGTGATAATAAGACCTCTGAAATATTTACCTTCTGCACAGGGTTTCCTCCTCTGGGCTTGAATTGTAAAAATAGAAATAATGGTATGTATTGCTTTTCACTCATCAGAAATGAAAGGATCAAGGCCTAAATGTTGCACTGTCAGCACTGTAAGAAATCAGAGGTAGACTTGAAGATAGGTTCTAGCTTGGCACTCAGGAATCAACAAATCAGTTTCTGGCTTTGTCAAACATTTTCTGTTTGACCTTGGGCCGATTGTTTTGCTTCACTTTACAGATGAGAAAGCAAGGCACAACAAAGTGTGGATAAAGGTGCACTGTACAAGGACAGCTATGTGAAAAGTATTATGTTGCTGCAATCAGGGGAAGGACTTGCAGATAGTGCTGTCAGTGAACTTGGGTGTGGACTTTTGTAGTACATTTTCTTTTATATCATGATTTTGTGGAAGGTAGACACAAGCAGAATTGAAAGCTTAGGAGTAGCTGTCATTTCATCTATCTTGCTTCAGACAAGACTTAAGAGTTAGATTGTTTTGTGGTCCTCAAGTATAAAGCAATATTTTAGTAAATGGTAAATCTTATAACTGTAATGCTTAAGTTATACCAACTAATGGAAGCCATTAGGACAACTATCACCTAGTACTAGAGCTTTAGGTATAAGGAAGTAATTTATGGTTCTGTCTGTTTTAAAATTAAATAGGAATGTTTTTAAAGGTGTTACTATTAGGAAACATTTTCGTTTTTCTTTCTATCTATAAACAGATGCTTATTCATATTATGCCAGATTTACTAGCTAAGGCTGCTCTTCACCAGCAGTGCATAAATCCCTCTTGACTGATTGACAAAGCACAACAAATAAGCTGGCATAAAATGTGGGCCTTGCTTGCTGTCTTTGAAGTCATTTTATACTCCTGTTCCTGCAATATTCCTTTTGACTTTGGTGGTCCAAAATAATTTTTTAAGATCTGTTTGCAAGAAGAAATTCTGAGGGATCATACTTTCTTCTGAGAATTGAATGTAACCTGCCTCCTGTACAATATAAAGCAAAACTCTCAAAGCCAAGAAGGGACTGAGCACACCCTGTCTGTTTTGTGGTCAGTACTTCCTTGAATAAATTACATTGAAGATACAAAGAAGAAGGAAATGGTATGACTTTGCTAATGTGATGCTGCATTGTCTATGTAGTTTTTTCAGTAGCTGTCTATCCAGCTCTTCTGGCTATATCCTTGCCTGGTAGTGATCTGGAAAATGTTGCAACAAAACACTACATCATAAATACTTAACAGATTGATGACTGAAAATTATCACCTCTCTAGGGATGGTGTTTATTATATTGTCAGTTGTCTGTAAGAAATGGTGACATTGGTAGGTGTGGTACTGTAAATCCAACACCATGGAACCCTTGTGGATAAGCCTTGGAAATGGAATTGTAAAATCCCCTTCCCCCTTGGGGTGATCTTTCCCCCTAAGAACTGTCATGTTTCCATTCATTACTGGAACTTGTAATTTGGTCATAAAGGATATAGGTATGAAGTCTACCACTGTCCCTTTTAAACAGAATGGAATTCAGTCACAGTTTTGGGCTAAAAAAATTGTTTGTATATTTACAGATGTCTGCATCCTAAGTCTTCACCATTTGCTGTTTTTATAGCTGTGTAAGGAAGAAAAGTCACTCTTAGGCCACGATCCACAGGATTTGATTCACACCTTTGTATTAGCGTGAGACAAATAATTAAATACTATGTTTATTGACTGTGATGGAAACAAAAGGCTAGGTGCAGATGGTGACACTGAAAATCTCCTTTAGATTACATTAATGTGACTCAAAATGTTTTAGTAATTCTGTAGAGTTTGGGAATCATGAGAGTTATGCCTCCTTTTTAGGTCAATGGAGCTTTCAGATTCTTCTCCAAAGGGCACAGTCAAAACTGAAGTAAAAGACTTGTGTTTGAATGGGTGGACCTCTCTCCTGCTTGCTGTGCAAGGTGAGGAATTCCACTCTACATTCTCACTCTCTCCGTGAGAGCATTCGAGGAGTTGACACTAAATCCCTTCTGAAGATCAGGCTGTTTGTTAGACAAATCTCTGCTTTGACTTAGGGGAACTGGTTTTTTTGAACGTTGCCAATTTTGCAGATTGCAATGGGGTAGAAAGAGGCCAACTACAGTTCAATAGGAAATGAGTGGAATGCCACTGGATTCACTTGAGCAAGGATCCTTTAGAGACATTTAATCACAACAAATTTCTTTTCAGTGTCATCAAGGCTGATAAACTTCATGAGAAGGCCAACCCATTTATCTCTGCTATTAAAAGCTTGAGATTTGGAGAGGACTAAGTGAAGGAAGCCTTCATTATTTGTATTTATACAGCATACTTACTGAACTATTTTTAGCTTTCACGCTGTATTCTTAACACATTTAAAATATAGAAGTGGAAACTGGGAATAACTTGCCTGTGAACTACATGCCTGTGGGGTATAAGTAAAATGCCTTCTTTGATCTAACAATGCAGTGAATTTGTGTCATGGACCACACACTTGAAACAAGGCAAGCAGTGGAAAGATAGAGGGAAGGGTTCAAGCGGTAATGCTAAGGTCCATATACACCCTGTTTTTTCCTCTCCACTCTGCCCTAAGATTAAAAGGCAATTGCTGGAATATTTAGAAGAGTTCTGCATTGCTGCAGAGCTTAGCAAGACTTTGAACTGAGAATCAATGTACACTAGTGGAAAATAAAATTATTCTTTATTGCTTTACTGGTGTCTGTGTTTTGACAATTTTGTTGTCTTTCCTTAAGTGCTCTGTGTTCAGAGGTGGTAGAAATCAGTTCATTAGGTGACCTGTTTAAGTGGATTGCTTTCCATTTTTCCTAGCTGACAGTGTAATGGGTTGCAGGACTTTCAGTCTATATATGATGTGGTTTTAGGAAGCTTCTTTGTTGTCTTTTTTTTTTTTTTTTTTCCCTTTATATGCTAACCTTATTTGTCACAGAATAAAAGTATAGGTCTGTGGTTATGCAGTGTGTGCATATTCTTTAAATATGTTTGCATTAAGATACCCAGAACTGAATTCAACCCTGATAATACTATCAGTGATTTTTCTGAGGTTACATGAGGGCTGGGTTTGCCCCTGTGAATGTCAGATGATAGTTTTCATCATGGGAAGAATCTGAATAAATGTGTGTCTCTTATTTGGGATATCCTGCCTTCCCCCTCTAAGAGATGAAAACATTGTCCTAATAGTGATTTCATCATGCTGTTTCCCACTAGATACAAGCATTACCTTGCCGACATGAAATATTGGGTGTTTTTTCATAATAAATGAAGCATAACTAAAACAAAGCATCCTTACGCTAGAAGGCAAACAGAGGAGAATATTAAAAGTGCTTTAACTGTGATCAGTGCAATTCTTAGCTGTCCCAAAGTGACATATGCTCACTAGTCTGATTAATTTTTTATGGTAGTTATGCTCCTGAACCACTTAGTGTTTTTGGAAATCCAACCTACTCCCAAATGCAAGTACATGGAAATAAGAACTCTGCCCTACTAACTGCAGTAAATTAAAATCAGGTGTCTAAAGATAGCCTATAGCTGTCTGCCTTGCCTGTCTTCTGGGTGGTGTTGCCCATGAGTTAGGGATCTCCTGTAAAGGAGCATTTGAATTGCCACAGTGATTTGTGCGACACAGTAAGAAAAACTGAAATAAGAGACATTTTACCTTACATGACCAGCTGAAAACAGAAGCTGAGTTGTGAGCAACTTAGATAATGCTGTCCTGAGGCTAGCAATGTCCTCCACAGGGGTGGGCAGCTCAGGGACTGCTCAGCCATCCAACTTTAAAATGCCACCACAAGTCTGTCAGAAGCTCTAGATGACTAAGAATAGCCCTAGACATACAATGATTACTATTCATTGGAGAAGCCACCATCTTAGCAGAAAGCTTGGTCCTGGTCTCTTGCTCCCTTGCTGACAACAATAGAGGAATTTTGCCCGAATAAGGACACCATGGTTGTGTCTGAGGAAGATGACATAGAAAAAAAGTGTCAGAGATTTGTTAACAGCTTTTGAACTTTTTGAGCAAAAGTCTCATGTAATCTGAAACAATGAGCATAGACAATACCAAATACTGACTCTCCCACCTTGACAAAGTGATTGGTATTAGGACATTAAAATTACCTCCATCTCACCAAACTCTCATTCTAGTCCTTTCCTAATGCAAGAGATCCCAAAAACCTCTGTGGCCAGTTAGTAAATCTGTTCAGGAGGGTAGTGTTATAAGAAAGGCAAGACCAGCAATATGTCTATTTTGAGAGCTGTGTTGTGGAGGCTTAAACTGGTACCAAGTGCTACAGCTCTGGGACCACCAGCCTGTGTCTATGAAAACTGATGTGAAATCTAGGGCCTGGGCCTTACAGCATTTGCCTAAGCAGAAGTGTGTAGGTAAGATAATAGCCCAGTCTTTCCACCCTGATAGCAACCCTTGTCCTCTGCCAGACACAGGGAGTGGATGCACTATCTCCAGAGACGAGGGAAAAAAAGAAGAAGAAAGGAAATGTCAGACTTTAATCTATTTCTTTGGTTCATTTGGAGTTGGGGAAGGAAGGAAGAAAGGAAGGAAGGAAGGAAGGAAGGAAGGAAGGAAGGAAGGAAGGAAG
>JANVCC010000018.1:50761099-50785989 GCA_025345505.1 Todiramphus chloris collaris | reverse complement strand
GGAAGGAAGGAAGGAAGGAAGGAAGGAAGGAAGGAAGGAAGGAAGGAGGGAAAATTCTCCAAACCTCCAACTTTCATTAAGCATGAGTAATAAGGAAAATTTTATCAAACAGTGATCTGTTTTGTTTCTGGTAGACATATGCTTTCAATCATTCGTTCTTTGTCTTTTAAGTATATCCTAACAGAGGAAAAAAGTGAAGGAGAGAACTTTACAGTGTGAGTCCCATAGCCTGAAAACATCAGTATTTTTAAGAGTCTGGGGAAGACCTTGTAAAAATATTTTCATTTATATTTCAGAAGAATTCAAAATCATCACTTCAAATCAACTTCATATGTTATTTTGCAAAACTGATTATTGGTAGAGAAAAATGAAACATTACAAGATTGAGTAGGGTCAGCTCAAGTCCAAATTATAGGCAAGGAAAACGTGGATTTAACAGGGAACTAAAACAGATGGAGTGTTCCTTTCTTCTCTCAGTAGCACAACTCAACATACAAGTGTGTTCCCCCAGAGCAGATCAGTGTGTGGCTCACCAGTCTCATCATACTCTCATTCTGTGTTAATAAACACAGTTGTTGCAGATCCATAGCGCTGTCAGATCCTTACAGCCAGGAAAGACACTGTGAAAAGTGGTTTGAATACTGGCTCATTGACTGCATTCACTCAAGCCCTGGACTGTTGCTAGTTTGAATGAAGGCCACTAAAAGCAAGCACAAATGAGATGGTCTGTCCCTTCAGTTCTTTCCAAGCTTGAGACACATTGCCATATTTTTCTAGATATATTTTTAGACTTTTTTCTCAAACTATTTTTCTCACTGAAAAAGTATGAAATTGTAAAAAGGTTGGCATTAGCAAGTAATGGTTTTATTTTTCACAGTTCATGAAGACTTTTGATTATAAGTCAATTAATGTCAGTGAGTTTTTAACAGGTACTTGTTCTAATATTTTTATAAAACACCAATCTTTGAAGTCTGTTTTGTCCTTTTGGTTCCAATATAGATTTTACTTTTTGAAATCTTGCAAACTTCCACAGGAAAAAAATATTTCTTCAGCAAACCTACCTAACAGCTGCTTAAAAAGATGAAGTTAAAGGAAATAGAAAATTCTGTACCTTTTATGACTGATAACACAGATGTGCTACATGAACAAATGCAATAGATGTGTTATACCTCCCTCTGAGGGCCAAAGCTGCTAATTTGTCTGTATCTCTAGCATATTATTAGAACTTAATTACTATTGAAGATTTGTTTTCTAGGGAAGCAGTTGTACAAGCTCCTATAAGCTATATATGAACACCAAAAAGGCACAAAGACTGGATTAGGGCTCTGGAAACCAGAAGCTAAAAGCAATGAGAAAATACAGGTCTAAAAAAATTTTTTTCGGTTTTAATGGAATTCGGTAATGGTACTGAGACAAAGTCACACTGTCCCTCTTCTTTTATCTTGTTTGTATAGAAAGATGACTTTTGAAACATCTTTAGCCTTTGAGGCAAAAGTAGATATCACTTCTGACACTTAACACAATATTCAGGCTAAACACCTAAAATCAGGGTCAACCAAAAATCACAGAGAAATCAAAAGTCAGAGAAGCTTTTGTATACATTTGTCTTCTAGTATAGGAGGCCATCAGCTGGGAAAAAGTTTATTTGGGTTTTTTTTGGCTTCCTCAGTCAGCCTAAAGCCTAGAATCAGAGTCAACCTTAGAATCTCTTGAGTCAGCCTTAGAATTACATTCGGGGTCTGAAAGCCTCTGTAAGAAGACTGAAATGAAACATGAGGTTTGAAATAAAAAGGTAGAAACACAGTGCTTCTATTGCTCTTTGTTAACATGATTTTCATATAATTAAAGCTGCAGGTGTACTTTTGATTATGAAGGTATTCTGGTGTGTAGTTCTGTGTAAATAATATGTTTGCAGAGCTTGCTGGCAGATTGTTCATTATGAGCTCATTTATTTGAATTCCCCTGTGCAAATAGGAAAACACAAGCCAAATTCTGGGCTAGCTTTCCTTGTCTTGTGAGAAAACACAGGGATGGAGGAGGTGTTTTGCTGGGGAGGACACAGTTCCCCTGCTTTCCCTCCAATATGTCAGAGATTTGAACATCTCCAGCTAAGCAATACTTGGGAACTATTAAAGGAGCCATGCACATGCACCTCAAGTTCTCTGTTTCCTAAAACCCAGTACAGCTATGTTTCCCCTAAACATTGAGTCCAGTCGTTTATATTATGTAAATTATGAATAATTACAAAGTCTGTGGGTTTGATCTAAAATAGCATCTGACTCCTTCAGTATTATTCCACTTAATCAAAGATACTTAAATATTTCAGATGGAAGAGAGGAAAAAACAAGGAGAAAGTTCCACAAGTATGGTGCTTGGTTAGTCAGATTTATTTACATTTTCCTGCAAAGCTTGCACATTTTGCTGTAGCAGTGACTTAATTTCAGCCTCTATCAGTACATGTGCTCGAAGGCTCCATCATGTGTGGTGTGCCATGGCATGGTGTTTTGCATAATACCCAACACATGTCAGTCAGTCCTTTGGATCCTCTGACCTTTTAATAAGCTAAACACTAGCAGCTCATAATTTCAGTTGTCTGGATTCAAGTATTGAAGACCTGAAGGTTCCATACATCCATATTTAATCTCAGCAGAAGTACATTTTTTGCCCTTTACATCCTTTCCTTCTTTCCTCTGTCCCAAAAAGGCGTATGTAAATTGATGTGAGAAAGAATAGTACCTCTATTATCTAGATTCAGATATTTTGACTGCTGATTCTGCTAGCCTACTTGAGGAGACTCCTTTCAATGTCAGTTTTCAAACCCAGTTTTAAAGTAACCCACAATTCTGTTCCTAAGACACTACTAAGAGTTGACCCATTTAAAGACCTGCATATCAGGACCATGAGCGCAAATTATCTTTTGGAAGGCACTGATGAAATTCTTTTTCCATTGTCATTAGATACTGGCTTTTTGACAACCAGTTAATCATGGAAATAATCTTTCAAATATGCGTTAAACCACAGCTATGCCTAATCATCCCATTAAACGTCATCAGGTCATTCTTTGCAAAGATAAACAGCTTAAGGAGCATTCTTCCTTTGATCATGTTATCCCCTGATGCTTTTGAAAGGAGGGTGAATGCAGCCTCCAGATTTCATCAGACCAAATCTTCAATGAGCTTCTGCATTGTGATTGCAGAGGTGATTGGGATGTGCAGCTCTTCAGCACTGCAGACTGAAATGTGTGTATGAAAGTTAACATATGACAGCCTGTGCTATAATGAATCTAAATGTTGATCTTCCATCTCCTGTGTGGAGGGGATACTGGAGCACATAAGTGAGGAAGTGGATCCCATTATGGCAATAGGTATACATCTAAGTTATTAGGAATTACTTCAGCCAACACTAACATCATAAATAAAACTGGCGTTTTCCTCAGGAGTATGTGTAGACTGAAGCAAGTTCCATCTCCAATGTCTGAGGGATTGTCCTGCCTTATAGCACAGTAGGGTGATCTGCAGTGGCCACTCCCTTCAAAGCAAGGTGGTTTAGTCCTTCTCAGTCAGTCACTGGGGCACACGCTTCTCTTTCTAGTGACTGTAAGGAGACAACACACACAAGTGAGGCACACTCAAACCCCTTCCTGGGCCATGGCACCATGGCATATAAATCAGGCTGGGGAAAAACAGTGCCTCGTCCTCTTTTCCATTATTCAGGTGTGGTGAGAGTTCAGGGAATGTGATCTTGTAAATTTCTCAAAAAATCTTAATGCTTGTTTTCCAAAACATTTCTTTTTTCAGGGTCTGAAATGGGAGAAGGGTTCATCAGACTGCCACTTTCTGTAAGTGGGACTCATAGAAGCTGAGGGGTTGTTTGTAAACTGTTTTTTGCATCAAAAGACAGCCCTGGTCTGTGCTGTGAAGAGAAATGGGGAAAATTGGGTCTTTGGTGCAGAAATGTATGTCAAGGTAAACCATACTAGCTACCTCAGTGTACGGAATGTAAGCTTGCATTCTTTATTGATAAGATACAGAATAGTATGTAGACCAGCTTTAAGGCTGTGAGGAGGAACACAAAACAGAGCCAAGATGATGACAGAAGTTATTGCAACTCCGATAGCCCCACTTAGCGTGTGCACTGTAAATGCAGGCATTTTCATACACTGATGTTGAAAGGATATTACTTCTGGCCACTGCAGAACGCCTGTCTATACTTTTGACACACATTTTTAGAAGAATGGTCCTTGCAGGTCACTGTGATACAGACTGAGTATGCCATCAGAGGCAAAGCTCCAACTGACAGGCAAAGTCTAATCTGCCACACAGGTACCAGTTGCATATTACCCAGTGATGGACGTCTAGCAGCTTGGTGGGTAATATCTATCACCAGTGTGTCAGTGTGTCAAGGGAAGGCAGTTGCTGTAGAGATTTCAGAACTGAAAGTACAGCTGTCCACCTGCTTTGCTTGCAGTTACTTTATTGATGTGCATGTATGAGATCAAAGGTCTGATCCTTGCATCTTTTTACATTATATTTATTATTTTATAGTCCTGCTTGGCAGATTTTAAGAGTAGATGGCAGTAAGCTAATTAGACTCCCTGCTTCAGCAGGGATTTTGAAGTAAGAGAATTTTTCTCAGTGTATTCCAAAGCATTAAATGACAGTATGGCATAGTGAAAGCTGGAACTGGACTGGGCAAACTAGCCTTTTTCATTAGCTATCAGTTTTTCATTGCTGTTCATTCAAACTTTTTAAGCATTGGATTAAAAATTGTTTGTTTGAATAACCTGAGTGACATGTCAAGTGTGGTATCAGCTAAGGTGCACTAGGAGAAGCATGTGTTATGAATATCTGGGCCAGTAAAGTCTAACTATAGGAGCCAGTGCTTGTCTTGACTTCATCCAGCTACACTCCTTGGAGAACACCTGTGACACTGTGTGTTACCTTGTAGAGTTGTATCTTGAAGGAAGATGACACTCTGCCTTCCAAGAGCAGCTGTTTCCTTCTCTGCTCCTGCAGCAGGAAGCCTTGCCTTTTGTGGTCGCCTAATATGTTTGTATGATGGCATTATTAGAAAGATGCAGGTTCCCTACTGCTCAGTATAGAAAAAAAACCCTCTCTGCTTATGTTTTCCTGTTTTCCCTTCAGAGCCTTTTCAATCAATATAAGTGGAGGTTGCTGCTTAAATGATAGCCTACCTTCCCCTTCTTCTAGATCTGGCCATGCATGTCTGCTAACACAGTTACAGCAATGCTAATGAACATGTGGTTGGGCCATGATCTGGGCCAAGGAAAAGACCCCAGTAAGAATTAATCTGTTTTTAAAAAAAGGAAATCTTTTTGAAGCTGCAGCCTCAGGAGCTATAAGTTGACACCTCTCACCTTGTTGGATTCCGGAATGTGCAATTTCACAGTAAGGAAAATTGCTTTTTGCCTTTCATTGCTAGGCATTTATTAAATTCCAGGTATGCAAAGTGATACTAGCAATGGTTTAACTCAAAAATGTGTCACAAATACATCCAGCACAGGAGTGGAATATCTTTATGTGAGATGAAATGCATCAGCATGTGAGAAAGGAAGAAATGCATTTTGGAAGTAACAAATTGCAAGTTGCAATAGGTAGAATCATTGTCAATAGCACTGTATCATCTTAGGAAAAATAATGCTAACATTACTTCAAATCATGCTAAAGTTCCATCTGGTTCTATATCTTATCAGTTGCCTTAAATCAATCTCAGAGAAATAGCCTAGCAGACTAGAATTTTTTGTATGTTATTTATTGCACACCATACCTCATTACATTCTCCTATCTTCCTCCAATCTGTGTTTTGGGCTCCCTGAGCAGTAAATAACGTTGTATCTTCAAGTTTAGTAAACCACTTTTCCATGGATTTGTTTAATAGCATCCAATGCTTCTCTTAGACTATTGACATCTAAACACACTGTAGCAATAGGTTCTATTATGTCAACTTCTAATACATAAAAACAAAGGTGTTTTGCTTCTTCAAACATGTCGTCTTGATTTCATTGGGTTTAACCTAGTTCTTGTTTTATTAAAAATTGTGAATAAACATTCTAATTAATTTTGTCTAAACCATTTGTATATTTATGAAGCTCTGACAATTCTCTTCTCAATCACTTCTTTGCAAAGATGAAGAATTTCAGCCTGTGTAAGTTTTCCTCAGACAGATGTCGCAGGTCATTTCTGTATCTCATTTTCATGATGACATATTTTGTGCATCACCTAGGTTTAACAGAGTCCGGGTGCCATTTTGACTCCTGCTCACTGCCTTACTGATGTTGTGCTTTTAATGGGGACTTTTGAATTTCATCCCTAAGCAGAGACAGCGAGTGGGAATCTGGTCACTGTGTGTAGTCAGTGTGCTTTTGTCCTCTGCCAGTCACTGCGTATTTATGAACACGGACTTTTGTTTGCCATTTTGTTGCCTGTGACCCTGTACAGTTTTGTATCACAGCTATGCAGTAGTGGTACAAATATGCACAATTTTTTTATACCATGGATAACATTATCATTAACAAGCTTTTCCACATCTGCTTTTACCATTTCCAGTCTCTGTGTGCAATCCTTGGAAGATTCTATCTGCTATGAAAACCGTCACCATTTGTTATCCCTAGTTTCCTTTCATATCTTTATCTTATGAAAACTTTTTTTTTTTTTAAACCTATGGTAAAGACGTCTGTTAAAGGGGAACCTTTGGGGAACCTTTAGCAAAGTTGTAGTCAACCCTGCCTGCTCCTGACTTCCTTCAGTGGGACAGATCCTGCCTGCTGGACCCTGCCCTGGGGTGGGGGATGGACTGCCCCCAGCCCTGGGGACAACAGCACTTGTCACTTCACATAACTTTGTCCAGTATAATTTCCTCTTACAAAGGCTGGATAGATTTACTCTATTATTTCATTACTTACAAATGCTGTTCTTACTATGATAGGCCAGTTTACCTAGTATGTAAATCAGTCTCATTTGTTAGGTTTTTTTTTTTTTTTTCTGGAGCCTACCACAGTCTTGAAACAAAACTCTAAAAGCTTTTAAAATAAAACCTCTCAAGTGTGAGGACCAGGTTTAGTGATAAAGATACACACCACAGTTAATAGCCAGGATATTCATAGCTGAGATTATTCTAGGACAGCTGGGACAATGTTATCTGTGATTTTGATTTTATTTACTTTTTAAAGAGATAATATTTTAATTTTAAACAACTTTCTCAAACTTCCTTCTAGCAGAAACCTTGCAAATATTTCTAGCAAATAGTGATGCAAATCAATCAATCTTTTATTATGTGGCTTCATAGAGTACCCTTGTATTTCAGTCACCTGTGAGCTCTGAAGACTCACTTCCTACTTGCTTTGTGTTTTTGGAAAAATTACAGCTTCTACGTGACTAGCTCTTTCTTAGAATCTCTTCTGGCATTGCTTTATACTTTTACAAACCTTTTTATTCTTCTCAGTTTTCCATTTCTTTCACAAAGTTCTATATTGGAAAGATATTGTGATGCTTTTAATAGCTTCTTGTACTCTTCCTTTTAATTATGATAACTTTTTAAAAAGTTTTTACAGTCTTTTTATTGTGGTATACATTTCCTCTGAACATCTCATTTTTATTTTATAAACTGTCTCCATGGGAACTGTAAGCATTTTTATCGTTTTAGCTGCTCCTTTTAATTTAACAAGCTTCCTGATTTTTAGTGATTTTTTTTTTTTTTTTCTTAAAGAAAGAAGGTTATTCAGTTTCAGGGTTTGAAGCTTTTTTTTTTTGTTTTTTGGTTTTTTTTTTTGTGTGTGTTTTGTTTTTTTTCTAGCAAGAATGCTGAATCTGAGCATACTGAATACAGTCATACAGAGAAAAACATAACCTGGACACCATTCACTACTAAAATAAGGGTATTTTATTCTCTTGTGGCTTTACCAATTAGTTTCTTCAATAAGAAGTTTGTTCGAGAGTCTAAAATTTTTATTTTCTGCATCACACCCTATCATGACATCTGAAGTCTCTCTCTGTTATATCCCATCCTGCTCAGTCACTGTCACAGGTCTGATGTATATATTTCAATGTCAATATAGAACTTTAATGTATAGGTATATAGGTACTACTTAGACTTGTCAATAAATTTAATTTATTGACTTTCATCTCTTTGAACACAGTACTCTGCACAAGTGCACAGTACTTTATAATCTGTGCGCTGTGTTATCCTTATTATCAGCGTTTCACAGGTTGTCTTGCTTCTACTGTTTCCGAATGCCTATTATATCAAAACAGATGTATGAATTTACTTGCTTTTGCATTTGTTTAAAAACACTCACCTAGCCTTTTCTCAGCTGCTGCAAGTCAGCTAACTCCTGCAAGAAGCACATTTGTGGATACTGTTGTCTTATGCACCTATTAGCTTTCCCTTCCCCTGTAGCTTAAAAAACACCTTGTAACCTTTCACATTTCAGGCAACTCTGGTTCCAGGCTGTTTTGCAGTTATATTTTATTTGAACACTGGGAGTCTGCATTATGATGCCTTCTCATCCTTGGGACTTGCCTCTTGCCCTCAGCATCAACACTGTTTAGGTGAGAGCTTTGTGCAAGTACAAGCATGGGTTTCCAAGCCTTTTGACCATGGAAGACTCATTCAGAGAAGATAGACAGCACTTGATAGGGACCTCAGCCCTGTAACAGCACTAAGCCTCTCTCTGCCTGTTGATGACAGCTTCAGCCTAATTGAAAGCTAAGTTTTCTATGCGCTGCTATTAAACAGATGCTGTTTTCCAGTGGGACTGCAGTTGCCTGGCATGTCAAATCATTCCTTTACAACAGAGCTTATCATTGTGTCGCCTATACAGCCCCACTGATCCTTTCCAAAAGTCCTTTTAGCACACGTGCAGACTTATTTTCATCCGCTGATGTGCTGAGCGCAGTAATTGCTGGAGACCAAGTGCAACTTGCTCTCCCCTCCAGTCTGCCTAGAACGCTCTGATAGGCATATCGGGCAGCTGGGTCATGGTATATGTATCTGGGTGAGGGCAGTTCCTGGGTGTTTTATTTATTTGATATTTTTGGTGGGACTTTAGAAATGGCTGAAGGAGAAGTGACAAATTGTTACTGTTTTCACTGCCTCAGCTGCTTCTGGGGGCTTATGCAGCTGCACAGCTGGATGTCCAGAGGATGAAATGGAAGCTGTGCTCTTGGCTTCCATCCAACTGGCTCCAAAGGCACTTGAGAAACTTCCATGTGACAGTTAATGTAGCACCTGCTCAACAAACAAAAACCAAGTTTCCCCTCCTCCATTATACTGTACATCTGTTATTTTGCTGACATGGAAACTAGTGTAACAATTAGATTCGTTACTTGCCCTCTAAGTTGATTCCTGATAAGCTGAAAAGACCTTAGTGTGTTCGCTTAGTAATTGTTTAGGCTGCAGCACAAATTAAGAAATTCTCTCTCCAATGAGATTTGTTCTACACTGCAATTGCACTTGCATGTCTATGTTTACACTCAAGGTGAGACTGAGAGGCAACATTTTCTTCTGTCCAAATACAGACTCCAGGTCTCAGGAGAGGCATGTTTGCACTTGGAACTCAGGTTCCAGGTCTAATTAGAGATCAGAAAGAGCAAATATGCAAATGCCTGAAGAAGATAACCACGTCAGAAATGGTACTGTTATACACATCTAAACACCTCACCTGTCTTCTGCTCTTTAAACCTTCTCTGTTGGGACTTCATGGGACATTCCAAGTATCCCAGCGGTTTCAGACAGCTGCTATTAACAAAATAGTCTTCCAGATAAAAGTTTCCTTTTTCTCCATAAACTTGGAATTTCTCCTTTCAGAAAATCACACTAGTTCAAGGTCAGGACAGGGAACAATCATTCTTGAAGGAGTGACAAGGTTAAACCCCTCTCCCACTCCTGAGCTCTCCCACAGCTGTTATTTACTACTGCTGTGTGACTTTCAGTAACCTGCCCTGCAAAGACTTGGATTCTACAGGGTTATTCATGTGCTGAAGACAAGTATTAGACTAAAGTGAAAACTATGTGGTTGATTACTGAAACCTATGTCTCTTTCTGACCTCATTTTCACTTGTTTTGTATTTTTGTTCCATGTTTTAGACCTCCTGCTATTCAGACCTCTCCTTAGCTTTGGAATTAATAAGGATCAGATAATAACCTGGAGTACAGATCTGAAGAATGCTGCATTTGGGGAGATTTTAATTCCCAATATAAGCACTGAGCTCTGTATGGTCCCCTAGAATGTACATTGCTCTGAAGCTGATATTTTGCAGCAACCAAATGCAGGATCTCCTGTTTTTCATGTCAAGAAAGATACAGAGTACAATCAATTTGTCTTTAATTTCTTCTCTTACATTATGTGGTTTATCTTGGTATAAAATGTCCTTTTTATTCTGTGTGCTCATCAGGAAATTATCACAGCAATACTTTCAAAAGGCAAACAAACTCATTATGAGGTCAACTTTTTTTGATATATCAAACAAAAGAAATTCCTAAAGACTCTTCTGTGCCTGGAAATTAATAGAATACCTTAAAGTCAGTTATACCAAAACCAGAGCTCTTCACTAAGCATAAAACTTTTCTCCTTGGAAACACTCAGTAATGCAGAACGGGGCTGAGCAAGAACAGCTCTGTATTTTACACTAAGCTTCGACTCAGATATCAGCATTGTTTAGTTTTCTTACCTATTTTTGTCCTGGCTGCCCTGAAATAAAAGTTGTAGTGAGACTTTTCTTACTGCTCAGAAAACTGCCTCCATGAAACCACTTACTGAGAAGGTAAGAAAGTCTTGATGCAGTCTTAACAGCTGGTAAACAAAGAATGTAACTGCACCTCTGGAAGCCTTCATGTGTAATGGTCAGCTCCAGCACATTCCCTTTTGTTAGAAAACCTGAGGCCTGGTTGTTATGAAATTTTGGGCACCCTATTTTGACATTTAAACTATTTTGGCTTTTTGGAAGACAGAAATTAACTTAGAGCAAAGATAAACTGTATTTATTGTGGTTTTTTAAGAGATATAATGGTGTGATCACAATGGCTTTAAAGCAGGAAGGGTCCTATGTTGTTCTCTGTCATGCAGGGGTATGCAACAGGTGAAAGAGAGGGCACTTTTTCATAGAATCATAGAATGGTTTGGATTGGAAGGGACCATAAAGATCATTTAGTTCCAAACCACTTACAATGGCCAGGGACACCTTCCACTAGATCAGCTTGCTCAAAGACCCATCCAACATTGCCTTGAACCCCTTCCAGGCATAAGGTATCCACAGCCTCTCTAAGCAACCTTTTTCAGGGTCTCACCACCCTAACAGTGAAGAACTTCTTCCTTGCGTCTAATATAAATCTACGCTGTTTCGGTTTAAAGCCATTATCCCTTGTCTTATCACTACACTCCCTGATAAACAGTCCCTCACCATCTTTCCTCTAGGCCTTCTTTACGTGCTATAAGAATACTATAAGGTCACCTCAGAGCCCTCTTCTCACCAGGCTGAACAACCCCAATTCTTTCAGCCTGCCATCACAGAAGAAATGTTCTGGCCCCTTGTTCATCTGTGTGGTGCTCCTCTTGACTCACTCTAACAGTTCCATGTCATTTTTATGTTAGGGGCCCCATAGCTGAAGGCAGAAGTCCAGGTTGGGTCTTGTGAGAGTGGAGCAGAGGGGGAGAATTACCTCCCTTGACCTGCTGGCCATACTTTTGATGCATTCTGGGATGCAATTGTCTTTCTGGGCTGCAATTGTCTTTCTGGGCTGTACTTGCACTGTGCTGCTCATATTTAGTTTTTTGTTCACCAACACTCCCAAGTCCTTCTCCTCAGGGCTGCTCTAAATCCATTCATTGCCCACACTTTATTTGTGCTTGGGATTGTCCTGATCCAGGTGCACAATCTTGCACTTGGTCTTGTTGAACTCATGAGGTTTGCACAAGCCCATCTCTCAAGCCTGTCAAGGTCTCTCTGGATGGCTTTGTGGATCAAAGAGGAATAGTTCAGGGGACAACAAGCCTGGAAGGTGTCTGTTCAGGCAACTTGTGAGCAGCTGCTGAGGAAAGAATCAGATAAGGCAGGTATTATAGAATTATGCAGCCCCACCTAATCTTCAGGGCATCGGTCCAGCCCCAGTGGGACAGTAAAAAATCTCTGTGAGTGCTTTAGTTAGATCACAGCACAAAACTGCAATTTAGTGACTCTTGCTAATTAGGATTCTGTGTAATCCAGCTACTGTGTGTTTTTTTCCCCTCTCTACCAATAACACCGGTCTGCTAAAAAAGGATTTTTTTTTCCATAAAAACTTTCCTTTTGGAAGAAGGATTGTTGAAGAGGTACCCTCCCCATATATTCATGCCACTTGTGTAATGATGTCCGACTAAGCTGGAAACATTATTTTCCATTCTTTCCATAGCTATTTTTGCTACTGAGTGTAATAGCAGAGCACGAGCCATCTATCTTACAGCAGGAATTTGTTTTTATTTGGGATATGGGGCTTAGTTATTCAAAAGAGAGCAAGATACAGCTTTGCATAACTATTGAGGTTCTTTTCAGAGGTTAATTTGTTACGTCACATAGATTATCTGCTCAAATACTGTACATTCCCTTACCCTGAGGCACAGAGGTTCATTAAATGAGCTATGCAATGAAAAAACCCAGCCTTTTTCTAATACAGTTTTTAAGCCTTCTGGCAGTTCTGTACAAAACATCCTTCCCATGCTCTTGGTTATGCACAGTCTTCCAAAGGGGACCCACTGTGCATCTGTCATAAGCTTTTTCCAGTGTCACTAGTAATAAGGATTAAGCTCCCTGTGCCTAGCTCCTGAAACTTGGCTTTTTATGGAGACATAAAGAATGTCTGGGGGCAGAAATCAAAGTTGTACTGGTGCAGGATCCTTGGCTTTGGCATCCACATCACCCAGTGGCTTGACAGACCCTGAATTAGTTGACCTTCAAGGTATGGTGAAAGGCCAGTCTATTTACTCAGCTTTATGCCTAAGGGAGGTAATCGTAGGAATTGGAAATATATTAAACAAAACAGTGCTCAAGGATGAGACACTATCTAAGTCGACATTTTGTCAATTAGCTATGCAAATTGTTTGAAAGTTTTTCATGGGTAGAGGAAGTGTGGGTGGTTATTTAAGGAAGCCCCCAAATGAACAAATAAATAAATAAAGCTACATGGTCTAACAACAGAGATGAAAGTCAGTGAACTCCTGCTGAACTGTTAGAAAACCACTGGAGCAGTATCATTTATTAATAAGCAGCACATAAAACTGGACTACTTCAACTGCATTATCCTAACCTACCATGCAGTATTTGTAACGGGACAAATTCACTCTCTCCTGCCATAGGAAAGTGTTGGAAACTGATGTTTCTCATGATTTAGCACTGACCCTTCCTGCCTCAGCTATGCTTCCTCTCAAACCGACACCTTTTTATTATTTTTTTCCAGATGTGCAAAAAAAATGTATCCCCTGCAATGGAGAAGGAGCTCAGAAGATTCTGGAGGGTGAAGTCTACTCACTGGGTTTTACAGAAGCCTTCCTCAGTAGACTTCATAGTCTGAAGCAGGCCTTTGTGTTGCAGATGAACTTGCTCATTTTGTGCATGTTTTTTCTTTTCTCCAAGAGCTGCAAGTGCCACTCTTTCAAGCTGTAGTTCAGACTGGGAGGGAGTCAGCAACTTCCCTAAGATTATGTAGTCCATTCTGAAGACAGGCATAAGTTGCAAAAATTTTGCTCATGGATACCCAAGATTTCCTCTCTCTCCTGTTTCCAGGGTGCTCAGTTCCTCCAGGAGAAGTCACAGTTCCCCCAGGAGAAAACACGTGGTTGCCATTCAGCCACACAGGACAGAGCAAGGTCAATGCTTCATCCCATGGATCAGTTAAGGGTGAGAGGGCCAATGAGTAATGCTGCAGTCACTTTGCCTTGAACATCTTTACTGGTTTGTAATGCAGCCTCTTGTGCCAGTCTGCTTGTTGCAGCTCAACTTTTTGTTTTAATTGTAAATTTTTTTTGTTGAATCTCTTGAACAAACATTTTTCAAGAAATGGACTTTGCTTTCTTGAAAATATCAGTTATGTAAGCAGAAGTAACTAGTACTGTGGAGCAGAACTGTTTTGCACAAATGTGACCTAAATTTCTCTACCCTGAGGCATTAGTTGGTTTCAATGTATGAACCCAAAGGCAAAATGGAACTAAAGATGGGTTTTGTTGTTTTATGAGGTATTTTCACCTCTTTAAAATCCTACCAGAAAACTCAGACCTAATGTATGAATCTGTAATGATGCAAAGCTAAAGTAACACACAAAAGAATATATAGCAAATACCCAGTAAACAGTAAATAATCTCCATATAAAACCTCTGATGGTACTTTTATAGGGTGTCTGGGACAATCACAAATAGGCAAGGATTTGTGTTTTGATTCCATTAAGCAGCATATTGTAAATTATACATGTAAATATTTTTCTGTCTTTCTGGAGGACCCATATGAACACATCAGGGTTTCTAGCTCTTGTATGCCTCACTGGCAGCTCATCTCTTACTTAAATGCATGAGTAGCAATGGGTGAAATTCTCAGTTCTTTATTCTTTTCTTGTTCACTGATTTGTTCTTTATCTCCTCTTATAATTATGATACTTTTCTTATGTATTCAATGACATGCATTCATAGCAAGAAACTTATATCCTCTGTGTTTTGATAAAATTCCTAAAATGAAAGCTGATTGTTAACCCCACTGAATATCAGGTATCCCTAGAGCATGTATGAGATAGATTGATGTATCTCTCTTTTTTTTTTAAAGAAAAATTATAAACCTTATAGATCTGAATCTACCAACTGGAGGTTAGTTAATGCATACAGAAGCCTTCAGTTCTTGACACTACTTTGTCTTGAGTAAATGTATGGTCTACCACCAGTGTGTTAATGGATTCGAGCACTCTTAATGATTTTGGAATTAGTTTATATACTGAGATGCATGGACTTCTTTATTTACTGAAGTGGTTAGCTAACAGGCTTTGATAGCCTAAAGGCTTTTGTGTATGCATGCACTAGACATCCACTGCAGATTCTCAAATTGCATTGACTTTCTTGCCAAGATGGCAGGCAGCTGTCAATGTGGACACTAGCAAACACAGATGGAGCAAGTCATTCAGGAAAGGGTGCGATATTTGCCAATTCAGACTTTCAAGGGGCTTAGCAGGTCGGCAGCTACCACAGCCACACGTTGTGTTATTCTCAGATCAGCATAACGAATCATGCCTGGGAGACCAAGTTAATCCCTTTCAGGTTCCCTGGACTGTAGATCTTTCTGAATTTTTCTTTCTTTAGCCCTTTGTTTTCCTCCTGCTTTGTATTGAGAGTTAACTACAACAGTAAGAATGTATTAGGCTACTTGGAATACTGTCTTCAATTCATCCTGTCCTGCTGGCACACTGCACAAGCTACACAATGATGAAACCTCTACCTCACTTCTGGAATGAGTCAACAAGGAGGTTTATAAAATGCAAGGTCTACACACACACACACAAACACGCACACATAAGTTGGAGTTGCTCTTGTCCTGGTTTGAGGGTAAATGCAAATCTGCTGTTTGAAGCCACCATTTGCCAAAAGGCCGCACAATCTGCCCCTGTCAATCCACGGAGTTATTAACTACTCCCCAAGTATTTCCACATCTCCCAGTGCATGGCATGCAGGTGGCCTTCTCCAGCTGGTTAGATGCACCATTCATCACTTCAAAAGCAGTTACAATGCCCTCTTCTGCACTCACATAGAAGAAGAATCTCATCCCATTCCATTCCTGGAAAATTCACTTTGGGGCACTCTTCTTGTATGAACAACTCCCGTTGTGTCTTGTAGCAGGGGGTATGGGCTGTCTGAGGATTAATCCTCTCCTCACTAAGGCACATCTGTTGTCCATTAGATTAGAGAAAGGAGCCTCAAATACCCTCTGCACCTACGGCTTTTTTTCTGCCAGTGCAACTCTGTCTTGCCATACAGTTGGATCTGTCCTTCCTTGACCTGGCTTTTCGCGGTGATTTCTCTCAGTCATGTGACCATAAGGTGGACATTGGGTAGCAAAATACATTGTGCATCCTCTTGCAAGATTAAGCAGCTTGTGAGTAAATTTTGATGTCTGGGTAAAATATTGGTTTTATTGCTCTTTGTGGTGGCATGCACCATCAGCTGGAGAGGGGTGCTTCTATATAATAAATCTCCAGGCTAAGTAGTCTTGAATCTCTCATCTGCAAAATACAGAGATATAGCATTCCTAAATTAAAACCAGATTTGGTTTATCCCATAAAGGTTAAAAGTAATTTCAAGCTTTTTACACTTCTTCAGCATAACTTTTCCGATTTACATTAGGACTAGAACATTCTAGCTCTAACCTCTCTATTTGTATCAAATGAAATGTTTTTCATTTATCCTGTGTTTGAACCAGACACAAAGTATTCAATAGCTACAAAGCATCTGTTTTTCCTAAAATAGTGGGTAGGTATGTCATCTGCTTTGAGAACTGTGTTCAGAAACAGTGCAGTCTACCTGTGAAGTGGTTGTTCCCAAACTGTGTCTTTGTGAGCTGACTATAAAATAGTATCATTTTTACATTTACATTTACATTTACATTTACATTTACATTAGTGTTGCCAACTATAATGTTAAAAGGTGATGATCTCTGAAATTTTGATAACAGTGATAGTGCTTCAGTGCTTTGGGAACTCCTTCTTTGATAGAAGGAAGCAGCAAAATCTTTGCAGATGAAAGTAGGCCAAAAAAAGTAATTGATTTTATTGGTTCAGCTGTAGAATTTATAAATAAAAAATAAAAAGAGTACAGATCAAAGGGAATAAAAAAAATATTTTTTACTTGACAAAGCAAAACACCCAAAAATGTCACTTTGTGTTCCAAGGGATGTTCTATTCCACTTGAAATAAAAAACTTAATTTTTTGAGGAAAATGAAAAAAAAAAACAAAAAAGCAGAGAAGGATGCATTACAGTTGCAAAATGTTCAGAAAGAATTTCCCAGCTTCACTTGGAGGGAGGGACAGATAAAATGCATCACTAGTAAATGGGAAAGTCTGAGAACAGATGAACAAAATCACCTCCAAGAAAGGAGCGGAAAGCAGACATTTAATGCTCTTACACTTTGGTCCATCATTCTTTAATACATACCCAAGCATAAGACTGGGTCTTAATATAATGGAAAATGTCTCCTTGTTGGTATAAATAATAATTAATGAATAATTCATAATAACAAATTTTCCTGTACTGTGTTTGATAAGATTTTCCTATCTCTGATTGGTTTGCAGAAAAAGCAGACATTTTCACTGTGATTACGTTTGTGCTCCTCAAAGGATTTGCCCATTAAAAGTGGAAAATTCTCATATTTAAATCATCAGAAGAATCAGACTTAATACCAATCCAAAGCCACATCTAATTCCACAGGGACACTGGCTGTGATGAACCTCGTCATGGAAGTTGAACAAAGCTTGAATAAACATTTTGTGTTTGTTAAAACACATTGCAGCACTGCAGGTTGGGGGAAAGGGAATTGTGAGCCATATCATTATTAAGTAGGAATGACCATGACCATAAAGCTACTCTCTTGACATTCCTTGCTTAGAGTCTTGTGCTAACAGAGGAGTACTTCAGGCCTGTTAAGTGTTGCCTGCCTCTTAATTTTTATTTAGGTTTAAGTTACAGAACGACAGAACAAGAAGAGACTTCAAGGAATCCCCAACCCCACTGCCCCAAATGGCCCATGCTGTTCCTGGGGTAATCAACCTGTGGTACGGGCAAAACCAAAGACTTTTATAGCCCTTCTTACAGGGTTATATGCTGTACTCCTTTTGCTGGTTCACTGGTTCCACCTCTTTCCCTCTTTTGTCATGACTGGCTACGTTAGGGGTTTTGTTTGTTTTTTTGTTTGTTTGCTTTTTTACTTCATCTATTCTGTGATGATTTTATCTGCCCTTGCTTTGACTGTGGGAATCTTTGCCTCAGATAAATGTGAATATTGTCTTATGAGTGTTATTGTAATTATTAGACTAGATTCATTAGTAGGTGTTTGCAGGGGAACAGATAAAGGGTTCCTAAAGGCTAAACTATATATATGTATAATCTGTAGACAAAATCTATGGTGGCATCAAAGATATTTTTATTATTCAGTCCACTTGCAATAGAATGTATTTTAAAGTTTGAGATGATGTCCAAGTGGACAGGCTGAAGTTCAGCGTACTTGAAATTAGTGACTGTACTCTCTACAGTGATTAACAAAGCTATTATACCTGAAATAGTGAATTAATATATTCCAATATTTCTTCCATGACTTGAGCCTTTCATCTGGTAGAAGTAAACTGGGAAATCTAGTCTCAAAAAAAATCCAGGGTAGAGGCAAGTTAAGAATGTTGTCAGGTTTCATCCAAGAACTTTTCAGATATGGTGATATAGTGCAAAGAGAGGTTACTTGCGACCACAGTGAATAACTCAAAGTGTCAGCAGAATGAAGGGAAATAGTTCTGCATTCATTCTCATCAGGTTTTGTCCTTTCTTAATGTTATAAGGATGTCAAAAATGTCAGAAATTGTAATTTTATCAGTTTGTCTCTTACATAATTTATTTTTCTTCTTTATAAAAAGGAAAAGAAAGAAGACGATATAAAATTTACAGCAGTATCACTGTACTTTACCATTGTGTTAGATTTGGATAGCTTTATTTCCAAATGTGGGAGGAGTTAACTACTGTTTCTAGTCAACTTTCAAGCCCACTATACAGTAACAGTTCATGTAGCTACTGTAAAAGCTTGGTGTTCTTTACATATTGCCTTACTCAGTAGTTGTTAGCTATCAAACTACTATTTATATTTGCCAAGATAGATTTTTTTGGGATTTCTCTTTTTTAGATATACATCTATCAGAAAATTAATTCTCTTGTACTCCTAGCTATGCTATATATCAAGCTCCTGACATAAAATTGATTTCAAAGTGAAATGCAAACATTATTTAATACAATTTTGCAATGCATCACAGAATCAGAGAATTGTTAATCGTAGAAGGGACCTTTCTAGATTACCTAGTTTACTCCCCCTGCTCAAGCAAGGTCAGCTAGAATAGGTTGCCCAGGACCATGTGCAGTTTGGTTTTGTGCATGCCCAAGAACAGAGATTTCACAATCTCTCTTTTGTAGCCTGTTCCATTGTTTGTTGACCTCACAGTAAAAAAGTGTTTGCTTATTCAGTTTGTGCCCATTTCCTCTTATCCTTTGACTGGCCACCACTGAGAAAGATCCATCTCCCTCTTCTTCATATACAGTGTGCTATCTAAAGGCAGGATCCGTCTCAGCTTAGTTAAAGGCCTAAAAGATTGGTGTATAACCTGTTCCTCTCAATGTGTCATCTTATCCTATAATGGATGTCAAAGTTACATGATGATGGCCATTTGTATACGGATTTTTTTCATTGACTCTCAAGGGAGCCTATGGCAGTGAGCATAGATAAAAGTGATTAATTTCTAAGAAGGTGAAGACAGCAAATTTAATCTCTCCTTTTTTGTTTGTTTTTGTTTGTTTGTCTTCTGCATGAATGACCTCATATATACATAGAGTATATTGGGTATTTATGACTATTTTCTAACTGCTTTTAACATAGCGGATTGGTTACAAAAAGTTGGTTAGTTGTCCTTCAAGCTATAGTGGTTAACTATGATTCTGCAAATTAATTGCATGCACTGTTGCACTTTGGTACTCCCTGAATGACAGTTTAAATGATTACAGAACAAATACTTGAATGTTTAAAAGTAAAATGACAAATTTGGGGAGTATTGGGACTGAGCTTCTGGAAACAAAATTAAGTTTATCTGAGAGAATGAAAGGATAGACAATGGCCTCTGGAGATAGGCAGTGGTAGTTGGCTTGGAACAAAATAAGTTTTGACCAAGCTGCCCTCTTCATTGACTCTGCTGAAGAGAAACAAACCTACAGACGAAAGAAATACAATGGCTGTGAGAACCATAAAAGTCTTCCTTTCAGCTTTGGGTGAGGAACCATACTTACCTTCATCCATTTGTGTGTGCAAGTACATACATCTTTGTACAGAAAGATGAAGGAGGTGGTGATGCTAAATGTATCATGATGGCAGTGTTCGTTTGCTCAGGTTTGGAACAGACTTGAAATTTCTATGTTTTTTGACAGCGGTAGAGCCAATATCAGAACTTACTAGAGCTAGTATTACATTTTAAAATGTAAAACCTGTTTAAAGAGCAGAAAAACTTCTACACAAATGGAAATAGGTTTTGATTTGTATGCTTCATGGGATACAGTAGTGAGAAGGTATCCAGCTATCATCTTTATCAGTCTTCACATCCAATATAATAATTCACTTATCATTCATAGCTCAAAATATATGATTTACATTTTTTTTGGATGTTGGCTTCCATCTATGTGTATCTCTAACACAGTATGCAGGTTATTTGATGGACTTATCTGCTTCTTATAGGACACTTTTAAAAGAAAAATAAAATGCTGAAATGTAATCAGTTCATGAGAAAAGTTATGAAGATCTGCAGAGCTTAGAAGAAAAGATCAATAATGCCTCTTATTTCAAATGAGCTTGAATGAACAGTTTTAAGGCATACAGTTAGCAGTGCATTAGTTGTGTAAAGATAAAATCAAGCTATGGGCAGAATGTTGTGATGTGAGCCAAAAATAGGTCACATTTGAATGTTTTCTAAAGACCTCATAACTCATTTCCAAGGATGACAAAAAATTGTTTGCAAGTGTGCAGCTTGCCATAGTCAAACAATGCTGTGACATGTAACAGACAACATCATAAACTTCTTGAAGAAAGATACCAGTAGAATATTAAAATATCAATTATGTTATATAGTGTTTATCACTTAAAGACATTCTGGGAACTGTCTGTGAAGAGAGAATTGCTGCAGAAAGCTGTGTATCCCAAATGCTAACAAAGGAAACACACTGCATGAGGTGTTAGGTGTTTTCCATTTAGTCACTTTGCTTAGCTAAAATTCACCAGAGGGACAGCACAAACTTCCTCCCTGTGTACTATCTCTGTCTGAACAGCAATGAGACATTATAATTACAGCCTAATATTACATGTGTAATTTTCTAGTTGTCATTGTCAAATGGAAGTGACACAAGGCAATACACAATGTTACCGAGCCTGGTTTTTATTGGTGATGTTTTTCCTGAACTGGAGGTTGATATGGACTGCTGCATGGCTGTAGAAAAGAAGAGCAGGTATTTTGTGAAGCCTGAAACACTTGGGGCTGTCCTTTGCCCAAGTGAGATCAGAATTCTGGTTTAGGGAAGAGGTGGAACATAGCCTCTATGACATGCAGAGAGCTACAGACCTCTTGTTCTTTACCCCTATCTCTTTCCCAGAAGTTTCAGAGGAATTTTTATTTTGCCCAGTGATACTACTGTAAATGGGCCATATCAGTTTGAAAGAGCTTAATCAATCCATGCTTGCAGATGCAAAATCTATTTCCCGTATTTGCAAAATTCATTGCGACTCATTTGTTTGAATAATGCCAGTCACTGATCAGATATTCTCTAAGATGAATAGCAGTGACACAGAGCTTCTGTGTTACTAGGCTGTGATTAGTTTTATTTCATCATTAGAAGCAATATCTTTCCTCAGTCTAATCTTTATGACTTTTCATCTGTGAGAACAGAAATGTACAGATCATCCTTCCCAGTAAGTTGCCTGCATCTGATTTTCCATTTGTGTTTTCAAGAAGCCACCTTCCAGTGCAGAACTATTCCTGGCTCTCAGGTTCAGCCTGTAGATTAGTGGCCTTGAACAGAACAGCATAATCTTTAGATATTCATTTTTCTACCAAGCTAAGACAAAGTTTTATGATTACTGTTTCAAGAATTATCTCATCCAGTAAAACAAAAGTTAATTTAAGTCTACAAATACCTGACTATTGGGAGAATAAACTGGTTTAGACATGCTGGGTGGGGTATTAACAGCATTAGATCTTTAGCCTTGGATTCGTAACCTTGTCTTGTGTTGACCTTTGAGATACAAGCAACTCTTTCTCCAAAGTCTACCTTGGAGAGCTGTAAATGATTAATTTAACAATGATAGCTAAACGTTGTCTGCAGAAGACACGCCTGAAAGAGTACACAACATATGACTGAATGGGAAGTAGATGGAAAGTCACTATGCTATTGAATTAAGTAGGACCATGGTTTTCATGACAGCCACAAATGTCAGATGACTTGATGATAAACATTTTAAAATCATAGATTAGGTTCCTAGCATTAAATTTGAACAAAAATGCATAACCTTTCTGATGATAATCCTGACTGTGGTTCTAGCTCAGGACATGAATTCTGATGGAGGTGTCAAGTAAGGTTAGTATGAGTCATGCTCTACAGGGTTTTTGTTCTTTTTACCACTTTCCAGAAATTAGTTTAAGGTACGAATGTACTTCCTTTTCTTTTTCACTTCCAAAAGCACTCAGACTACCCTGGGAGGATTATCAACTGCCAAAACTAAAATTGCAACCAGAGTATCAGGAAAATCTTTTTCATAATTAAACATAGAAAGCACTCACCATGTCACATATATCAGCATGAGTCATTAAAGTTCAAAGCCTGGGGAAAACACAGCCAAGGCCTAGTAAACAGCAGTGTGCTTACAGTGGCATTATGGAGAGCAAATAATTTACACACTTTGAATGTCCAGGCTAGGAACTGAGCTGAATAGGGATGGGGTTGAAAGTTGTATGGTTGGACAAGAGGCAGCAATCCAGCTCTAGCAGCTGGATTAAGAGTACAACATATTTTGCTCTTCAGTCATCCAAAGTTCATGCTGCAATTCACTGATGCAGCCACTCCTGGGAGGGATCTTACTGTTGAGGGGCAGGAGGGGGCTTTCTGACTGGTTGGGTTCCCAGGGCCAGCTGAGGACCAGCCATCTGCACTCCAGGCATGTGTTCTGCCCTTGGTGAGTGAGGCAATCCAACAATACATATTGCTTCTATACAATGTAATGCAAGCGTGCGGGGAAATAGCAATTTAATAAAATTAGAGAGATGACATTATTCACTCTACTAAAAAGCACAGGTCATCTTACCTGTGAGAAGATAATTTCTTGAAATCAAACATCCTGTATGTCCCCTAAGTGTTTTCATCATCTCATAATTGGATCTCAAACTGTTTTGAAGCATTTCTCATAATGAAATGATTGTGCCAGCTGGATGTTCCTCCTACAGGGGAATGGAGTGCTTGCAGTGGAGATCCTCCTCCAGTCATTACAATAATGTGGAGATCGATTTCGACTGTAACACCTGTGAGTTAAACTCTTCTCTCTCTCAAAAAGCAGAACTGGATTGAGTAAATCCCCACCTCCACTTTCATCTCCTTGTGGACATTTAGGTAATTCCACTCCAGTAATTACTCAATATAAACCACAGCTCATAGCTGCCAAAAATTCCTGAAGACAAGAAGTGAATGTGCAGAGTATGCATATGTGACCCAAGAGAATTACACCCCAAGCAGGGAGAAGAACCTATGTGTACGAGGTTGTGCTTTTAAGCAGGCACAAGTACAGACTGTAGTTAAAAGGAGTGGTTTTTCTCTCATCTTTTCTTTCTCCTTGTTTTCCCAAGACCCTGGACTTCTGTTTGCGCCATATCTTTTGTCCTGCAACTAGTATTTTTGAGGACGTCCAGAGGGCTGGATGTGAGAAGAAGGATTCAGCTCATGAAGGAAAAAAAATGCCTACTTTTTGATATGTTAGCTTTTATGCGTCTCATGAAATTTACTCTGTAGACATGTAATGAAAGCAGAGGAGCTGAAAAGAGGGACTATGTCTACTCCTTACAGTTGAGCTTGCTTAAAACAAATGTGAAACGCTTTCACTCTTGGAGATTCATACAAGCAGGTTCACACAAGCACTTTTCCAAAAGAACGAGTGTGGGAGTGGGAAATACTCTCATGGATGAGGCAGAGCAACTTATCCAGTCCTATCACGTTACAATCAGAACATGTGCTTCTGTTTGTCTTGTAGACAAGTAATTTTTCTTTATGTTTGAGAGATCAAAAAATATTTTCCATTGTCAAGTGAGAGAGGAATAAATCTATGTTCCAACTTTCAAAGTAAAATCCACATGGATTTTTTTTTTTCTTACTTCATGCTCTGGTTTCTACCTACAATGCAGTCCTGCAATATTTACTACTGCAAAGCAACATCTTGATTCACCTTAAACAGTGTCCTACTTAAACTAAAGGTCAAGAATGGCTAAATGAGAGGGCAATGAAAGTGCTAAAAAGAAGTTCTAATACCATGTATCTTGAGCCTATGTCATCAGTTCTGAAGGAAAAAAAAAACCCATCCTCGCATCCTAGCTTCTCTGAGGAGTAAATTCTGGGATGATGCCACTTTTGCACCTCATAGGTGTGTTGAAATCAAAAGACTGCAAGCACAATGCATCTTCCCACTAAAGGCAAAATGAAATAGAGGTCTGCAGTGCTTAAGGTGCACGGTCTAGTTTTTTATGACACTGCCAAAGGCATTTGATAAACCCATTCTCATTTAGTGAGCTCTATCTGATCATAACTCTGTAGAGTATCACTTTACTTGCAAAACCTGTACTGTGACTCTATAGCTCTCATGAAACCTACAAAATAATTCTGAGAGAAAATTTAAACAACTCCAACTATATCTTTATTGGCAACCCAACCACTTACAGAAGTTTTTAGCTGCCAAGAACATATGAAAATAGGTAGGACACAGAAGAATGATTTCTATTATCCTAATTCCTCAATCGTGTCTTCCCTTTCAGGAGCAAGTGGACTTCCTAGCAATTTGTGTTTCTATTCTATTCTATTCTATTCTATTCTATTCTATTCTATTCTATT
>JANVCC010000018.1:50739693-50761089 GCA_025345505.1 Todiramphus chloris collaris | reverse complement strand
TTCTATTCTATTCTATTCTATTCTATTCTATTCTATTCTATTCTATTCTATTCTATTCTATCTATTATAGAGCTAATGAACTGGCACTTTGTTTTCCCTGTTGGTTACTGATCTGGATTATGAGATATGACATAAGGAAAGGAGAACTGCATTGAACATTTGTTTCACATGTTGGTTATGAACTGAAGTAAGCTCTGGGAATTCAGAGGCTTGTGCATTCACTTGCATGGATGAATCATGAATTTCAAGGCATGAGAGCACATAGATATAGGCCAAGAAGTCAATTAAGTTCTTCCTGTAACTATATGACCAGGTGTCACAGAGGACACAGAGTAGGTGAAAGGGGGAAGGAAAAGAGAGAAACACACACAGAAGCTGGGTGTTGGAGAGAGGGAAGCACACTAGTGTTGTTAGCAATAATTTTCACTGACTGCCTGGGAGGGAACCTGTCCTTTTGACATCCCTGAACTCTTCACTGCTGTGGAAGAAGTCACAGTGGCATTGTTATCTGGGCAGCTACAGAGATGATGTTGCCATTCTCTGCTGGTATTATTTAAAGCAATAGGACAAAATCAGATTAATGCAACCTAAAAATAAAGCTCACATATTAGTAACGAAAGTTATTAAACACTTGTAGAGATTTTCCAGTAATGTTATGGATTCTTTGCCACTTAGGTTTCAAAATTTACAGCTTAAATGAATATTTACCACAAGAACTGAAGATGACATTCTGTGGGCTTTATCATCTATGACTGTGGTGACTCCTGTCCCCTTATAATTTTCATAACTATGAGTTAGTTCTGTCCCATACTAAGGAAGATCTGCATCTGCTATATGTTTCTGGCTATCAGGATTGAGTTTAAAATTTTCTAATAAGAAAGGGAGAGCAAAAAATGATGTCAATTCCCTGTACTTAAACACAGAAACTATTCAGGGTGTATGTATATGTATGTATATGTTCCTCCTCTTACAGCAAAGCTGGCTTTCCTGTAGTCACACATTCCTGTATCTGTGCTCCAGTTTGCTATCTCTCTAGTTGTGCTGATTTTGTTTGCGTGAAATGATCTGGATTAGAGATCCTCATAAAATGGGTAAAGATGGGAATTGGTGGCTGGTAGACAGGGAGAATGGGAAGTTCTTATTGTGCTTTTGGCTACCAGAAAATTACATTGGATTGTACTGGAGTGTTTGCTCACCCTGCCTTGGGCTCAGCAAGCCATCAATGGCCAAAGGTTTCATGAAAGCACAAATGTGTCCTATAAAAACTGAAAACTGAACAGTGAATTTGAACATGGATCAAGCATGTTTGGGAAGAGAATCTAGATGACTGGAGTATAGATGTACACAGACTAATGATAAGTTATTATAATGTCAAATTAAGTAATTACCTGGAAAAATTCCCATAGATGTGGTGCTGGGGAACATAGTTTAGTGGTCACCTGTCAGTGCTGGGTTAATGGTCAGACTTGATGATCCTAAAGGTCTCTTCAAAATAAAATGATTCCATGACTCTATGATCCCATGACTTAAGGAAGAAAAGAAAAGAAAAGAAAAGAAAAGAAAAGAAAAGAAAAGAAAAGAAAAGAAAAGAAAAGAAAAGAAAAGAAAAGAAAAGAAAAGAAAAGAAAAAAGAAAGAAAGAAAGAAAGAAAGAAAGAAAGAAAGAAAGAAAGAAAGAAAGAGAATTTCTACAGTTCTACAGATCATAAGGTACAGAAAATAGTTTTTAACTTTGAGTAGAAGGAAAAGTTAAAAGAAAAAAAAACAAAACTGGTGACTTTTTAAACATCTGAAACTTCTTGAAATGTGTTATATTCCTCCAGCATTTCAGTCAAGCTTAAATCTTCTAATCCTTTCCCTCTGACAAAGTCTCAGAAAGTGTCTCTGCTTAGTGGATTTAAAACTGCTGATGTTAAGCTGAATGCTGTACATTTGCATAGTAATGTAGTTACAAAACAAATGCAAATTATTTCAGGGCTTTACAAAGTCTAGTATCAGGCCTCTTTCATTGCTTGACACAATCCAAAAGTTGTGGGAAGATAATCAACAGCTGTCTTGAACAAGAAAAACACCTTTCTCATAAAAATAGAACTGGTCTTTTCTTTCTGTAAATAAAATCCTAAGTATACAGACTCGTTTAACCACAGTGTTATTAAATCTGAGGTTTGGTGTCATAAACTCTTAGTAGGACTGTTAATTTTATGAGGTAATTTTAAGCTATTTTAGACAGCATTTTAAGGATCTCTTTTAATGTATTAACCTAACATGGAATATTGAGGCACAAGTTTATGTTATGCTGATTTTTTCCTGTTATCCTTTGCTAATTTTTGATGTGCAGTATTTGTCTTATACAGTTATTATGCCCAAAAGGGCGTATCTCCTGATGGCACAGAACTAACATCGAGTGGAACAATTCTGGTCATCTGCAGGGGTCTGCAGTAGGAGGAAAAGTTGAAGGCAATTTTGAAAGGATTTTTTAATGCTTCTAGTTTGTGGCTGGTCTGTGCTGAAGTTGTTCACAGAATGCAGCAACATGGATTGACTTGAATGCTTTAATTAAGGGATAAATTTTAATATATCCTTAAACTGAATATGAACGTGATCTTATAAATTAAGTGAGGATTTAAACAACGTACATGCCACTCAGTCTAATTCAAGTCATGGTAGTGACTTTGGAATAAATACATTCTCTAGATCATAATTAAAGTGTAAATTGTAGGTTGCATGTGTACATTTCTGTAAATCACAGGAATTAGAAAAAGGAAACATTTTAGGTCTTATCATGTATTCCATTGACAATGCAGTTTTGCATATTGCATTATACATATAAAACACATTCATGATTTAAAAAAAAAAGTCGTAATTTTGACAATAAATAATCAAGTAAGGATTTATTTCTTATTTGTGTTTTCCATACCATGCAACATTCTAGGCTTTTATCTGATTCCTCATTTTTCAGAAATGAAAATGGATATTTCAGAAAGGAAGTGTGGTCTCCTGAGACAGGAGCTAACTGACAGAGCTTGATATTCAGTATCCCAAGTGAACACATCTAGCTCAGGAATTTTGCACTTAGTGTTTCCTTTAAGTAGCAGCTATATGTTCCTTACACCATGCTTTGTCATCAGAAACCCCTCCCTGTTGTTGCACATAGAGATTACACCTAGAAAAGATAGAAAACATTAATTTTCTCTTAGAGGTGTATTTCACCTCATTATCTGTATAGCGAGCCATACTGCCACTCTGAGCAGTCTAAATCATGCTTGTGTTTTGGCATCGTAATGCCTAAACTGGAATCATCAAAACATAGAATTAGGATCTTGCCCTTAGTGAGCATACGCATTTTCAGTAGCTTTTAAAATATGTCCAGACCTCACCAAAACTATGACCTTTCTTCTGTTCAGGTTAAAATTGTTTCAAAGGATTGTACAAAACCAAAACCTTGACCTGTTTGGATCCCTCTTCTAAGGAAAGAACATCCAGAATCTACAAAGTTCTAGCTCTCAGATGGCTCAACACTTCTTGTGAAAATGTATATAATTTTAAATCCTAAATAACCAAACTACTGTGGAATTTATATGCTTGACTATGTAGTTTAAAATATGATTACTCTTTAAGAGTCAGTTTTCTTGTTCTTGTTTATAATGACAGCACCTTCTCAGTCTACAGTAAGGAGATTTCAACCTTATTTACATAGGAACAAAATGCATGAAACCTATACCTTTTATTTTCCCCATTTACCTTCCACTTCCAAAGAATGGTTTTCACAGATTAATCTCCCACATACTTCTCACAATGTAATTTCAAATTACTGATATGAAGGAGTTTCTACCAGTCTTCTTTGACATTGTTGAGGGAAAGTTGCAATCCAATAAAAAAATCTAAACCTAATAAAATCCAATCATGCTGGAACAACAGAGAGTGATGGAAATGAGTGTTAGAGTGGATGAAATGAATAAACTTGAGAAAAATGAGCAGTTATTAGAGCCTGTGTTTGTTTTTAGGTTGTTCTTGAACTTTCTTCTCAAGATGAACTCCATTTAAATAAAACGCTCCTTGGATATATGATGGTGGCAGAATCTGCCATTCATTACACACCTGAGCAGGTAAATCCTAAGTAATTCTATATATGCCTATTTCACAAAGACTGGCAAGAAATTAAATCTAGAAATAGGCACTAGTGTGTATAAATTTCGGGAAATGATTGTGCAAGCAATGCCTTACTTTAATACTATGTAAGGTGGTATGCTGTAAATTGACTTTTTTCTTGGGCACAAATAAATTCCCTAATATTACCTTCCAGTTGTGTAAGTCAGAGGTAGGTCTGCATTTGAGAAGTGACAAGAATTGAGACTTTTACATCTCCTCTTTTGCTTCTCAGAATGTAAATCTTAAAATCATCTTTAAATATGCTGGCTATGTTCCAGCAGCAGATTGGTCCTATGAATGTATATGAAAATTTCAGTCCTTTCTGGGAGGTTAAGAAGCTTATATAGTTGCTAATGACTTCTATGACAACTAGATGAAGTTTTGGTGTCAGGCACCTTATATAAAATTTTGTTTCACTTCTGAATTTGACCTCATGCAACTTCTCAGCAATATTTAAAAGTATAATGCAGCAAGAAGACTGAAAACAAAACAAAAATAAGGAGGAAGTCTGTTTTCTTCTTTTCACCTCTAAAAATTCCAACCTCCATTGAAGCACCCTGAATGAGGAGAAATGGCTTTAGTAGACATTTCACTATTTTTACTTGTTCAAATTGGCAGTTAATTCCCTATTTGAATATACACAATTATTTCATCTGCTTAAAACACCAGGCACTCCTGTGTGCAGCAGTAATTTGGTTTCAGAAATAATTTAAAAAAAAAATTTAAAAACTTCATTATCAGAAAAAAAGAATTGCTATTCAACTTATTATCTTTTCCGTTTCCTACCACTTTCTCCATCAGTAGCTATAATAACTTTCTTGGTGCTTACTGTGCCACCAATGGTTTTAAAGGTAAAATATTCAGCCTTTAAAGTACACCATCTATTAAGCAGCATAAAAATAGCAAAATTTAACATACCATTAGTGATGTTCGTCCAAGTATTCCTTTTTTCATGTTTGTTAAGGGAAGACTTTTTTTTTTTTTTTATATAATCCACAATCCCCCCTTGTCACCCCTTGCTCAGCCCTGCTACCCAGTGTCTGGCCTCTCCAGATCTATCTCAGCTGATCATACTCTGTCCAGGAGTAACAGAACTAACAGAGTAAGGTAATGCATGCACCATGCTGCATATCTGATTGCCACTGGTCTGCACACTGTTGTCTCACACATATCATAAAAAAGTGATGAAAAATAGACCTTTATCTGAAATGAATTTTAATGCTCAAAGTCATAGCACCTTTTATTTCCTACACTGTAAGCTTCTCAGGAACCCTAGCAATTGCAAGTGATCCAGGTAACAAATCTAATGTTTGCTTTAAAAAGTACAGGAAATTCAAGGAAACCAGACCAATCTTTACTAAATTAGGCTTTAACTTTTGTAGATTTTATTGTCCATATACCTGATAGATTCAGAGGTTAAGTAATAACATATGGGCTTAGGCGAACACCCAGATGTACATAAAAATATGTTCTTGAGGAAAGCACATTAAGAGTATTTCGTTTTCACAACTGTAATTTATAGACTACATGGGGCATTTTTAATGGGTTGTATTAGACATCAACTGGGCTGATATATGTGGCTGGATTCAGTTCTTAGTTCCACCAGAAGAACTATTACTCAAATCTTTTTGTTTTTCATTTTTCCTTGGTCTCCAGAATATGGGAATTAAAGGTATAGTGGTAGTCCTTATACTGACAAAATCCTTAAAAATTAAAATGTCTTGAGAAAAAGGAGGGGAGGGCACACATTTCCCATAAACTACTTTGCACTTTCTGCCTGCATTTGTCTACTTTTTGAGCTGCACTACTCTGTAACCCAGTCTCTGCTAGAGAAGCCTTTGGGTCAGATTTACATATTTTTACAGAAAGTGAGTGGTAACTACTCCTTGGGTAACCTAATTGGAATCTAGCAATTGTGACATGTTTCTCTTTTGAGTTGCAAATGCTCATTTAACAGTTAGGTAAAGATAGTGAAATGAGGCCCTGTTTCAATTAACGCCCCAATGCAGAGCTCTTTTAAGCTCAAGGGATTGTGTTACTCACTGTTTTTCCCTCTCTGAAAGACTTATGAAGTACAGGGACACTATGAATCTCTGTCACAGAGCATGCAGGGAGCTGAAAACAAGATGAAAATGCGTTGCTTTACAGCATTTCAGCCATGACCTTAAACAAACAAACCTGCCCCTCTTGTTCACCTCAGCATTTCATGACTTGGTTCAGCAATGTCCAGACAGCATCTCTGAGGCAAAGGACCACGTCCTCTCCCCACCACTGCCTTTTCCAGAGGACAGAGGAGCTGCCATCTGGTCTGTACAGGGTCTCCAGGCTGTGCACTGTGAAGTACTTTCTGGTGTCAGTCTGTTTGAAGGGAAGTCTAATGGAAATGCTGTGGGACTATGCCATTTTACTACCTAGATAGGAAGATAAAGATATATGGGTTCCCATAATGATGGTGATAATAATTAAGCTATGTTATTTTGGTACCAATTTTTCCGCAAGGAGTGCTATTAATTAGGCTAAGGTTTTCTCACGTCTCTAGACCTTTACTTTTATCCCCAGGCGAGAAATCTCATTGTCATTGCTGACCCTGAACTTTTTCTTCCACCAACATCTCCCTCTGGTTTATCACTACGGTTGGACCCTTGCCAGAGTTTGCCCTCACCCTGACCTTGTCTTTGATGAAATACTTGTTTATACCTTACTCAGTTCTCTGCTCAGCTAATGCAATTCCCTTTAAATTCCCTCCTGAATGGTCTCCGTGAGTTGTCTGGGCTTAATCCAGTGTTTCCAGTATAGCACAAGTTGCATACTCCTGTTATAAGGAGGAGTTATACTCCAAATAAGTTTCTTTGGCATTGGATAAAGAGTGGCAAGATGAGGCTATATGATCACAACACCGTTTTTTTGTGGGTTTTGTTTTGTTTTGTTTTGCTTTAATGTGCTTTCTTGTTTCTGCTGTCAGAGCCCTGTTTGGATAGATAGTTCTTGAATGTGCCTGGAGTGCCAGGGACTCAGCCAGATGCAGGAACTGAAGCGTGGCTTCTGCAGGAGGAGGCAGACAGGTGAGCAGATGGACTTAGTAGCAACAACCTGGGAAAGAAGAGCAGGGGATGCTGGTGGTTGCTGGGGCCAAAGGGCTGTCAGCTTGCACACAAAATTCAGATAACTTTAAGCTCAATATTGAATGCTGCTAGGAGAGGCAAGGGGATCTGCAAGAGAAGTCTGTATTGGGTAGTTTTTGGCTGTGGAGCAGAAGTGAGACAGATGACTGGGAGAACTTGGAGGATCTAGAGTAAATGGGTATCTACACTGAAAGCTTTCAGGGACAGTTAAGAGACAGCATATTACTCATAGCAGTCTGCTTTTGAGGATGTTAAGTCTTTCCTTTAATATAAAGAGATTGTGATCACTTAAAATTTTAATTAGCTTCCATGAATAAATCCAGCTCTGAGGTGAAAGAGAGGTAGGGAAGGAGTTATTGAGGTAGAAGGGAAGTATTAAGCAGGAATGAGTTTGAGAAAATGAGAGAGAGGTTTGGAGACATGGAGAGTATTTAAAGGGTGATTCTGGAGCAGTGTGCATGGAAGTGGGTAAATACAAGACCTAGGAAGGAAGGGACAGTGAAATGAAAACTCTTTTCAGAAGGGAAATAGGAGAAAGTCAGAGAAATGTGGGGGCTTCTGTCCTAGAGAAGACTGAAGCAGTAATAATCTCTAATTGTCAAAGTTTAATCTAGTTTCTATTTCATTCTCTAAACAATTAGTTTAGAGATCCTTGTAAAATATTTCCTTTGTCCTCCTTATCTCAGCAACAAGGAGGGACTGCCCGTGAAAAGGGCCTTGCAATGGGAATAAATTGATGTGGTGCTTTTTTCAAGAACCCTTTCAATGACAAGAGTCTTCCAGGGACCAAACCTAAATGAAAATATTCCTATCAATGCTAAAAGTGAGAAAGCACATCCATTTTCTCACTCTGCTATCCTAGTGACTTCAGCATGCTCTGCCAAGCTCAGTCTTTGATTCCTCTATCAGGATTTATTACTTTCTAATTTAATCCAGTCTACCACTCCTTGAGATGAACTTTTCCAGAAGGGGACTAGACAAGATCAACCACTGAACATATTGTCTTACTTTTAGGGTGCAACAAGGAACTTCATTCAAACAGTTGCATTTTATATGATTAGATCACAGTTCCTGAGTATCTTTCATCTTGGGCTACGTTTAGATCTACCATCTTTCATATTTTAGTACCAGAAGAGTGTTTGTTTAGATATTTTTCTTATTTCAGTTTACAAACAAAGTGTTGAGACACTGTTTTGGACAGTCATCCATTTTCATGTTTGCATAACTTAAAACTTCCTCAGAGTGACTCCCTGTGTCTGCTAATGAGGCAGGAAGACTGCTGTTGTACAATCATGTTTCAGAGCTGCCCTAGACTACTAATAACTGGGGGAGATGCTGTTGGTGCTCTTTTTTTTTTCCCTAATAAAATTTAAGTTACAATTATATTTACAGTGGACAAATATCTAAATAATTAAAACTACCAATGAAATTATTATCAATTACTGCACTTAGTGGTGTTGGTAGAAATGACAAGATCCTTGCTATGTTTCTTGTGTTGACTAATGGACGACATAGTTTTCACGAGCTGTCAGTCAGGCTCTTTTGAGAAAAAAATAAGTCATAATTGACGTTTTTCTTCTGTAACACCAAAGTATTGAAGAAGCTTTTAAAATGTATAAATGAATTGTGCTGCTTTGATTCTTCTTGCTTCAAACCCAAGCTATATCTTAGAACATTTGGGCTCTTTAATTCATTGTAATCCTCAAAAGTAAAAATAATATAGTCTCTTCCTACTGAACAGAGGAAATACTCTTACAAATAATACCAACATTATAGTAGGCAATCAGCATCATCCATATATAAACTGTTCTAGGAGTGAAGAATCTTATACCCCAGTTTCAAAGTCTGTCCTTGACTCACTTAGTGATTTTCATTATTTTACACCACCTTCATGTGCCTATTTCTCCACTGTAAAAAATGCATCTGCTATGAACTATTTTGAAATCTAAAGTCATAAATTTCACATATTTCATATCACCATTCTGAAGAAAAATTTTAACTTTGAGGGGGTTATACTGAGTGAATTCTTCTCACTGATAAATAGTGAGAATTGTCCCAAAACTTATGGAATCAGTTCGAAGATATGTGGACATTAGAATATCTGAAAAGATGGAAATCAGTAGTCCATACTAATTGTAGCCATAAAAATCCGCAAACATGGTTCATAACACATGTTAATATTTCTCTGTAATGTTACCATGATCAAATTTCAGTTCATTTCATGAACAGATAGGAAAATACATTTTAGAGATAAGAAAATTACTGTTTGTAATACTCCATAAATGCACAGTTACCATATTCAGTTCATGCCTTAATCTTATTTCAGTTTTTCACACTGAAATGATAACCATTTAAGTGGCTTTGATATACTTTTTTTAATCTTTTGAAGAATTAGAAACTTATTCTGGATCTGATATTAGAGATTCAGAACACTTTTGCTTTGTCTTTGAATATAGACCAAATTAAATAATTTACAACTTTAAAATACATTCAAGGAGTGCACTGTTGCCACCTATTTTTAATCCAGCCCTCCAATCTAGTGCTTAAGGAACGTCCGTGTTGTTCCAGTCCTGCAATGAAAACAAAGAGGGAAGTATGTAAACATTCATTTAATAGAGTCCTGTCCATCTCCCCCCCCCCCCCCCCCCCTTTTTTTTCTTACTTTGTTAAGCCTCCAGTATTTTACCTTGGTTAAAATATTGTGCAAACATAATTTGACCTTCTTATTGCCATCTCATGTAAAACTATGTGAAAATAAATGTACACAGTGCTATATATATGCATCTGGTGGAATTTTGGCTAGCAAGATTGTTAAGACTAAAAGCATGTTAAAAAAAAAATAGAAACTGTATTAAAAAAGCATTAAAATATGATAAGTAGGCATATAAATGCATAACATTTTAGGTCTTCCAATCTACAGCTCAGGTGCTACTGAATGGTAGAAACATGCAGTAATACTGATAATTGTTTTCTATAACAGCTCCTTGAAAAGCTAAAATTTTTCTCCGCAGATTGCCAAGAAACACTTCAGCTTTTTAATAACAAGTTTTTTATCTCATCGTCTTATAGCCCAAGCTCACGAGGTTCTTCTAGGCCTGATGTGGCAAACCCGCTTTCCCTACAGAGCACAATGCAGGAACAATGTCTCTTTCCCTTCAAACTAAGATTGCAGGAGGAGGATTACAGGATCATGACAGTGGCCTTGTTTGCCATTATAATGCTCAGTGATTGGAATCCTTATTCTAGTGCAAGATGAATTTCTTCTCTTAAATGGCTGGATCAAGCTCCAACCTCGCATAGAGGTACCTCACTACCAGGACACAGGGTGATGGATACTGCTGCAGTTTTTTTTTTCATTTCAAAGAAAACAAAAAACACTCATTCAAATAGTCTTCATCTTCTCTTTAATGTTAATATATACTGAAGCCCATTCCCATCTCACAGCAGAAATCCCAGAATGGATTCAATCTCTTTAAGATTAAAATGAATGTTCATAAGTGAATTAAGGAAAAACTGAAATCATGCTGGAATTCAAAGAGGGTAAGATTTGTTCCTCTTAAACTCTGGAATTCATAATCCTTTAGAGCAAGCTCATGTTGGTAACAGCAACAATCTTCCCTTAATCATGTATTAGCAAATATGTATTAACTAGCATGGTAACTTTTTGATGTAAACAGGACCATTCACGGTAGGTACAAATGTACTTATCTCGCTACATTATTCTATGATATTTTTAACTCCTAACTTGAACTAAATCTACAATTGCTCTTTCCACACCCAGACTTTAAACAGTGCCCATGGAGTTACTCCTGATTTATTAGTACTTAGCTCCAAAAGTGAGCAGTCTGGCTTCAGATTCATGACATCTACCTCTTAGTATGAATTTTAGCTTGTCTAGTTTGTGAGTTAACCTAAAACTGGTATGGGACACTCAAAGGCTGTGCAGAAAAGCAGTGTCTGTTCAGCATGGTAACAGACTGTTGTTCCCAGGCCAAGGCATAGCCCAGAGATGAGCTGGCAAATGGATAAAGTGAGGTAGGGTACACTTAGTTCAGCATATATCTAGGAGTTTATCAAGTGGCCTAAAAAGGCATTTTCAGTATCCAGCTGCAGGAGCCAGCACAAGTGCAATCCTGTATGGCACATTTAATTCTTGTGCTGATGACCTGGGACATGTTTTAAACTCTGGAGTATCTAATATAGGATATTCTACTACTTTTTCTTACCCTTCAGTGGATCTTGTTATTCAGTGCAGGAGATGGGAAAGAAGATGAGAGTTCAAGGTCATAATTTCCTGGTTCTGTGACTAAGGCTGTATTTTGAGATGCAAGACTTTCAGAATATAGCTTCTCAAGGTGTCATGCTGTTGGTGATTGAAAGAGCAATCACATGGCATTCTAAAGGCTCTCTTTGAGGCAGTTCCCTATATTACTGGACTTTCCCAGCCTAGTTATCTAATCATCCTTGAAAATGGTAGGCCTATTCTTTTCTTCCACCAGAGGAACAGTTTCAGGATTTAGGCCAGCCCATAGGCTTACAATGTTAATTTTCAGAGCGTATCTTAGGTGGAGTCATACAGTGAGAATCATTCTTTTAATTACCAGATGAGCTCTAGGAACATGTCCTTACCTGACTCAGAGTATCAACTCCCACAGAAGTGATAATGAGAGACTACTTCAAGGAAAATATCTTCTTGCAGGGTTCCTCTACAAATTTCTTAATGTTTCCCCAGATTACAGATCTACTGAGGGAAGACTATACAACTGACCCTTTGAAAATGTAAAAACAATACAACCCTAACAACTTTCCAAAGAGCTGTGCTGGAAAAAAAAAAAAAAAAAAAATCTGTCATCATATTTAATTCTACCACTTCACCAAACACTGAAATACCAATGTTACAGATTTTCCATCTTTAGTGTGTATGTATTTTTTTGTGCACATTATAATATGTAATAAACACACGGGGCCATGATACTGTCAGAAGTTTTTCTGGTCCAATGATATAAAGTTTAAGTCTTCCAAGTCCTACATGCTGCAGACCTCAAATTAGTCTCAGATGGCTTCACTTGCCCTAATAGTGCACTTGTATGTTTGTGAAGGCTCAGTGAATTGCTCATTACTTATGCTTGGTTAATATCAATGTGGACAGAATTGACACGTTTAAAACAAATCATGGTCTGAGCAACTATTGCTTTCTTTTTACAGTCAGTGTTTAGGGAGTTCTTCAGCAGAAAGAATGATTTTCTTTTCTGATGTAGTTATGCTATATAAAGGGGCTTTAGAATGAAGATGTTTTTCTTTCAATCCTGTGTTTGGTTCTTTTAGACCTGGCGTGAGGAGGCAGGGCGGGGTTGGTAGGCTAGTTGTTTACCTTAGCTCTGGTCATTCTGAATGCCTATTCTTCCTCTTATCTCTCTGGTGGTATCCTCTCCATCTGTTCAGTAAGCACTAACCATTTTCAGTCTTATCTTTTAGGATCATCTTCAGGAGCAATTTTGCAAATGTTTTCTGAAAAAGACTTGGCACTTACAGAGTTCAGCTGCAAAACCATTTAACTAGGATTTCAGGGAGAAACATAGAGAAATGAACATAAGGACTGTTGCCTTTTGGTTTTGGTGTTTTGGTTTGGTTTTATTTGTTTTTTTGTTGTTTGTTTCTTTTTCTCATGTCGAGTTCTTGTTATTTTCATTGAGCTTGAATCCCCTTCATCTATGAAAAGGCAAAATTTTGAGGAAGGCTAGAAGATGAAGGACAAGGCTAAATCTGTAACTTCAAGTAAAGTGCGCTGATCTGAATTAATTCCACCAGAAGGCATGTAAACTGAACACAATTAAAGGAGACATACATGATCCTTAGTATGAGTATTTTTACAAGCAGCAGATGTAATACATAATAAAGATGAATGAACATAGTTCATTCCTTCTTCTTCCCCATTTTCAAATGGAACTCTGAAATTAGATTTGCTGCTGTGAGATTAACTATTTGTTTGGTTTTCTGAATATACCTTCAAGCAGGCTTAGCACACTATCATAACGTAGGTTTACTCTATAAGGTTATTAATGTATTGTAATTAACAAAGAGCATAATCAATCATCTGCTTTATTGCTGGGTGTCTTACATGTTTTGTATTGTCTGAAAGAGGGAGACTGTAAAGGACACCATGCAAGCAGGATCATCAAAAGATCAACAAGAGTTGATCAAAATTCACCCAAATCTTATGAGAATTATGGCATTTCCAGTTGTGTCTGTATCTTAAATTAGGGTGAATAAAATCTAAAATTGCCTTGTAAAGGAGTTACGTGTCCATTTAGATAAATTTCTGAAAAAGTTTCTCACCAAAGTCCCTTAAAGAACTGGTAATGGGAAAATAGGGATATTTTTCATATGGATAAAAGTGATTAAAATAATGGAAATTCAAAGTAAAAATGTATGATCAGCTTTAAGTGGAATGAGTTCACCACTGAAGTCCCACAGGAACCTCTGCTTGGTCCTGTGTTGTTCAAGAAGGCAAAAATGATTAGAAATAGGGAGTAGGTGTCTGATGAAGAGGCAAAGTTCTCTGATGATACTGAGTTATTCAGGAGAATAAAATCAACATTTAACTTCAGAGTATTTCATAAGCACATCCTTGTATAGATTGACTAGGCAACACAATAGCACATTACATTCAATGCACCTGGATGTAAAGGAATGTTTCCGGGAAAAAAAAATCCTGTTCTGTTGCAAAGTGATGGGATCTGAGATGGTTGTTATTAAAGAATTAAAACCTAGGGATAAACCAGAATATTGGCTCAAGACCTGGTCCTGGTCAAAAATTGGAATTCAACAATAGAAAGTAATTGTGAAAGTGGGGACAGCAGAAGAGGAAATTTTACTACACTGCCTCTTGAATCCACCTGGCGTTCTGAATAGGATAGCAAGAGAAAAGGCAGTAGGTGACCACAAGGACTCCCATACCCCCCCTAGCCACCTGACATTCTTCAGAAATCTCATCTGTCTTCAGCCTCTGACATTTGTAAAGAACTCATGACATTCAGGAGAAGAATCACAAGAATTAAAACCTTGGTTGTCCTCATTCTCACAAATGAGTGAAGATTCATACTGACTGAGAAGAAGTCATACTGAGAAGTATCACAGAATCACAGAGTGTTAGGGGTTGAAAGGGACCTTGGAGATCTTCGAGTTCAACCCTCTCCAGGGCAGGATCATATAATCTAACCTACAACCTAATCTAACCTACAACCCAATCTAACCTAACACAGGTCACTCAGGAACGCATCCAGGCGAGTTTTGAAGTAAACAAGCAAAACCACATTAAACACTTAATGAGAGCAGTACAATGTAAGAGTGAGAATCACCAGAATTTCAAAACACATCCTCTTTCTTGGGAATATTTGTAATGAGCTATAAAAGCCAAAATGAGTAAGTTACTTATGTACAGGGTCATTGTATGTTCAAATAATTTTAAGGACAATCCACTGTTTAATAAAAAAATTAAAATTCTTCAAGTGTAGAATATTGCTGGTGCAAATAAATCTGGACAAGATTTATCTGAAAGTTCATATGTTTTATACCTGTGATTCAGAGTATCATAGTGGAGTATTTGAAATTTTTGTGGTTTGGTCTTTTTTTTTTCATTGTGAATAAATGGACTTTATGGAGTAGTCAAGAAAGAATTAACACAGTTTTCCTACCATATATTAAAATGTCATGAACACAAAGCACATCAGGAAATCTTGCATAGTAGGCAGTGTAGGGATAGAAGAAAATGCATCTCACAAAACTCAGCTCAGGATGTGCCACAGTAACACAGTAATTTGTATCAGGAATTCATTTGCCTTGTCCCCATTTACTGTGCTTCGGTTTGCATACAGACAAGTCTCCATGCCCAAGCCATATTCAGTTTAGATTAAATTAAGTGATAGATCCACACCTAATGCACTGCAACCATGGAAGGACAGTCAGCTCACCTAAGTGGTCTAGACCTATCCTGAAATCCTCCAGCTGAGCAAAACCAGCAACCACCTCCCATATGCATGCCATGGACATGTGCTCTTCAGCATCAGCTCTTTGGCTTTGCAGGTCTGGTGCTGTTGTACTCTGTTGTGTGCTACCACTGCAGACATACCTTCACTCTTTGGAGAAAGGGTAAATGCAGTGGACAGCAAGATTTTTATTTCTTCTTTCAGTCATCAGCCTTCTGGAGTGGATCAGTGCTCTGAGAAAGAGCTATCCTATATAAAGCACCAGTAATGTCATTATCCCAAAACAGGAACTCCTGATTTAGATACTTGCTTTTACCTTAGCATATGAATAAAGCACTTTGCTGTGACAGTAGGGAGGAACAGAGCAGTGGTCTTGGAAATGGTCTGTCATTACAGGGGCCAGGTTGCCTGACACTCTTGTAATTCCTCACTTTGTGACAAACTATGTAACACTCTAGGATTAATATATGCCCAGCACAGGTTGGCTGCAAAATGCTGAAGATGTGAAGGTTACTAGAGTAGGAGGAAGCTGTCACTATGTGGCCCACACAAATATTCAACAAGGTTATGAGCAAGGCCATCTAAACCAATAATGATAAATTTACAGCTTATGAGATTAAAAATCTTACTCTTTTTAGTTGAATTTTGACTCTCCTTTTCATTACTCTTGCTGTATTTTAAACTAAAAAAAAAAAAAAAAAGGAAAAAAAGAAAATGTAAACTGTTTATATATTCACATAGTTCTAGCACCCAGTTTTCAAATTATTGTGAGTTTTGATACAGAAACTCAGGGTCTGGTCTGGCAGCATTATATTAAAAGAACAAAAATGCTTACAGGTATAACTTTGTAAAGGAGTTCATAATAGTGAGCAGTTATAGAAGCTATAGTGATTAATTATTTCTCCTGCCCTGTTGTCAGCATTGAAATAGCACTGAAGTCAATGGCTGCTTTCTCTCAAAAATGGGCCTTATTTATTAAAACTGTTTTTTTCGGAGTTTGTCTCCTGTATATATTCCACCAGCTTAGACATTGCTGCAACATATATATGTATATGATAAGAAAACAAGACTAGCTATCATTACCTCTCTTCCAATAGCAAATGTGTGCTAACTTTTCTGTTTATCTTAAATAAAACTTTCTTATTCTGCAGCCTAATAATGTGTGATTGTATCCACATACACAGCACCTGAGTCTAATGAGTTTACTGGGTACTGACCAGAGGAACAGTAATTCAAAGCAGATGTTAACTGACACTGATTATATTGTTCTAACAGTGTGATGTGAAAAGGCAGCTGATTATTTAGATGTGTATCCATATCCTCAGATGTACTTGTAGATGTTTGAAGTCTGTAGTATTCTAAGAACTTGCCTTAAGTCGCACAGAGATTGTAACAAAGGAGGAAAAAAAAATCATTATTTTTGTTGTAAGGCAGCACCATTTACCATGCATAATTTTTGTATCTGCAGTCCATCCTCTCTCCTGGGAAAAGAAATAAATTTTTATTCCAACCCCATGGTTTGTTTCAGTTGCCTGTATTGTTACCAAGTATTTGCTTTGCCTGCAAGCATATTATTACTTTGGTCTCAGTTGGTTTTTAGGCTATTTTTCTGACATAAACACTTAGGGCATGACCCTTTGTTTTACTCCATGTTTTGTTTGTTGCACTCATTTGCACTTAAAATAATTTCTTGGAGAGACTGTTTTCCAGTATAATAGTTCAAAAATACTCCTAGTCAAATAGTTTTGACTAGTGCAATAATTAGTATGTGTGTTCAGAGAAAAATATTCAGAGTTTTCTGGTTTTGTTGCTGTAAGTTCACTGACTAAATTAGTATAAGTCACAGAGTTTCCAAGGTTTTCTTTTTTTTATGTTTATCCATTTCTTGGTGTATATATAAATGATTTTGATCTCTTCCTCTGAATGATCATACATAGGTGTAAATTGTTATAAAAGAATGATAAGAGTATACCTCTATTAAGACATGGAGTACTGATTTGCAAAAGAGGAATGATTGCAAAAGACTGAATGATTCAGCAAAACAGCTGATATTTCTGTTGCTTCCCTACTGTCCTACCAAAGCTCTTCATCTCACCTAATTGCCTGGGGAAGAGCTGCCTCATTTTCCCAGTAGTACAGTGCTAGAGTGGGCATTAGACAGCTGCCTAGGGGTTATGTCTATAACTCTGTCTGCATAGAAGCATCATCAAAACCAAGACTAGTTAGTGTTGTGAAGTATTTCTAAGAGGCTGTTTGTTTTTCTGAAGTTTTCTTTTTTTAAAGGAATCACTGAAGGCCAGTCAGATAACAGAAGAGAGAACCTTTTCAACTCTGTAAAACTCTTCAAAGAGGTGGATGGGAATTTAGCCACATGATGTCTTCCATTAAAGGAAGATGCACAATCAGATCTATGTATTATGTAACAAGTGTTTTTTGACCTTTGTAAGTCTGTAAAATTGTAAACATTATCTGTGGATGATACAGTCTCTTTAGAAATTTCACACGCATGGTTATTTCCATACATATATGAAGGTGTTTTTCATAATCAACTTTCATATTTACATTAGAAAGTGTATGTAAGCCACTTTAGTCATCTACAGGACATTCTCCAGAGGAATTCTGTGAACCTTTTCTCTGTATCATAATTCTGTGCAGCTCACAAACATAGAAAATGAAAAAATGGCTTGCTAACTTAGTTCTAGAAGTCAGTTTTCTGTAGCATTAAGGATGTATGTGTTATAAGCACTGAAGAACTTCTGGGTTTTTTTTCTACATAATTTGAGATGCGTGGGAGAATAACCTGTAGGGCCTCATACAAAATCTACTGAAACATCTGGGATCCTTTCCATCAAGGAAAACTTTATTAGTCCTTGTGCTGACATAGAAATAAGAAGACATAGAATACAAAGAAAATGCTTTTCTTCATCTAGCTTAGCTTTTCTTGAATATGTTATCTGACCTCTGGTTACAGTTCTTACTGCTGTAATGACTGTACCCTTTGTGCTCACAATGACAACTAGACTTCATGAAAATCTTTCTGATGTTGATGAGGTCTTCTCACCAGAAGAGGAGAGATTTAATGTCTAGTCAGTACTGCAGAGAATTTTTGCTTCTTGAATGCCTCCATTAGGCACCTTTCCTGGTTAATCATCACTTAACGTACCTTAACTCATAATGGTTTCCCAGCAGAGAAGGGATTTCAGAGGTACTTGCTCCACCACAGACTACAGCAGACTTGTCTGTCACATCTCACATCTTCCGCTGTGCCTGTAAGTGCTTACATAACCCATGACAGAATTGATATTGTGGTTGGCAAAATGCATCAGGAGTCTTCTGTATTATTCTCTGACAGTAGCCCTAGCTACTGTACATAATTTTCTTTGCTTACTGTCATTAGAATAACTTATCTAGTTGAAAGTATAGAGGGAATTAATTTAGGTTATTCAGAATATAATTACCCAGGCTGGTATTTGTCCAGGACATGGCAGCTAGCAACACTGAACTTGAGAAAAATGTCAGTGGTGTTCATTTGTTATAAAGAAATTGTTGTTTCTGTAGTGACTGCTGCAGGTGACTGCACATCTGACGTTTCCCTTATGATACATTATAGATAATTTATATTTCTACATTGCTACGGAGTTGTGTCACTTTGGTTTGGTTTTTTTATCACTAATGGAAGAACTTTAAGCTGTTAATGGGCTATAGTTAAAGGTGAGAAAGGAAAGATTACTTGAGTAAGAGCTCCAGCTGTGATGAAGAAAAGAATGGCCAAATCATGTGTAGCTACTTGATGTATGGAGGGGCTTGTTCTAGGGTGGCAGGACATAGCCATTAATCTGCATGCAGCTGAGTTTAACATGAATTTAGGCGTGAAGTTACTCAATACCACTGCATACTAGTGCTCCCACTTTGAAAAATGAAACACTGAAAATTTTATTATTGGGATGTTTTTAGAGGCTAAGACTTGGAAGACCTGAATTCTGTCTTTCTTCCGTACTTGAAGCTCCCTGTGTGATTGCAGGCAAAGCACATTCAAAGCTGAAGATGTAGATTTTGCACAGGAGCCAGGCACCTGAAAGTGAAGTGCTGTGCCATGGAATCATTGCAGTGCTCAAGTGCATATTGCAGACTTGAACCTCAGTCTCTCTGTTCTTTAGTATCTGCTGCTTGCAAAATGTAAGTCACAGTCCTTCCATAGGAAGGAAGTGTGGTGAGAGCAAGCAACATGGCAGATGAGGTATTCTGGTACCTCTACAAATACTGTGATTAAGACAGGTGGATAAAGACAATGATTCATACTGAAAATCTGTTCAGTTCTATGGACATTCCTTTACAATAGTAAAATATGTTCTGTGCTTTCTGGTAGCTGATCTATATTGAGGCTGTCATCCTGGTCCTTCTCCCAGAAAACAAGATAACATCCATCTCATTTTACTCAGCTATTAATGTGAGTTGTCCTGTCTAAACTGCAGGTTCTGTGTGTAGTCAGGGAAGGTGGCAAGCCCTTGCAGGAGGCAGTTAATACCATCCTTAAAATGGGTTTGTAAGATAGAGAGATCTGAGGACAAGCCCTTTTGAGCAGCCTGTCTCTTTTCACAAGCTAGTGAGGAGGTCCTCTGGATGCCTAGCTCAGCCAAGACACCTACCTGATTGATGGCTGAGATTAAATGAATTGCACTGTGGACTGTTTCCAGGTGATAGAAGACCCTTTAGGAAGTTAAAATGTTTAATCTCTCCTCATGATCCATGGGATATAGTGATATTAAAAATCTAGGTCCATAGCAACATTTCTTTTTATAATGCATTCTTACTAGGTAGCCTGTGATGAATCTTTTCTCCTTAGCTCTTGGAATTGTTTCTAAAGAAACAAAGTGAAAATGAACAAAATGAAACAAATTCTGATTAAACCACATCCACTATAAAAGAAAGGCTAATGTAGTTGAACTTTCTTTATGTTCACTGGACAATGACAAATTGTACTCCTCCTGTGTCAGCTAAATAATGAAAGCTTGATTTGTGAAATGTTACTTACCTGTAATGAGTCATTTGTGGTTAAGAGAGAAAACAACAGCTACGAGAAAGCAATGCATGTTTTATCCTGAGACTTGACCCCTTTTAAGCTATTGCAAAAGCAAATGCAGCCACTGTAATGCAAGCCTCAGTCCAGTTCCAAAGCCATACATACAGCCTTACATTGTCACTTCAGCTATTATCTGGAGTCAGGAAAGGAGCATGTTGCTGAATTGCTCAGTAGTATAAGGTTTAATCATTTGCTTCAATTTTCATGCTGTAGCAAGTCTTCAACTCTGGGAAACAAAGACAGGTTTTTCCAAAGCAAAATCTTAAACTGTTTGCACGGCTTGGATAGTCTGAAGGACACTTTCATACAGAGAAAAAGTTCATGGATGTTTATTGGTCATCACTGGTGTGAAGCACATACTGTGATTCCAGTTGTGAGAGAAATACTGCACTCGCAGTGTATGTTATGGCAGAGACACTGGGACATGTTTTATACAGACTGCCACTTTTCTTGGTATCTTGTAACCCTTTCATATCTCTGTTGAAAATATATGTAAAATAGACATCTCACATATTAAATATTAATCTAATGAATACTTAAATATCACAATAAAATTAAACATGGACAAGGGTAACTGCAAATCATTCAGAAAATGAAAACTGGTGTATGAAATTCCTCATCTTTATAGGTTCTTCTCTCCCATATTCTGTATTACTCTTTACATCAATGAATATATATTTCTACTGTGGGGACTTCTTGATCACTTAAAATGCAAGATGTGTGAAGCTTTTATCTATATTCCTTAAAGGAAAAAAAAAAGGGAGGGGGAAGTGATGCAGATGGATCAATATAAACATATATGACAGTAGCTTGGAGCTGCATGCAGTAGCATAAGTAAATAGAGTGACAGGATGACTTTTCAAAACAAGTTTGTCATGTTTATGCTTGTTATCAGCTTTCCTGACGACGATTTTCCCATCAGCTAACTACAGACTTAATTAGGGCATTAACACAGTTCAGCCCCCACACCTCCTGCCTTCCCCCAGCTAAGCACTAGGTCACAGAACACAAGCGGGGAAAGGGAAAGGGAAAGGGAAAGGGAAAGGGAAAGGGAAAGGGAA
>JANVCC010000018.1:50706621-50739683 GCA_025345505.1 Todiramphus chloris collaris | reverse complement strand
GGGAAAGGGAAAGGGAAAGGGAAAGGGAAAGGGAAAGGGAAAGGGAAAGCGAAGGAAAAATCATGATTTTGATTACATTGCACAGGGTGGATCTTAGAATCAAAAAATGGCTTAGGCTAGAAGGGACCTTAGAGATCATCTAATCCAACCTCCCCATGAGGGGCAGGGACGCCTCTTGATTAGACTAGGTTGCTCAAGGCCTCATCCAAACTGTCCTTGAACACCTTCAGGGAGGGGGCATCCACAGTCCCTCTGGGCAATCTATTACAGAGGCTCATCATGCTTGTACTGAAGAACCTTTTCCTAAGATCCAATCTTAACCTAGTTTTCCTCAGTTTAAAACCATTTCCCCTCATACTATTGCTGGACACTCTTGTGAAGAGTCCCTCTCCAGCCTTTCTGTACGATCCCTTCAGGTATTGGAAGGAAATTATAAGGTTCCCCCAGAGTCTTCTCATCTCCAGGCTGAACAATCCTAGCTCCCTCAGCCTATCCTCATAGCAGAGGTGCTCCAGCCCCCGGATCATCTTTGTGGCCCTCCTCTGGACTCATTCCAACAGATCTATGTCCCTCTTATGATGGAGACACCAGAACTGGATGCAGTATTTGAGGTGGGGTCTCACAAGAGCAGAGTACAGGGGTAGAATCACATATCTTGATCTGCTGGCCACGCTCCTCTTGATGGGAAACAATGTTTTGTACCAGGTTTTGCAAGACAGTTCTTAGGAGTAAGCAGGCCTGACCACTCCACTGGGATTAACAAAATTGATTTCTGTGATTTCCACTTGTAAATGCTTACAAATGTAAGAAATTCCAGCATTGTTTGTTAAGATACATCCCTCACCCTCATGCAGAGTAGCTGCTCTGTGTAATGAAAATCCTTCCTATTCATAAGACATCACATAGCATGTTGTAAGATTCTTTTGGCAAGCTGTGCAGGGGTAGAAATACTAGTTGCCCACCTGGAGCTTGTATAATGACTTCACATCAATTAAAAAAATGTGGTCTGTTTTGCAGTATCCAGTCCCTGCGGATAGTTCTTATGTGTCACACCCAGACAAGAACTCCATGGCAAATGCCAATAGTAGGAAAATATGGTAGCAAGAAAGTAGATACATCCTACCTTTAACAAGAACCTGAAAAGGACAAGAAGGTTATGATCAGCAGAATAATATTTTTGGTTTTGCTAGTATTATGATTATAGCTTCTATTTAACGTAGTGCCTAGGAACACCTGCCCTCCACAAGGACTGTGTGATGCTGCAGAGATACAGAATAAAAATGCAACTTCTGTCCTCCAGAAGTTTCCAGTGAAATTTTGTTTCCGAAAGGCTTGTGCCATTTTTTTATGTATAAATAAGATGTTTTTGAATTGGAATGGAGTAACACCAAAGCTGGATGCTAAGCATTGAAGCCATAGACATTATTAAAGCATTGGAAAACCTGCCTTATATAAAATGCTCTTGGTGTTCAACCCAGTTAGAATGTCCTAGAGAGGCTATGAGTATCTTCCTCACATTTTTTAAATTATGAAGGGTTGAAAAGTTGGCAGTAAAGGGCTTCCCCAGTCTGTAAAACAAGGATGTAAGTTAAATTTAGTTATATTTGATGAGTCCCCCTTCTTAACAACATTGATATAACTCAAAAGGTCTAAGGGTTGAATCAAGCTTGGTTGGTTTTTATAAATATATACTCCAGTTAAAAAAATATTAATTCAGAAAAATCATTTGGCCTGTGCTGCTTAGGAGGTCAGACCACATCAGTACTGTTTGGCTTTATTTATCTATTAATCTAAGAAATTATCATATTCTTTTAAACTAATTCTCCCTCTCTTTACCAATGAAGAATGACGACTCAAAGCTACTGTTATACTCAGGGAATTGAAATTTTAATGGGCTTTGATCTAGCATCTTACCTCTTAGGGAAAAATATATCCTCATCATGATAAAAGAAGTAATAGCATCCTGGACTATTTGCTCTTATTGCTTGCAGATACTTGTTTAACACAAAAATGTCAAAGGTAATTCAACCACATTGTTCCCACAATGTTTCTCAGAAGGACTCTAGGTACCAGGCATTTTTTTCTGTTGTCTTTGAATTTCACAACATTCTCCCAGTTGAGAAGGCCCTATTGAAATTGCATGTTCTTTTAAGATGGGTCACTTAGCTTAAGGAAGGCTGCATGGAGTTTCAGCTGCATAATTTCCAGTGATTATTGTGTGACCCTGTGTTCCTGGGCCTTGGGCAATGCTTTGAAAATGAAGGGGCTATTGCCCAATCTTTATATCTCTGAAAGGAGATAAAATTAGAGCAGTTTCCTAGAGTAAGCCCTGCAGGTTCACTGAGCAGCTGCCTTCAAAGGAAATTTCCTTGTCTCGATAAACAAGAAAACAGAAGCACCTGGGGTTGGACACTTCTACTTGGAAATACTAGCATTTAAAAACCAGAGGGCTGAAAACAAGATAATGTTATCATCAGTGAAAAAATATTATGTATATGTATGTGCTTTGTCTTAAGGTGATATTAAATAGTTCTACTTACATAATCCCATTAGCCTGAAGTGAAAATGTTAAAGTATTATGAGCAGCTGCGCTGGACAATGCATCCTAGTTTAGAGCTCTGCTTTTCACCATGTTGTTGGATGTTCCAAAGACACTAAGGTCTCTGAAAATGACTTTATTTTTAAAAGATGCTTTGAGAAATTCACATTAACTGGAATAAGCTCTGTTATAATCATAATTTATATACAGTCCACTTGAAAGGCTTAGAATAGGTTGATTTTGTTCGGACAAGACTAGTGTTGGTAGGACTAACAGTGGAAGTAAGTGCTAATCCCCTCACAGAAGTAATTAAATTACAGATAATGTAGGCTAATCTAACATAGTACAGTATATGAGCAGGACAGCTGAGTCAAATGAAAGCTCTTTTTTGTTTGTTTGTTGATTTGCTTTTTTGTCACTTCAAAATTGCTTTTAGTATGCATTGTGTTACTGAATGCAACGACTTGTTTTTATCTACTGTCAATCAAGCAGAGGAGGCCAGATTTATATTTGGATAGGAATTCAAGTACAGAAAATAAAAAGTTGCTTTTAAAAATTTAATCCTTGTGAGTGATTTAACTGCTGTCAATAGGGGTATGAAAGATGAGGTTCTTTTGGTGATAGATCACATCTGTGCAGAATAATGGTCAATTTGTATTTATTTTCAGTGTCAATCAGCACCTAGAAGTGTCCTTTGCTGAAGCCACAGACAAATTAAACAAATTGTTCATTTGCTTTTTTTTTAGTACATGAACTTGAATATTCCTTTGCTCTTGACATAACCAGCTTTCTGATTAATGAGTAATTCCTGATTCTGGTTTTATTTAAGGCGTACTTAATTCCAGGAGCCTAGTGGGAATAGTGGGAATTAGGATAGAAGACTGTAGTGAAATTTTAATACATAGATACTCACAAAGAACTGTCCATGAGTATTGCTCAATGATGTGAACAGACAAATCTAATTCAGAAGAAATGAGTTAAGCCTTTTACCATGCAGGTCTTCAGTGTCCACATCACATTTGCTTTCTTCCCTTCAAGCTGTGGTCTGAGAGCTGAATTGGTACAGCTAGGCAGTTTTAGCACTAAATTCCTTTGAGTTACCAAATTAAATGTCTAACAGCTGATATGTGGAAAAATCAGCTATATCCATCTGTAAGTAGTCTTAGAAAACATCACAGGCTTTTACCCTTCCTGATCTGGTCACCTAGAAAATATTAAATTGAGCAGCAAGAAAGTATTTTTAGAAGGCATTAGGAAAGTATTTCAGCACTTCCAACAGAAGACTGAAGCTTGTTGTTCAATGTGATCCTCTCAGCTTTATCAGTGTAACAGAATGATGCAGATTTTTATCATCTGAAATGTGTCTGGAGGGACTGAAAGATGTCACCTCGCCAACATGCTCACTCAAGTAAAGTAGAGTGATAACATCTCAGTAAAATTTCTGTGATGCTTGGTTTTTGCTGTCTTTATAGAAAAAAAAAAATCCCAAAATTAAGAGTCTAAGCAAGCCAATGGCCAGACAATTAATGCTAAAAGATAGCCTCAGCTGACAATACGTTTTCTTCACTGTATCACACTTCTTGGTTAGCAGTATTTTTCATACATTAACCTTAAATGTCTTTAGCCTTGAATACTGCAAAGTGGCCTGGGAATCAGGATGGTTAGTTTGCTGACTCACTGTAGCTTTGGGCAAACCACCCAGCCAAAATTTCAAAAGTGTCATGTAAGTCTGATGTTGTCTTAACCACTGAAGATTTAGCTCTGACCTTATGCTGAAGGCACCTGCTCTCAGGGACTGAGAGGGAATCTTAACAGCATCTGCTGACAAAGATTTCATGGGTGCTGCTCCTTGCTATACAAGGTGAAGCCTCTCTTGCTTTCTGTGGATGGGTCAGGGGAATGAAGGGGTGACAAATCCTGCCCTCTGCCCTCCTCCTTCCCCTAGATCTTACAGTCCTGCTGAAAGTCTTGGATCTGTTTTTGTAAAGCACTTTCCCCAGAGACTGCTGTTAGGCTCTGTGATCCAAACAGTGATACCTGGTCTGTCTCTAGCTCTCCAGAGCTGAGTAGTTGTCACATCCCACAACTTACTTGCACACTGTTAATATGATTTTACCTCAAAACATAGGGACATAAATTAAAATTAATATAGAAATTATGGCTATAATAAAATTGAAAGATTAATAGCAGTAGCAATAACAATAATAATGATAGTAATAGTAGTGTGTCACAGTCACACAGTGAATGAATTTACTATATTTAAATCAGCAGAAAATGAATCATTTCTACTATGTTAGTCAAATATACAGTAACTCTATGTGTACTCCCTTTTCTTCTGCTGTCCCACTCCCAAGACTCACTTTCTCTAAGCTGTCCTCCAGCATTTGTTGCCTACTCTCCCACCTCTTCCTGGACTCCCTAACATACCAACACAGCTGCCTTAGGCTGGCAGCTCAGCCTTACACTGAATTGCCCAAGCCACCAGCAATCTGCTTGCATCTGATCAGACCGTGCCTGCAGGACCTGCATTGCCTGCAGGAATTCAGTGGGTCTCTGGGGAGTCTGTCTTCAGGGGCCTAAGGAAGCAAGACACCAATATGATCCTTTAGGCAAGTTATTTCTCATGCAGAGGTAAAGTATGACTGAGTTGTAAGAGGTAGGCAGCTCTGCAACATCTGCAGAAATTCAGACTGCCTTAACCTTTAATGTATGTGAACCTTAACAATGAATGCAGGTTGATCTTGTCTACAAGTAAGAAGCAGGCAGTGCCAGGGCTGTCCTACTTCCTCCATGTAAAGTTATCTCTGCAGTATTTTGGTAGTGAATTCAAACTGCAGATGAATCACAGAGCAAATGTTTCTATTTCCATAAAAGTTGATTGCTAAATTCCAAAGAATTGTAGTTTTGAGGCGTATTTTTCAAATTACCTCAAAGCTAAGTAATCTTTTCTTGTAGGTTGAACAGCAGAATCAACCCTGCAGTGATTGGGACCCAGCCGTTTTCAGTGCAGGGGGAAGTGAACAGTATTTTATCAATATGTCTGTCTTGCAAATTATTTAATCAAGTGATTGCCACAGTGACTAATAAAGTTATATTCTACCAAAACCTCCTACTGCCTTTATTTGAGTAAGTAAATTCCTTTGCTCAATGCTGAGAATAAGTGAAAAGAAAATAAAAATAAAAGTCTCATATTTAGGAATGTGCATCTCCCAAAGAGTTATGGTCTTAACTGGATCAGGCTAATCTCTAGTTTAGAAGTGATTATGTTTGCAAATAGTAACATCATGTGCTGGTGATAAATCATGTAAATTTTAACCTCTCAGCAGAAGGAATGTTGTTAACAGTTACTTAAAGGAGAAACGATCCCCCCCCTCCATCTTCACTAGCTAAAATGTATTAACTAGGTATGTGCCTTTGCTTTCTCTGATAGTACTTACTTTTATAAATGACCGGGAAGAACAATTTTGTCCCTGTCTTCCTTTTGCATCTAACAGTTTGGCCCTAATTAGTTATTTGCTGCCTTGAAGGTGACAAATCTTCACCTTGGGAAGATTTAATCTAAGAGATTGCTGCTGCCACAGGAGAAAATTTTGCTCCGTCCTCCTTGCTCTGTGTCTTCCTTTCTTGTTCTTCCCTTCATAGTCCTGTAACCGCTGCTTTGTTTCACCCTTCACCTCTTTCCTTGAGCCAATTCAACCAGTTAACACAAAAAACAATTATCCAACTTTCTGGTTATTTTCTTCTGAATCAAGGAGGTGAATTGACCGATGGTGACCTCTGAAGAGCACTGCAGTCAGCAAAAGGTAAGTGGCAGTACTGTGTAGCCTGGGCCATACATAGAAAACATGTGTGGGAGGGGGTGGGATCTACACTTTCTGTCAGCAATGAGCTGTTTGATCTATCCACCACATTTTGTAGCAGTGGACTGTGGATTGTGTTGGGTCTGATCTTCTGCTGCCAATGAAATGTATGTAAGTGATTGTACAAAAAACACATGGAAAAGAGCCAACAAGTTAGCACAACAATGTTTTAATCTCTTTCATTTAGATTCCCTCTATCTCCCTGTACAAGCAGTGGAAAATCAGATCAAGTATACTAACTCTTTTTATCTTTAAAATAGTAAACTCATTTTATCTTTAAAATAGTGGACTCATTTTGAGACTGTTAGGTTGGACTTGAAGAAATAAGTAATTTCAGAAGAGGACTAAAAATAGGAAATATATGAGCAAATATTATTATCAGAGGGGTTTTTCAAGTTTGGAAAAAAATCCCACACGTCAAAAGTACAACAAATAACAGCAGTGGAACAGATCAACACCTCAGAGCATATCTCAAAGACGTTCACCTCTAAGAGCATATCCAAGTGATTCTTTTTTATGTTTTTGTCATGGTTTAAGTCCAGGACAGCCCACTAGACTTATAACAAACACTGCTAATGTTCCTCCCTCTCCAAAGTGTAAGAGAAAGGGAAGGAGGGAGAGAGATGTATTGATTAGAAAAGGAAACTAGAACAGCATTAATGAAAATGAAAATAATAATAATAAAAATTAAATATATACAAATATAGACAAAACCAGTATCAAACCCAACCTCCCAGATGGCAATTACATCACGGTCACCACTGATGCTGTGGAGCAGGCACCGGGAGAGTCCCAGACTGGGCCCAGAAGCAGATGGGAGCTGTGTTCAGGAGCTGCATTCTAGTACTGCATTCAGGAACACATAGATCAGGAGGCAGAACAGAGTCCTCCTTGGGTGCCAGACGTTGAGGAAGCAAGGAAGAAAATGGACCTGAGCTGGGCTGAGCCAGACCTTCATGATCCCTCAGCTTTATACTGAATATGTCGTATATGGGCTGGAATCCTTCACTGGTCAGTTTGGGGTCACCTGTCCTGTCCGCTGCTCCCTACATGTGCAGCCTTTCACTTTCTGCACCCCCCAACATGGTACACAAGATTCAGCAGTGGACTTGGTCTGAACACCAATCCTTGGTAGTAACTCTAAACATGGGGTGTTATCACTGCCAGAAGCAGACACTGTCTGTGAGAACAGGCTGATAACTTCAGACAGTGCAGTTAGTTAGAAGATCTGAGATGAAAATTAAAATCACTAAACAGAATTAATTCTGTTCTCACTCAAATCAGGACAGTTTTTCACAGTGGATCTGGGAAGAAAGTAGAATTCAACCTTCAACTCTGTTCGTTTGCTTTGGCTAACTGAAACTGAAGTTCTACTTCCCACTCTCCCCCATTTGCCAGGCTTTCTTGTTGCACTGTAAAACAAATTAATGAACAACTTGTAATTAAAGAAAGGGTCCTGTCGTCTTCACTTTGAATTTATTAATGAATGAGAATAATGTGAAATATATGAAAAACATGAATGATTTTACTTACTCATTTTCTAAAAACTAGTGTATTGTAACGTGAACTTTACACAAAAGTTTATAAAGAATATTTGATTGACTTTATAATAAAGGCAACAAGGTTGTATTGTAGACACTGTAGTATCCTTGATGATGCATGGAAGGTATATATCTGCAGTGCTAAAATCTAATTTCACCCTTCATCATGGTGCAATGGTGTGTTCCTGTTTATCATAGCATTTGCTTGTCTTCCAAGAGGGACACTTTTCTCAAAGTGTGTGATCATTTGGTTAATACTCTTGGACCATATTCAGCTGTTGGCATACTGCTGAAAGAGAAGGCAAAGGAGCTTCAGCATGACCGCTTCCTGATGTGCCACATTGTCCTGTGTTGAGATGTAACTATATGCTTGTGTCTGATCACTCAATATATAATCTTTTTGTCCTAGATTATGTTATACTACTTTGCTTACTTGGAATGGTAAGATGGTCAGAGAGCTACTCAGAGTAAGGCTAGACAAAAAAAAAAGACTGGGGAAACACAGTAACTGTGGTTGATGTGAGAAAAATGAATTCATGTATGCTGTTCATTAAATACTCTTCTACATGAAATATTGAACTCTCTGATGTGTTATCCACAACATTTTTATGTTCTTTTTTACATCTTCTTTTCAAGAATTCTCTTTTTCAAATTTTCTGCCTTATTTTGATTAAGTTTTGTATCCTTGTAAGTATATCTTCATTCACAGGGAGAGCAGTGTGTCCTACTTGAGCTCTGTAGTATCATTAGAGGAAACTTTTGCTCTGAGCACGGACCCCAATTCCCTGTTAAATATCAGTGAGTCCGTATAAGCCTTTTGGAAAAAGCTTGTGTTGTTTTGGAAGGGAGGGGATTAAAGAAGTGAGATCTCTGGTTTCAAGCTACCCTCTTTGATGCCTCTCAGTCTGAGATGGATTGAAACCACCATGATTGCATTTACTATCCCAACATTTGAGGACAGAGAAAAGCTTGAAATAGAAAGAGTGGATTTGTCTCTGAGGATTTCATGATTATGTTCTATGTACAGTTTATTGCTATAGTGCATATTTTAAGAGTGCTTTTGAGCTCAATTCTGTTAACATAAAGCCTACAGAGTTAAGTGCATGCCTAAAGTGCAATGAAAGAAAAAAAAATCAAGGTTTTTAGTATGCATCTTAATATGCATCTCATTTCAACTAAGCACCTAGTTTTGACCAAATCATTTCTGTAAATTTCAGCCATTTTTGCAATATTATTTGACTAGAAAGTATATGAGGGAATGAAAGGATTATTGTCCCTGTTTTCCTTGCTTTTTTTTTTTTTTTTTTTTTTAAGTTACTAATTGAAGATGATGCATTTTGGATGTCTTTTGTAAGAAACAGGAAAATGTTTTGTAAATATCATAGACAACCAAATTAATTAAAATGATTGTGATTCCTAAAACAGACTGCAGCAGCTGCATGAAATGACACAAAAATACTACTGACTAATTTAAAGCTAGTAATAAATAACACTTTTGAAGCTGAATTAGTTAGGTATTTTGTAATTACCTGAATTGGAAACCGGCCAGGACACCACAGTTGATATTACCTCTGTTATGAAAAACCCCAAGAGATCTACTTTCATTGTAAGTGAACAAGACATTTTTCTTCCTAAGATTTAAATTTCTTTTTGTCTGTGTTTTTAAAGCCTGTTCCGAGTGCTACTTAACTATAAACCTGCTGCTTTGAAGAAACGTATGAGGACACTTATCTTCTCACAGGACATGTGTCCTGAAGTGCTGCTTAATTCTATCAAGGACCAATGCCCTGGCAGCCCTTGTGAAATACCTTTCAATTTGGAGGAAGGCTAGGAAACTCTATAATGTGTAAAAAATACAGAATTTGTTATCTTGAAACGATAACTTCATAACCATCCTCTTTAGTGTTTTTCACTCTACCTAGTATTCACAGGCTCAAATTCAAACTCAAGAAAAAGTACTTTTTTCCAGGAAATTAAAAGGCATTATGCATGACTAGAAATACATTTCCACTCCTCTCCAGGAGAGAATTCTGCCATTGTTTACTTCCTATTCTTACCTTTGGCTTTGCCAACTCTAGGAACTCTGGTTGTAAAATGAAGCCCACTCTTGACAGCAGGCCTGGATTAACAACAAGTCAGAGTGCATAAAACACCTGGCTAGACCACCAGACCATAAAGATGTGATGAAGGAAGTCCTCCTTTCAACACCAAATGCTTTTTTTTTTTCTTTCCTGAGGAAATCTTTCCCAGACTGGCAGAAAGTCATACCTACCACAGAAATTCATGTCCCTGTAACAAGGAGAGGTGTAATCCCATGCAGTTTCTGTCTGGAGCCATAATGTCAACGTTGTTTTGTAGCAGGCATGTCTTGTCTCATGGGGATGTTCTGGCTGGCACAGGGGTCTCTGCAGGTGGTGCTTTGGCTGAGTTGTCTGCTGAAACCTTTGTGCTCCTGGAAGAAGCCTTGGTCCTGCTGAAGATGGAAAGGAAAAAGGAGACCTCTGGACTAGTTTTTTGTCTTTTAAGTGATGATTATACTAAGCTTGCCAGAAGAAAATGACATACTGTCTTCCTGATCCATGAAGCAGAGTTATCTCTGGATGTGCTCTGCTCGTCTTACTACAGACTGTGTGATGTGCAACACATACCATTTTGCTCGCAGCTATTTTAAAGCTGTGCCAGCTTTACAGAGAAACCAACTCACCTGTCTGCCAAAGTTGAAGGTATTCAATATGTTCTTAAAAATATATTAAGATATACTTTTAATTATCTGCATTTTCCTTTTATTTCCATTGTTCTCCTTACGAGTAGTTATTGTTGACCTTATTTTATGCAAATAAAGTATTGAAACGTACACTGTAAAAAAATGTAGGGAGTTTCATTAGAAATTGCAGACTTGACATTAGAAGTGTATGACAGTACTAGGGATTTTGTCCAGTGCTATTTATTTTGTCAGGGAACTAATGCAGGGAAAGGTCAAAATGCTCGTTGGCACTTTCACAAAAATGTCCTGTGAATTGCTCTTTTTTGAATTTTCCACCTCTTGCATTCTGTGTGCTCTTCTGGATAGTTAGGTCTGAAAGCTGATGGTCTTTGTCACCCTTACTATTTAGTATTCGGTCCCCTCACAAATGTTTCATGCTCGGGCTATTAGATCAACTGAAGTAGGTTCTAAGAATTCTCTGTCCACCCTACAATGAAGAGTTTGTTTCCATTCAAACTAGTAGAAATAAGTATCTGAGGACATGGGAAGATTTTTCACTGGACAAAGCTTTAATTAACTGTTGCATACATATAGACAGGCAAAAATGCACATAGAAAAATGCACATAGCGAAGAGAAGTTGTATTTAAAAGAAAAGGAAACAGACTTTGGATATATGGTGTTGCCTGCCTATATGCAATATGGAAGTTAAAGCTGGATTTGAGTTGAGTTTGCTAATAATTTTGGGTATCTCTTCTACTGTTGAGCGGATTCTGCGCTCATACTGACAGTAAACTGTCTGCCAGCATTTTCTGATACTTTATCATCAAAACCAGGTCAGAACAATTCTCTAATGAAAGAAACAAAAATGTAAAATACACTTCATAGGTTTTCCCATTAAAAAAAAGAGAGGCTAACTGCCTCTGCACTAGTAACTAAACCAGGTGGGCACTGTCCTTCAGTTCTGAAATCAGTTGGTTTAACACATATCACATCACCACACATAATCTCTCCTAGCTCCCCAAAACAGGGTGTTTGCATTCAAACTGCCTATTGGGAATGGTCCTGGACTGTGCTATCTCCCAGTTCTCTACAAAAAGTAACCTAGGAGTGTTGTAGTTGGCTCGGATCAAAACTGTGCCCAGGGACTGTGCTAGTGATCTAAGAGGGGAGACTTTATTTCCCTCTAGAACTACCTGAAAGGAAGTTGTAGTGAGGTGGGAGTTGGTCTGTTCTCCCTGGTGACAAGTGACAAGAACAGGAGGAAATGGCCTGAAGTTTAACCAGGGGAGGTTCAGGCTGGGTATTAGGAAGCATTTCTTTCCAGAAAGGGTTGTCAGGCATTGGAATGGCCTGCCCAGGGAGGTGTTAGAGTCACCATCCCTGGAAGTGTTTAAGAGGCAGTTGGATGCTGTGCTTAGGGACATGGTTTAATGGGTTTTGATAGGGCTAGGAGTAAAGTTGGACTTGATGATCTTGAAGGTCTCTTCCAGCTGAAACTATTTTATGATTCTATTATTCTATGATTCTAAGAGCTTATGTAGTAGTGACTGGACTGTGCCCTGACCACGTTTGGTTATCCAGTAGAGATGCAGCCTATGTTTTTTGGGTCCTCAGTCATATATGGTCAAATGTAGTGAAAGACACACAGACAGAATTGCCCTGACCTTCAGAGGAGACTTCAAGCCACCAGAAAAAATGTTGCTTTTGTAGCCATTTTATTACAGAATTTGTTTAATAACATAATGAAAGGGAAACAGGATGGGAAGCTCATGTGCGGTGACATTGAACCTGGACAGTTTCTCTGTTAGTAGTCTGTAATTTCAAATGCACATATATATGATTGATCTAAATTGTGAGTGACTACTGGGGATTTTATCTGAGATATTGAAGCAATATTACCTGGCACAGTTGGTGGTTGTGCTTTGGTATGTGAAGGGTGACAGCTAACTCTACTTCTATAGAGACAGGGAAGAATAACAAGGTAGCTACCAGCAACTTTTAAAAGAGAAAGGCTTTTATAAATAGTACTGAGAAAAACATCAGTCACATCATAAAACATACTATAACTTACTTATTGTTGAAATAAAGATGAGGCTGTAAATATAATGTTTTTGGAACTTCCTGCTTTATGTAAACACTGCATCATAGTAGATAGCATAGGTGGAATAATTTGCAAACAGTATAAAGTTGCTTTACTGATTGACTTGAATCAATCTCTGTGTATGCACTTTTTATTTGTTTCTCTTTAATCGGGTGATCTGCATGTTCTGCAAACCCCGTTGAAGACTGAAAAAGATTGTCTCTCTGTAGAGATTCTGCAGGAAATGCATGATATCCAGAGTGCTCCCATGAAACTACTCGTTTAAATGAAGCTAACTCAACTTCCTGGTGAAGGAGTAATACAGTAATCTCAACAAAAATATATTAGAGAAAAACACATCAGTCACTAAGGTTGTCACAACCGCTGTTAGCTTTAGAATAGGGAATTTTCTAATGTACTTAGATTTTGAAGTGCAAAGATAGGCCACGTAATCCTAATGTTTACTTTGTTATGGAAAAGACAAACCCAAAAGCACAAGGATAATAAATAGCACAGGTAGTAATAACCTCTATGTATTTTATAAGAGTAATTTCAAAACATTTAAAGTTCTATTCAAAAGCAATAAAATAACAACAAGTAAAAAAAAAAAAAAAAAAGAAAAGAATTAAAACCAGTATGTATAGCAAGGTTTAAAATATAAATAATACTGTGATTTTACATGGCTGAAATCCTGCAATTCTTTTTCAGGGATGTCTCCCTCAGACTTTGACAGGCTTTTTACTTGATCTGTGATGGTCTCATCCAGTTCCACATAGAAATCTGTTCTTGTTACATTCTCCTATAATACATGAAGAAGACACAAATATTCTCTCTAAGCAATCTGAAAACTTCAACAGTAAAAATTTCTTCTGATGGAATCTCTTATATAATGATGTCATGGTATAATTCCAGATGGCAATTAAGCCCCATACAGCCACTTGCTCACTCCCGCCTGGTGGGATAAGGGACAGAATTAGGAGAGTAAGAGTGAGAAAACTTGTGGGTTGAGACAAAGACAGATTAATAGGAAAAGCAAAAGCTGCGTGAGCAAAGCAAAACAAGAAACTAATTCATTGCTTCCCATTGGCAGGAAGGTGTTCAGCCAGCTCCAGGAAGGCTGGGCTTCATCATGTATAATGGTTACTTGGGAAGACAAGTGGCATCACTCCAAACATCCTCCCCATTTCCTTCTTCTTTCCCCAGACTTATATAATGGCATATGGTATGGAATATCCCTTTAGCCAGTTTGGGTCAACTGTCTTGACTGTGTCCCCTCCCAGCTGCTTGTGCACCTCCAGTCTCCTCACTGACAGGGCAGGATGAGAAGCTGAGAAGTCCTGCACTTAGTGTGAGCGCTGTTCAACAACAACTAAACAGTATGCTACCATCATTATTCTCATCCTAAATCCCAAACACAGCACTGTACAGTTACTAGGAAGAAAATTAACACTATCCCAGCTGAAACCAGGACAGATGACACCAAAGCCATTAGATATATAGGCATAGTTTTCTTTCTGGGAGAATTGTCTGCAATCATGGAAGTTCCTTCACTTCAAACATGGCAAACATCCTATGCACTCTCTCACAGCTCACTGTTTTACCCTGTCAGAATGCCTCATTCTTCTTAACTGAGCAGTTGTTTCCTGTCTCTGTTATGGCTATATTCACTTTAGCATACAGTGAATATAACAGACCTTATCTGTAGGGCAAAACAGCTGGTAATGAGGATATTATGTCCATACTCTGCACGTTTTGTAGGAGTTTATACTGGACTAGTTCTCACCTGCTCCTGTGGACTGAAAACTCATTGTAGTCAGAGTGTATTATTTGATGTCCTGAAGCACAACTTTTGTTTTAGTTATGTTTGAGAGAACTCTTGTTTGTTGTTCTATGAGACTGTTCCATGGTGTGAACTGAAGGACAGCAAGTGGGATATATGATGCAAATAAATGTCAAAAAGTGTACTAATGGTTTCTAGAGCAACAATGCAGTGGTATGAAGTTCTTTTTCCATGTGTGTGTTCACCTTGCCAGCCTCGTGACTTTTTTGGTAGATTTTTGGTAAGCAGAAGAAAAACTTTGTCTGGCAGAGATAGAAGAGCTACCATCCTACAGATCTGTGTAGAAGACTGTGCTCTATTTTGCTGGAGCAGGAAAACCTCATGCTCTTCTCTTTGTCTTCTGGGAGATACTTTTCCAAACAATGCTCCAAATAATGGATAAAAGGGTCAATGACAGCTATCTTCTGAAAAAGTACTCTAAGAAATGATAAGTGTAGGGCATATCAGAGGTCTGAGGCAAGCTTGCCAGATTGGCCAAGTAGTAATGAGAAATATGGGACAGGAACATGGAAATGCTTTTATAAGGAAAATGAACAGGCAAGGCAAGACAAGAAAGATGTAGTTCTATGAGCATGAAAGCTAAAGAGCCTGATTCTCTACAGGTTTCTGTCTCTTGATTTTTTGGTGTCTTCTTATCTTCAGCCTCTAGCTGAAGTTTCTTCAATGGTGAGGCCATTTACAAGAGCTCCTGTGGGAGTTTTCTGATGACGAATGAAGCGTATGCTCCTGCGTCTTATCAGCCAAGGCATCTATTAAAAACATACTTATGTACACACAGAGTCTGCTTTAACGATCCTCTTTTTTTTCATGGTAAATATAACTAAGGACCATACTACACTCTAAAAGTATTCAGCAGCTTTTTTCAAAAGGATGTAAAAATGAAAGTAATTTTTATTACTGCACTAAGCATCTATATCAAATATTTATTTTTAAGAAAAAAAATCACTTGTTTGAGAAAGTGCTAATATTCACAATTAGTTTCATTATATATATAAAAATAAAAAAGCTAACACTTCTTTAAAGTGACTCTGCTACTTGCATTTTTGGATTAAGATTGTTGTTAGGATGACATGACAAAGTTAGCTTTTCTTGGCTTACTAAAAAGAGTTGTACTGTGAAGCATTTTGATTATCCATAAAATGAAATTACTGAAAAAAATAAATGTGTGTGAAAGGATGTGTCTCTATAGTGGGAGGTTTGTGGAAATTTACTGTAGGTGGGAGTAGATTGAAATACTTGCCAGAAGGGCTGGCTGCTTCAGCGGGCTGAGGTGTAGGGACAAGTGTGGGGCATAGCTCTTTCCCCCAACACATCTGTGAAATGCTGCCCTCCCCCAGATAGTAGGAAGAGGCAATGTCCTGCTTCTGGGTCTGACCCAGGTTTCACAAGGGATATGCCAGCTGCTGATGCTCCTCAGCTGCTGCTGTTCAACTGCATATGGACATGGCCATCATAAAACTAGAATAATTCCTGACTGGCTTGGACCTCGCTTTGTTCGGACTTTAAAGATGCAGAGTCATCTCTTCATATAATCTTCTTTGGTCACAGAAATTTTTAAACTCTGATAAAATATGTAATTTTTCTTTCTGTTCAGGCTGACATCAAAACCACCTGATTTTCATAAATGTCTAATACAGCTAAGTGTTGAAAGGTCTTTCTTCCATTTGATCCCACTAATACCTAATACTAAAGAAAAATAGCTCATGTAACATCAGAATTTGACCACAGTAATCACTTGCTCATTGTTTTCCTCTTATCTCTCATTGCTTTAAGACACTGATTTTTATCTATGGTATAACCTTATTGATTGGGGACATTATGAGGATGTGAGCCAAGTGAACTTTGTAACTAATCATACTTTTTCTTTAGAAACTTTTTTTTTTTTTTAATTTTGTTTCCTTCTCCATAGTCTCTATTATCATTTCCAAAAGTTTGCCTTTCTTCATTAAAAGAGAGTGAGGAATTTCCTCTAATTAGTTTCTAATGGCAAACAACATCTTGACCTCATTTGTCAGAAAATGCAGCACTGAACTGTGTCATTTAACAAGGGAATACCACACATGTATGATTAATGTATGGCACTTTTCGTGACCCTATTTGACTCCCTTTGTGACTATTTAATGTATTTCACATTGTATTTTCAATCTCAGATGCCATAAAAGTCAAGATCTCATAGCGTACTGTGCTTCATCTTATCAAATGAACAAAAATAAATGAAAAACTGAACTTTGAGATATTTTAATAATAATTACACAAAATAAAATATAATCAAAAACTGTAGAAAAGACATTTCTTTATGTTCTTCTTAAATCTAAACAGAAATGTCCTGAGGCAAAGGGAAGGTGCGGATGCAGGGAGATGTGCATGTAAAAATAATGGCAGTGTATCCACACTTCAGATTGGGAAGCAAAGGCACAGTAAGATAATGCTCTGAGAAGAACACATAAAAATCCCCTCAGCTGTCAGACTGGGACGCCCTATTACATCAGCAGTAATAAATGAATTGACCTGACTGAGTCCATGTCATTTGTGCCCTCAAATCTATTACTAATTTTTATGCATATACAGGATGGGGTCAGCTTCTCCAGAACATAAAAACTTCTGTTGATGGAGCAACTTGGTTACCGTAAGATACAAAGACATACCCCTTTGTCTTTTACAGCATACACCATTCTGCAGGAGGGTGATATGACTTCATAATCTTCACCTTTGTGCTCTCTGTCCTTCTTGGAACAATGTCATGCATGCTAGTCAGACAAAACTCTCATTGAAAGCATTGGAATTTTGCTTGAGTCTAACATTAAGAACCAGTTCTTGTTTTGTCTCAAGGACAAAAGGACAAGGAGAATTCCCACTGTTTTTTATTTAACTTGGGGGCGCATTATAAGCATTATAAACTCAGAACTATCCATGTCCTTCTCTAAGTAGCAGGGAGACTATGCAGTCTGTGTATACTTTCTGAGGTTCAGTCTTCCCTCTGTGTGAGACAATGCTATCCAAATGACTCAAAAACCTTTAGGAACAAATAAAGAATAAGAAGGCTGCTGTGTATTTTGTATGAGCAAACAGATGTCCACACTGCAATTTTAGATTTTTTTTCTTTCGAATTTTCTCATTCTGCTCCATTCACTTGAGTGGATCACATCTTCATATAGTGTCATTTTATTACATCTTAAAGCATCATGGCTTGAATAGGTGAGCTCATAATACTCAGACTCAGGTCTGGTTGAAGACTTCACTATGTTACTGTATCAATATAATTTGCTGCTAATCAGTAATTTGTGTCTGTATCAGTATAATTTGTAACTTTTTGGTCATATAAATTGACCCAAAGTTAGAAGTAGAAGACATGTCTACACTGTACTTGCTAAAAAATCACATACACAATTCCTTTGCTTGTTTTACAGAATCACAGAATTACTCAGGTTGGAAAAGACCCTGGAGATCATCATGTCCAACCATTAGCCCTACTCTACAAGTTCACCCCTAGACCATATCCCCCAACACCACATATAAGCGATGCTTAAACACATCCAGGGATGGTGACTCAGACACCTCCCTGGGCAGCCCATTCTGATATCTCACTACTCTTTCTGTGAAGAATTTTTTCCTAATGTCTTGTCTAAACCTACCTTGTTTCAGCTTTAGGCCATTCCCTCTGGTTCTATTCCTAATTACCTGAGAGAAGAGACCAGCACCAGCCTCTCTACAATGTCCTTTCACGTAGTTGTAGAGAATGATGAGGTCTCCTCACAGCCTCCTCTTCCTCAAACTAAACAGGCTCATCTCCTTCAAACGATCCTCATATGATCTCTTCTCCAGTCCCCTGACCAGCTTCATTGCCCTCCTCTGCACCCGCTCCAGCACCTCGGTATCTCTCTTGTACTGAGGGGCCAAAACTGGACACAGCACTCGAGGTGAGGCCTCACCAGTGCTGAGTGCAGGGGGACAATCACCTCCCTTCTTCTGCTGGTCACACTGTTTCTAACCCAGGCCAGGATGCCGTTGGCCTTTGCCACCTGGGCACACTGCTGGCTCATATTCACTCGCTTGTCTATTATAACCCCCAGATCCCTCTCCGCCAGACAGCTCCCCAGCCACACTGCCCCAGCCTGTAGCTTTGCATGGGGTTGCTGCGGCCCCAGTGCAGGACCTGGCACTTGGCCTTGTTGAAACTCACACCATTAGCAGTGGCCCAGCCATCTAGTCTATCTCAGTCTCTCTGGAGAGCCTCCCTATCCTCATGCAGATCAACACACCTGCCTAACTTGGTGTCACCTGCAAATTTACTGATGGTAGACTCTATGTCCTCATCAAGATCATCAATAAAGATGTTAAATAGAAACGGCCCCAGCACTGAGCCCTGAGGAACACCACTTGTGACCTGCCGTCAGTTGGATTTAGTACTGTTGGCCACTACTCTCTGTGCCTGTCCGTCTAGCCAGTGCTTGATCCAGCAGATCATATTTTCATCCAGGTCTTGAGCAGACAGTTTTTCCATTAGAAATCTATGGGGAACAGTGTCAAAAGCCTTCTGGCAGTCCAGGTAGACCACATCCACAACCTTTCCCTCATTCAATAGTTGGTTTATCTTGTCATAGAAGGAGATCAGGTTCGTCAGGCAAGATCTGCCTTTCCTTTTCTAGTTTTGGTGAGTATCACAGCAAAACCAAACACAATTCTAAGAAGTGGAATTGGTGGTTTTGTAGGTCTCAATGAAAAATTTTTCATTGATTGTAGTATGAAAAGATTTTTTATAAAAAATTATGACAATAAAGTTATTTGTCTGCAGATGTGCCTACTTTATACTTGTCTTCTTATCTTTTCTCATTCTTATCAGATTCTACTCATTTTGAGGCTACGTATCTTCCCAAAATTTAGGTTTATTTAAATTAAGAACAACAGAAACCCATGGATCAGAAGAAATAATCAGCTAAAATAATGTATAATGGTTTGAGAAGGCTACATAATAGTTACAGATTTTATTAATGGTCATTTTAACAATGTGGTGTGCTCATGACATAACAGATCCTTAATAACAGAGAAGTAAAACTAGCTACATACATACATGATGAAATGTGAAAGTGCTACCTCAGAGTCACTTTCATCAGTGGTTTGTTATGTAGCCATACTGGATTTTTGCATAGAAGTCGTATTCTGTATTTTGAAGTGTGAAATATGAAATACAGATGGACAGAGAGACTGAATGATCCATGAGCAAGCCCTGTGCAACTGGATCCTCATGGCCTTTGACTGGATTCCGGGCACAGGACCTCTGGAGAACTGCTTGGAAGACAAGGATTATGTTACCTGACAACTTTTACTTTAAAAAATCTTTTTGGGGGCCATGATAATCCTATAAGCACTAGTTCTGGCAGATATAATAAATGCCTTGTTAGGAAATATGTGTCAAAACAAGATTTTTAAATTTTTCAATTTTTTTTGAGAAACAGACACAGTTAGGGTTATCGTCAAGGTTATAAGGGCACCTAGGTGTTTTAAGCCAACCTTTGAAAATGGATGCCTTTCACTCTATCTACACTCATCATTCAGAGCTATTCCCCAGAATTATTCTTAGTCCTACACAGTGGCTTACAGCTGTTTATAGATAGTGTTACCACTGCCTTAGAGCTTGCTATTAGATTGTAGTTTGTGTGATATGCTGAATTGCACAATATAAATTGAGTAAAGCAGCTGCTTCCATGTACACCCATCACCTAACAAAGAGATCATGTTAACAGAAACCAGTGGCCCAGAGAATTCCTATTTTGCAAGACTACCTAGACCACCTTGAGTTTAAATGGTTATAAATCAGCTTTGCGTTACACTACAGGAGGAATAACTCCCCAGACATTTTCTTCTGAAATAATCTTTTTTCATGTTAGGAGAATGTCAGTTGGCAATTTTTGTTACAGATGTGAAGAGGAATATACCTGATCTCTACTGTTGTACTACTAGATCAACCTTCAGCTTAGGTGAAGACTTCATGGGTGATCAATAGGCACTGCAGTAACAGATATATTCGAATGGTACCTCTGAAGCAGCAGAGTGACAACAGTGTGCTGTTAAAGACATATTGCTCCAGAGTATTAAATGACTAATGCTTGACACAATATTTATTCACTTGTCGTTTATCATTCCTGAAATGCTTCAGGGATATCTTGGTATTCAAGTATCTGTCAAGAAATTAGTATTTTTAAGATTTTTCTCACTGAAAGCGATTAATTCCTGTTTGTGCCTTTGATTCCAGATCTCTGTAGGTCATTGCATGGGCCATGTAAGATCCGCTTGAGTATGTAAAAAACTTCATGTTTCCTTTCTTGCTCCATGATCCCATTAGCTCTGCTGGGTGGATTCTTAGATGTAGATTCTGCTGATAATAATTACTGATCTCAATGGTGTGCTGTCACTTCACTCTAAAAATACCACTTTATAGGACCTTGTCTTCATAGCACCAATACTAAAGCAACCAAGAATTTCTTGAGGCTAATAGACTTTTTGCTTAATGTTTTGAACTAGTACCAGAGGGACTAAAAAAAGTTATGGACATGTCTTATGCTGTCAGTCTGTCTACTTAATGTGGCCTTGGTCATACTTCTGTTTACAATTTTTTCTGTACACAAACAACATCAGCAGTTCAGTATAGTCTTTCTAAGCCCTCCTTGCCTGGCTTTTCTTTTTCTTACAGATGCTGCTGAGAGCTTTGAGGGCCTCTTCTCTTTGTCTGTGAAGGTTCTTGTGCAAGGATAGTTTGCTATGAAGTGTGAGTTTGAAGTTTCTTCCTGATTTGAACCCAAATGACCTCTCGTAGATAAGAAGCAACCATTTGGGCTGATATGATCAGAGGACCTGGCTGTTTGCCATTAGCTATAAAACCAGTTTTCTAATTTTCTTTTACGTTTCTATTATAGTGCCCAAGCTTTTACTTCATCCTTTTTTTCCTACCCAAAAACATCTGATTCTTTACCATATAATTTATCCCTTGTCTTGGTTGAATTTCAGTCCTATCAGATCTGACTTATTTCAAGTGATTAAGAAGTCTCTAAACACTCATGTCCATAGTACAGTAGTACCGACTACAGAAAGCACATTCTGGAGTGTTGAAAAAGGGAGTGAAAAACAGACAGCAAAATACATACAGATCAATCCTCCTGAAAAGCTGCCCAGAGATGCATTTCCCTGCACTTTTTACCATGTTGTGGCACTTCACGCAACTTTGAATTTTGTGTTTTTTGATACTGTTATCACAAAACTGCGCTGTTTGATACCACTAAGACACACACACGAAATAAATTTGAAAGAATGCAAAATGGCCAATTTCAATATACATATCTCCACCATATAAATAGGTTCAAGAGAACAATAGCATCATCTGTGCTGGGTTTCCTTAGTGGGATCTACTAGCATGTCCACGATGGATTATTGCCTAGATGTTGTAACACTGTGTATAGTAATCACTTGGCATAGGATTTAGGATATCTGCTGTGAGTAAAATAATTTGATTGCTCTGAAGTTTATGCATAATATTAAAGTAAAGCTTTCTTATCAGAAATGTGTTCATTAATACGCTAGTGACTACAGGATTTTAAAATACAGTGATAAGGGTTATATAACTAGCGTGTTAAGATACTTCACAGTCACTTCCATTTTACTAGAGTATTACAGTCCTGTGAGCTTCAGAGATGCCTGAATAGATAATTACATCTCATTACTGGATATTTGGAAGAAAATAACCACATCTGGAGAGAGACAGATTTTTATGAAGAATAGTTGATTTTGTCTATCAATATTTTCAGAGAACATTTTATTTGAATGTAGTCATATGAGTTCTTACCCTTTTTTAATTGTACTTTGAGCTGCAGATAAAAGCAAGGTCATAATCTCCAAGCCAAATGACATTTTTGTTTAATTTCATTTGCATAAAATACATCATTTGTAAGTGTTTATACTTTTGCTAAGAAGCCTCAGTGTGATTTTGGATTTTAGAACCAAACCTGCAGTCATGTGAGTTTCATTTGTGGATTTAATATGAGCATGCTGAAGCCTTACCTCTAAAAATCGTTGTTCTGATACAATGTACCAGATGGGGACAGTCTCTTTTCAGTGGTGCCCAGTGATAGGACGAGGGTCAATGGTCACAAACCAGAACACAGGAAGTTCCACCTCAACATAAGGAAAAACTTTTTTACTGTGAAGGTGATGGAACACTGGAACAGGCTGCCCAGAGAAGTTGTAGAGTCTCCTTCTATGGAGACTTTCAAAACCTGCCTGTGTATGTTCCTGTGTGACCTGCTCTAGGTGTTTCTGCTCTTCCAGGGGGGTTGGACTCATTGATCTCCAGAGGTCCCTTCCAACCCTCGCCATTCTGTGATTCTGCGAATGTGACATATATAATGTAACTTCTTAACATGATGCAATACTAACTGCATGTTCTTATATTTTGGATCAAATGTAATATAAACACTATTATGTAAATGTGATAGAAGCACAGAATACTAGAGATAATGAAAATACCTCAGGGCATTTTTTTTATCATAGCAGAATTGTTGCCTTGTTTCAACTCTAGTAGTCAAACAAATGTTGCACTTCTTCAGGCCGTTTCTCTTGAAAGATAAAATTGGTGGTAGAACTAGACTCCACTGATAGAGTTCTATTTACAGTGAAAGCACGTGCTTTTGCTTCTCCAACTGCAGAACATCACAGCATGGAACTTCTTGGCATACACTTTCACAGTCCTGTAAGACCACATTCAGGTGGTGCCTTCAGGACATTCCCACAGTCCGGTCCCTCTCTGTCTTCTGTGTTGGCTTTTATACTGTTTTTTCTTTTATTTCACAGACAGTTGAACATACATAATAGTAGCTGCAGCAAAAGATCTGCTCTCATGTTGTCTTCCTTTTGGGCAGTGGTCCATTCTTGTTTCCTGGGGAATGTGTGTGGGTTTTTTAATACATCCTTTTTTCCTGAAGGAATTTCAATAAGTTCTCACATTTACTCCTAAAAAGGATGTCAGGTTTACCCACTGTTGTCAACATATTTTAAGTGAAAACACAGCAGCATTAAATTTGCTTTCTTAAGGGACCAATCTAACAATTCTTAGACAGATGAGTAACTCTTCCAAAATATCAGTCTGAGTCATTACTTTCTGCCCACATAAACCTCTTTCTAGTTTCATCTGGCTTGGTGGCATTTTTCACTTCCTGTACTAGACTGAACTGTAAACAGCGGCAGGGTTTCTACCTAAGAAAATTCTGTGGTAGGTGATGGGTAAAGCCAGTTTAAGCAGAGTGTGCTGGAAGGCTTTGCAGTGTCAGAGGTAAGGTAGATTCAGGTGTGAGCTCAAATTAACTTCAAAATCCTGTAAGGCCTTTTTCACAGGAAACAAAATAGGGCTGTCACCAATCACAGACAGATGGTCATCCTGATTAAGAAGCATATTTTCCTGTTATTTCTGCAAAACAGTAAAGGTACATATTTCATCCTCTTCTACATTTGTTTGCAGCAACTCTTTGTGCTTCGTTGCCTGGAGAAAGCTCCTCTCTCCAGACCACTGTCACAGGCCACTAGTCTGTGACAAAGCTCAATCTCCATCTCCCACAAAGCTGAAAAAGAGAAAGTCACAAAAGAGCCCTTCTTTCTTCCTTTTGGTTTTTGCCTTTTTCCTCACCCAGGCTGTAACAGGGACTGCACACAGCACGGGGATAGCTAGCAGCGGATGACAGAGGGAAGCATGTAGGTAGCAGCCAGCAGCAAATCCCCTGCCTACGGTGACTTGGCTGAGTGTCTTACAACAGAGATGTTGCTGCTGTCTCTGCCTTTGCCATTTCTGCCCCAGTTGCTTTTACCTGCCTTGCTGCCAGCTCTTCCCCTACCTGAATTGTGTTTTCTTTCACCCACACACTTTCTGAAAAGTGCTGAGCATTTGTTTTCCTCTTTTACACTAATGAAACCAGTCCTTTCACTAAACGCTCCTGTAAGCAAGGCGCAAGAATCCAGCCATTTTGGGATAATACCATTCAAATAGATACAGCATTATTATACTGGTTTTAGAAATTGTGTTTACAGGAATAATTAACTGAATATTATGGAAATTTCTGCACTATTTTCAATGGACTGACAGCTCAAATTTTCACTGATGCCACCATCAAAACTTAAAGATAGCTAAAGCTCATTCATTACTACTAATAACATAATCTGAACTTCAGAGGACACTGTGATAGAGTAGAAAATTCACCTGAGAATCTGAGGCTCGGATTGTAGCTCACACCTTTGTATTCCTCAGGGTACACCCTTGCTTAGTAGTTGATAGCTTCTCTTGACATGCTTAGATTGTTTAATGTTGATCTGTTGCTACAGAATTTCACTGCAGTGAAGACACAATCTAAACCTATGGGCTATGACAGACTCCAAGAATCAGAGGCATCCAAGAATCTTCATCTCCTTTCCTTTCTTCCATGAAATATCCACTGAGGTTCTTCACTGACAGGGAGATGGGATTGAACAGTTAAGCTTGGATTCAATTTTGAATGAGAATGGCTTAAAGTTTAAGTATCTATAGTTTTGTTCTACAAGTGGATTTGCTGCACTTGTTGAGAACTGCCTCTCTCTCAGGGTGCCCAATCAGCCTGTCTCCTCTTTGCATCCTATCAGGATCTCCTGATGAGCTTTACTGTTAAACTTTATCTGGAAGACATTCACAAGAACCATCCTCTATGAGGGCAGATTTGATTACAGATTTCAAACGATGTTTACGCATTTGTCCTCCTTTTCTTAAAACAGTACTATTGCAGCTAGGGCACCCAACAAGGGGAAACAGAGGTAAATTTCCTTCTTTTTTTGATGGTCAGTGGCAGAGTACTGTTGACATAAATTCAAGTGATAAGACAGGATACTTTCTTCAGTTTAGTACTACTGTTTGTCTCTACTTTCTATAATTTTCATGACGAATCATCTTGAGACTTCTGGACTGGACAACCTCAATGCATCTGAAAGACCCAGTGCTGAAGATATTCGATCTGACATCAACTTCCTGAATAGACATTTCCTTGTAATCAGAGAGATAAAGATGCTTTATTGCTTCATTCAAGGGAGGAGAGAGAAGGGAAACAGACTGTTTCCCTTCTGACAACAGAATGGGAGAAAGACTAATTTTATTCCAATTGATGTCTTTGGCTGGGGAAAGCTGTAGTCTTAAGCTCTATTCCTCATACTAAGAACCTTCTTCAGTGGATGTTTCATTTAAACATCAAGAAAAGTTAGACACAGAGTATATCTGTCTTAATTTGTCTCTTGTATCAAGGTTTGATTTTTGACTAGTCTGACTTTTACCAATCTAATTTCCTTATAAGGCAGCACCATTGAAAACTGTAAATGAGATAACTATCTATATGATCTATGTTTTGGAATTTAGATTATGTTTATTAGTTAGATTATGTTAAATGTGTTTAGTTGTCTAGCTGTTCTTTGTATGCATTTATTTCTGTGCTACAGTTGTGTGCAGGAAAATATGATCACTTATAATCGTAATATAAGCAAAGCAATATGTTTCTTGGTTAAGTTCTGTTATCACTTAGCTTCACATGGTGGAGAATGAGACTTCACTAAGATTTTTTTCTTCATAGTTTTACATAGCTAGCTGAAGTCAGTCCTGGAGTAACTGCATTATATCTAACGAAATTAACTTCAACATTGTTTTGGCCCAGTGTGTTTCTCTTTCGAAGTGATAAATTGTTCATAAGAAACATAGTCTTACACTTTGCATGTGGTTAATTTCACAAGAATGACAGCAATCACTTCTGAGGCTCAGCATCCTAGAAAGTATATTTGTGGGTCATGCTGAGAATGAAAAATATTATGTATGCATAGCATCAAAGGCACCAACATAAAGCTATAGTTTAAAAAGTCAGCATTCCTGTGGTATTAAAAGGAATTCATCTGAGGAAAATGGAAGAAATCAGTCCTCTGAGAGAAGCAACACTGAGCAAATGTATGCATGTTAAACTGTCTAGATGTTTTACTGTTGTCTATAATTGAATTAGGTTCCAAGTGAATGAAGGGAAAATAAGACTGTTTGAAAAAGAACAATCAATTTTACCAGTGGATAGGGGATGAAAAAGGGAATCTGACAAGCTGATGAACCTGTGGCTCTTCTTCACCTGAAAATAAAGGTACACTGATCATATTCAAATAAAGACATCAAAGAAATTTCCTTTAGAATAGCATCCAGGGCATTTTCAGTTTTACAAATCATAGAATCATATAATATCACAAGTTAGAAAGGACCCATAATGATCAAGGCCAACTCCCTTCTCTTCCCAGTGCTACCTAAAGCTAAACCACACTACCAAGAATGTTGTCCAGATGCTCCTTGAACTCTGACAGGCCTAATGATGTGACCACTTCCCTGGGGAGCTTGTTCCAATGACTGACCACCTTACTGTACATCCTGATCACAAAGATATATAAATAGTCCTTTGACAGGAAATTATTATTACTATTTGTGAGGGGAGTGACCACATCAATAGTTTATTAAAAACAAATTAATAACTTCACACTGATTCCTTATATGACTTTCTTAGCATGCCAGGGTGTTCTGTGCTGAAATCAGGACATACCAGATTCAGTTCAGAATTAAAATGCTTTATTTAGTGCTGCTATTTACTGAATAAGCCATCAATTAGAGCTCTGTTAACACTTTCAAATTAAAGAAATCAAGCACAGAGCTGTTAAGCTCCTATCTCTCCTATTGAACTATTGTGATATAGGTCCTAGAACTCTAGATACTGTGACAAACTCATCTTGAAATTACCCTGCTCCCATAGTAGCAAGGCAATTTGTAAAATTCTTCAAAATCCATGCAAAGAATAGCAAAGCTAATGGTAATAGCTCTCTAGCCCAATGGCTACTGTATTTCCTAGGGAGATGAAACATTCAGGTTTCTGTCCTTTATCCCAAATTAAAATTTAAAATATAAAACCAACAGAAGATGTAAGAGCAAAATATTCTGCTTGATGACTATGGAACTTTCCCAAGAAGAAAAGTTAATTAACAAAAACAAATATAACTATCTTCTACAGTGTTTTTCCTGTGTGTGGGGTGTCATTGATTTGGACTGAGATGCAGTGCATTAGTGTAGTTGGAAAGGTTAAAATTTTTTTTTTCTACAGGTTTTTTTTGGTTTTTTTTTGGTTTTTTTTGGTTTTTTTTTTTTTTTTTTTTTGTTTTGTTTTTTTTGTTTGGTTTTTTTCCAATTGCTTTTTTTTTTTTCCCCTCCCCTGTTTTGTTTTTCCTAAGATCAATGAGATTAATATGTTCTTCACAAGTTCCCATTCCAGGCAAAATCATTCGATCACAGAATTATTTAAATCCTAAGCAACTCCTGGAATGAATAAATTCAAAGCTATATCAGGGTGCTGGGGCCATACACCAAGGCTTTATCTAAGAAAGTTTTTTAAATCTGCAAGAAAATAATTTTGTCTTAATTTTTCTTAGAAAAGACTATTAGGTCCTGATTTCTTTATTCTGATATTTTTGGGCTGATATGTGATAAAAAGCTGTAGTATTAAGACAGTGTGACTTAAATGCTAGCCATCAAGGACAATTTTGGCTTGAAAAGGCTTGGATCTCTACACAGCGAAGGAATAAGTAGTATTCTCTGCCTGGTGTTTCAAGACAGCAACCAACACTAACTGCTTGGGGCCATCCTCTGAAGGTGGTTTCCTCTGTCAGCCTAAAGAACTGCCCTGGATTTGGATTATCCTTTGATCTTCCATAGTTGCAGACTGGCCCTCAAAACAAGCTTGCAGGAAACTTCCCGTTTCATTATTTTGAGGTGTTTTGATTGTATTTGTGTATATACTTGTATGACTTCATCACGTGGGTTCATTTTATGTGTACTGTATAAATTAAGACTTGTTTTGATTTTGAGCCAGACAAGTCACCATTTATTTATGTGTCACCATAATTTGTATGTGCTTCCAGAAATCACATTGTAACCAGTTCCACTATTTATTTTAAAATTTATTTTTTTTTTGCTTACATCACCAAGAAAAAAGCCCACAACAACCTTTTATGGACTTCTGTGAACATTTACCAAGATAATTAAGTGAGATAGCCGTTTGTTTCTTCCTCATAATCACAACTTTATTCTCCAGTTTCTGTTCTTGAACAGATTCTGATTTTAATCTCTTTCTGCAGAAAATCATATGGACTCTGCAAGATGCTTGCTTTCTTTACAAGTCATAATATGCCACAGCCTGATGCCCCTTTGTTGTGACACAAGATCAATTTCATTCAATGACATTCCCTTTGACACTACTGCTCCCGGAATAATTTTGTTTCTAATTAAGCCTTTGCTAACCATTGCATTCACACTACTTCGTTAAATTGGTTAGATTAGTAATTTAATGGTCAATAATATCAGCTGCCTACTTTTGATTTTAAAGAAGATGTGTGTTTCTTTTCAGATCTGCTGTTTCTCCTCTTTCCTGGTACCATGTACCCTAGATGTGAAGTCTCTTTCAAAATTTGCTGTTATCTTTTCTATCCAAGGGAAAATTTCTTCAATCTTCTTGCAGTTCCTATTTTGAGCAATTAAGTTATGCTCCACATGATATCTCCATTACCCTCTCTGAGTCAGTCAAGCAGCCTAAGATGAATGAATAATTTTTCTAGACATCCTTACTTGGTGTCTGTCATCCTAACTGAGCCCCATCCTAAAGACACTGAAATTTTTAGCTATGTCCTGTAATTAATTTCTCATAGATTTCATGTAAATTCTTTTTTAGTTTATCCCACAAACTGTTTAAGTTCTTTGTCTTCCTTTAATACTTTAATTATAGATTTCTTTTGTTTATTCCTTCTTATTCTGTATATTTCTTCTATTTTACGTATAGTTGTCAAGTCTACATAGAATAATATACTTTTATTGGTCTCAAATTATATATATATTGGTTTGTTTTTTCAAAGAGTATGGCTCCATTTTGATGGTAGAGCAGACCTAACACCTCACTGTCAACAAATACCCCAAAATTTTTCTTCTCTGGACTGTCTGTGAGAGCTCTGTTTCTTCTTTAATTACTTGATTCATAGATTCAGATAATTAAATAATCTGAATTTTTTTTTTTCCAAAGGTTTTTAGTGATTTGAATTGAAATGTTGAAATATGAGGTGAATACTGAGCAAAGGGAAAAGGAAGACATAGGAGGTGGAAGATGGTTGCAAATGCATGAGTTGTGGTGGGGAATTACTGGGATAGGTCAATGTGCTCATGGAACTTCAACTTTCATAGCTTTTTTAAGCTAGGCACTCTCCCTAGCAAAATGTATCAAGCTTTCCTGCTCTTTCCTGTGGTTTATTTTCTTTCTTCATAATATTTATTACCTATTATTTAAGATTTCTTGATATTCATGATCATAATATGTTGCTATCTATGATGAACTTTTCATAGATCTTCAAATTTCATTTAACCCTGTGCATTGGATTTTATACACATTGACTGAAATCTGTTTTTCTTGACAGTTGTTAATGCAGTGTTAACGAGATTTATTAAGTCTACAGCAGATTATCAAAGATCAGATTTTGTACATTCCAAATATTTGATATTTGACTACCCCATTTCTTTGGAGATTTTCCAGATCTCCTTTTCCTCCTGTGATTTAGTTTCTCAAGTCTTTGTGTTAGGTCATTCCTTTCTTTCCACAAATATTCAAGGAGACCATTGTTTCTTGGTATGTTTCTGTTCTTGACCATTTGGACTATTTCCCACCTACTTTTGTTACCTGAGTCTTCCACAGATGAATCCTGTCTCTGAAGATTGGAAGACTGACTGTGCTATTATGTGTTTGGTTTTGGTGTGTTTTTTTTTTTTTAACTTCCTAACTCATTATATCACTCCATAATTACAATAATAAAAAAAAAAAAAAACAAAAAAAACCCAACCAAAACCCAAAATGCTTTAGTTTCAACCTTTCTTGCTCTCTGATACCTTTTCCTCCCCATAGTAGCCTTTCAAAAACTTTTTTCATTTATTACACGTTATATCTCCTTTGCCATGACATACACATTATTTTATTTAGCTTTAGGGGGCTTTTTGCTTCTTGTTTTTTAAATTCCTATTTCTCAACAGAAGATGGACTTAAATTCTGAAGACAACTGATCTTTGATGCATGTTCAGTCTGGGACATTTTCCTACCATATTGATCACATCACATTGTGAGTGATATTTATAGTCTCTTTGTCAGCTCCTCTTATCTCTTCTCTGATAGTCTTCTCTGTGTTAGGATCCTCTGTGGTTTTAACGCAATCCTTTAAAGTTTCAAGCTTGTTAATCTGCTGTACCAACCATTTTTTTTTGTTATCTTTTATAGCCAATGTTGTAACTGACTCACCTCCTTACGTGTGGTTCTTTCATGTTGCAAGTCTTGTTTACTCACACTTTTTTAATTGCTCTTTTGAAAGAGTTGTTGAAGCCACAATTGGCTTTTGACAGTCAGATATTACTCCTGTCTCTTGAATCAATAAATATATGGGGTTGATCATGGTACTTAAAATTTTTTTCAGTGACTTTGTTTAGCATTTTTAGATCTCCAGTGAGTTTATTTGCTCCACTTTCTGATCAATAAAATGAGCCTCCAGGAAAATCTGAAAGTGTTACAGTCATCTCTACCACTCTCCACTATGTTCTTCCCTCATAAGAATCATGATTGTTCTGTGATTGTTCTTTTTAGATATTCAGTTTTCTTAGGCACCATGAAACACAGCTGTGATGAAAAGGGCTATTGCTATGAGACAGTTCTGTGTTTCTTGGCCATGCTGATCTGCCATGTGCCAGTAAGATTACCAAATCTCATATTCCCTCATCATATGACAGGAGTCAGTATCCACTTGAAGCAAATGGCTACTAGCTGAATGTAGCTCTTGGAAACATTTTATTTTGTAAGTAGAAAACCATTCTTTTTTTATTTTCTTATTCATTGTAGTAACATAGAAGATGAACTTTTTTTTTTTTTTTTCTTTTGGCATCCATTGAAGTTTTATGGAAGGCACTGAAATTTAGTATTAATTAATATTGACTTATAGCAAAGTGTGGACAATAACTTCTCAGATTTGTGAATTTGACATTTAGCAGCATCATTTAAGAGAGCAAGATGAGCTTTACAAACTACAGTTGAAAGTAAATTAGCTGTGATATAAATGTTTATAACTTCAGTCACTTACTGAGTGTCTAAGGAAGCTTTCGTTATGGCTAGAGACTCCTACATGGATGATATGAGATACTTCCTCCCCAGTTACCTTGCCAGACATTATATTTTGTCTCAAGTATTTCTATTTAAAATGATCATTATTTTAGCCTGCACAGTTGGAACTAAAATTCTGCATACTAGGGCCAGTGTGCTCTAGTGATTTCTCTTTTTATTTCATACCCTTTAATAATAGGCTGCTGCTTTACTTCATAGCCTGCTGTGAAGGGGTCCAAAACAAGAAGTTTGGGGAGACTGGGGATCATACTTAAATAGCAGACATCTGCCTCCATAAGACCTTGTGTTCATTTACTAAGTCAAAACTGTTGCCACAACAGCTGTCATACCTTTAATTTACACATTTACCCAAAGGCTGAATCTTAGCTACATAGTTTTTACTATACTCACAGAGAACCCTCTAGCTTATTTGCTGAAGAATCTCTTGAAATGGCATTCGCCTGAGCTATGAAGAGCACTAAAGCTCCTCCAGGGAGTTCATTTTGTAGAGAAGGGATTTAATCCTTTCTACTTACTGAGGGACTGGTCTTTTCCTAGCACATTCCAATGAGAGAAGCATGCATCAGATGTTTGCATTTTTACACCCCCATCAGTATCTGAAGAGGTATGAGGCAATCATTGCTCTGGTAAGGCATTCCCTGATGTCAGTAAACAAGATCCCACAGTTACATTAACTAACTGACTGAATAGGAAAAAACCACCACTTTTTTTGATGAAACCCATAAAGTCATTGTTGAGGCAATGTATATTGTACAGATGAACAGTCATGAGCTTCAGTCTGGACAGTAGATGACACAGGTACTTGCATCCTTCATAGAGGGGCTAATTAAGAAAGTAGTTAAAATAACCTCCTTGCTATTTCATTCTGGGCAATAAAAAGGGGAGGAATGATATATTTGCTAAATAATGTTTCCCTCTGCATTACTAACATTGGGAGATTCTATTTTTCTTCCATTTAAGAAGACCGCGTGTATGATATTGCTGTGATTATGATGATCTCTTAATGTACAAGTTATGTCTTTTCATCAGCACCTGAGCACTGCTAAATGTGTTATTGGTAGACACATTAATGCAAGTCCAACCTATATTTTAAACAAAGCCTAAAAAAAAGTTTTGCACAGGTAATTATTTAGACAGCTAGATCACCTACCCTCCCTTCCTTCCTTCCTTCCTTCCTTCCTTCCTTCCTTCCTTCCTTCCTTCCTTCCTTCCTTCCTTCCTTCCTTCCTTCCTTCCTTC
>JANVCC010000018.1:50679132-50706611 GCA_025345505.1 Todiramphus chloris collaris | reverse complement strand
TTCCTTCCTTCCTTCCTTCCTTCCTTCCTTCCTTCCTTCCTTCCTTCTCCGATATATAAAGTAAGGAAAAAATAGTTAAAAAGAGGATTTTTTAATCAGATAGTCTTTTCTGCAACCCTCATCCAGTTAACACCCACGCCACCCTGCTCAGAAAAGGGAGAGTGACAGAAGTGTGTCAGGTACTTCAGATCCTCCAATATGTGCCAGAGTTAATTAGCTATTTTCTGTGAGTTGCCTGTTTGTCCAGAGGTAACAAAATGACCCCTTATTGGCAACTCATGTCTCTTTAGCACTGGAATGTGCAGATGGACTTTGCAACAGGGGATTTATCTGCTGGTGTTACTTCCATGGAATGTTTCTTTTCTGCCTATAAAGCTGTTCCTTCCTCCCCACACCCTTCCATCCCTCTGCTCAGTACATGTCTGCATAGTCTCCCAAGTCTGTGATTTGCTGCCTTTTTTGGAAACAGGAAGGCTAAAGCTATTTGCAAGTATAAAATTATATTCATGTCAGAGTTAGAAAATGATTTTTTTTTTTCACAACGTTTTTTGTTTTCTTCTGTTTTATGTACAGATTTTCATAGACATGATGTTATATAAAAAATGTCTTCAGAACATATATGCTAAAAATCAAATGACAAATTCTATGTTGCAGTATGTAATTCTAGTATCAAACGAAAATCACAGTTCTCTTGCTCCCTATCCATCCAGGTAAATCTCCAAGCCTGCCTAGTCTCCCTGCCTGTCATTCTTCAGAGTTGGCTATTAAGGCATCAGTGGCATGAAAAGAATTTTATCAACACAACAGAAGATCTTTATATCTCTAGGGATATATCTAAATGAGTCTCTTCTGGTGATCATTGGGCACAAACCTCGTATGCATAGTGCTTCAGCAGTGATGAATTTGACTGTCTCCTTTGAATGAAGTGGTATTTGTTTGCTTAACAAAAACAATGCCTGACAGACAAACATTTCCATCACTTGGCTATATCAGTTGGGTTATCAGAATTATTCAGGTATCATTGAATAATCAAGAGGAGAATGCTGAGGGATTTAAGACAATGTGCTGTGGAAATTAGAGAAGAGATGAACTATATGTGATAGATGAAATAAATCAAGGTCTTTTTTAAAGTATACAATCTTTATTGTTGGTAAGAGAAGTGAAATTGTATCAAGAAAGAAAGACATTCTTGAAACTGTCCTGACATATTTTAAACTTTTTTTGTCTTTTTTGCTTTCTGCTGCTTCCCTCTTGAAGGAATATGTTGCATTGCTTGTGTATGAAGTGCACTCCAGCATTTGCAAGCTATTTATGCATGCTGCTGTTCAATAGAATGGGCAGTTGCCCAGTGTGCTTTCATAATGCTAGCAGTCCTGTATGAGGAAATGACGAATTTCACTTTGGTTACAAACTGACATTTAAAGTCTGATCCTTAATGTTTCATCTTGATTTTTAGGAATCTAAAGTCATGCACATAAGTGTTTCTCATGGCATGTTTAAGGCCGCACAAATGCACTTTATTCCTCAGTCTGTGCTTGTTCTTCTGCCCATGTCCTTAGTGGTGCTTCTCACAAGGAGTGTCAGACAGCTCACTCTGGCTATCAGCTTCTTGTCAGATGCAGCTCAAGTCATTGACCATTAGCTGTAAAACAAACCTTCCCCTCAAATGAGAGATGAAATATTTTTCCCAATAAAAATGTGGGTTGGTTATTTTTTTGTTTGTTTTTTGTTTCCTAGAACAGCATAATTGATTTTAACTGTTTAGTTCATTGAATAAGCTCCAGTGCCTCATCTATCTTTAGATGCTGACCTTGTCATGAATTACTCCTGGCCTGGTATTTAAAGGTATTTAAGTTATTCCTAAAATATTTCTAATCTGAATTGTCCATGGTAAAATGTGGGATTTGGAGGCCAGGAAATTCATTGTCATACCTGATTTATGTAGGGGGCCACTGATGCTGAGACTCTGACTTTTTGTTGTCCCTTGTCCTTCTTCCACCCTTATACTTTCTAGAAAAGGGCAAGAAGCCTTGCACAGATAGAAATGTCTAGTATCTTGTGATTGCCAGAGGGAAAATTCACAGATGTCTAATACTGTCCCAAAACCATATCCAAAAGCCGAATATTTCATAATTTCATTAATATGTCAGATTTTTACACAAGAGAAAAAAAAAAATATATATATATATGACAGTGACATTTTTGGCATTCAGTGTGTCAGACCTCCAGCGTGTGGGATAAGAACTATTCAGTACATGTGCCATATGCCAGGAGGCTTCTGGGAGTTTCAGACTCACTGTGTGCTTATGTGGACAATCACTGCACACACAGTAAATCTGGTGTATTCTGGGAGCTCCAGTCTCACTCTGTATGCACTGGAGGCTGATGTATCAAGTGTACAAGGGATGTAGCCAGAATCTTTACTTCATAGACAGGAATCCCAGACAAATGCAGCAAATCCTGCCTGGCAGATTTTCTAAACATAAGAAAGAAAAAGACAGGAAAGTCCAGTGACATTGTAGCCCTTGTATTCAAAAGAGCTATGCACCTCATCACATAGGAATATGCTTTTCTTATATTCTGAGTCTCTGTTATGGGTTGTTTTGCATCCACCTTCAGGTAAGGACCATGTTTGTTTGTGAGACTAAAACCCAAGCCTGCAACTCTTGCACCACCATCATCAGTGGAAGGGTATGTCAGTTTACTTTCGCTCCTGATTTGGCCTAATTTCATGGCTTTTTATTAAATGATTGTTGTTTCATTTTTTGGGTTGTTGGGTTTTTTTGTTTGTTTTGTTTGGGTTTTTTTGGGGTTTTTTTTGGTTTTTTGGTTTTTTTTAACAGTCACACAATGGTAAATGATAATAATAGATTACTGCATGGATGCGTGTATCAGCATATGTTTGTGGGGGGATGTGAGAGACTGAACTGTGGGACGACCTCCCTGACATTCTTCAAAGACTTTCTTCTTTTCCCAGGCTTTTTGGGAGGGTGTTTGTCTGGGGGGAGGGAATTCATTAGGTATGCTAGGGAAGAGATTTTTTTTATATTTGCTTGCAGATCTTTATAGCTTTCTAGAAGCGGGATGCACCGTTCCCATAAATATGTGATAATGATAATTTGGAGTGTGAATGTTAATTTGTGTAATGGGTTCCCAAAATATGGGCCATGTGCCTGCTGAGTATGTTTTATTTTAAAATAAATGTGCATACATAATACACACACAGACACATGCTGCCTGCATATGCATCCATAATTAAAAATCTAAAATTATAATTTGTTTCTGAAGGAGACAAAGCAACAGCTCCCTCAGTACACTCCTAACCGTTGAGCAGGAGCCCAGCCGTCAGGATGGTTTTGTGAGCCCTGCCGGAGATCATAGTCCCACACGGACAGCTGCAGCTACAAAGCACCCCAGTGACCTAGATTCAGCTGTAGATTACTGTCTGCTTGGGCCTGTGCCTCCCATCACTGCACCAGGAGTCTGATTTTGTTGCACAAGCTAACTTGCTTACTGCTCTGACCCATTTTACCATAGCAACCTGGTTTGCTGTACCAGAGGCTAGAGAAAGCTCACAAGCAACTTTTTCGGGATTCCAAGATTAAGTTCAATCTTTGCTCTTTTTTTTATTCTCCCCCCCTCTCCCTCCTGAATGTGCTTAGCAGACATGGCAAAGAGTAACTGGCACTTTTCAACACCACTGGAAGACAGGAAAAGATTTAGGCAAGGTATTACTTCTGTACTTCTAATACATTGTTCATCCTGATGAATATTTTGGACTTATTTTTCTTGTCCTGGGAAAATAAGCCAGATGCTTCCCTTGCCCCAAATGTCTCATTCCTGATTTTCCCTTATCCATCCCCACCCCCTTTACACAATATCCCGACTATTCTTCTTTCATAATTATAATTTGTTATGTCTTATGTTTTTTATTTTCTGATAACACATGAATAAGTGCAATCAGATGTTCAGGAATAAAACTGCTTTCACTATACTATGTTAGCTGTTGTCCATATATTTGTATATTTACATGGGTGTACGTGTTAGAAATAGGATGAAACAGTTTAGAAGCATCTCTATTCAGATGTTAATTTAGCCTTTCCTAGTCATGATTCTGATTGGGGAAAAAAAAGGAAAATGATAGCCCAAACCACTATGGATAATGGTGGTGAGATTTGAGAAAATCAGATATTGATGATTTTTCAAGGCTTTGTTTTTGTTTTGTTTTTTTTTTTAATATTGTTGAGTAAACAATTCATGTTTGCTAAGCTTACAGATGTACATGGAGATGTAAACATGTGCAAAAATACACAAAATCACAAAAATGTCAAAAGGAAACAAGTGTTATGAAAGAAACTGGCTTTTCCCTCCATGTGTCATGTATTTCTGAGATGCTCTTAAAGCACCTGAGCATTTTTATTAGCCAGCCAAGAGAACTTTGCTCAGCATCTCCCAAGCCCAACCATGACTGTTCCTTCCCTCATGGGTTCTGGGAAAGGCGTAGCCAGGCTTCCATGATGACAGGCATCAGAGTTGCATTTCATTTTGCAAAATATTTTGGGAATCTGTTTTGCAACCCACACAGAGAGTCCCAGATATTCGTAAGTCAAAAAAATTTTGAGTTTACTGGTGTCAGTGCTGTTCTGGGTGAGTGGTTTTGTTCAAGCTTATTTCTGCTGTAGACAGATAGATCCTGGTTGTGTTGGTTCATTTATTTTTAGTTTCTAGAAACTGTAAAGTGGGTTCACATTTTGCTAATCAGCACGGGTATTGTATAAGGATCAAATTCCCTATCTCTCCCAGCTGGCTAGTAAAACAATGCATGAAAGTGGTGCTATTTAAGACTCTCAAAAAATAGCACAAGGTGCCAAAATGGTTCTGATGTAATTGAAAAGTACATCTCTCAACATTCCTTCTTCAGAAGGACTATCCTTATCTCCAGGAACATAGATGTTTGAGCTTTTTGAGTTGAGCACCCTTTCAAGCATTTCAAGTCTCATACAAAGGAAAGTCTTCTTATAGAGATGACAGCCAATGCCTTGATCTGAGAAGAAGCTGGTAGCCAGAATGAGCTGTCTGACACCCAAGTGAGAAACACCACTGAGGACACGGGCAGAAGATCAAATCAGCACAGACTAAGGAATAGTGTGCATTTGTGAGGTCTTAGGTATGCCCTGAGCATGGGTCCCACACATGACTCTACTCCCACAGTGAATGGGAAGCCATCCAGGAGTCCTATGAACACAGCTTTCCTTGGCAATGTGTTGTAAGGCCATATCTGGGCCTACCTCAGGGTAATGTGTTTTCCCATATTCTCAGAAAGGAACAGAAAGTGGATTCTGTGTATTTACTAAGAGATTTCATTAGCAAACTACTCTGGAAAGGGAAGAGAGGCAAAGATAAATAAACTATCGTCTATTACAGTCAGAAAATAGTATTTTCCTTGTCAAAATGAAAGATTTATAAACATCCACATCACTGCTGTCATTTAGTCCTGTAAAAAGACCCAAGCACCTCAGATCTTATTCTTTATTGACAACCTCTCCCTAAAGAAAATAAAAAATAAGTTGCAAAAACCCCATAGCAACTACTAATTCCTCACCTCAACTTCTGGGTATTTGACATAATTTCCACTCACTTGGATTAAAAGTCATCTAATACTCCTTATCTAGAGGATGTAAATCTGTCTGGCTTTTGATGCAGACAGGTCCAACAGCTACCAATTCCAGAAAACTGCTGTTACTGGCCAACAGTCTATCATATATGCCTGGACTGGTTGTACCCTTCCTTCTCTCCATTGCTCTTTGTCAGACCTAACTGTGACTAGCCCTGCCAGGATAGTGTAGTATTCAAGTTTAAGGAAAGAAAATCTCCTCCTTCATTAGAAGAACTTGAAAGAACTTGAAATTCCCTGTCCAGAACCAACCTTAACTAAGCCAAATTAGTGCAGTCAAACAGCAGGTGGGCTTCAACAGAAATGGAAAAGAGACACTGAGTTGACAATCGTAACTATGTTCATGGTGCTGTAATTCTACATTTTCTTTTGTCCTCGGGGCTGACCTAATCTATGTGGTGTACATGGAAGTCAACAAGAAAGTAAACTATAATACACAAGTATGAAAACCTCAAAGACAGAATAACCCCTTCTCAAAGATTTGGAGAAAAAACCCACACCTATATTTATCCTAATTAATTCTATTTTCTAAAGATTCATTCTGAAAGTAATTTTCTGAGTTTCCTGAAGGATTTAAGAATATGTTATGTGTAAATGGAGAGATAGTCTCTCTCATGCTTCTACTGATGTATGTTATTTTGTGAATTACATGGGATTCCTGCAACAGTCTTGTGGACAGAGTCACCTTAGTGAACTGACCATTTCTTTATTGTTTTTGGGGACTCTAATGTTCTTAATCATAAGGACTACTAGATTGCTTCCAAGATGAAGAACCATAAAAGGTGCAGTTTACCAAATGTGGGCTTTAAAAGAAGAAAGGGTACGTATCCTCACTTGAATTTCAGTGGTCCTTGGCACTGAACACTTTGTCATTGTGCAGGACCTTGAAAACCACCCAAAAATAATGTTGCCTTTTCTATTATTTCTGAGGTAGTGTGTTTCATGCTCTGGACAGCAGCATAACATACTCTTATAGGCTGCATTTGTTCATTTAATTGGAAAGACTTAAGAGACTAAGAGTTATAGGTTGTGTACAGGTAGGTGTAGGAATTGTCTCACACAAATAATTCTCTCTTACCACCCACTAGAGAAGTATCCACCTGCAAAGATATCAGACTCATGAAACAGCTATTGTGGGAAACAGAAGTTGGTATCAGTTGCAGAGGTACAGCAGAAATATAACAAAATTACTAAAAATCAAAGATAGTGTCATTTTTTTGACTTCCTCTGAAAACTGAGCCAAACCGAACCTCTTTTGCTGTGTGTCTATTGAGGGGATAAATCATAAACTGCAGATGCTAATTTATGGATGCTAATTTTTCATTCTCACACACCACAGACAACGGATGCAACCTACATTCCCCAGTACACATCACCTTTGATCTGGAACAGTCTTTTAACTAAATCTCCCTATTCCTATTCATCTTTACAAGTCACTATATTTAACTTACTATTTTGCATATCACCAAAGCACCTAAAGGTTCTTAGTAAGGTCAAGAACATATAAATGAAGTTTTCCGTTTCTTTGTCATATACAGCTGAAAGATAGTCAGTTCTTTTGTCTTTTTCTAAACACGTAGTTACAGAGGTAAACAATAGTTACAAACAAAGTTACAATTGTTGGTTAATTAGAAAAATGTAGGAAGCACTAGAGGGCTGTGGAAAGAGATGGAAACAAGTAAAGGAGAATATGGGAAGCAGAAGTAATGAAGCTGGCACAAGAGGACTTGCAACAGAGAGTTGGGAGGGGATGAAAATACAGGTCTCAAGGGCATGAGGAGGAAGGTCCTCAGCTGCAAAAAGTGAAGCCAGAGTTGGAAAGAACCACTAGTGTCCAGTGTTTATGAAGATGCACAGCTGCTTCTGCTTTGGATGAATCTTACACAGCTGCTGGTTCTGCCTAGGAATGTCTTCTGCCTCTGGGACTGTATGATAAACATCAGTGTTGCAAAAAGACAGAGCACTGGTAAGACTTTATTTCTACCCCAAACTGTGCCGTCACCAAAGAGAAACATTTCTTGTCTGAATAGTAACTTGAAATATTTTTTTTTATATTTCAGTTCAATTAATTAAAGATTCATTGTTTGTTTTCATTCATGCCCACTGCCTCCAGGTGCATCTGAACCTGTTTACTTTTCCCCTTTTATAGTAGCTATGCATTTAAAATTACATAGAAAAAATTGTTTTCTTGCTTAATATTAGTCCATCAGGAACTATAAAACAAAACAAAACAAGTCAAGGTCATTTGCAAAGCCTGTGCTTCTGGATAAGTGATATGAGATTATGTAATTTTTATGCCAGGCACTAGTGTTTGAGACCTGGATGGTCCTACCAGAAGGACAGAAAGAAGTGGAAAAAGGAGTGAGGCTGAAACACTGAGCCTTGAAGTGCTGGGTTTGCTTTTGCTACTGTTCCTGAGAGGATGTGAGAGATGGAGACTGTGACAGGCTATACAGCATCTCTGATCTTCCCCACCTCTGAATGGCTGATGGCAATAAGAATGATTCTGGTTTTGCTTAGAAGTCAGCAGTGCATATCTTCTTTGAGCAGGGTTTTGTTCATGCAGACACTCCAGCAATGTTTGGATTAAATTTTAGCAATGTATTCCTGTCTCAAAGTCTCTCTGTAATAGGTGCAACAACAGTGAGGGTATTTTGCCTGATGCAATACGTTGAATAAGAGAGGGATGGACTGGGCTTCTTAAAGGCAAGTATGGGGGATGCACAAGGCAACTGAAGTGAAAAGAATGAAAGCACCAAGCAAGGTTTCGTAGAGTGGAATGAAAAGAAACAAAGATTTTTTTTTCCTGGGATCAAGGTGGAGTTGATGGAAAAACTGCAAATTAAATTAACAGTTCAAACATCTCTACTCACTGATTAGCCTCTTGTGGAATGTATACCTTTCCAGATGTAACACCACTGAGTGTACTGTTAAATACTGAATACCTGTGTAAAAGGAGAATTGACATCCTATTAGAAAGAAGATTCCTATTTTCCCAGAGGTTCACCATATTATTGTAGGATTATAAACTACCAACATAATGGGCTTTACACTTCACCTTTTGTTACAGGAAATTTTCTATGGTCCAATGAATGCTTCCGATTTTACAGGTGAAGGATAGGATACTATCTAAATCTTTTGAGAGTTTGTGATTTGATCCTTGTATGTAAATTTTTTATAAAGGAATAGCAAAGTTATAGGTAGTTTCCACTTTTAGTAATTCTGTACATGTATCATAATAAATGGTCTGGTCAAATAAGATCAGTAATGGAAGTATTAGACCACTATAAATTAGATGGAGCTGTGTTAACTGGACAGCCAAGAAAGTTTATGTTTGATAGCTGTAGTTCTGTCCAGTGCTTTCTAGCAGAAATATTTGCAGGAAAATTAAAATATTAAAGTGTGGCAGAAATACAAAAACATAGCCATGCAAATTGTTTCCATATGCCTACAGTGAAAGATGCCAACATTTTATGATAATATTACTTAACTACTATGGGCATTTTTCCCCATCAGAACAGCTTTAGACTTTCTAAGCTCAACCATATAAAATTGTGGTGCTTGAACATGCATGAAGTTGTTCACTAATAAGTAGACATTCAGTTTTTATTTTCTTATGTCCATATTAACTATTGTGCATGGCCATCAGAATGGGTGTGTAGAATGAACAGAGAAGTGAGCACCAGGTGTTTGTACCACATATTTTAGCAATAGGGGTTACTTTGAATTAAATCTTGTCTAGTCCTATGGATCAGTTTTAACTGTGATTTAGAAAGCAGGAGAGGAAAATTTGAAGAACACCTTTTGTCCTAGCTTCAACCCAACCCAAATATAATCCAGATGCTCTGAGGCTGCTCTATGATACAAAGAAAACTATTCATTGTAACTAAGGATGCACAAGCAGATTCCTTTAAAAAATGCAATAACATGCTAATGTAGATGCATCCTGGTTTATTGAGCATCAGAAAATATGTTTCATGTGACACAAGAGGCCAAGAAGTCCAGTTTTTGTCAATTATTCTTAAAGCTCGGGTAAGAAACTTCCATTCCACTGTAGGTGTAACAAAGCTGTAATGCATAGAGAGTACATAAGACAAGCTCCTAATAATGGTATTGATAGTTGTAGTTTGAAGAGAGACAGGCATGCCTTCTAAAGGTGAAGATGTGCCATGCTCTGCATATGCTGGTCTGATTTACAGTGTTCTGGCATGTTCTTCATGGTAATTATTCTGAGGTTAGAGGTATGGTCTCCAGAGATGACTGCAGTTTAATGATGTTTTGTTGACAGTGAGTCATTTTCTAAAATTCTTCTTAGCACAGAAAGAAATACAAAACAATGTTTATATTTTTGCACTTTATAGAAAAGAAACTATAGAATAAGTCTGAATGGATTTCAGAAGCCCATCTGGACTAGACTCTGTTCAAAGTAGGGATAACTTCTACTATCTCCCACAAGAACTAACACAGGCAATCATAAGGCTTTCTCCAGTAGTTTAAGAAGTCTTTGTCCTATTTCATTGTCTTGACTGAGCAGTCTGTAGCAGTTACTCACCATCACATCCACTTGTTGACCTTTCTTCTGATCCTCACTCATAAACTTGCCCTCTGTCCTTCAGACATTCTGTAGCAAATCTTCATATAGGCAAGCTGTTCCTATGAGTAGTGAGCCCCTCCCTCCTCATTTCACCTGCCTGTCCTTCTAAGGACATGTATGCAATCACTGCAGAATTTCAATCATGTGAGCTATTTCATCATGTCTATGAGATCCCAGTGAGGTTATACATCCGTGATTGGGCCACAACTTCTAATTCATCCTGTTTGTTTCTTGTATTCATGTGTTTATGAACACACACTTAACATGGGCTCCAAGTTGCACTCCTTTCTCAGGGGAACAGTCACATGCTCTTCCCCAAGTGCTTTCTTCCTGTCTTTCATTTCTGATCTTTAAACTATGGTTTTCATCTTCTAACAAAGCTAGTTTAAAGGTTCTTTTTTTTTCATACTGTTAGCAAAGATTGCCTTACTTTGTCAGATGAGCCCTGTATTTCTGCAGTAGCATTGTTTCTTTAGAGAGGATCCTGTGGTTCTTTAAGTGAAAGCCTTGCCTGCAACAGTCAGGATGGATTCCTCCACACTCTGAAGAAGGGAGCCTTTTAATACTGTTATTCCCTGCTGCTTTTAGTACATACAATCACACTGATCCAGCATAAACTTCACTGACAGAACTTGTTCCTTCTCAGCTGCCATCAGGGCCATACACGTCTTCTGCAACCATTCACCTGCAAATGGAGAAAGAGCATCCTTCCTCTTGTTAGAAGTATAAGCTTCCAAAATTCACTGTCATGGAGTCCCAAGTCTCCACCTCCTCCAGCTTGTCTGTCCCTTCTTCTGTAAAATGCATGACCTTGTAAGTTTTCAGCAAAGAGCCTGTGATCTCCTGCTCATTGTCCCTTGTGCTGCATAGTCTGATCATCTCCATTCTCAGATCTTTTACCAGGCAGCTCAGTGATCTGACCAGAAAACACCTTCCTTCTACCAATGAGGTGACTATCTATGGCATCCTCTAAAAGCAGTCTAAAGCATCCCATTAAAAGAAATATGCCAATAGAAATAGTGATGCTGAAGGAAATGCAAGTTATAAACAAAATTTGATATTTAAGAGGATCAGTGTCTCTCGATCACTTTTCTCCATGTTTTGTATTCTGTACAAGCCCTTGGACAGCTCAAACTGAGATGTAGAAATGATTTCTGTTAATCTGAATATGGATTTTAAAGATAATAACAAAAGCCAAGTGCAGGCACGTGCCCTAAGGTAATCAATTTCAGGTTGGTTTTTTTTTCTGTCATACTCAGAGAGCAAGAAACAGGTAAGACATTATTGTAATCAAAGAAGAAAAAACCTCTCAATCATCCTAACAACTAATAATCGTGAGAAGCTACAAAATACAAACTATAAAATAGTGTAACTTTCCTTTCTATTTTTAGCCAGAAAATAGGGCTTGTTTGTTTGTTGGTTTATACCTGTGCATTTATCTGAAGTAGTGCAAAAGCAGTGCAATATAGACATAAAATATGGCTACATCAGAAGAAATAGGGATTTAATAAAGTTTAGGAAATAAGATTATATGTTTTGGATGCCTCTCTGAAGATGATTACAAGGATGTTAAATATATATTGAATATGAGATATCTATATATTACTAAATAGTTGTTCATCAGAGTAGTTCTGTTGGAAAAAGGAGATTTTTTAAAATAATTTTTCTTTATGACAAACTGTTGGCACCATTCCCTGGGAAGAAAGTAGGAAAGGGGGCATGCAAAAGTCTTCTTACAACAGCTCTGAGGAGGGGAACATGTCACATCCATTCTGTATATACATGACACTACTCTATATGCTCAAACAAGTGGCAGGGACATGGGGAACAATTCCAGGTTTGCTATGAAAAATCCTGACCTTCCTGAAGTTAGTAGACTTCAGAGGATTAAAAATTAACTCATTTACATCATGCAATGAGGTATCTATAGTATGTTCCCTTATTAGATTTTGGAGATAATTCTTATAAATATTGTATACACCACAGCTGGTCTTTCAGAACAAAGCTTCTGTTTCATACCAAGTCCCTGAGATTCAAAAACTTCTTTTCTTTACCTCTTTTACACTGAGGTAAACAGGGTAACTGCAGGAAGTGTTCTTGCAACACCACTAATTGAAGTGTGATTTCTCCAGCATAAGATAATGCCTGTGTAAATGGGGTTTGGCTTCATTGTTAAAATGACTATATGGGAAAAATTTTCTTTTTCAGGGGGTCTCAGCCCCAGTAACAAACACTTCCTCTATTCACACCAAATTAAAAGTCCTGTAAGAAGAAGCAGTTTATATACCAAGGAGTGCCTATTTCTTCTTCAATTTTTAGTGTTTCTTCACTTCTCTTTTCTCAGACTCTGGGAATTGGGCCCGGAAATCTTCAACAAAAAGTTAAACACATGCTAAGCCAGAACAGTCGACATAACAAACTAGGCAAGAAAAATACATGGCTATACCTTGAATTATGAGGCAATTAAAACTGCTTTGGTGAATAAATAGCCTGTAATTGTTAAGGCAGTCAGGACGAAGATCCATTAAAGAGTTTATGTAGTTAAAAGACAAACAAGAATCAAGTCATGTCTAAGGACTGGGAGGAGAAAGAAAGACAACTTCTCCCTCAAGAGACCATTTCACTTCCAGAGGTTTTTTTTTTTTTTCCCTTTTACATGAAAACTGAAAAGTCTTCATGGCTTTAGCAACAGGCTTTCGGGGGAGGGGACGGGGGGACGGGGGGGGGGGGGGCTTGTGCGAGTCCTTTCATATGATAATGGTTAGATTCTATGGCAACCATTGAAAACGAAGGCCTGGAAACAAAAGCTACAGCAGAAGAGGATCAGTACATATTCACTATGTCTGCAGGAATAACGGCTAAGACTCACTCTTCAGAAAGGTATCTGATGGCAGCCTGTTAAAGGAAGGGGTTTGCTGTAACTCAGGCAGTGTTAACTCAGTCTATAGTTAGTGCCAGGATCCCATTACTCCATTTTTCACTCTAGTGTTTTTTTCCACACAAAACCACATCTAATACTGGTCTGATCATACTTTGGGGCCAACAGCAGAAATGGGAGACAAAAAAGAACAGGTTTAGCAGCCAAATGCTTCTAGCTTCCTCATGACTGGTTACAGTCTCGAAAAAGACTTTGCATATAAATAGCGTAAGCAGAATTAGGCCTATAAGGGACTGATGTAATGTGAAATCAATGCTTAATTACAGGTTATGCATACTTACCTATCTGTTGGTCCAAAAAAGAGTTTAGCATATGAGCAAAGGGAGATATAAATTACCAAGTCCAGTTGTTTGCAGAACAGCAAATTGCAGTTTGGAGATTGTGCTTTTGCCACAAAAATGGACTGAAGCAGCAAACCATGTAGTGCCATGTAAAATGATGATGCCAGCCATGAAATAGCCTGTAGGATGGGCTCGTGTAAGTGTTCCTCTTATTGAATACAGGAAGAATATAAGGTCAAATGATGTCTGGCTTTAAAAGAAAACGAAACAGAAATCTCTAAATTGAGAAGTGATACAATGTAAGTTTAAGAGGAAATTAAAAGATGACCCTTTCTTTTTACTCTGTAATGTCACTATTTCTGTAGTACTTTGTTTAGACACCATCACAATGCAGTGATATATTGAAATGGTGATTGCAGGTGGTTTTGCTATTCTTGTTTCTATATATTTGCTTTTACTATGACCATATCACAGGTTTTCAACAAATTATTTTATAAAAAATATCTGATAAAATTTAAAAAAGATTTCATACCAGGGAAAAATATTTGCTAATTAACATGATTATATATTCATTGTTTGGAGTAATACCGCGACTTTATTATCATGGGCTTCAAGAGAATGCTGTATTACAAGAACACTACTACAAAAGAAACAACTTCATCATGTTTCACTCTCAGATGACTAACAGTAATAACATCTATGAGATTCAGAATGATATTCCAGTCGTTGAAAAGCATTGGTGTAGATAATTTTCCTTAGTCACTTGTTTTACAAAGCTCAAGTTAACTATTGTATTTATAAACAAATGAATAAACTCTCAATGAATGAGTTCCAGGCTGCTAAATCAAAGCCAGGGTAGGATTAGGTTCAGATTCATTGATAAATGCTTTTGAAAACTTCAGATCCACTTACGCAGAATCCAGGTGAAAAGAGAAAAGAAAGAGTTGAAAAGGAAGGCTGAAATTATAAAGAACAGTGCTGTGAATAACAAGGTTCCATTATCAAGGAAGGATGATTCACACTGCAGGTTTATTTCACTGATTTAACCAGCTTATTTAAATATTTATTCTCCTTGTACTGATATGCTCTTAAGCTTTCATATGAGTCCTGTGACTGGGTACCAACATACACTCTTTGACTCTTGTTTGTTTGACTGTGTCTTTGTTTGTTCTGCATACATGTTCATTCCAGTGTGTCAGGCCTTTGTGCAAAGGTGATCACACAGTGCTCACACAGGGCCCAGGCTTCCTCATATGCCTCAATAGCCTGAGTTCACCTTCTCCAATGTTTTCTTTCCACTCAAGATATCTTTTGGTCTGCAAAGTAGTGGAGGTAAACAAATATATCCATTTTATAAAGTTTCCATAATATTTATTTCTTTTTTTTTTTTTTTTTTTTTTTAAACCACAAAAATTACCTATACATTGTGAAATCATAACAGCTTCCCACATTTCCCTGAGTCATTTTTATGATCACTCTCAAGCTGTCTTTGAACTCAAGGAAAGTCTCTAGCTGTTCTTCTTTTTCTTTCACTGGGTTTCTTCAGACTGAATTATATTTCTCTTCCTGTCCCTTCTCTTCTAATACATCTGCAGACTCTTATTAATGACTGGGGAGAAAACTTTTCTTTCAAGCCCACCCTTTCACACTCTTTATCAAGTATTCCTGACTAGTTTTATTATAAGAATTAAAGTCTCTCCTTCTCCTAGGACCTCTTGCTTAATTCCATCTCCCTAACTACAGAATTAAAATAAAATAAAAAGTCCCAGGTGGTAGCCTGCATTTTATTTGCAAGGTTCTTCACTGGTTGTGTGTTCCTCAGACTTTAGCAACCCACTCTTGTCAATCCTCTCACAGGTGTATTTCCTTTGTCGGTTCTAGTGAAGGTTATTTACATACAGAGGTGAGAAATAATGTGGGTAAAAAATTCCAGCTTTCCCACACAAAATGTGAGGTATCACTGTTTCTTGGCCCTAAAGGATTTCCATGTCAAACTGCATTCTCAAGCTGTACATAGCTAGAAATTACTACTTAAGTTAAAATTTTGAATTATCATTTTTAGGGAAAAAGATATTCAGCCAAGTAACTGTTAGAAAACTGGAACAGCAGAGGAGATGAGTTAAACTGTGTCCTGTATGGTATAGCTAAGTTAACATGATCACCTCCCACCCCACACTACTCATTTAATTTCTCTTCAGTTGCTCCATTCCCTTTTTTTACTTTGATTTTGAATGCCAAGGTTACAGGTGTCACTAAAAGACTCAGTTTAGTACTTTTCCCACTGTAACTGGGGGATTGATGAGGAGTGAAGGGGCTTCTAAGTTCTGCAGTCATGGAAGTCCAGAATGGCTGAGACCTGGAAAGACCTCTGGATGTCACATGGTTCAACCCCTTGTTCAATCAAGGCTGCCTGGGACAGTCAATCAGATTTCAGAAGATATTACAGTATTCTCTGTAAAAGAATTATACTATAAGGAAATTGAGATGCAAAATCTTTAAGACTGATGACTGAATTTAAAATATTTTAGGGTTTTTCCTTCAAAAAAGTTATGCTTTGTACTGCAGTTTGTGGAAATTCCACTTTTTGTGTCTTCCTTTTCTCATATCAGTTAGTGGATTTCCCCAAATACATTTCTGAAATAGAAAAGCAGAAATGGTGAATGGGGATTTGTGAAGAATTCTGACATAAACATGAAAAAAAAATATATTGCTCCTTTATTTACAAAGAAATGAGATATTTATTCCTCTTATGCCTGTAGTTCTCCCACAAATTTTGTCTTAAACTGCTAAATTTAGGTCAAAACAGAATGCCTAAAATATTCCACTGCAATTTAATAGAAGGTTATTGCTCTTCCGTCAGTAACTGCAGATGTGGACACTGTCATGTCACCAAACATTTTAATAAGAAAGTTGTTCTTTATTCTGTCGGAGTACATTACATTTCTGCTGAGTTAAACAGACCTTATGCAACAATGTGGACTTGTGTGATGGATATGGTATAACAGGTCATGTCATATCTGGTATATGGTAACTAGATATGAACAAAAGAGTCTCATCTCAGATCGTCAGACAAAGAAAGGTTTCCACTGTCAATGGGGATGCTCAAGGCTGCAGGAAATTATATTCTTCTTAGATTCTATTTTGTGGCCCCAAAAAAAACATGGTTTCCTTGCAGGATGTGTGCCGCTTCTGGCAATCCATCCTTGAAATACCATAGTGTGTTGTAGACAGAAATACATGACTACTCTTCAATACCTACTACTGAAGCAGATCAAAGACTGACAGAGTACATTCTTCGTCACTGAAACTCAGTCCTCAGTAGTATTAAAATCTTGCCACAGCCCAAGGCACGGTTTAGGCTCACACTTGTTAACATACCCTAAATAAAACTTGGGCATAACTTGAAAATTAGTAGTGGCCAAATGCAATTCCAGTAAGTGTTTTAGATGTTACCACTGTACATTGATAGGTAAAAGAGTGTCACATTGTGGATTCATGCTGCTCTATACTATTTGGCCTCAGTGCCAGAAAATGATCCCTTGTTCTTTCAGTTCATTTGTATAGACATCTCCAAATCCTAGTAGCGAAAAGCCAGTCACAAATACTTTGGACAAGTTTGACCCGGTATAGTAAACTGACACTAGACAGTGATTTATATCATGTGGTTATGATGCTTTTGATGTGGAATGAGGAGCCCTAAAGCCAGACTGACTCTGAACCACATCCAGACTAAGTTAAGACCATTGCTTTCTACCCAGTGTGGAAATGCTTTCAGAATTTCAAAACAGCAACTGTGTCTGAGGTGAGAAAATTGTGTTGATTCAGCTAACCTGGTAGAGGTATAAATTTTGAGAAACCTGTACCACTGCAGTATGCAAACACTTCTATTTTTCCTGTAATGTGTCATTTTCACTTAATGGAGAATGGTTTCTTATTGCATTCAGTCAGATAAATAACTTTAAAGTGATTTCTTAATTAAACTGGTTTTGTATTTATATTATGTACCTGAAACATTTCTTTAAGTGAACATCAGGCCAAGTGGGTCATGATAACTGGTCTATAGAGATTTAGAAAGGACAGAAACTAGACAAAGTGTCTTTCCTTGTTCTTTTTTATAGATGGTTGGTATATACATACAATTCTTACTATAGATGTCTTCTACTTCAGTTAGGATCTAGAGGAGGCAAAACATTTCTCTCAGCCCAGCTTCTACGTACTCACTGAAACATTAACAATTAGAAACATTCAGACACTGCTAAACCATAGAATCTATACTCAGAACAAGAAATCCAACTGCACCAAAAATGCAGCTGTTCATTTATACTTTTATATTATGTAGGCAAAGCTCAAATAATGGGGGGGGGGGGGGGGGGGGGGGGAAGATAAATCAAGCTTCAGTCTGGAGGATTTTCAGATAGTCCATGTAAGATACTTTCTGTTTGTCTTCTGCAATGGGCTTGGAAATGTGAGTGAGAAAGGCAAGATAGTGAGAAAAGCCTTTTGAAAATAAAGAAGGTGGATGGGGTGTTCAATTCATTGCTTATTTTCTTTCATGTGCTCTGCAAATGTACTACATGTAGTTTCTTTCTGGTAGTAATGAACTAAAGATTTGACTCTATCTCTTTTACTCATGGTATGTACTCCCTCATTCTGTGTTACTGTTAAGAGTGTCCTTTTCCTACTGTAGAGGAGCTGAGATTTTTTAATTCTGATCCAGCTTACTCATAATGGTTGTCTCTTAACTCTGTAAGGTTCCTCCTTTAAGTGCTTGGCACTCAGTCCAAATGTTACAGTCTAGATGACAGGAAGAACATCTTTCTCCTGGAAATGGAAGATGCCCTATTTAATTCAATTTTAAATAGGCTAAGGGCAAAAAAAGACAACATGTGTGAAGGGGAGAGAGAAGGGAAAAACCATCCTGCAGGGAAATAACAAAAAAGAGAAGCATTTTTGTTTAGCAAAAACTGATAAAAGAATAATGAAGGGAAAAAGAGAAGTAAAATTGTCCTATTCACATGTTAACTTATATTAGTTAGTCTCTGCTTACTTTGTGAGATACTGTCATCAAGCATTCTGTCATATGAGGGAGAAGATAAGACACTAACATTAAAAAAACAGGACCAGATTCTCTTTAAGAAAGCAGCATCCCTGTCCAGAAGAGAAAATCCACTCTGCTCACATCAGAAGTTGAGAGGCCAACTCAGGGGATGGTGTTCATGATGGTAAGAATAATTAAAAATAATACTACCATGACAAAAAAGAAAGAAATTTTCTTACGTAGCCATGTGAACAGTACAAACCAAATATAAAAATGGAAAAAAAATGCTGAAAACGAACTCCACATTAGACTGAATGTGGCATATTAAAACATGGTTTATGTTTTGCTTTAAGAACCAGCAACCTTATACCTCCTGAATCAGGTGAAAAGTAGCGAGTGAGAGAGCTACTCAGGGGTACTCTGGCATGATTGCTAAAGGTTGAAAACACTTTGGCTCGGAACCCTTCTCTGTGAGTTATCTGAGACTCTGTCACTGTACCTTAGGTAACAGGGCAAAGAGGCATAAGGTCATAAAAATGCATTGTAACCTTTTTTACAAGCAGCGTTGCTGGACATACTACCCTGTTCAGTCTTTTAATAAAAGCTTTCTAGCCAAAATGTGTCTATTGACCTAGAAAAGTTAGTCTGAAAGACTTTATAAAAACCCTATTACATAATTGTATCTTCTGGCTAATGGAAATAAAAACATACTCACTTTCTTTCCTTTGGTGTATATATTTCTATTTTATGTACTAAATGTACCATGTCTGTAGGCATCTCGGACTTCAAAATTGCCATCAGTAAAAATAGCTGTTTTGGGAGGATTTATTGCTCAGGTGAATTAACCTTTTTCTTTTTGCAGAATTCAGATGGAGTTACAGGCTGAAAGCTAAGTGTTGATGTTCTTTTTGTGTAGATCTAACTTTCGTTGACAAAGTGTTCTGTGGAACAGTAGCCTAAGGGGGGTGGGGAGGAGAAAAAAAAGAGGGCTATGTAACAAAAGAACTGTGTCCAAGGATACAGCCTCATATCTGTGTTTTCACAGGACTGGATGTTCTGCTCATACAGTACTTCATATAATAAAAATGTGGTCATGTGCTTAGCTCCAGGAATGAAAACATTTCTCTTCAGGTAAGAATTTTTTAGCCACTCAAGATTAAGAATGTTTTAAAATGCTCTACTGGATGAGGGCCATCATGGTCTTTTCTTGAAAGCACCTTTTGGCACAGACTGAATTCTAAAGGCCTTAATACAGAATAAGATTGTGGAAATTTGCTCTTACAGTCAGTTGGCAATGACTTTCCCATGGTGAATCTCCAACCTATTGAAAATCATGGCTGATACTACAAACTTAGCTGCTTCAGTTTTTCAATTCATATTCCTAGAACTGGATGGATGAAAAGAGAAAGTAATGAAAATAGAAATTCCACTTCTCTCTTTTAGCCCAGTTCTCCGTGCCACTGAATTCAAATTAATTCAGTAATGGAAGGAAACAGAACTTGCAAGGTAAATGTTTGCAAGGTCTGAGCATTTCACCATTTCAACAGTTTTTCATAGGCTTGCCATTAGTAAGTAAAAACAATTGTCAAGAGATCTTGTGTACTTCCTTGACAAGTTACATTAACATCAGTATTAGAAGACATTTGAGAAAAAGTATGCAGAACTTTTTCTTACCTTGCACACTGTCACAATGCAGAGGTATCACCAGCAAGTGTGTCACTGTCAGAGGCAATAACGGTAAGTAGCAGAAAGATCCCAGTTTGAGTTTCAGGTCCCTGCCTGCATTTGTAGTGCTGATGGATAGAAAATTCTTTGCCAGGAAATGTGGTAAGGCTGTTGCTAAGACTAAAATGGGAATCTATGAAATTAGCTCCGACTCCACACAACAATATTATAATACTGACATTGTTCACAGAGCATGTGAGAGAAAACTTGTTTCCTGTGAATGTTCATGCAAGCAGGGTGTTTGCAAAAAGAGACATGAGCATAAAGAAGCCAATTAATTTTTTTAATACAAATGAATATTTGCAGACCCTTTTTTTCCCCATCATTTTCACAGCTCTGAATAGCACTATTCTAATGACAAGGTTTTACATTTTTATGCTCTCTTAATTGATCTCTCCAGTACACATGTTGCAACACAAAAGTTCACTGTGAATTATTTCCTACCTGTTATATCTATTTATAGAATCTGAAAAAAAACCCAGCCATTGCACGTCTCTTTTAGAAATGGAAGCTCTGACTTTTTTCATACTTTTTAATGATCTGTCCTGTGGAGAAAGAGGTTTTGGAAGAGGGCCATTATAAAATACAGTAGAAAATACAATCCCAGCTTGTTCTACAGATTGGAATGGAGGACTCTGATAAAGGAAAACTCTTGTCAGATTTTACTCATCTTCTGTTTTAACATGTATACTGACAGGTATACTCTAGGTCCCTGGCACTAAAACTGTCATGCAGACAACGCAGGAGCAATTTCAGGTTTGAGGCGATCCATTACTCTGATTGCAAGTATGTGGGGAGACTAGGCAAGCAACTTCTCAGATACTGCAACTAATTCGCAGCACCAAATAATATAAAATAAAACAAAAAATAAAAATACAATAACTGAATATGAAACAAAAGAAAGAAATACCAAGGAAAGTGAACTGTGAGATCTTGGCCATAGCTAACTCAGCCTCCACTGAAGTCAGCAGGTTATTAGGTTTTTTTAAAATTAATTTTAATGTGATTTGGACTGGGTGGCAGAGGGTAAAATGTAGAACTCTGCATTAGGATGATAAGGAATTATTTAATAGATGGTTATATATAAGTGCAATAAGAATAATTTCTGGACAACTCTGGAAGGCTAGAAGACAGAAAGAGATTAGTAATCAGGCTGATAGACTTACAAACAAACCTTCAACTACAAAGTATTTGCAGGCATTTATTGAAAGCTTGCCTGGATGGAGCAGGAGGTTCTTGTGAGATTTCACTTTATGGCAACCAAATACAGAAAGCTGTTACTAAAAGTGGGCAAATCCTGGGTTTGTACCTCTCCTTGATGAATAGCATTTGATACTGAAATATGTCCTTCAAGTGATTTGCCTATCTTAAATTAAAGTGACTCCATCACTGGGACTTTCCACTTTTCAGGAGAGCTATTCCCTGCTGAGAGAGAATTGACTATTGTGCCTTTTAATGTTACCTGGAGTCTGTCCTAAAATACAAAGTAATAGTGAACAGAGAATGTAAATATAGCAGTAGGTGCTAACAAGGTGCACCTTTGGCATGTTTAGCTCCTGTGAATGGAGAGGCAAGTCTTTAGAAAACACCTTTCAAATTCTCCTTTGAACCTTTTTCAAAATACTTTATCTTATGGTAATTTTTTTAATGTGATGATTGGTTTACCTGGACACCAGGGACAGCTAAAATCTGCCAGTTATAATCCACTAATCACAACATAGATTTTGAGTAAAATTTTAAATATTTTGAAGTTCTTTGCCATTAATCACTTCCCAGGTACTATTCAATCATCTTATGTTGATAGTGATGATATACAGAAAAACATCTTAAATTTTCCAGCAGTACTTTTATTACAGTATCTTTTTTAATGGAAGATGTCAGATTAGAGAATCTTTACTGACAGTATTCAGTCAGCTAACATTAGCCTAATTCTTGTCTAGTTGTGAGTGTCTGAGTATATATGTGTACTTCAGGTAGCCTTTGCAGAACCAGAGAAGTTCCCATGGTCTAATTCCCATGTGCTCATATCCCTGCAAAAGAGTGAAGTGTGGTGAAAAACACCTCATAGCTGTGTTTCCAGAACTTCTGGAAACAACTTCAGTCCTGTTGTTAACCTTTGTGGACAGGTTATAAGAAGCCCTTCTCCTTCACTGAGGAACTGGGATGACCATTTGCCCCTTCCCCTCCTAGGTGTAGCAAGCCTGTTTCAGCACTCTGCTCCTCCCCATGCCCATGAGAGGCAGTGTGCCTGTCAGAAGCATAATATGTCTTGACATTTGCTCCTTAATATAGCTCAGCCTCATAGGAACCTGATGTGTGGCTTGCTGTGCTAAATAGACCGCATTTCCTTCAAACACTTTCATATCTGTTATCCTAAGTGTGCGATGTACTGCCCTCAAGGAAGCTTTCCTCTATCGCTTTGCTTCAAATGGAGCTGCCATGGCAAAATGCCTTCCAGAAGACAGGTTTCAGAGAGGGATAGGTTAAAGGCACAGATTTGTGGAAAAGCTGTTTTTTAAAGGATGTGTAGTTAGGCCTCTCAGATGCTGCTTGAAAGCTAGGAAGCATTCAATAGGGAGATGGGAATACCATGAAGGAAAAGTTGGGTGACCTAGATAGCAAGTGGAACGAAAATAAGCATTATGGTAGATGTGGTCATGCACTGTAGGACTACTGAGGCTCTGCTATGTCACCAGTGGTAAATAAGGAAAGAAGAGAAACCAGGTGCATGAGTCAGCTGCAGGGTGGTTATAAAATAGCACTAGGAGAGAAGCAAAGGCAATCCTTGAATGAAAACCAGGGAAAGCATTTTCAGTAGAGTACGACTGCATTGTGAAGGACCCTGGGGAGCTCTTCATCTAAAAATTGTACACAGTTTTAGTCAGACAAGTTTCAGCAGGATAAATTGGAATAGAGATGGGTGCAAAAGGGAGAAAATTTATCAGACAGGTGGGATACCCATTTTACAATCAAAACCTAAAACAACATGGCTTCACCAAATGACATTTTCCCATCAGTAGGTCAAAGTGAGAAAATACAATGGAAGAAAGGAAAATTTAAGGTAAATGACAGTGATGGCACAAGACCAAATAGGTATAAAAGTGTAAGAATTCCTTACATTGTAGTGGAGAGGTAGCTGAGCTGAACCTGACAGTACCACACACCGAGTAGGTGGTCAGCTCAGACCAAACAACCTGAGTGTCTCTTCACAATGCATCTACAGGTTCTATAGAGTTCCTTCCCATAGGTTGTTATGAATAAGATAGTTTTCATGAACTCAAGATTCAGTCAAATTAATATGTGGGAGAAAAAAGTGGGACACACACATTCCTGTCTACCAAGTATTTTGCCTCTAGCAGTGAGGGGCTAGTACTAGCTATGCCTGTGCATTTTACATGAACAATTAGAGAGTAACCTGTTTCCAGGAAAAAAGTTCCTTTTTGCTCTCTGTACTTGGAAAAATCTTTTCTGCATCTTTATTTATGTATCACTGTTCACTACTATAATTCTAGATATTCTAGTTATTTATGCAATAAATATTCTTCCTTATTGGAAATTATTTGTCTCCATGTCAAACAAAAATGTAGCAAGAGTATCCACACTTGTCTCACTTTTTATTAGTTGTGAATGTTTCACTGCTCAGTGCAAGGGCTCATTCCACTGTAGGTGTTAAGGGGAGGAAAATTCTGATTGCCTTTCTGTTCTCCATTGTATGAGCCTCTGCCCACTCTCATTAGAATTTATCTTTTTATTTCTCCTCAGAAAGTCCTGACCTTCACATCTCTGAGTGTTAATTTTTCTTTAACACTGATTGTGACTTGCCTACAGCTGCACTAGTTTTTCTGGAGTGAGGAGACCAGTGCTTTGCAGAGTGAAGTCCAAGTGAACTAATGCCACATTTTAATGAAGCACCATTATTTATTTTTCTCATTTCTTTTCCCTTTTCTGTGCTTTGTAAATACTAATGCTCTTCATATTTAGCTGACTGGCACTATTGATAGAGCAAAGATCTTTAATTAACTGCCCATGGTCAAGCCCAAGTCCATTTTATAACTTGAAGCAGTGAAATTCTTTGGCCACAGTTGAACTGTGAGGCCTGGGAGCATGATGGATACATTGTGACTGTTCCAGGACCCACATCCTCCCTGAGAAGAAAAGAGTCATGGATGCAGGTCTGATATTGGGAGGAGAGGGCACCTCGGGGAGCACCTCCACCAGCAGGTTGCACCGCCCATGAGGTGGCCAAGCAGCATGAAGTGGCTCCATCCCTGGCATCACCAAGTCTCCTGTGAAGGATAACACCTGCCTGGACTCAACTTACCTCTAGAATATTTCTATTCAAATGACTTTGTAAAGCTGGGAGGGAGACTATAAGAAAGGAAAATGGAAATAGGAGGATATGGGTGTTTGTGGCAGAGATGGCTGAACAGGGCTGTACTCATCACAGGAAATCTCAGCCCCAATAGATTGCATAAGACTTACAGAAGAATTTGTTGGTTTAATTGTAGATGCCATTACTTGTTCCTTATGTTCCTATCACAAAAGATGGAAAAAGAATTCTATATCTGAAAGCATACATACATTACAAATTTAGACATATTGTTTTGATTTTAATAATTGACTCCTTTAAACTTTGCTTAATTCATTCCATTTACTTTTCAGGAAAGAGATTTGTTCATCAGTAAACTGTCTATAAGATAACAGACAGATTATCTTTTGGTTTGGTTTGTTTTTTTTATCAAACGACTATGGTTAATGACTATTCTGATGATGACTTTACTTCTTGAGAGAATAAAACCTATTCTTATTCTGAAAATTTCAAGATGTCACATTTTTTCTTAAATTGTACTGCAAATATGCCTGTTTATTAACAATTGCTTAAATTTTAAACTTTTTAAATTATTATATTTTTTCTTTCAATAAATATTTTTAGTAAACATGTCCAGATTTCGGTGAACATATGAGCTTTTATTTGAAGATGTTCTCTGCTCCTGGGTTCTGTATTAAAAAGTAATTTTCTTTTTGTTATATGACATTTTACATTGCAATTACTTTTGAATAAAAATGTATTTTGGGTAGGTCCCATATTGTCTGACCTGCAGTTCACAGAGTGGAAATGATTGTGGAATTTTTTTCTTCTTTTTTTTTCAACATCTACAGTGATTTCCATACATAGAGTCACATATTGTCTCTGAAGAGAAATACAGGACAATGTCTTTTTGCATCATTTGAAAAATCATCCATTATTTGACTGATATTCAAATAGCTTTTATTTTCCTTATCCTAAGAAATTATGTAGGGTGCTCTTAGATAACAAAATCTTAAGAACAGTCATGTGACTTTTCTGGGACTACTTTAAACTTGTTTCAGCTTCCAACCTTCCTTTTTCCATTGTTTGTCTTATATCCATTATTTTCTTCCTCCTGTTTTTTGTTTGGTTTGGTTTGGTTTAGTTTGGTTTTGACAGGACTTAGCAACATTGTCTCAGGAACAGCTACTGAAATTGCATGTAAATATAAAAAAAAACTCTATTAGACTTAAACCATAAAATCCCTGGTCTGTGATCTCTTTTCCTTTAGCCTGCTGTGTTTCTCTGAAAGTATTCATATTTGGAACAGATAATTACCATACCAGATTCTCATTTAAAATGGAAGAGCTCTCAAACCAAATAAGTTCCATCTTCAGGCATTAGCAGGAAAGAGCATCTGGATAGCAGAGACAAGAGAGAAATGTGCAGCAGCACAAATCCAGGCCACCGTTTTTTGAGAAAAACTACTTGATTCTTCTCTCCTGTCTCAAATCTGAGCACTGCAACTATACTGTGCCTCTCACTGCGGATGTGTAACACAGTGCAAAGGTTCACACAATGCTGGGAAAGCAGAAGAAAAGTGAATGGGACTGTAAAACTCCCTCTTTTGGCTCAGCAGGGCGTCTTCAGAGTTTACTTTAACAGATAGGAACTCATTTTGAGTTTTCCTTAAACAAAGAGACACAGTAAGAGGAGCAAAACTGCCTCCTCTCCTTTAGTTTGTGTCTTTTTTTTTTACTTTAATCTCTGTTAGCATGAATATTGTACAGTTTCTCATCCCGTGAATATAAACAAAGCTGCCACTCTCCTTGCTTCCTACAGGATTTCTAGCAGTTCTTTAATATGTTTTTATTAACGACTGCATCTCTCAGTCTGTTATTCAACTGTTCCCACAAACCACATGCACACAAGCACGAATGTGTTTTCAGTCGATAATCTCTCTGCTGTAAATGATGGAAGAATTAAAAGCTACAGAAATCTTAGTTACTCTGTCAAAATAGCTGTAGGCACATTGATAATTTGTACCTACACCCTTTTATCTCAATGACATTTTATTACATCATCACAAATCTGGTTTCTACAGCCATAAATTGACCTTCTCAGTCCCTTTTATCACAGAAGAGATCTTTTCTGTCTTGAGAGACATACATAGCAGTCTCAAAGGATTACTATATGGATTTTTTCTTAGTGTCTCTTTCTGTTAATCGTCTAAAATACACAATTCTAAAACTTAAATCTTGAAAAAATAGTTTTAGCATGGAAAACCATAGCAAAAACACAATATGAATGGTCATGCTTGTACTTTTTCAGTGCAACTTGATACACATGATACTTTTAAACTCAGTTTACTGAGCCTTGTTCATTTAGTCAAGTGAAAGAATCATCTCATCACTATAGAAGCTGTTGATCTGTTGACCCATTCAGTATTAGCCATCATCCCATCCATAAATGCATGTCAACTCAGCTAAGAAGTAGCTTAGGACCCTCAAACTCTTCAGCTGCTTTTCTCAGACAGCAAGGAAGTCATTACCTATCTACCACATAGCTTTATTTGCCCTCAAACATGATTTCATTAGCTGCCTACAGTGTAGCTGCCAAACTCACCACAAGTTGGAAGTCAACCAAATAGCAATGATGCTAACAGAAATGAACTAAATTATAATCAATCACCATTTTATGTGATACTGGCCTAATGATATTACATTGCTGTGAAAAAAAAACAAACAAACAAACAAACAAGCAAAAAAGAATTAGGGAGAAATCAAATGCTTATACCAGGTCTCATGTAAAGCCAAGACGAATCAATGTAAAAGTCCTGTACACATCCTCTGCAGTTTTGTCAACTAACAACTTGGTTTATGGCCTGCCTTCCTTTCCTTCCTTCCTTCCTTCCTTCCTTCCTTCCTTCCTTCCTTCCTTC
>JANVCC010000018.1:50625610-50679122 GCA_025345505.1 Todiramphus chloris collaris | reverse complement strand
TTCCTTCCTTCCTTCCTTCCTTCCTTCCTTCCTTCCTTCCTTCCTTCCTTCCTTCCTTCCTTCCTTCCTTCCTTCCTTCCTTCCTTTTTCCACTCTTTCTTTTATTCTTGCCTCATATTATGAACTAAAGCTCTTTGAGACAGGACTATAATCCCAGTTCTAATAAGCCTATTTGGTGTTACCATAACAGAAATAATAAGATTTTATGGTACCAGAGCTACTGTCCCCAGACCTACTACATCAATTACATCATTAGAAAGGGAAGATCAAGCAGAATTTAAGTAGGTGATGCAGACCTCCTTGTCTATAAAAACATCACAGCAGGGATGGCTCTGCTAGGACCTTATATTTCAGGTCTGCTCTCTTCACTGTATCTTTGCATGATTATGGGAACTCAGGATGTCAGATAAATTACTTTTCTATTAAAATCAAAATGTTTGTCACAGTTATCATTGAAACCAAACTATCATCTACTTGTTAGCATTTACCATCACACATTACAGGTTATGTAAGAAATATGCCAAACCAAGATAATTAAAACAGCTCCTAGAAAGAAAAGCAAATTTAGATTTTATGATTTGTAAGCAGTAGAAATCAATATGCCACGCAAATAGGAAAGATTTCACTTAAAACAGACCACAGCTACAACAGACATCTTATAGAAAAAGCAAGACATTCCAGTTTAGGAGAGGAGGTCATGGGAAGGAAAAGCAGATACCAGAAAAGGGGTAAAAGAAGATGACCTTCTTTCAGACAATACTTATTCATGTGTTCAGCTTTAAGCATATTTCGATCTCCATGAAGCATCTGAAGACTCTTCATATGTTTACAGTTACACATACACGCAAGTACTTGGCTGGCTTTTTGACAAATTTTCCCATCAGTAAAAAGTTTAATTTCCTCAGAGCATTGCTCAGATTGTTTCTCTTTAGAGCTGAATAAAACTGGTTATATGTATGTGTGGGCACAAAAGGTGTAGAGATACAGGGCTAAGTGATGGGCTTGATTGCCTGTACTGTTTAAGTGTTAGCACAGTTCCTGGCAGTTTTGATCTATATCAGGTAGCACTGTCACAGGCAGTGCTCAGACATGACCAGGAGATAGTAGGGATGTTCCCAAAGGACAATGGTGTGTGGAGGACAGAGAACATCATCTGAGTAGGGCAACCATGTCATGGCACAAACCTTATGGGCCAGCAGACAGTCCCCTGATATCTTTGTTTGCTAGTATATTTGCAGGCAAAGCATACTGTGATGGTGCAGGGTGTTGTGTGAGCTAATCATCAGGTCATCTGAAAGATTACCTGTGTGCCAGAGCATCTGGGGCACAGTGAAGCTGAAACCCTTGGCACAGAGCTGACTCCACGGCTGCCCTCCGAGCCCTACTCCCCACCTGCCCAAGCTCCCTGTCACTCTCCCTTCCTCTTTTCCACTTTTCACTGGGCAGAAGACTAAATTGGCTGGAGCTGGAGAGGCACAGATGGTACCAGGATACTGTCTCCAAACATACCAGCTGCTGTAAACCTTGGAGTTTTTCTTGGTGTTTCCAAAACAGCTCTGTCAATTTGTGCATGGGAAAGGGAAAGGTGTGAGAGGCACTGGGTTCTCAAGTTGTTAATATTAAGTCAGTACAAATTTTTATCCTTCTTTTTTTTTAAAAATGTGTATTCAGTAAATTCCCCAGTTCCCAACAGCTTTCCTCCAAGCTACAGCAGCACATTATATTGAGTCTACTGAAAAGTAACCTTTGAATAAATGAGAAGTGGCATTTGTCTTGGTTTAAAAAGGGGCTGAATGATTTGTCAAGAGAGAAAATATGTGGCAACAAGTAAGATCTTTCTAAGATATCTGGGGATTGTAAATAATGAAATAAAGTAATCAGAAAGCAAAGACAACCTTTTCCCAGCCCATTTATTCCACTGGGTATGGATCCTGCTCCCTCTCCTTATATCCTCTCTGTTTCTGAGGAACAAGAGTTTATACAACATTCAGAGTTCATTCTGACAAAAGGAAAACTTCATGTCCAAAATTATTACTGTCTTAAAAAGAAAACAAAATAAAAAGCATCTACATTTTGGTTTTAATTCAATTAAGTAACAAAGATCTTTATATTCTTCAAAGTTAACTCTCACACATTAAAAGATCATGTTGAGAATTGTAGGTGTCATAACGCAAGATTTTTTTTTTTTTTTTTTCTGATAATGTCCATGATTTTGCTCTTGTCTACATTCCTGAAGTATAACAGGGGTCTTGGATCCAAAAGCTATTTTCCTGATGTACTGTTACTGCAAATAGTATATTAAATGTCCTATTAAAAGTAAAGAAGGTGTGATATGCATAGTTTACTGCTACGATGCATATATCTTATCAGTTAAGTATATACTGACATTTTTTTTTGGTATATAACAATTCTAATGTAACTATATTGTGACAGAAAAAAAACACAGTAGCATTAATTCTCCACCCTGGTTATGTTGTTATGTTATGTTGCTACTGTTATACTTTCTTTGTGTGAAAATGTAAGCGACACAAAAAGGCAGCATTTTAATATCTCTAATTTGTCAGTATTGGAAATATTGCTTTCTTCTCCCCTACTAATGAAGAATCATTCACCCATTTCATATGAGTATGTAAAATGCCAGGAAATGTTATATGGTTTTTGTAAAAATTGATACGCCAATCCATTTAAATAAAAACTACCTTATCTATCTATCTAGCTACCTATCCATGTATGGATCCATCCATGTGTCCATTACGATTTATTTGTTTTATGCTTCTTAGTTGCTATATTTTGTGTTGCTTCCAAAAACATGGAAGACACAGAAGAACAAATTTGTTCTGTTTATAAATTGTCTCCAGAAAAGCCTTTTACTAGAATTCCATTTCAAGTGTAAATCTAATTGTCTGCAAAACTCGGTCAGAAGTTCACAGGAATTAGAGTCCTTCTTATTGATGGGACTTGGGGTTGGACTCAGCTAATGCTAAGGGATTCTTCCTCCTGGTAGTGAGCTTCTTAAATGATTTGGAATTCTCTCCCTAGCTGAGAGGTAGTTTCATGAGCAAGTGCTGCATTATCTATCTCTGAAGTTCCACCCTGATGATGTTGAAATGGTATGATGCACTCAAGCCTTGTAAATCACAATGTTAACCTGCTAAACTCACTGATTAGGCTGGAACTCGTGTAGGATATAAAAAAATCTGTAAGTTTGACTGAAAGGCAACAGATAAAGACTGACTAGATAGAGGAAATTTGGCCTTGGTTACTTAGTTTCTTGCCAGTCTTCCATGGACATGATACTGCCATTCTGTCTCAGAAACTTTGCTTTATTCTTGTGTGAGAACAGTCAAGCAACTTTTTAACCTCATTTGAGGAATACTAGAGAAGTGGATAAAGTGGAATGAAAAACATTGTTCAGACAGTTTTGGAGAATATCAGGAATGCTGTTAAAAATGCCTCTTTCCTGGAATCCATATCTCTTCTGCTTGGTAAATGCTCTAACACAGCAATATAAATGCTTACGTATTTCTTTGGGTAAGTAGTATCAGGAAAGTGAAATTTAAATTGAAGGAAGTGTTCATTTTCTGAAACACATATCTTTGTCTGTGGTGATATGTCAGCATAAGTTACAACTCTTAGCATGGAAAATTGATAATTAACAAAAATATTCTATATGCACAAATAGGATCCATGAGTACTTATCTATTTAGATTTAAACAGGCCTGAATTTTACATGTTCTCCTAATTCTAATGGGGACATGTGTTAGAAAATTAGATGAAGTGGAATAAAAATTAATTAAATTGAAATTATATTTTTTCCTTTACCTGCCTCTATGCTCCCTGAGGCTATATAACTGAAGAACAAAACACAAAACAAAAACAACAACAAAAACCAAAGAAAACAGGACAGTAATTATAAAATATTTCTTAGGTGTTCTTCTTTGTTACACAAAAGTTGCAAGCACAGGACATTGCATTAGAAACTCTTTTTAAGAAATTTCTAGTATGATTTCCCAAATCCAAGAGGTATGGCTAAATTCTACACACCAGAGGGTTTTCCTGTCTTGTGGTTTATCACAGTAGATATTCTAACAGTCTGTGATGGATAAGCACCAACTGCACGGATGAGTCAAACAGAGGAAATTAATTCATCATTAACTAAGATTAATTCACTTGAGGCATATTAGCAGTGAAGACAGGTTAAAATATGCCATTGTTGCCAAAGAGGAGCTATGCAGATGTAGGCATGGGAATAATGCCCATATTTTGCTGAAAGTTATTGTGGAAGAGCTGAACTTACTTCTGTGCTAAGCATTTTAGATGCAGTCAGTTGGGAGTGACAATAAAACTACAAACCATTCATCATTATTGGAGGGTAAAATCCAAACAGAATTAATATCTGGAAATCCCCTGACTTTTTAACAGCTCTTTTTATTTTTAATATGAAATGCATTTTGTACAGTTGATATAAAATAGAGCAGCCAAGATGGCTAGGCTATAAAAGCATTCATCAGTGTGTCATGAATTTCAGCTTTAGTGTCTAGCATTAAGCCACACCATCCTTGGCTTTTTGTTCACAAAAGCCATAAGGTGTACATCTCTCCTCCTGTGACAATTTAAATAACTATACTCCCTGGAGCATTACAACATACAAATCTCCTCAGGATCATAGATATTCTAAGGAGGACAAGACCTTCACTACCTCCACCCAAAAGGAGAGGTTATAATGTTGGCATTTGGTTTGACACAAATTGCAGCAAATGTTGAAATAGTTAATGTAAGAAAAAATAAATAAATTAAAAAAAAAAAAAAAAAAAAACCCACAAAAAACCCAGAAATATTGACAAGAACTATTGAGCTAAGCAAAATATGCATTGTTCCCAAATGGAAAACATGACTTTAGGTTAGTCAGTTAATCACTACTCAATTTTGGTAAACGTGAATAAGGATGAGAGATTGTGGTGGGGAATGGAAAGTGAACTTGGAAAGGATTTGATGATCACCAGGTAGGAAAGGGTCACCTGTGTCCACAATTCTGGTGACTGTAAGAACTCATTTTTTAACCTGATTTCCAGATAAACTTTCTTCACAGACAATTTATATCCATCTTGTTTTGGGTCAACATAATCCGTTGGTTTATTTGTTTCTAAGCCTGATGTTTGCCCAGTTTAATGTGTGACACAAGAAAAATCTCCCCTTAGATGAGTGAGGCTTCCCCTTTAATGAGACTAGATAATCCTTGCTACCTTTGTCATTTCTCATAACATAAGCTCTTCCCTCACCTGATGGTATCCCAGCTCTACATTTACTCCAATCTTGAATGCAGGAGAGTGTGATGGACTAGAACAGCTAGATTTTTCTCTTCCTTTATATCCCAGTGTTTTACTCATCCATATAAGGTTCTTGGGGTTCACTTGGCATAGCAGAGGAGGCATTTTGCACTATTTCATGATATGTTTTACTACTTGTCAATGCTCCCTCAAAGTTAGAAGACACTGGGTCAGTGCAATTTCGAACTGATTTCTTCGACTGGGGCTTAAGGCCACAGCTGAACTATAAGTGAACAGTTTTCGGAAAGGTTAGGGGTGACTAACAGAAAAGTTGCACTCAGCCTTACTTCCTCTGTCTAGCACACAAAAGAGAATAATCTATTTGGCCTTTTTATTATCTTATAGCTGGTATTTCTTACCCATTTTTGTTGAGTCAATACTCAGGCTGGAGAGACTACTGACTGTCAACAAGTTACTTTAAACACTTAAAAAAATTACTTTTGTACTTCTTCATGATGTGTGGGTTCACAGTAAAGTGTACTTCATGTGTGCAAATGTATGGCGTGTTTGGAGGTAAACAAGATTGTGCTGGGCTTCACACTCCTGTGGCTACACTGCCTCTGGTCTGCAAGCTGATCAGCTAATACAGGAGAATCTGAATTATCCTAAAGTAATTTCTGTGGTTATGGTGTTATGCACAGCATTAGAAGGTCAAGAAGGGACTGGGAGAACTTAAAGAGAAAAGAGAGATAAGTATCTTCCAACTGTCTGCTTCTCAATAGTACGTAGACTACCAAACAGCAAAACATGATGCTTGTAACTCTAAAGCACCTTAAACTGCCTTGTTTTGACATGTGACTATTTCTAGATCTCTGAAAATCAGACTTCACAGCATGAATTTTGGTCCTCTGTCAGTGTTTCTGTCCCAGGGTGGACATAAGAGGAGCTATGTTTCAAAGCCTGAGCAGGTCTGCATCCTGGTCATTCTCTGCTCAGAGGAATGCAAAAAAGCACTGCCATGCTTCTACCTGCAGGCATTGACTTTTCAGGTACTTGAGTAGCTTAGACTCACAGAAAGTGACTGGATTTGTCCAAATGATGATATTTAGTTTCCACAGAGAATAATCTTTTTTTCTTTTTTTGTTTTTGTTTTTGTTTTTGTTTGTTTGTTTGTTTGTTTTTTGGTTTTGTTTTGTTTTGGGTTTTTTTTGTTTGTTTGTTTTTTTATTTAATTCAGAGATGTTAACACTTAAACACAGTGTTACACATGTACTGTGTATATAGTTAAGCACTTCCACAACTGCTAGAGCAGCTCTGTTAAACAATGCCAAATATTATGCAAGGTCATATAGCACATTGATAATTTTCCTGTAGCTGCCAACACCCAAATATGTGCACAAAAGACAATCAGACTACTTCCTTCATAGAAAGCCATTACATAAATTTTAGTTCATATTTCCCAATGAAGTGAATAAATGTAGATAATTGAAGAACGTCCCTTAATAAAAAAACCAAACAAAACCAACAAACTACTCAAAAGAAAACATGCTTAATTTCCATGAAGTGAGACCCTTACAGTTTTCATCCTTTGAAAAGATTAAAGAATGTTAGTTCAGAGACAGCCATTGAAGCTGATACTGATGCTGTCAATATTTTGTAGCAATATATTTGATTTTTCCATGATGAAAAGACTACCTTGAATACCTTGAACTATGTTGCCTGTGAAAAGACATTTACTGAAATTTTTATGGTCACACAGAGTCCAAGCTCCCAGGGAAGGCAGTTCTCCCATTACTTGTGAAGCTGCTCTGGGAACTGGGGGGTCCCTACATGCTGCGTGCTGGGGGATGGCTTGTGCTCCCTCTTTTCCTGAAGACAAGCTGGCAGAGGTGGTCTGGGTAAAGCTTGGGTTGTTGCACAGATGTTTCGCTTTGATCTGCAGAACCAGCTTGCTATGGCAGTTGGGTGGAGGATGAAGAGTAGTGAAAATAAAAGCTCCATTGAAAGGGCAGGGTGGCACAGTTTTTCTAATGGGCTGGCACAGTCTTTCTAGTGGGCCAACACAGCTTCATAATAAACAGGGATGTGGTGCTAAACAAACTATAAAGCACTTAATTTTTTTTTTCTTTCCTTTTGTTCAACTATTTTAAAAGCCACAGAAAAAATCTCAGCCTTTAACAGTGATCTTTGAAAACACCTTGCTTCTGTGAGAGCCTAGAGCAGCTCTCCCACACCCTTTACTATCCAAATAAACTTTACAAGGGAATGTTCTTTACATTCCCTGTTGAGCACGTATAGAAAAGGCCGGTCTGGCATAGCCCGCTCCCTGTTGTCGACAGTGTTTCCTGTTATTGTGAAGGAGTCACAGGCCTGCCTCTAGTCCAGATCTGTGGAGCATTTGTGTCACAGATGTTTTTTCAGGTGTAAAATTCCTGTTGACCACACAGGCCGTTCACACAGGATAAAACCGGTATCTTCAGCTTGGCTCAGTGTGTCTGTTTGCTCAATGCCACGCTGAAACAGCTCCTCTTCTTGTGACAGTGATGAAGCTAGGGAATGTGGAAGGGAGTTTAAAACCCTTCCTGTTGCAATAGGAAATGTTCTGAAAACCTGAGATTTCACTTTTTGTACTCCATTATGGGTCAGCTAGGGCAGAGGGATAAGGACAGGGAATTTTGAGTTCAAGGACTACATGATAGAAAGGGCTTTCCTTTTGCTGAAAGAATGTGGTTGAACTTTCTCCCTGAAGAAGGTTTATCCTGTTGTGATTTCAAGGACCCTTAAAAAAGCCAGCATTAGAAAGCCACCCACGCAAGATAGCAGAATATCAGCTGCATAACAACACTAACATGGTTAACTGCTGCAAATGCAGTGTAGTATTGTGAAAAGGTCACTGTGAGAGGGTATCCTGCTGTGGTAGAGCTTATGCAGGTGCAGTGGGTGTATCCATAATAATATCATATCACTGATGGCATGGAATTATTAGATAAAAGCCTTCCCTGTATCAACCTGGAGAGAACTCTTCATTCCATAAACTTATTTAACCCCATCATAAGTGCTTTTACAGTGCAGTAGCTACTTCACTCTGTAGAAAACTCATCTCATGGTCACTGTTGATGTACTGTTAGAAATGTGTTTCTCTTTCGAATACAAAATTGTTCTTACTTCATAAGCACTTTGTTTGTGTTAGATAGATAAGAATACTCCTCCTGCTTAAAATGATTGTTTTGATGAAATGTAGACTTGTCTGATATCACTTTTCCAGTAAAATGTGACAAGAAAAACTGTGGTCTGCTGTAAAAGTGAAAAAAAACATTTCTGAAACATGTTTGTTTAGAAAGAAAGCTGCAGGGCCTGGGACCTGCTATTGCAATGAGGGCAGTCTAAGAGTTCAGATGATCCATTTCTTCATTCTTTTACTTGATTGTTTCTTAACAATGGTTATTCTGTTTCTTGGAGACATTCTTGAAGCTGACAGAACCGTCAATACTTCATATTAAAAAGCAGTTGTTAAATATTGCACATGGGAAAATAAATGGTTATTCAGCATGTTTCTAAAATGTCATCAACTCTTCTCTGCTATTCAGTGTACTTGCATCATTCTTTGGTGAATTCATATGAACAGAGGTCTAAGATCATTAAGCAAACCCAGACAAATATGAAGGAGTACTGAAGAGAATCATGACATTTTCCAAATATTATCCATGCTTACCTCCCATTTTGAAATTTCAACACATTCTGAGAAACTCTATAGCTGTGGGAAAGGGGTAATGATGACAGCATAGTCATACTTTTCCCTTCTTTTTGTAATATCGTTATATTCATTTCTTTCTTTTACCTCAGAGAAAAGAACGTCTCTGAAAGAGCGAAGTCCTTGATTCCAATTTGATTAATCAGAAAAGTCACCAGTGTGTTATTCAGGTACAATAATTCATAGCTCACATATATATGCACATACATACACACACAGAGATATATGTAGGGGTGTGTAATTAATAACTATGACTAAGTGGATACTTTTTTCTACTCAAGCAGCAGCAAGTGAAGAGACTGGATCAGATTGGGTTGGTCATGTAGTGAAACAATTTATTTTTATACATCATCTTTCATGCAAACATACCACAAAATTCTTCAAAGACAGTTTATCTACACATTCCTGAATGGTGCAACTAAACTGCTCAGATTTACAGGAAGCATCTGTAGATGTTGCAGGGCAGGGGTGAAGATAGAAACAATGGCCAAGTTTCAGGAGAATGATTGAGTACTGGAAAACTGGGAAGTTCATGCAGTGGGATATGCACTTTTTTAGGCAGTTGGAGAGGCTCTGCCCACTGAGCAGATGACTCCTGGAAGGAATTTGAAGAGATTTAGTGGGAATGGCTATTTCAGATGGCAGAAGGAATCAAAATAGAAAGCCAGTTCCTTAGGCTTGGACTGTCTCCTTTCAAGTCTGAAACGTATTTCCTTTCTCTCTTGGATCTTTTGTACCCAAGAGGTCTTTATCCTGCTCTGGTAATAACAGCCCAGAAGGAATGCTCCAGGGGGGAGAAACTGGAGCATGCTCTGTTCACAGCCCCTCCATCTCTCAGGCTGAGGTGGACATGACTTGCAAACTTTCTAGCTATTGTGGATTTGTACTGCTTGGATATTACCTCAGCCTACCTCAACCTACCCTCAAACTCCCTGCCTTCTCTCTTGCAGCAGTATTCTGCAAGAGATTATTATCGTTAGTAATTCTTCCACAGGATATGGGTCATAGCTATTCCATTTGTAGTAAAAAGAACCCCCAGCACTTCAACATACATGTAAAAAGCTTAATTTTCAGTTTTCATAAACAGAAATTATGATATTAATAGGATTTGTAGGATTTCAACATTATCAAAAATCAACAGCTGTAATTAAGAACTTAAATACCGAAGTATATCTCTCAGCTTGGATCATCAGTGGCCTTCATATCTTGCTGTGCATTGCACTTAAAGAAAAGAAAAGGAAAAGTGAAGGAAGTCGGTATAGGGGCCTTTGATCTTCTGTGCTTCCTTATTAGCAGAGTTAGGTGCTCAGGAATGCAGGTAGCAGCTGGGACATTCTTTCACTATCAGAGGTGGTGCCTAGCTACAGGCAAGAAGCAAAGGACATGACTGTGTAGCGGAGTATATGCTTTCTGGTTTTAGAAGAGACAAGTAATCACTTATTTGGTGCTTAATAAGTTAGAGGAGCTTGGGAATGATAAATTGAATTTCCAGTTATCTACTCAAAAACAGATGGCCACATTTCAAAACACTTTATTGCCAGAATGCTAACTTGAAAGGTCACACAGTGCTCTCAGCTGAGGTTTTCTATTGTTTGTGATTTCTGCTTGCAGGCTCAGAGCAATATCCTGCACATTTTTTAGCCTGTGCTAGTCACTTTAACCTGACATAAGTATGGCCTGCCACCCCCAATTGAATGCTCTTCCTCCTTTGGGTAGGCATGAGTATTTGTGCAGCTGCATGGTGATCTGAGTCACCCTACAAATGCTACTTCTGGCACAGTTGATAGTGGTGGGAATAGGCAACCTGGGGGAACGTGGGACCATCTTTTCTGCCAGCAGGCAGCATTGACATCGGATCACAGTGTCTTATAGAGAGCCTTAAAACAAAATCTCATTCATTTTCATGGATGAATTTAAAAATTCCGTAGCTTTGTTACAACACTACTCTTGTGCATTTATTGTATTACTCCCAAGCGTAATGAAATCTTCAGAAGAAATTTCACAGCATGCAATGCTAAATCAGACAAACCAAGCTGTGACATCCTTAACAAAACTATACCTGGGTCTTACGGCAAAGGCTGTTTACTCTAGCAAATGATCACATGATAAACAGAAGGATTTGGAGAGACTTCAAGTTTATTGTTCTGTTTGGTTTGCTTGCCAAGGCAGCGAAGCATGGAATTAACTGTTCAGTCACATCTAAACCCAAGTAATAAGAAAGAAAGAACATGGGTAATAAAACTTTTTCTATCTTCTGTCTGATTTTAACCTCCCACGCACCTGTGCATTTCTCATATCTCATATCTAAAAATTTATATAGTAACAGAGAAGTTGGAGATGCAAAAACATTTTTGCAGTCATCTACTTCAACCACCACTTCTCATTGTTCATTTCTACTCCATCACATCAATTTCCCTCTTCAGATTCCTCTAGATAATTCTTCTAGCCTCTTCTTATTTTTATATATAACTGCTGTAGCATTCTTCATCATCTGAGTTTTCAAATGCTCTATTGTCCAACTTGTAAGGGTAGCTTTTCAGTCTTTTCACTTAATGATGTTTCGGGCACATAGAAGGGAAGAAGAATCTCCTGGCAACACTAAGCTACAACTTCTAAGTCTTTCTTTTACCAGACTTTGTTCACATGAACACACAGATCATGGAGGAGAAGATATCTGAATTGTAACCTCCAAAAAATTAACTGGCAGACTGTGATCTAAAAGAACTATCTCATTTTCAGGTAAAGTGATTTTTTTGTGCATGGTCAGTAACACCTCTTTTCCTCTTTCACACACAGCTGCGATAGATCCTTTTTGTTAGGTACTCTTTCTTGCACACAAGGAATGGTGAATGACAGAAGCAGCATCTGTGGCAACACAATGTACTTCAATTTTCCCCTGGTTTCTAATACAGCTTTGTTAGTATTTGGGGGATTTTTTGGGTTTGTTTGTTTGTTTGGGGGGATTTTTGTGTGCATTATTATTATTATTATTATTTTGTTAGTTTGGGTTTTTTGTTTTTTTTTTTTTATTTTATTTTCTTGTTTGTTGTTTCATTTGTTTGTTTTTTTGGTTGGGTTTTATTTTCTAAATGACCTCTTCTGATAGTAAACAAAATGGGTAATAATTCTTTTTCTATCTCCTCTTTGATTTTGGTTGATAACAAAATACTGATTTCTTCTGAGACAGGATTGCCTCTAATCGACAGTGCTAGAAATAATTGTTTAGTCATGCTGAGTACTATTGCAATGTTACTTGCTCTTTCTCACAAAAAAAAACAGTGCAATGACCCCCAAACAATTCATAGCCAGTGGGGGAGGCTGCATTTCATATTAACATGTACAAGCCCACTCAGGCTTCATAGCACTCTCCAGCTCAGGGCTTCTCCTCACTGTGCTCAGTGGAAACAAAAATTAAAATGGTGGGTTTTTTTTTTTTTTTCTTTTGCAAATAACATACCTCTTTGAGGTGTCTGTCCAAAGGGGATGTTTTTGTGTATGTGCACACATGTATGTAATACAGTCTGAACCATACAATCCCTAAGAGGCTGGGGAAAGTGGAGAAATCATACACTTTTACTATTGTTGCCCCCATAGAAAACCTTAGAATCTTTGAAACTAACTTGATGGTATGATGTTTCTTGACAAAGAAATGGGTTAGACCTCAGAAATGAGTGATTCTCTTGATTCTCCAGAAGAAAATGTGTAATGATCAGTGTAAAACCAATAATGCCCCTGAGTTCCTCCCAGGTACATCAGGGAATATTTCTCTTGTCTGATGGACACCATATTTATCCTGGTAATTGTATGTCTCATAGCTGTTGTTTTTCCCTTTCCTATATATATAATTGAATATTTTATTTTCAAATGCCTTTAAAAATTACAGAAAATAAAAATATTTATTTCAGATCCATTTAGAACTAAATCCTTTTGTTATTTATCTTATAATATACCTAAATGTTTTTTCTTTGAACAATACTTACATAGCCATATTTATACCTTGTCTGCAGGCTTAAAAAAGAACCATCTTTGCTCTCTTGTAGAGCTGGCTTTTCTGCATAAATTCTATAGTAATAGAGTCTTTTTATACAGTCACTGTAGAACTCTTTAAGCAAACAAGTTACTATCTGGCAACCTTTTTTTTTGTTTGTTTGTTTTTTTTTTTCAGGTGTCTACTCATTAATCATTGGTTAAGGAATACCTCTCAGTGTTTATGTCTAAAAACAGATGTAGTCAAGTAAGGACCTGGATTAACTTCCTTTGTTATCTTAGTTTGAACAATACATTCTGTTATCCCATTTGGGTTTTGCAGTGCCTGGGGTTTTAAACTACTATTGAATGGTCTATTATTATCTTAGAAAACACCAGGAGCATGATTACAACTTGTGAAGGTATTTATATTTGCGTATGACAAATGAAAAATGGAATTTTAATGCAAATAAGTAGAGAATGATGATGTGTAATTGTACCATCTTCCATGCTACCCAGTTTTCACAATTGTGATATCCTGGGGTGCAAAGGAATGAAAAATCATGCTCTTGATTAGGAATTCTTTGCCTTTTCAAAAGAAATTTCAACTGATAATTTTTTCTTTCAATTACAGTATTCTCAGTAATTTAATGTAGCCTGATTTGAGTCAGAAACATTAAGAAATCTTTGTCTTTGGAATTATAATTGTCAACTCATACACTTTGGCAGTCATTTTCTGGAAGCTTGCTTTGGTCTGCAGTAAGTAGACAGTACATATGACAAACTGACTGTTTTCAAAATACATGATCAAACTGCCTGTTTATTCCAGATCTTGGAAAGGGAATCCTTCTGCATAATTTGATTTACAGATGCTCACTCTGAGTAAAGCATTTCTATCTTCCTATTTATTTGTATCAGCATTTTCCCTTTTATATAATGTGGAGAGATTCAATGGTAGAGATGTTGTGCTTGTTTAGAGCCAGTGATATGCTAAGCTTTGCACAATACTCAACAGCAGACCGTCACTGCCCTGGAGAGCTTAAAGTCTAAAAATACCTCAACTAATGCTTCAGCTTTTTTTCAGCCTTAACATTCTCAAGATTTTCTTTTTTTTTTTCATCTCATCTTAATACACCTCAATTTTAAACTCAACTAAAGCAAAACAATTTGGTTTCTCTCTGTGAAAATAATCTGACAAAAGGTAACAAATTTATTTTAAAATTTGAAAATACTTGTGGATTCAATCCAGTGTTCACTGAAGAACAAAGCTAGAATCCCATAGTTATGGACCTAAGCAAATTCAACCTTGCCTACCTGACTTTCCTAACAATGCCAGCAAAGCATGTGTAAACACTCAGGCAGCATTACCCGTGTTCTCTGTGACTGTGGATAGCAGGTTAGTTGTAGCAAACTGATAGAGTTCTGCTTGTAAATGAGGTCACTTGGACAAGACGTGTCCATCTGTCTGATGCTTTTAAGTATATATGTGTGTATTTTGAAGCAACAAGGAAGTGCATATCTCTTCATCTCTCCATTTTAAAGCTGTGATGTGTTTTCTATGCCATCAGGACTGTCAGCAGCAAGGTGTAGATGAGTGTGATCTGCTAGTTTAATGCTAAATAAATTCTAAATAAAGTGATGGCATCATGTGCTAATGGCAAAGGGACTAATGAAATATGAATCAAAGGAGAACTTCAGCAGAAAGCCTTTGCAGTGCAGTGGATGCTGTCTCTTTATTTTTGTTGTGGCTATTTTTGCAAGTGTTTCTGCCTCTGTGATTTCTCCTTTCTAAGAACAACATCAGTCAACACTGAGCTGTGGTGCTTCAGATTCTTTCTAGGGATTAAAGTACAGGTTTAACTTTTGGACTGGCATAAGGACCATCTGTTCAGTGTAGTCAGTGTAGTCTGCAGGCAGAGTGGAGATATGTGTGTGTGAGCATACAGAACTCACTATAAGAAAAGAAGGCAGAGAATATATTTTAACATCTTTTTAATTTTGCTTTTGTTGTTAATGTTATTGTTGCTTGAAAGAGAGTGTTTCTAAAGAATGAATGTATCATATCCTGTTCTATATGGATGGAGTACAGTTTCTTGTTGTTCTTCAGAGTGTTACAGGGTTGGTAAGAAATGGAGACATTCTCTGTCCCAAAACTACTGCTATACTGTGGTGGCTATAGAAGCTTAATGTTTTTGAGAAAGAGAGCATTTCACTTTGTATAAAAACCTTTAAATTTCCCACCTCCTCAGCATATACCTTGTACTGACACTTCTTCCTCTCCAGCTCCATTCTCATCCCCTTAAGTCACTGTATATAAAAAGTTGCTCTTTGCTGTCCTGTCTGTTATGAACATTTTGTCACAAGCAACCGTAGGGGCCCGGCACACTTTTGTGTGTTTCAGACTAAATCCTACACTCAAATTACTCCCCCCCCCTTGAGGAGGACTACTTCTCTTGCATAAACCAGAGACACTTCTCTGCCTTGACAAGTTCCTGGATTACCAAGATAGCTCTCGCACCTTCTCCTACATTTCAGCCTCCATCTCCTCCATTGTACATAGGGACAGCCTTCACCTTAACTTTATTATTGATTTAAAAGGTCTGAAGTTATTACTCTGATTTTATTTTTTTTTAAAGTAGATTGTGATTCATTGACAGCAGAGAGAAAGAACTGTAAAATTACCACTGGGGGCTCAAAGCTAAGAGAAGGGAAAAAGAAGATGCAAAAAGGGTCATCAGCTACACTGCTATATAGAGGTAGCATCTTTTCTCACTCCTGCTTCATCTCATGTCAACACCACAGATAGGATATCAGAGATTCAGAAATTACAGAGATCTCCTAGCTATTGACCTTAAGGTATACCTCGTATTCCTCAGGTACTGATGTTACTGATTGTCCATCTGCAGCCCTTCATTCTTTGTTGTGAACCTTATGTTAGTTCTGTAAAGGGTCAGTGAATGTTAGGAACCATCTGGAATGAATGTGTAGGACTTGCAACACCATGGAACTCATTGAAAAAGAAAAATACAAAAGGTTGTAAAAAAATCTTCATCTTTAAAGAAGGCTCTATTCAACTTCAATTTGGTATGTTCAGGAGGCCATGTTCTGGAAATCCATACCGGAAACAACCATGGATTTGAATCACCAAGAGACTTGATCCACAAACTCAAGCAGGTTAAAATAAGACAACTGTAAAACTATAAAACTTGCATACATGTTCATCACTTGTTACTTTCATGGGCCTCCCTCTGACTGCAGATCTAGCTTAGCTGATCTTGTAGTGTCCCCTTACTAATGAGCAATAAAAGTACTTCTGTGTGCTGCTATTAGCTCAAAAGAGCCTGATCCCTCCCTGTGGGGTGGGGGACACACATGGGAATGGAAGATGCTGACAAGTAGGCATGGGAAAGCTTCACAATTATCCCAGACCCTGACTGTAACTCATAATTCAGAGCCTTGCCTCTAGTGAGCACATAAAATTCCACAAAATACAAATAGTCAGATGGATTTTAGAATGCCTCAAGAACAGAGAAATGAGAAAACAGCTTGTTAGCCATCATCCTTTCCTCTCTGCTCCTCACAGTTGCTTGGCCATGTTAGACTTGCTGTCTGAGCTGCCCTTGTGAGAAGGCTATAATGTCTTTCAGTTAAATTTACTTGTTGCATAGTCCATGTTCTTTAATACAGTTCACCATATTGTGCAGATTTAATTCAGATCATGCAGATTTAGTCCAGATCAGGCATGGATGCATGATCCCAACTCTGCAAAGTTAACTGGAGAATGTGGTATGTCTGCTGCCCTTATTCTTTTTAGGCTAGCTTATGCTGGCTGCAGAGGAGTAGAACTTTTCTGACCTGGCATAAAAGCATAAAAGCTAGAGCAGCACAGACAGACAATACCTGAGGCAACATCAGGTCTGCTAAGACAAAATTACCTATTTAGGGTTGTCTGAGCCAATTTGAAGTGGCAGAGTGAGTTTCTGCTAGTCTAATTCTCTGTGCTGTGCAGCCATGCAGTTTTGTACTTGATGTTAGTTTTACCGATGCCTTAAAAAACTGCTATGTGTTTTCAATCATGTGTTGATTTGCCATCTAATGGTACCACAGCATTCAAAAGTACAGAAAGCAGGTATTTGCTAGCACATCCATTTTTCACTGAAGCAAGAAAGAAATAATTTCTGCTTCACAATCAGCTTAACTGGATTTGCCTAGTAAAAGTGTTAAAAGTCAACCTACAAACAAAGGGGTCAAAAGTCCTGTCTCATTCTAGGTTTTGGGTTTTTTTTTTTTTTTCAGGTAGGTGCAACTGAGTCTCAGGAAACATTGAAGAAGCACAAAATATACTATTTCTTTACTTTTGTGTTAATAAGTTTCAGGTATTCTACGGATGTTTTCTTCTAGATGTAAGATGTAATGGACAGCAATTTTTTCAAATTTAATTAATAATTTACATAAAGAATGACAGAAAATAGCACAAAGAACTCTAATTAGTCTTCATTTCTATTTTTTGGGGAACATTTTACTTGACACAATCTTATCTTCCTCCAACTTTTCCATTTTTGAAAGATGTCAGTCAAGATATAATTGACACATAAGAATATTATTGTTTTCCATCTCTTTTCTGTACTGATTTTACATGAAAGGAGGAAAACACGTGGTAACTCATGATGATGACTGTCTAATGAATTGTGTGAGAGAACTTTCTGTTCATAGTAATTCATTATGAGACTATTGCAGTGGCAAAATGTATTTGCTGGATAAAGCTTTGGTTTTGTTTTTTAACACTGTCATTCTAATAAAAGCATTTTGTCATCATGTATATTCTATTCATTCACCTTTCTACTGTTTTTCTCAGCTATACCATCATTCAATCAGTGTAAGAGGTCAACAGGGTGAATACAGAATAACACACAAGAAAATAAATCACCACTTAAATAAAATGTAGACACCTAAGTAAAGGAGAACAATTCAGATATCCTGAATAAACCCCTTTAAATTACTATTATCTGTAGGAAAAACTCTTTATGTACTCTGAAATGTTTAATCTCTTTTACACAAAGTACTGTTGCATTGTCTGGAGTAACCATCTAGATGACTATCTTTCTGCCCCTGGGGCTTCTAGAACCTGGGCTTACATTTATAACGCTGAACACAGATGAATTTCTATTTCTACAATTTAGCACTCAGCCCTGGACAGGATGTGGCTGTTATAAACCTAAGGTGTCACGTATATGAGTTTAATGTATATGAAATGAACTCTGTCTTGCATCCCAGAAAAATTATGTTCTTACAGCAAGACACTTTTTGCATTCAGTCCCTGTCATATGTGGGATGGTATATAGGGTATGTGGGAGTTTTGAGGTGAACTGGGAAGTCTGTTAGGATGGGTTTGCAGGAAAGCACGAAGTCTTGGCATGCCATACTGTTCCCTGACATTGTCCCTCTCCTGCACTGTACTTAGGGACTACCTGGAAGAGCTCTAGCTCATCCATCATTTACTCTCTCAGCAAAACGGTAAAACAGCATTTTGAGCTACTGGTCAAGCCTGTGTCATATCCCTGTTTTATTTTTTACTGTATAGAACACCTGGGCACCTAATGGTAAATTTAAAAAGATGTGACAACACATAAGATGGATATTAGGACCTGGTGCCCAATTTAAGATTAGTACTTCCTTAACAGTGATGTCAAAGCTCATACATTTGAAGGACTTTGAGACTCATTTCCCCAAAATTTCTGACTGGATGGCTTTTGAATCAGAATACTCGGTATACCTACTATGAGAATCATGTTTTTAGATACCTAATTATTCCCAAATGGTTTCAATGATTGCTGAATTTACTAGTTCATAGTGTATAAAAGACTATGCAAACAAATTGAGAAAGAAAGCCCAGATTTATTCGCCGCTCAAAAACAATTCCTTTTTAGTATGTCTTCAGTACATGAAAGCACTGCAATACAGGCAGCAAACACTGGTAAATCATAGCTCATCTGAGAAGGTTTATGTAGATTGCCTTGGACCATTCTTCAATCTTAACTCGTTTAGTATTACAAAGGATGTTTCCAGGAATGTTTTTCCTCTTAAATTCCCATTCACAGTGACTAAAGCCCTTCATTCTAGTTAGAGTTGTGCTGCAACTGTCTGTTTGTCTTTTGTAGATGTGTGAATGGAAGAAGAGAGAGAATCTCAGAAGACCGAGGCTAGCCCTGACCATTAAATTAATTGGATTTTTCAGATATATAGCTTGCATAAAACACCTTTTATTCCAATCTGCCTACCCCATTCCATACAGATTTTGTAATTCGTTGATATCGGGGTGCTAATTACAATTCATTTTCTTAATCCTCCACCAAAGTACAGCACCAGACAACAGTGGGACAGGCAATCTACAGTCACTCAATCTAATCGTGCTCAGAGAGATGCAGAGATGGGATGATTTCACTGATTCATCTGCAGGGGCTTTGTGAAATCTGTCTTTCACCTAAAAGGCCTTTCCCTTTGACACCTTCTCACCTATACACTAATGCTTTTGGGAGCTAGGTGTGAAACCAAGAGGAGAAATACACCTGCTTACATAGTGATTTTTTTAATGTTAAATGTGGGAAGTATTATGTAACATGACTATTGGAAATAACTGCTAGTTTAGTTTGGCAAATGGCAAGCAGCCTTTGCACAATTTTGTTCCCTGTATATGGAAATTCACAACATGACAGTTTTGAAAGTTTAACATAACTGACACTTTTCTGGAAAAAAAGAAACTCAGAAAAATGATGTTTCTAAAAAAATAGGTGCTCAGTCATGAATCTAACTATGCTGAGGAATTTAAGTTGTTAATCCAAAAAAAAGGGAGAATAAAAGAAGAATAAAACTTCCCTTTGCATGTTCCCAACATCTTCATTTCATGAGAATGCTGCACTGGTGAGTTTGGTTCCTTTATACATCAAAGGATAGCTGTAACCAGTTCTGGAAGTGGGTTAACATGTGATAATTAAGTGACTTTAAATATTAATCACCCTATTTAAAAGTAACATTGGCAAAGAAAGAGATCCCTAATGAGAAGTAAAATTACATTATAAACACTATTCTGTAAAAATGAGACCTATTCAAGTGTTTTCTTTGAAGCCAGATGAGAACTGATCCAGTGTCTGAATACATTCCCAGGGTGTTATGAGGAAGCTGAATTCTTTTCATAATTGTTTGACAAACTTCGTCCAAGACACACAGCGTGCAAACTTAAAATGCATTTTTCCTGTCGTGTGTCTGTGTTTATGGGTGAATACCATATGGACTTTGGTCTGAGCTTTGCTCATCTGAAAAACACTGGGAGACAATCCCGTGTTTCAGTTAACTGTTTCCTGTAGAGCAGACAAAACACGTTCACCTTAAGGAAACAAAAATGACAAAGTTATTTCAAGGCAAACAAGCCTATGGCTGAAATTTTGTTTCCTCAGGATCTGGGGTATTTATGTTGTTGTTATTCACATCTTGATAAAAAGGACAGATTAGATATCACAACTGTTAGCTTCAGCTTTTCTCAGGCAAATAAAGACAGGCTTTGAATAGGAAGTATTTGCATAATGTGAAGGTTAAGCTGAGCCTGAAGGCAGTGATCAACTTAAAGATTTGTCCTATAGTAGCATATTGATGTGAATGTTGAAATGGGGCATATATGCCTGATTGACACAGGGTCAGAAAAGGCTGTGTTCTGAGAAGGCATTCTGGAAACTGATAAAAATGATAGAAAGCTTTTATAAAATTGTTCTCGCTGTTTAATTTTCCAGTGGTTAAGGAAAAAAAAAAAAAAAAAAAAGAGAGAGAACATTCATGTAGATTGAATTGATGTGACTTTGCACAGCGTCCCCTCCCATGCAGAGCACTGACTGCAAACTTTCCCATAGGAAACTAACATCAGTAAAAATACATTGTTTGGTTAATATAGGAAATTTGCGAATTCTGCCTTTTAGTTTTTCTTCGGGTCTTTTTTTTTTCTGGCATGTAAGAACATTGGCCCAATCCTGAAAATGTTTCTAGAGGCCAAATCCTGCTGTTCTTGTGCCAGAAGACATTTAATCAAATGAATGTTGAATTTGGTTCTCTGTCTTTATTCAATTGTTTTTTGAGTTAAATATTCATTGACTTCAACAAGAGTTTTGTTTGGTAAGAGCTGAATTAAACTAAGTAGAAACATCAGGACCCAGCTAAGATACTAACTTCTCCCACGTCCTTAGAGCTCAGTATACTGGAGTTCATTAACTCTTATAAAATGCATTGCTAAAAGTTGATGTATTATTAAGTAATGGTGAATGGAAAGTTACAAAGATACATTAGCTTACTTGCTTTCAATTTCTACAGGGCATAGTAAGGGTTTGTTTCTCTGCATGACTTTTGGACAATGACTTATGCTTGCAAAACTGTGACAATATAAACTATTGGAAGGGAATTTGTTAAACCCTCAGTGCACTGATGCTGTCTTGAGCTGAGCAGGTGGTGGAGGAACAAGAATCTGGCTAATTGACATGGTTCTCAGAGCTGTCCTTATTGTGTTGATGCAATTTGTAATTAAATGATTAAGTATGAGGGAGGAAATCAGGAAGAGGTTAGACAGGGTTGTATCGTAAATTCAATAGGGAGCAAGTGGAATGGAAAAGAAATTCCACTGCTAAGAATATAGACACACTTAGGATAAGGGTAACTGTGGTAAAAAATCAAAGTAAGTAAAAAGAGAAGTAGGGTGTGAATGTCTGACATCTCTGAAGTTTAAAGTAAGGAAGTTTCAAGAATATTCTCCGCTAGTCCACAGGCACATGGTCTCAAATGATCAGATGACAGCTAACAGCAATAAAGTTTGCTCCTGTCCCTAACAAGACAGTCATAGAAGTGTAGGGGCAGCAACAAAGCACTGACAGCATCATTTTACAACAAGAAATGTCTCCTCACACTTGGAAATGCTTCACTAACTTGCAGAATTTGTTCCCCACATTATGTCTCTGTTATAACTTTAGTAAGGGCAATGTGAAGTCTTAGTTTCTTAAAGAGAGCAGTGTTAGAAGATATAGGGCCTCTTTGTCAAATTTTCTGATGGTCTACATGCCATTTATTGTTGCCTGTGTATACAGTATTTGCATCAGCAGAAAAGTGTTGTTTCTTTGAAAAAAATAAAATAAAAAGTAAAAATTAGAAAAATTAAATAAAGGAAAAAAAGGAGTCTGGATAGCTTTCCACTTCAGCTGAGAAACTCTCAGAGATTTGGCCTTTTCCAAAAATAGATCATTAGTGCTACATTATTTGAAAGAATACTTGTCTTAGTTCCATGAATGGATACTAATGGTTAAGTATAATTTTTGTTCTTCATGCTTTTCTTCTTGTGGTTTTGAGTACCTTTTCTGGTTGCTTTGTTTGAGACTTTTAGCAGATAGACACCAAAAAACTAAAATTGTATATTGTCCTAAGCAGATTCACTCCTAAACAAACTATCCCTCAAAGATTTCCAGAAGGCACCAGCAGCTCTTTAAGAAGTAACAGCCTACAAAAATGTTATTTTTCACAGTTAGGCAGACTTTGGTCTAAAGCTGTGCAAACAAGCCTCTGAATCCTTGTGTCTTTAGGGAACTGGTTTTGGGTGTGTGATGATCTATAAATCAAAAGCATTTGAAACAATGTAAAAAAAAAAAAAAAAGTTTAAAGAAAATAAATACAAAAGGAAACATTTTTCTCTTCTTCCTCCTGCAGATCAGGATACCTTCCAAAGAAGCCAAAGGCGTTTCAGGGATGCAAAACTCAAGTATGAGAGAGGAGATTCAAGAGTGCATGGTCTAAATCCCACTGAATTAGTGGCAAGTTTCTCCTTGACCACAGTGAGTTTTGGATGAGATCCCATGCTCTGATTCTGGCAGTCAGGTTGGCTACCACATCACAGTCCACATCAGTTTGCAAAGGGCAAGACCTAAACCTCAGAAAACGTTGGTTAAAATTAAAAAAGACATTGAATCTATGACGATGCTGACAGGCTTTTTTATAAATAATGTGTGGCTCCTGATGAAACCATACGTAACACTGGCAATGTATAAACAGCCTAAATGGCTTAGAGACTTTGGTGTAGCACTGATGTCAGAGGCGCTAAATCAAGGTGACAGGTATTAATGCCCTGCCAGTACTGCAAGATAATACATCCACAGATATTTTAAACCAGACAGTTTATACTGGATCTTATTCTGTTGCTGATGTCAGTTGCAAACTCCTGGAGACCTCAACAGTGAGAGGACCCAGGCAGTGGTGATGGGGGAATTAATTCACTGGGAAGGGGGCAGAGCTATCTCTGAACAGTCCCATTACCGGATGTTGACTGATATCATCCACCCTTGTGATTCTAATGGTTGACATTAGTATACAGTAATAAAAGTACTGCCCACCCAGGGAACCTAAACACTGGAGCACAGCTGGAAGTGAAATCTGTGTTTGAGGATACCAAAAACAAATAAAAGGTTTTGGGTTTTTTCTGCCAGAAGCCACTTAGAAGGAAAAGTAGATAAATGGCTAAATTGCTTTGGCTGTTCTTTTAAAATAAAATTAAGCTGATTATTTTGGAAAAAAAACAATAACAAAAAAACCCAACCCAGTAGGGTCATTTAGGCAGCTGTAGTTTTATTATTTCTAAACAATAACAATATAAAAGGAGATAAAGGGTAAGGTTGGATTGTGTGATGCTAATCATTGATTCTAGGGTTTTTTTTTTTTCTTCAGTGCATGCAAGGACTAACATTAATAGTATTATCTAAAAGGAGTATGAGAAGCACCTTAGTCTGTTATCAGCAATTAATTATTGACTAGCCTGCCTATGAGGAAGATTGCTTCTCTGAAAAATTGGCTTAAGCTTATCATTTGCATTCAAGTCAATGAAAGTGTTGTTCAGAGAATACCAAGCCCAATACAGCCATCTAGTATCCCTGAGGTCTGGGAGGAGAACAGATTTTGTCCCTAAAGCTTTCTTCTGTATCTTTTTTGATTAGCATTCAAGAGCATAGCTGTGATGAGTGTTAAAATGCCCAGACTGTGTGTGTGTGTGTGTGTGTGTGTGTGTGACTGTCAGGTACTGCTGGGGTGTGCGATTTTTCCTCTGGTCCCAGTCACTGCCTGCCTGTATTGAAGAAATCCTGTTCACTCTTGGGCTCCCTTTTAGAGTAAATCAACTATGTCTCTTCTAAATCAAACCCCAGGTACAGTACTGGGGGGAAGCTTCCTCCTGGGATTTCTACAAATAAGCACTGTTATTAAGACTTGCACATTCTTCTAGGAGACTTAGTGGTCTCAGTCATTTACAGGGCATATAGAGCATCCCCTGTGTTTAATGATACAAAAGCATCATGCTGACATGCTCCAACATGGTCCTCCCACTGTCTCAGACCCTTCGAACTGAATAAAATATACAGAATATAATAACTATGCTTTATGGTCTGAAGATACCACACAGGGCTCAGGAGAGACTTAGGAAGACTCAGTGCTATGGAGTATGGATGCACTCAGTGGTCCTCACCTCGTGGTGCAAAAGCATTTAGCAGGGTAAATATCTACCCAAAGTGCATGTCAGGCATGACTAAAATGAATCTGTGTATGAAAGATGATAATTAACATGATCAAGTGTTCAGTATATTTTTCAGAACTCTCTGATTATAGCATCTGATGCAAGCAGTTAGAAGAGCATCAGACCATGAGTTTCAGCAGACCTCAATCTCTTGGAAATTCCATATGGTAATTCCTAATTTATTAAGAAAATGATGCCAGGTCACTGCTAGTTGACACAGAGGCATTGAGTATGATGTGCTATCACCATTTTCAAATCTGCTTCTTTCAGAAATTTTCTGGTTTATGTCTCTGAACTACAAGTGTGGTATAGTGAAAGTAGACAAAAGAGATTTAATCTGGTTTCTATGTAAGAAAAAAAAAAAAAAAAAAAAAAGGCCCTTTTTGGGATTTTACTTGCAGTCAAAGAAGCCGTGTGCTTTGGACATCAGACCTTCTCAGAGGTCTGTGCTCCTGTAATATATGTATCCTGAATGGTTGGGTTATTTTCTGAGTCATATTTCAATACGATATAGTTTTTAAGGCAGGTTAAGTAAAGACAGAAATGTCCTGTTTCAAAGAGACATTTCCAGTAGTTGCAGTGAAACCATATACAAGGTATTTTGTCAAGTCATTGATAAGCACAAAGGACTCTTCTCTCCATTAAGTATTGCAGTAAGACAGCTCTAGCCACTGAAGAAGGAATTCCGCAGAACAAGGAAATAATCTCAGTCCTTTAATGCGATGGTGGATTTTCATAAGGGACTTTTAGGAGCCCCCGAGGGTCTCTTTCACCACATCAGTGTTGCAGTGCAGCTGCACCTGCATCCCATTAAGATTGCTCTTTATATTCGGGATGGCAGGCCACCAAGGTTAAACCAGATTCAAGGATCCTTACTACTGCAGATCTCAATACATTTTAGAAGATGGACAGAAATCAATTTTGCATGATAGATAATGGAAACGAAGAAGAAAGCTAAGAAGGTAGGTATGGGGTGTGTTCACCAGACAGGCATATTTTAAAAAAAAAGTAAATACTGATAATTTTTTTTTCCCCCTGGGTTTTAGTGTACTATTTCATGACACACTTTCTCTATGGGTAAATTTGCATAATAAAAAGCTGAAGCAATCAAGACGTTTTAGTCTGAAATATCTAAGTCTCTTACTGAGCAGAAAAGTTAATCCAGTGACTTCTCTTGAGCTGTTAGAACTAAATCTTATATCTTCAAAAGTTGTTTACATGCTTCATATCTGCAAGCCAGAAAGCATATCCCACAAAGCCAGACTTCTCCCCATGACCCACTGACTTTTTGACATCTTGAGGTCATGCATCCAAAGCATGCACAAGCAGGAAACACAAGGCTTCTTCCAACCACATCCTGGTGTGTCTGTAGTGTAAATTAGAGCTATAAGATCTCTGGGAAAATTCATCTGGCAGGCATGTTATGTTTCTTTTCCTTTTTCTTATAAATTGTGCTAAAGGGTTTGGGTTTAGTCTGAGTCTAATTAAAATTTATGAGAGTTAATGTAAAGGAAAAAACAGAGATCACCCATAAATGATTGGTGGTAGGGGGAAAAATCCATATATTGAGGAGGCACCTAGCAGGAACCTCCAGTACCTTAGGACTGATATAAGTGATATGAGACAATGATGAGGGAACATTTATTAGAACTGCAGTGCAGTGATGTAAGTGTGACAAATACTAGCCAAAGATCTGATCACACTCATTGTTCAGGGTAGGATAAGCAGACAGTCTGGTTTGCAGAATGGGATTTATAAGAGTATCTTTTTTTTTTGACAGGGCTACAGACATTACAGTTTCCAGGCCTAAATGAACCTAACTTGTCTTCCTTATCTAGAAACGTACTTACGTAACAACTGAATTAATTCTCTGACAGTTATATCCTTGTTCCGTCAGCCAAAGTTGCAAGGAGTTACTCAGATGCCACCAACCCCTACTGAGAAACTATTGTTCAAGCGCTTTGTATTGCTCTTAAAAATAAACATCTTCTATTAGGTTTATATGAACAAGAAGAGAACAAGAAAAATGAAACTTAAAGGAAGAAGTAGAAAATGTAAAGGCATTCTGCAAGCATCTGACTTCAGGAAAGTTAGATAACATTCAAAGAAAGTAAATTCTCTCATCCTATGTGATTCTTATCCGAGGTTCATCTTAAAAATGGATCTGAAGTTGCAAGGTGCTCATCTGAAGATGAGGCCACCAAACATTGTGCCTCATGGCAGAGTGTCAAATTAATATTGTGGAAGGACAGAGGAAGTGTGATGCTTAAAAAAAAAAGAAATTGTTGAGCTCCATTCCCATATAAACGAATAAAAAAAAAAAAATCAGATAGGACCATATTTCCTGCTCTGGCTTCATTGATGTGTGATATCTTTGATAGATATTTACACAATTCTGATCAAAGTGTACAGTATATCCACCTGCATCCCATTACCAGCTTCCAATCACTGAGAAATAAAAGATTGGTACAAATGAGATATTAATGAATTACATTAGAAAAACATTGAACCAAATGGGAAAGGAATTAATACATAGAAGGTAAAAATTCAAACATTTCCCCAGGAAACAGCTTGGGAAGAAGAACTTATGCAACAGCATTTTTAGTTTTGTATACATAGCAAGAGCAGGTGCAAGTCCAGCTTGACAAACAAAATGCAAATTTTGCATGTTTGCAAGTTCTAAGTGCTACAGTACCCAAGCACCCAACAGTTCAGGTCTTGAAGATCTCAGCTGGATAGGTCATCACATTTATGATCTGTTGATATGGAATGAAGATTGTCAGCAACATACAAGACTAATACTAACACTGAATACAGCATGAAATCTCCAAATGACTAGAGCAAAATGACACACTGGGCAGAACGAGATGAGACACGGAGAATACAAGTTCAGTAAAAAAGAAAATTAACTCATGGGATCAGGAAAATAGAGATTATCTTCTTGGTCTTAGTACATCCCATCACAGACAGTATATTCATACATCATTTCTTTTGACCATGTGGCAGTTCAACCAATGTTACAGGAATCCTTGCATCTCTTTCTGACTACTCAGAATGAAGGACTGCCATGCATAATAAAGCAACGTTGCAAGCTGACATTCTGAGTTCATTGTCCGATTTGATGTAATACATGAAACTTCCCTCAGCTGCACATCAGTAATGCCATAACTCTTCCAAGATGTTACTTCATGACTCTTAGCTTTGTTTTATTTTTCAGAAGATTGATGAGAGGGGTTTGACTGACGTCATTCAAGACATGCTGTAAACACTGCTAATTTTAATAATAAAATTCCATAAAACAACTTCATCCAGATGTTATTTATTAGAAATAGCCCGTTGTTTTCCTTATTTTTGCATTTTTCTTTGGCAGTCCTTAAAGACTTGCCTGTAAGTAAAAAGGAAAAATCCCATACCTTTAAATTAGAGATGTCTGCTGTAACTTTATTCAGTTTAGTGCAGAGGGGTTATACAATGGATTGAATGGGTGCCTGTAAATATGATCTGAGCCAGAAGCCCTCCGTGTCTGAACCCCACCAAGAGCAAGACAGACAGTGTATCAGTGACAGTATGGAAAAACCCTTTCTCTGGCTATGTCTGGAGCTCACACAGGTCTAACACTACAGTACCTGCAGATTGTAGGATTCAAGAAGCTCAGAGGCAATAAACAGGTCACAAAAAAAGGAAATATATTTAAAGACTTCTGAATAAGATTTCTTTTTCTCCTTGACAAATGAATTAAAGCAACCTTGTATCAATGAAGAAAGGCTTTGCCTGAGCAAAGTTTATCACTTTGAGGAAGTTTTGCTAGTGACAAATATATGAATAATGAGAAAGGCTTTGTTAGGTAAGTTGCTTGATCCTCAAAAGGGTGTAAAGGGTATATCAAACTAATATTTCAACTTTCCAGCTGTCACTGGTTTTGTTTTTGTCTTTGTGTTAGAGAAAAATTCAGGAAGCTAATTCTTTCATAGTGCATTTGAAAAGTAAAAAAGAACTGGTATCAGTACTTGTTTGGCTGGTCTGCAGTTTTCACAAAAGGCAGTGCTGTGAGGTGCATTTTTTTTCCTACTCACTGGAAGCATCTGAGTCTGAAACTTATTAAAAGGACACTGAAGAGACATAAACATTGAGCATGGATGCCAAATGCCAGGAAATCAGGACAGAAGACTGACTGTCCCTAAAAACAAAATAAGTATTTCCATCAGTAAAAGTGGCAAAACAGTTTAGGAAACATGATGTAGTTAACAGTTGCATATGAATGGTTTACAAAAGATGCACTATAGGTAAGGTTAATCGGTTCTCTGAATTTGTGTACAACTTTGGAAGTCAGGTCACATATCTTCTTAGTAGATAGTGTGCAAGTATCTTCGCAATGATTGCATTTCCTGGAGTGTGCCACCACACTCTCTACAACATCGCACAAACCTCAAAGAGGATTATTATCAGTCAGTCTCAAACCAGTAACTTCTGTGGGTGGAAACATTACAAAAATTATTTGTTTAACATTTTACAACATTACTGCATGTCCAGCATTGCTGTCCAATCAGTTTTTTCATTAAAATCTGACATTATTGTTTGTTTGGACAGGAACTACTTCCATCATCTGGACATCTATGATTATGGGTACCTTTATATCTTCCACAGCATGTTGCAAAATGCTTAGTCCTTCAGCTTTTACAGCTGTTCTCAGAGCTACACTATGAATCCAATTGCTGGAATGAGCCAGGTCAGAAACAACCCTCCCTCCCAAATGATTATTGATCTCAGGCCAAAGCAGAATATATTAAAGCCCCTACAACAGCCATTTACTGCTTTTTGTAGGATCAGTTGATTTACTTTAATACCTTATTTCCATTATAATTGAACACTTATAATTGATGCCACTGTTTTCTGGCTCAAATGAAATGGTGTGATTTAAAACAAAAATTATTGGATTGATATTTCTGGTTTGTGTTTTCCCACAGCTCATTTAGCTTGCATTTTTTTCCTTTGCTTTTGCCTTTTCCTTTGAAAGTATACTTCTTCTTTCTACTCCCATATTGGCAGTTCCCTCCAGGACTCTCATTCTCAGATTCAATGCCAAAAGTCTACGTGCTGTGTTTAAGGGTGTATGTGATCCGTTCTTCCTTTTGCTTGCAGCATATGCTGTCAGAGAAGGTAATGCTTGCAGTTATGCTGACAGGAGTAATGCTTAACAATCTATGCCTCTGTACATGCCAGTCTTCCACTAGCAGCAAAACCCACCTACTAGCCTGAGAAAACTCAGCAGAATTGGTCTCAGTGCTGGCAAACCTGCTTACCTTGCTGACAAATTTGCTGTTTTCCAAAGGCTGACGTTCATAGATCTGTTTTACCCTTCCTGTGTCATGGCAAAGGTAATATAACAAAGAGAAAGTCCAACAAAAGAGCCAGTTGTGACCTGTACCAATTACCTACAAAGGAAAGTGTGGTGTTTGATCCACTGTTTTCATCTCAGGAAGTATCAGTATAAAAGAAGTTTTTCTATGAAAAAATAATTTCTTCAGAGCTGCTGTTCCCCAGTTCATCAAAGACAACTGGGGAATGAATAAACAGTGAAGGAAAGGGAGGACGGTCTATTTTTCACAGTATGGCAGATTATGCAGCTGAGGATCTCCATCAGGAGACAGACCTTGCAGAAGATGTTTGGGTTAAAGTGGGACTAGTCCTCTTTATTTTATCAAATTAAAATTGTTTTGTAAATTCCTATCTCCTGGAGCCATGTGATTACAGATGTCTTTGCACACTTACTCTGTGCTTGAACAAGTATGGGATCCACGGTCTGGACCATTTAAACACTTGAACCAATTCTCTCTTCAACACATCTAAATCCTTGGATAAAGAAAGTCATCTTGTCTTCCCAGGGAAATTTCTGTGTCTGTGAGTCACAAGAGCAAGTCTATCTCTTCCTGCTCATGCTCCCCAGGATACATTGCTGGTCACAGAGAGATACCTCTCTGAAGGAATAATGTCCTTTCCACCTGAGAAAAGGCAGTTTCAGCCACAGTACACAACGCCTCTTCAAGGTTTATACTTGAACAGGAAAAGATAACGGTCCAGCAGGATCCCAGCATAAAGGTGACAGGAGCAGTGAAGTGTCCCAGCAACCACATCCTGTATCTGTGGCTGTCCCTGGCACCGCAGTGTTGAGGAGGACTCCTGACCTGTGTTCCTGCACTCTGCTCTAGTCCAGAGTCACCGCGGGACTGTTCCTGTGAGGAGAATTTCAGTCTGCATTAGAAACAAGAGATTTCAATTTTCCTTTAGATAAATCCTATCCTTAATGATTATGGATGTGACTCTTTTGTTGAGAAAAAGGTTTTGGAAAAAAACAGGATGTTGAGGTGAAGTTTCAAGGTGATTCAACTGTATTATTTTCTGAAAAAGAAAAGAAAAAAGAAAAGAGCAAAATGTCTGAAAACAGATGAGATTCTGGCTTTTTAAACTAAAATGAAATTACTCATAAAGGTATTTACAGACTTTGAAACAGAAGATGCCTGATAGTTGACAGTATTCTTCAACCCAAAGCTTTTTTTTTTTTTTTTTTGGTAAATATTTTCTCTCAATCAGGCCCACAAGCAAAAACCAGTTATTTATGTTTTTTCACTATGAATTTCACAAGTCCAACTGACATAGCATTGTGAGCACATAACATTACCAGGTGGGACAATATTTCAGTAGTATATATTATCTCCCAGACCATTCCTTCATTTTCTGGTATCCCCTCTTCCCCCATGACCCTTTTGCTCTTTCTTGGCCACCTCCCAAAATAATTCTCTTCTGTTTTCTTTTTTTGCTGACAGTTTCCATTTAAAAGACCTTGGTTTCTGCCCCTTTGTATTCATTACAGAATATAAATCAGGAGATCTCCGATTAGCTTACTTCCTTGTTTTTTTTCTGCCAGGATGATGTCAGTACAGCTTAGGGAACAAAGTTTCTTGGTTATATTGTTGTCTCTCTGCTAGCCAAATCAAGAGAAGCCCAACATTCAAAAGAGTGTTGAAGCTAGATGTAAACAACTATAATTTATATTGCTTTGAATTGTGGTGAGAAAAAAAATTTGCAGGCTAGATGTGAATGTGTTTTGCGATCAGGCATTGGTTTAGCCTGAAGGAAGAAGTAAAAGTTGAAATGTCACAGCTCTCCTTTTTCTCTGCAGGAACCAGACTTTGGTGTATTTAGTGACTCATTTTTTTTGTTAGGTGTGTTTTTGGCAATACTCTCAGAACTATTATTTAGAGATTGCCATGGAGAAGGTGAATTCTCTTTTCTAATAAAACAAACAGTCAACTTATTTAAGATTCACAAAACTCACAAACCCTCTCAAAGGTTTAGTGTTGCCAGAAGGACTGGTTGGTTATTTCCACATCAGAGTGAAGTGCTTGGTGTCACTCAAGTTCCTAAAAATTGGGAAGATAATTTGCATGTGTTCTCAATACTTTCTCTTATCCATGCTATATAGTTACTTTATGCAGCACACATACCTAACATGAGCCAAAATAGCAGTAGTATTTAATGACAAGGCTAACCTTTATCATCTGACAAGTCTGATTTGCCATTTGGAGTCAAATCACGTTTCATTAGGAAAAGTCACATCGAGTCATATCCCCACTGCTCTGTTTATTTATTGAGAAAGCACGTTTTCACCTTATTTTTCAATCCATTCTGATCTGTGTATTTTAAAATTAAATACTCTCACAATGAAGCAGTATCTCCCCAAGTACAAAATAAAATTTCTTCCCTCTCAGAGTCTCAACTGCTGACACTCAAAATCAATTTAAAATAGGTTAAAAATAGCCTTGCTGGTATAATGTCAGGGTTTCACCCACGGACATGAAAAAGTAATTTCTCTTTGTTAGGTTCCCCCCCTAGTCCTGCTGCAAGCCACTCACACTGAGGGAGGGCTGGTTTTTGCAGGGTTGGAGAGTAGGCAGTCATGGTGCCTGACATGTGTCTATATGTAACCCAGGTGAGGACCCCTGTGCACTAGTGAGGTCTTCTCCAGTGTCCAGCCCCAGTGGGCAGTCAGAACATCTGTGAACACCCTTCCATCTTGAAGAAGGCTCCTGTGGCCCCATACACACTTTTCTGGTATAAAAATAGCAAATTGCACAGACAGACAAATAAACCAAAACAAATCCATGACAGTGAATAACAGGAAGACTCTTCTGACGTATGGCAATTTACTTAACTCACCTTGAAATGATGAGCTGTTGCAGTGAGCTCTCACACCTGCATTCAGAAAGGACCCAAGCCCCCTAGCCAGGGCTGTGCTCTGTGCAGAGCTTTTACACTAAATGTGGTAGGTCCTGAAGACAATTTGCTTGTGGCTGGAGACCTTGAAAGCTGCATTTATCTCTGAGATTCTGCAAAAATTTTAGTAAAATGTCAACAATAAAATAATATTCAGTGACCCTTGACTTTTCTGGTAGTTCTTATAACTCTTGTTGTTTGGAATCACAATGAAAAACTATATTATATTATTTTTCCTGTTTTAATCAGGACAAATTGAAAGCTTGTACTTCTTATCCCCTGAAAACACCATTCCACTCTGAGACCTAAATCTGAGATTTCTGAAAGTGGCTTACTCCTCTGGGCCAAGACACCTATAAAAGTAAAGTTTAAGCTAATGTCTGACTGAATTTCTTGAAAGTTCAGAAGACATTTTGTGGGTACAAGAAAACCTCAATGATTCAGCTCAGAAAAGCATCAAGTATTTTCCTCTGGTTTAAAAGCACAAGAAATTAGAAGACTGTTTTCACCAGAACTATTTGCATCATCTGTACTGACTGGCTTCTCATTTCTAAGTCTCAGGTGGTCAGATCTTTGATTGTAGAATGTCACAAGTTTCGTTTGTCTTTTATTTTGTAAAAGCACATTCAAAGTAATTGATCAGTTTAATAAAGTTGAATTTTGTTTTCATTAGCTGTAGACAAAATTAAAGTTGAGGATGTTAAATTTATGGAGAGATGCATAATTATTCATAGATATGCATTGTTTGAAAATAAGCATTCAAACACTGTTTTTGCTCTCTGACCTTACATATTGCCAAAATGCTTCAAGTCTTTCGTTATAGTACACTGAAGATAGGACATAGGAGGTACACTGAATCCCACCTTACAGTGAGGACATTCTAATCACTTCCTGTCAGGCAACCAGGAATGTTGCCACAGAAGCAGTTGGCCAAATGAAAGAGAAATCAGCTCTTATTCAAGCTCTGAATTTTAAAGTAAGCTTGCATAATAACACACAAAAAACCCAACAGTTAGTCCCACCTGCAATGCACTACAACTCAGGACAATTTCACTTTGTTGAGCTCTCATCCAAACTCCTCAGATGAAGGATGCAACTGAGAATGCGGGGGTGTAAAGGGCTGAGGGATTTCCCAACCCGAGGATACCAGCTCCTTTAGACTACCAGTTTGCAATGGCCTAAGATTGGTATGGTGATGGAAATCATTAACATACTGTCCAAAACTTACCACCTGTGGACATATCTGCATGACTGCTGGCTGGGCATTCTGGATTGCTCCTGCAGCTAGGGATCTGATCCCTGTGGGGCAAGAACAGAGCATGCAAGCACATCAGGGAAGGGTTAACTTGCTCTGCCTTTTTATATGTTGGAAACCTATTCTGCAACCTTCCTCTTCCTCTGCAACCAGGCTGACATCTCCCCTGGGCATGTCGACATGCGTGCCATGAACTGTGTGGTTCTGGACATGTAAACAAACACAAGGGCTCTTAAAACCCACAGTTTATAGGTTAGTCTGTTGAAAACATTCTTGTTGGAGATTAAAGGCTTAAGCTACCTATGTTGCCAGAAGAGCTATCCAGGAGTTTTCTAAATGAAACATAAATTCCTCTCACTCTAATTACTGCGGCCAATTATGCTAAATCCAGCAAATAGCTTCTCTGTAAACAAACATTTTGTTAGTGAGATTAGAAGTCATCACCACTGATGCATAGGGCTAGATAAAATCAGAATTCAGCCAGAAATTTTATTCTTTCTAGTTAAATTTTGAAGTGGGTACTTATGTAAACAGAAGTAACTCTTTTTTAGCAACAGATGAATTTTCTCAGTCACTAAGATTTCTCCAGATTTCAATATGCCAGGTCAAGTTGTCTAATACAGGTGATGGGGAGAAAAAGAATAAAAGGAGAACATGATGCCAGATCATTAAATCAAAATCACACTATAAAAATGCATGATCAGAAACAGGAGTGACATTACTTTTCTCCCCTTTTTTCCATCTGTAGAATAGAAAAATGGCTGCTGAAAATTGTAGTAACAATACTTATTACACATCATCATGCCAATTGAAACCTCTCACCAAAATCAGGGTTTCCTGCTACAAAGATCTTAAATATACAGTAGAACTCACACAGTAGAAATTACTATTTAGCACAGCATCAGTCAGAACACCGAGTTAAGTTTTGATTTCAGATTAAATGTTGTCAAGTTGTTAAAAATGTTAAATAGAAGGGTTAATTTCGCTGGAAAACTGCAATTTAGAAAAAAATTATCTCCACTATCATGTAACTGCCCCCCCCCCCCCCCCCCCAAATAAACGGTCCTGATTCCTGAGTTAGATTACTCAAGCTGGCAGTTAAACATGTAAAACAGTTACTTACATTCCTGAATTGCAGGCTGAATGTCATGTCTGAAAGATGAATAACTCAGTAAGAAGATAAAGCCAAAATAATAAAGTTTCTTATAAGCCTTTTAAAATATTCTACCTTTGATTTTTTTGTTTACTTCTCACAGAAATATCAGTGCCCAAATCTCTAGTGTATGCTGTTTTCTGATTCATACTATAATTCTCTACAATTAATATTTTGCATTTCTTTGGAACACTAAACATGCACTGGAGCATTTTAATATTGTAGTTGGTTCTGAGATCATGATTTCAGAGACCCCCCCCAAAATATCATTGAGTCAGTATGCTTTTATGGCAATAGGCAACAAGAAATCAGTCTGCAGCTTGAACTGTGCACACCTCAGACTTCTCAAACAAAATTATGAAGTGAAAGCTTTTGGCTGCCTTCTTTATGGCAGTCCTGGTTTTAATCTTGTTAGGTTCTTGTACCCTTGCATTTTGCTGCACTCCACCTTCCCACCTTTGCTGAAGCTCCTCCATATGTAATATCCACTGGGATATATATATAATATCCACTGCATTAGCATTCCAAGCTAGTCCAAAGAGGTGGAACAAACAAAAAAATAGCTTCTTGGTGATCTTTTGGCATTCTTGGAATAGTTTGCTTTGTCCATATAGATAAGAAAATAATCTACCAGGTAGTATGTAGAGTATAACACACAGACTACAGAAACAATTGGCTATGTTTCTAATTAAAACCAATAAGGCAATTCACTGTGAAAGGACAGTGAGATCCAAGAAGGTGAGTTCATGTGAAAAAAAAAATGGGTATGCATCCCAGTACAATTTTGTATTTTGGATGAGGAAATATTAAATTTGCTTTGTATACTTACCAGGGTGTTGTGTATGGCATGTTGCCATTGCTAAACCAAACACCATAGCAATAAAACATCTTTCCACGATGGAAGAGGAAGTAGGAGATTAGTTTATAAGAAACTTCATAAAACTATGAGAGAAATCCCAAGGGTCTCAAGAGTGTAACACACTGGGGAGAGCTTGTTTTATACGGCATTTAGCTTGAACTAAACAATATGAGTGTACACACTGTGTTTTCTTAAGGAGACTCATAATACATTTTATTTGGTTTTCTCATGAATCAAAAAGCTGTTCTTTAGCACTGTATATTATAACCTTTGAGATTGTATTGCCCCACTTTTCACACTTTATTCATACTTTGTTTTTGGAGTTTGGTTTGGGTTTTTTGTTGATTTTTAATTTTTTTTTCATTGTCTCGCAACAGAAATTTATCTCCTGTTATAAGATTATACTAACCAATGCCTTCCCAGTTTTGATTATTAATTATGATTTTATAAGCTGCGTGCGATTTTCTTTACAAAAATTTATTTTGTGGACCAAGTGAACCACTTTATATGCATTAAAAGAAATGTGCTAGAGGAAGATATGTTACGATTTCATTTTGCAGTTGAAAACCTGGATCTGAGGTTGAATGTGATGTGCTTTGAATGAAAGAGTCCACTTTTATGAATCTGAGAAATGTGGCAGGAGTTAAAAGGATACCGACAGACATGTGGACTAAGCAGTGACCTGAACTACAGTTTAAGGACTTTTCTTCATTTAACATAAGCTGCGCAGCCCAAGAGCCATCTGTCATTTGAGCTCAGTGAAAGTTTCTTTCACCAATCTTTTTCTTTCCCTTTTTTCCTATGTTGTGTAAAGAGGCAGATTTAGTGAAATAAAAACATTTCAAGAATGCATTTTGCCAAATCTTTCCTTAACAAATGTAAACATTCCAAAAATTCCCTGTGACCGGCTTTGACACATTTTAAAATTATATGTTGTCATTTGGGAGCTGGGTTGATTTCTCATTTCAGCAAAACTTTTCACTTTGTTTATTGTGATTAGAAAAAAAAATATAGCCTCAGACTCAAACCAAGATGCAGTGATTTTCTGCACTCCATGTAATTTCACAGGAACTTTTTTTTTTTTCTTTGCTAAATTAAAAAAGAAAAAAAACATTTAGGCTTTCCTATGTGTGAACATCTAGTAAGCCAAAGAAATTATGATTTTGTCCTGCTTGACAACCAATTAACAGTTTCACTTCCCCTTCCTCCACATGAGTAGGCATGAAATGTAGGTGTCAGACCAGAGGAGTTTCTTCTGAGCTCTCTGTGACATAATCATAGGCTAATTGACCTTGAAAACAAGAGCCTTTGACTAAAGGGTGACATAGCTGTGGAAATCTTCTCAAGTTGGTGAAACAATTGTATAGAAGTCTGAGCAGATATAGAAGTGGTTACTTTTTCTGGGAAGCCCTTTATTAATGTGTTAACTGGTGATTAGAGATTGACAAAATTGTACTTCTAAAATTTTTCTTCCTCTTGCTTTCAGGAACTGCTGTTTCTCCCCCACCCCACTCCCCTCAGAAAAAAAAAAAAAAAGAGAAACGTTAAAGTTATGCTAGACTTCTGTGCCATGGATAAAATCCAGGCCCCTCCCCTGTGACTTCAAAGGGGCCATTTTCAGTGGAATGGGTGTCATTTGGTGGTGGAAGCAGGAAGCTAATTGGGTGAGAGGCGTGACTTAAATGAGCCAAGAAGGGGGGGGCAGCAGGACCGGGGAAGAAGTCTTTCCACCTGTAGGAGCTGTTGGGATGCAGCAGGCAATTTCAGGGCATTTGCTGCCGTCAGTGAGGGAAGCTTGCTTCTCTTTGTCCCTGTGCCCTCCTACCCCCGTAAGTACTGAGAATGGGCACAGGGGGCTGATGTTTAGCATTTGATAGGAGACAGCAGACCATCACAATAAAATCAGGAGTAACCCAAAGTTCTCTTCTCTCAAGAAAATCTGACTTCACCTCCAGCTCATATGATTCTGAAATAAGCCAGAGAGTTTCACTTGCTCTCTCTGTAGTTTAATGAGCAGAAAAGAAAAACGCCTTTCCCTCCCACTGTGAAACAGACCTTTGATTTCATAAAGACAGAAAGATGTAGTCCTGTTGCATTTGTTACTCTGTGCAAAAAAAGAAAAAAAAAAGTTCACTATATGCCTTTTCTTGGTCCTTACTGTTGACTTTGTGTGCAGATTTTTTGGGTGTAAGTTATTAAATTTTTGCTTGCCTTGGATTTCTGCAGGCCTCATTTGGATACAATGCATACTTGCTTCACTGCAGTTCCTGTAGACAGTGATATATTTGATCTGCTGGCCTGAGATATGCATTTCTTTCAGAAACCCTAATGTAAACATTGGGAAGTAGTTTATAGCTGCAAATCAGTATCTAATGGCATTGATGATTTAAGGCTATGAAGTGACATTCTACCCCCCCCTGCCCCGTCCAACTCAAGAGTCTTAAGGTGGTTCTCTATTCTCTTCTTGAAGCTGCAACTAGAAATACTGTAAACTGAGCTTCTGGTTTTCTGCATATATTTATTCTCTCTCTCTCTGTGGGTTTTTTTTTGTTTTGTTTTGTTTTTCTTCCCCCCCCCCCTTTTGTTCAAGCACAAGGAAGCATTTTTCTGCTGGGCTGACTATTTTTTTTGCTCAGCGGACTAGGAGCTGAAACAGAGCCTTGCTGACAGGATTTAATATGAGGAAGTTTTGCAACATAGTTTACAGCTGGTGTAAAACTTCTTGGTGAATGTCAGAAGGTAACTGCTCTGATAAGCTAGTTCAATATTGTTGGGTGTATTATATGAACAAGATGCTTTTGCTTTTCCCTTGAAGAAAGACTTTATTTGCTACAGAAGTCTTTCAAAGCTTCCACCCTAATTGTTAAAATCCACCATTTGGTGAGCAGGGTTAGTTTATGTGCATGTTAAAAAAGTGTCAGACACCCAATCCTTGAGAATTGCATTCTATTTCCAGAGGCCAGCAGCTTCAAATAAAAGTAATGAATCACTTCTTTTTGCTTTCCAAATAAATTTGCCCAATGTTCTAAAAATTTCAAATATTTAATAGAGTGATACTGAGCAATGAGAAAAAAGGGTGTTCTGTTTTGTTTTGTTTTTGAAAAGATTTGAAGAGTGAAACCTGCTTTTGTACATCTTGTTAGCACATTTCAGTGTACTTGGCAGTTTGGCAACAGATGAAAAAGTATATATTTGTTTTAGCTGGCAAGGCTGCTCACTGTATTGGCCTGAGCAGTCATCTGAGCATCTGGCTACCTGGAGTTTATTCCCAGCTATGCCACTGCTTTGCTGAGTGACTCAGAGTAAGAAACTCTCTTTACCTCTTTGCTGCCTGCTTCCCTCCCATATAGTTTCTCATGTCTAATCAGCTGGTGAATACTTGGAGTAAAGGCTTTCAAGAGATTTTTATCTGTACAGCACCTAGCACAACTGACTCCTATCTCACATGGTATCTGCGGGTGCTTCAGTCATGAATGCAGTAGCAACAAAAATAATAATGCCTTGAATTGGCCTACAGTCTTGTTTTGCTGTGTTTGTGAGAAGAGAATGAAGTAAAAGAGAAATGGGCAATGCCATGCCCTTTTTGGCGGGTCTCTCCGTGTGTCCTTGCCCTCAGCGTAGTCAAAACAGAGGAAAATACTAGGTTCTAACCCTCCTGGACAAGAGCAGAATGAAGCAAAACTAGGGGCATGACTGAAAATAAAGTGCCAGATCTTGTTTCAGTATCTCTGTCATGGCTAAGATGTTTCTATGAAGGTGTTGAAACTCCTATAGCTACTCCTGGACGTACACAACTAATTGGCATCTTGTGTACTTCTAAGGGACAAACTGCTACTAGTACAGAAAATGTAGACCAAAAAACCCTATGAGGCATTGGCTAATACTCTTCAGCTAATCAATAAGGTCGTTGCTTGCAATGGCCAGCACATTCACAATTGTATTTACTTACCCATCCTCAAAAGAATTTTGAGTCCCCATATGCTGTTTTGACAAGTTTACTGCACTGACTGAAGCCCAGTTACTGGTATGAAGTCAAACCAGGCCCAGAGCTGAGCTTGTGAACGCAAGTATAAATGATCATCAGAGTTTTCCTAATCTGCTTTTCTTTGTTGTTCTTTTGAGCAGTGCAAATGTTTGATACTCGTCTCAAGTGCTAGGTCCTTGTAGCAGCGTTAAGCCCATGTTAGCACGCTTCATACAACATGCTAGTTCTGCTGGCAGGCAATTTTATACTTCTGCAACTCAGAATGAGGTGCAAGTGTGAAGAATGGATGACACTTCACAAAAACGGTTCTATGATCAGAACTAAATCTCGAAGGCTTGGAGGGTTATTTCCTCAGTTCACCCTGAGCATTTGGGGTTTTTTTTGGTTTTTTATTTTCTTTTTGAGCTGCAGACTTAATGCAGATACCTAAACATGCAATTAATGCTTCAAAAGTGTTATGTCTCCAATAATTCCAGTAGGATTTGCTGGTTCACTATTTTTAATTAACTGATAAGGGCTTGGAAACGTAACTCTAGGCAATTATTTCAGAAGACTTTGGATAATATCCTGTAACAATATTAATTATTCAGAATTAACAATCAACTATTCAATGCAAATTTGGAGGATGTGCAGTAAACAAGGTGTGAGACCACACACACAATAAGTACTGAGGGATAATATTTGTAAATATGTTATTCCATCATTTTCTAAAAGCTATATTAAGAGAAGCAAATTAAATTTGGGCAGCTAATATTTTCTTAAGTTTTCAACACATTCTGTAATTTTAGTGTTTTTTAAGTGTTGGCTTTTTGTAAAAAAAAAAAAAATCTACACTGGTGCTTTGTTATACTGTGTTATGAATTAAGTGTTAAATTATAAAATATATTTAGAAAAAAAATTAAAGTTAAAATGCAGTAGTCAAATTAACCAACTGTGGTTCTCTGTGACATGTTAACCCTGGTTTTTACATGCTTGGCCACTTGCTGTGTATTCTACTAATTCAAAGAATTCACAACACGTCTCTCAGTTATTTCCAGGAATTTGAAAGTGCTCGTTTGTTTATTCTTACAACAGGCATCTCCATGAAATCCTCCCAAAATATACTAAAGAATTTTTCTCCTTTGAAACAGAACTTTAAGCACCTAAAAATAACAATCCTTTTTTTTTTTTTTTTTCTTACGGGTTAATTAGTGCATCAAATTATTGCTCAGGGCCTTTATCTGAGACTTTGGGTAAAATCCAAATGGAAATGAGCTTGGCCGGTGCATTTTAACCTACATTTGTCAGCCTCACAAAGTCACCATGCAATTTAGCCCAGTTGGCAGCTCTGGTTAAGAGACAAGCAGGGCTGGCATAGCTGAGATGCTTCAAGCAGGGAAGACCGTAGCACTTTGACAGGACTGCAAACACACACTCTCACTGTGTTTCCTGCTCCATGAGTGCTTCCAGTCCCTTCTCTCTCTCTCACCCCAGCAGCAACATCGGACACAATTCAGTTATTTGAGAAGTACAATAAAAATGCTTTTTAGGAAAGCGGTAAAATTCTCCTGAACACGGACATGCTATAAAATTAATAATAGTCCACTTCAGAAGCAGAAAAAGGATTCACTACTTGGTCCCATTATTTACAGCTTGTGGTATGCCAAGCCAAGCAGAGCTCAGGTATCTCTACTGCTGGTGCAGTTACACTGGGCAGGTCATTTCCAGGTGCTTGCCATGGAGCCATATCAAGGTGGGTGATGTGAGGAGTCGGTGAGTACGGTGACAGATGTGTCTTGTTTGACTGCTGGTCCATCAGGCACAGGCACTGTGGTAGTGATGGTTTGATTGCTTTAGCTGTGCCTCAGAACAGTCCTGACATGGAGATACAGTATCTTGATGATCCATCCTGTTACAAAGTCATAAAATAAATAAACAGTAAAGAGTATTTTAGGCTCTGTAGGCATTGCATCACAGGCTCAGTGAGAGAAAAGGTTGTGTCTCTTTCCACCCATGGAAGAGAGGGCTTAAGCTAACAAAACAAACTTTTACAAATTCTTCCCTAAGCCACAATTGCATGAACTCTTTGAGATGTCAGAGAGATTGTAGAAATTCCCCCCTTGGTTACAAATCAATGCATTTTGTTCCTTTTTTTTCCAGAGACCTGATCTCAAGATCTGCAAGATGTTATGCGTCTCACTGATAGCACAGTCCTTGACAAGCTTGATAACTCCTATCACAATAAAATCAGCAGGAAGAAAATAACTGTCAAGATAGAAAGACCAGGATGAACAAAACTAAGAAACAAAATGGTGAAGAGAGTAAGTGTAGCTTTGGGAAGCATCTAATAAATCTTTGAAGAGCTTTGTCAACAGTTTATTTGGTTTTAAGATGTGGGAGTGAATAAAATCAAAACCTAGTGCTATTAATAAATTATGTCTCATTAATCAATGGAATAAAACAGGTCCTGTGCAGCTATACTTTCTCAGAAAAAAAAGCGCCACAGATAAATATTAGGTATTTTCTGACTTGTAAAATATTTAGAAGAAAAAAACAAATCTGTGCCTTATGGTTTTATTTGTCAGTGAAGACTCATAAATAAATTAATATGATTCTTTTTTTTTTTTTCTTTTTACCCAAACCCTGCAGAATTCTGTCACACTCTTAAAAGTGTCTTAGAAAATGCCAATGGAATATACAGGGACATTTTCATTGAAAAAAAAAGCCAAATAAACCTCAGACCTTCTTATTTATTTTCAATGTACCCATTTTTTTTCCACTCTGGAAATACACTTAAGGAAACATATTTAGTCTCATATAGAAAGTGAGAAGCTATTCCCAAAAGCAGAAATAAAGAGAGAAAGAAAAAAAAGTAAGAAAGGAAGAGGGAAAGTATTTTAATATTATTATTATTATTTAAAATTATCCTTGAGGGAATTTCCAAGTATTCCATGACTTTCCATTTAAATACCTTGAAAGAAGTAAAAAAGAAATTATGTTATGTTTTGATATGATAGAAGTTGTCTTTTCAAATTTAATGCCAAAGAATTTGGATAACCAGCTTAACCTGAAGTGGAAAAATAATACTGACTGCTGTATTTCTTTTAATAACTACCAAGAACAGGCAGGTTGAGCAGGTTTGGCATAAAAATGGGAGATGAGAGAAAATAAAAAAAATAGATCTTAAAAGAACAACAGTATTTATTGCTTTGTCTCAATTTAATGAGAGCACAAGAAACCTCATTTTTGAGGGAAGCATTTTCATTATTGTTTCACTTTTAAAATTAAATTCCATTTTAAAAAGTACCCTAAAAAGAACATTTCTTGTTCAGCAAATTACATTGTCTAGTCAGAAGTCTTGCATTTAGTAAAAAATATATTTCTCTCCCACTTATACCCATCACTGTTTTTTACTCACATAACACAGCAAAGACAGCTTGGATTGATTTCCTTGTTCATTTTTCAGCTTCCTTGAAAATGTCAGCACAAGCAATGCGGGGTTTACCTAGTCAACATCTCCCCCCCAGGACCAGATACCTTTAAAAAGCATTTGTCAGTAGAGTGCTTGAAAGAGCTGGATTAAACCAAGCTAGATGTTACTGCTGAGATGGTCAGGTAGGTGTTATCTAAGAAAATGCACACTTTTCCAGATCCTTGACTTTTTACAGTATTTCCTCATTCCTTACATTTCTCCACAATCAGGAAGGCACAACATACCTGTGGCTCTTCAGAGGCAATGGGAGATTCTCTGCTCAGGGCACAATGGGTTCTTGAAGACAAAAGTCAGCTCTTGGTGAATGAGAGAGTGTGAAGCTGCATTGTGGCACCCCTTGCAACTCTATTTTCTGTCATTCTATGACTGTCTGATTAGCTCAGGTATGGCATGTATGTACAAGCATTCACATATACCCAACACAATTTTGTCATGAGTGAGGGGACTGCTGATGAAGCTGAGTCAAGTTACAGTCTAGAGGCACGTGAACAGGTTCCACATCCAGAATTGAGAAGGTAGGCAGCACTCTGCACCAGACTCAAGCAATGCAGGAGAAAATCACTTGAGTGAGAGATACCCCAGCCTTTTAATATCCAGTAGTGAAGTAAATCTGAAACCTCAGGTGACTGAATAGTGCAAATTGGATAAACTAAAAGAAGATCACTTGGTACACCTAGCCAAAAAATGACAGAGCAATTTGTGCAGCCTGCTGTGCTCTATGGAAAGTCAATATTGCCAGTCCTGTGGAAGCACTGAGAAATGATTTGTGAAATCTGCTGAACTGTGGACAATAGCAGTTACATGTACATTAGGAAGATGTTCAAAAGTAGGTTGAAGAAATTCCATTAAAACAAAACCTGCACTGTAATACACAGGGAGAAAGAGCAAAGATGACACATTGTTTTCACAATGTCAGCCTCCAGAAATGTTAAGCTCCAAGTAAAAGTAAATTTTTTAGAAGGCAAACTTTTAGAAGAGACAGCAACAAATAAGAATTTACTAATTCCCTGGTAATAGAAACAAGTTTTATAAATAGGTTTGCTAAGGACTGAAAATCAGTCTCAAGGCAGAAGCATTAGAAACTTATACATCACTGAAAAGAGTAAAACATTAACGTTGTTACTAAAATTTTGATTGTGTGAAATGAGCTGCATAGTTACTGTTCTGTTATAATATGCAGAGATTTACCAAGAGCTCTACCCTGTTATAGAGGTTTACAATAAGGATGTGGTGCTCTTGCACCAAAGCAACATTGACCAATTAATGCCTCACCATATGGTAGCACTGTTTTCATAAATGTGTCAGCTGATGCAGAGAAATCATGTTAAATGCAGGAGGTTCCACATGAAGTCAGTAGTAGTGCCAGAGATTGAAGAGTTCATATGGCCAAGTATATAGCAAATACCAAGAAAATTCCAAAGCTTATTTGAAATGGTGATAAACCTCCACTTTTTATTTCAGAGTCATAGTAGCTTGTCTATCAGGCTAGTCTTGATCAGATCAGCAAAATGACCACAACGTAAGAAGCAAATCCTGTTTCATAGGATGCATTGGCAGCAAGACAATCCTATTCATGCTACTTCTTCTCTGCAATAGGTATATTTCATCGTTTGCCACTTGTGCTTTAAGCAAAATCAAAAAATGAAGGCAAATGCCACTTGTGCTTTAAGCAAAATCAAAAAATGAAGGCAAACTAGAAAGTTATGGCTCCGTATCACCATCTCAGTTTCCTCAGTGTTTAAATACAAAGTCAATTATGTTTTAGACACATTAAATACTCTTCAATATTCATATTCTATTTATAAGTCAGTGTCCTTTTTTTTGTACTATTGCAAATCTTAGCGAAATAAAATGGTTTATCTGGTTTATTCAAAAGTGAGTTTGTGAAGTTAAAAATCTCACGTGTTTCCTGATTATCATTATAAAAAATGTATTGTGTTATTTCTGCTCCCTGGGGGACAGATTCTCAGGTGCTGTACACTGGGGTAATGGCTTGAAAATTATTTCAGTGACTGATATCAACTGAGGATCCTGCCTTAGAGTTAAATTGTATTTTTCATATTTTCCTTTATTGGTTACTTACCTGACTCATACTTCAAAGGGAAGGAAACAATAGCATGTGACTTAATTAATCAGCCAAAACAAATAAGCTGAAAGAGGGTTGATTTAGATTGGATATGAGGAAGAAAAGTTTTATGATGAAGGTTGTGAGACACTAGAACAGGTTGCCCAGGGAAGTGGTGGATGCCCCACCCCCAGAAATATTCAAGACCAGGTTGGATAGGTCTTTGAGCAACCAGTTCTAGTGGAAGGCATCCTAGTCCAAGGCAGAGGGCTGGGGACTAGATCTTTAAAGATCCCTTCCGCCCCAAATCCTTCTACTGTTATATAAAATATAAGCAGAAAAATCTGCACTTTTGAAACGAGCTGCTCACAGACAGTGCAGCAATGAACAACTGTCTGTTGGCAAAGTCCCTTTAGCAGATCAGAGGGTTTGGATGCAAGTCACAAATTACTTGTTGAGGCAGGTCTGATGGTCTCTATTAAGCAGGATACATGACCAAAATGATCCCTTGTGCCCTCCAAGCGTATTCAGCTGTAGTCTGTGAATTAATGATAACTGTGAATAATTTCTGTAAAAGCATTCATGTAAGAAGGCAAAAGCAGTAAGGAGTAACTTTTGCAAAGCTTAGCTGTACACAAGGATACTGTACACTGGGCATGTCTGCTTTCTGTATGACTTCTGTTGAAATTGATAGCAGTGGGGAAAATTTACACCTTGGTGCAGACTATTGTTTAAGGCTGTGCTCTGTTGCCATTTTGCCATTTCCAGAGGACACTATAGCTTCAGCTGTGATAATAGGAAGCAATATCACACAGAAATTAAATAACTGTTTTTAAGATCAGTCCACAGCCAAAATACTGCAGTTGTAGCTGAGAGCAAAGATGCATCATGACCTTAACAGGGTCAGCATTAAAATTAAAAACCCTGCCATGTCCAGCTCTGAGTTGATTTTCATTTTTTGTTTCTAGTAGCAAACTGAGCTTCTGAGATAAGCTCTTTGGAAGAATTCAGAATTCATAAAGGACTTTATGACTTTTTCAGTACGTTCTACCTCTGAGTTTTTGCGTGGCATGTGTTTGTGGTGGGTTTTTTTTTTTTTAGAGTTTGATCCTTGGCTTTGCTAGGAGATATAGGAGAATAGAGGAAAAGAGAAAATTCCAATTTTTGTTTCTCCTGATGTGTTAATGAATGTTAGAAAATTTGCTATATTATGTTAGTTCTTATGTCTCTCACCCTTACTGAAATATAGCACAAAGGTCTTGATGGTATCACTAATGATGAATTGGGTCTCAGATTGGTATCTAAATTTCTTGTTCTGCTGCTTTCCAGACTTACTTGAATAGTAGCTGGTTGCCCAACCCACCCAACCCTTTCTGACTTGGAGAAAACAATCTTGCTGAGTTTGCTGCATTGCTTTGGGGATAGTAAATTTTATAGGGCAAAATAATTTCTATTGGCCCAGATGAATCCAGTCTGCAGTACCCAAAGGGGAAAAAAACTCCGAGCAAATAGGGATGTCAAAAATCCCATGCAGGAACCTTTAACCATTTATTAACCTATTCTAAGTATATATAAACTTGTTTTAGGTCAAGTCTTATAATAAAAAGGGACAATTTTATAAAATTCAAAATTAATGAGCCTCCCATCAACCTAGCATTTAATCTCATATGCAAGCACAGGGAAGGAAGACTGAAACTGAGTAAATATCATCTTGTTTAGTTATTTTGTTCCATTAAGAATGATGTCACTTCCATATCACATGACATTACTTTTGTTATGGAAACCATGGATTTTGGGCGACTGCAACATACAGTTCAAATCAGTTCCCTAAAAGTGGGAAGTGAAACATTTAGGGAACTGAATTTCCTAAGAGAAAGAAACTCAGAAAATTCCTATGCTGTTTTGTGTCATGAAGGCCATATCCTGGTGCCACCGAAGCTCGTGCAGCCGTTTGGGAGGGCTCTGAATTGCTGGGGGAGGTCCGGGATCAGATTCACATTGAAGACGAAGGTGTTTGCAGCAGCATGAGGAGCCCAGCCTTCTTCCTCTGCTGTGGGAAGGAAGATCACTGGGGAGATAGCAAAGAGGATGAAGTAGTTTGTGAGGGGAGATGTGGATTCAGTGCATACCTCAGCAACCTCTTTCAAGAGGAAATGAAAGCTACACAGATAAGGTGTTGATTGCCTCACTGACACTGCCCTGGGCTGCAGTTACTGCAGTTCAGACTACGTGCAGACTTGAAGAGGGAATAAAAAAACAAACCAATAAATGCCCCCCCCCCCCAAAAAAAAAAAACAAACCCAAACCCAAAAAAACCCCCAAAACAACCAAAAAAACCCCACCACACATGTAAATCAATCCTTCTTGTACCATTCCTGCCATGACTTGAATCTTAGAGTTCACTGTTTAACCTGAAAATGTTGATAGCATCACAAACAATCCCAACAACTTCAGGAATTCAACAATTTCATACCTTTAACTAGGGATTAGTTGTGGCAAAGCTATGCAGATATCTAACATCAGCTGGGACACCACAGGAAAAAAAAAATCAACTGCTCTGTTTTGAAAATGAGGGTGATTTATATATTTGTTGATATATATATATGGTAATGTGGTACTGTACTAACTTCACAAGCAATATTCAAATCCTTCAGTTACTTTTGAATTTATGAGCCTAAAGAAAAAAAATTAAAAAAAAAAAAAAAGGGGAAAAGAAAATCTGAATATCACCAGCCCCATAACATGGTACAGAAGGAAGAAAATCACAAACAAGGCTTTGAAAGCATGAAAAAAATTGCTAGACAGAGGTGGAGTGGCAAAATGTAAGTAAAAAAATTACAAAGTAAACTAGTGATTGAAAGACAGCTAAATCCCACACATGCATATTAGACAGTGTTGAGTGATAGGCAATAAAAGATCAAGTTCATGTCCTTTCTATTGCTGCAAGCAGAGAACATAAGATGCTGAGTCTGACCAAAAGCATTAAGAGTGCAGAAAGTCATGGGATAGTATGAGTCATTTGGAGAGTGATCTTCAAATGCTCCTCCCTCACCACCACCCTTCAGAAAGACAATTAGTCAAAATCAAGTGAGTTTGTGGAGGTAATCCATGACATGGAAGAAGTTATTCAGGCTGAACAAAATACTTTATGTTGAAAGGATATAAATCCATTAGTATCAGACTTCTTATAAATATCAGCCCAATCTGGGAAAATAATTTTTGGAGGATCACCACTATTATTTTTGTCTATTATTGCAATGCTGTGAAATAATTCTGATTCTTGACCCTGTATTCTTCTGGGGATAGCTGTATTAGTATTTTAGTTCAGAGAAGAAGTGAACATAGCATAGTGAACATATGCAAGAGCATATCCTGGTTGTCCTCATCTATTGAACTTCGTCTCTCATAATGGAACTGCCTTGGTAGGAAATGAAACCAAAAGGTGTGTTTCTCTGATGTCTTTTACTTCTTGTCTGAAGTAAAACCCCTGAAGCACCTTTAACATGGATGTTGGACCCTGAGCAACAGGAGTTTTGCTTTAAAGATCTACTTTTGGAACACTTGTTATTGTAGGACACAACAGTCTCACTCTTTTCATCTAACTTTAGATGTATACCACATATATTTGACCCAAGCACCTGTAAACATTAGAAGAAAATAACTTCAAAGGTGTGATTTATCAATTTGAAAGATACATCTTTTGCTCAGATGAATCATATGCTCAAAGCCACTATTTTCTCTGCAGTAACAATGAGAAGATTCTAGGTGATGAGATTCTGGGCAGGTGTTCACCCAGTGAATCCCACCCTATTTAGGTTGAAATGATGATACTAGCAGAGAATAGGAAATAGAGTCACAAAGGAATGACTTGATTTTTCTGAGACCACCTCAGATGACCTGTGCCAGACATGGGACTTGACCTAGTATTTCTCAAATTCTAGCAAAATATCCTCTCTTTATATAGAATAGTCATTAGAATTATTTATTTGGCTGATGTAGCATGGTAATTTAATCTTTTCTGTTATATAAAAAGTTTTTTTCTTAGAATTGCAGGTCAGAGCTACCACTGTCAAATCTCCATTTTGTATGTGTTAAGTGAAATGTCTTAATTTTTTCAGCATTGTAAAATTTTGCAAATCCTGGTGTAAATTTTCTATTCTGCATTTTTTATATCATAGAGTGTATTACAATCTTACATTATATATAGAATTACACTGATTGTACCCAATCTATAATATTAATTTTTATTTGTCAAGCAGTATTTAGTGAGGTCTTTTATGAGTAGAAGAGATCAGTGCCCTGGATTCAGTGTTGTAAGTATAAATAAATTTACACCTACCTTTGCCAAAATTGTTGATATTAAGTTAATTCAAAGAGATGAACGATAAAATTAACTTGCTGTCTACTTCTATGTGTCAAAAAAATGCCAGAAAAAAAATCGTATAAAAATATTGTGTCATATGTAATGCTGAGTGTGTTTTTACTAGTTTTCCATGTTATCTGAAAACAACAGCAGCAACACTTTTAGAGGTAGATAACTGTGTGTTTTGTTTTTATTTGTAATGAGTCACTGGTTGAGGAATCTTATTTGCATCGTATTTGTCAGTCTTGTTTCCATTTTAAACATAAAGTCCTGCAATAGATACCATGAATCTTAACACTAATTTCAATATGTATTCTGAAGAGGGAATTTAGACACAGATAAAAGTAAAAAATCATCCTGGACTTTATCTTAAATCCTTCCTGTTCAAATAACTTCATTTTATAGAAGTGAATTGCAAATTATGTTGTGTCAGTAAGTTCAATTCTTAAGTAAAATGAAAAAGAAGATATTCATGCAGAGAGGTTTAAAAAAACAGCACTGGGAAATCCAGCTGCCTAAGATTTGACCTCTGCAGAGTTAAAGACCTGGTGCCAATTTGAGTAGTTCCATCTTAGCAACATGCACCCCTGTTTCTGGGTAACCTTTCTCTGGTACTGTAGAGGCAGAACATAATTTTATGATGTGCAGCATTTTTGGAAGAGAATACCTGTAAAGAAATGAGGCATAGTTGCAAGGACTGTGTTTCAGACGCTGGGCTGAAGCAAGCTAGGGTAAACCACAACAGATGGCTAAAAGAAAATTGTAATCATATTTAGCTTTTCTCACTTCACAACATCAATAGTCATTTTGTGCCAGGGAACTCAGCGCCTCCGGATGTCCTTTTAATCCTGCTCATCTTTCTCTTTGTCTTTCTTACTCTTCCAGTGCTTGCCAGACTGATTCAGACAGTCTTGCGAAACAACAGTCCCAAACGGACTGTTGCTCTTTCTGGTTGTTCCACTGCAAAGAAATAGGATTGACCTGTTTCTTTTCCTGCTTCTGTTTCTGATATCACCTGATGTACTTTGTAAGATATGTTTAAACTTTAGAGCTTTTAAAGACACGCTGAGTCTTTAAAAGTTTTTAAAAGGATCAGAATGTGAGGAAAGGATCTAACGTTCACTAATGAGTCTCTAAACAAATGTCTCTTCAGAGGTCCAGCACTGTTTGTGTAGACTTTGCAAAGGTGTGGGCCCCTGCAATGTGAGGGCAAGCTCTTGCTGCTAGGAGAGTGAAACTTAAACCTTTATGAATGCAACTCCTTACAGCAGACAACCTGAAGACAAGCAGCTGAGAAGAGTAATTCTTACGACTGTTTAAAACTGTGTTCACAATGGCATTTATTCTGAAAAAGACATCTTTGAAAAGGTGTGCAAGGAAAACACATCCAAAGTACTAGGTATTCTGAACACGAGGTACCAAATGCAACCCATATGGTGAAAGAAGCACTGTAAATGGAGATTCAATGGGGACACTTGGACAGTATACAACCAGCATACACAGGACATAAAGAAATTTATGGTCTAAGAAAATGAAGACAAAAGACCTCTTTTTACCCTCCACCAAACCATGAGGTAGTGTCCCTAGAACACAAAAGTGTGGTCAAAATGGGACATGATCCATGAGTATGGTTCTGTAATTCAAGAGGATTTTCTCTGGCTTTATGTCCTGTTTATTCAGATCCATGTAGAAATATAAAATGAAATAAAATAATAAATAAATTACAGAATATCAACATTCAAATAATATTTTTCTGCTACCAGCTATGGTAATCAAACTTCACTGCATCACCTGAAGGCAGCTGTGTTTGATTTTCTTTTTATTTGCTCCTCAGTCATAAGTGCCTCATTCTGCAGCTTCCTACCTGTGTCAGAGAAGTCTAGGAGTGTTCTACGTCTCAGAGAGACTTTTCTTCCTGATGTCTCTCAGTGCTGTAGATTCATATTAGTATCTACAGCAAGCTCTTCACCTGCGCAATAATAAACGTGATTCTACAAGCTTTTTACGTACTTTAATCTGTAAGAACATTAGCTTCAAAGCAAGTAATTCAGCATTTGGATTTAGAGATACACTTCAGAAGATTGATAAATTTGCTCAAAACACTCAATCTGAAGAAACAGAAATGTCTTCAGCTGGAAGAAGTGGGTCTTATCCTGAAAGTCCTGAGACTTACTTTGGCGCACAGCTTGCCTTTGGGACTGAGGATTGCTGGTTAACTGTCACCTAACTCTTTCTTTACTGCACATATTACAGAAAGGCTTGAAGATTTGTCTTGTTTTCCCTCAAAGATGTCTTTAACTTCTAGACCTATGTGCAACGTCTCATGAGGACACTAGAAACAGAGAAAATGTATCTCACAACATTAATACTAATAACTAAGCTTTGCTCTGGCATGTAAATAATTTTCCTTTTGCTTGTGTGGCCCTCATGCTCACAGGATGTCTGAGAATATCACTGTTGTCAACACTTAAACGCTTAAGATGTCATTTTACTGTAGGTATCTAGAGAAGCTATATTATTTGAAGATTTTACAATCACATAAAATATTGAGCTTCATATAAACAGTATAAAAAGAAAGCACTTTTAAAGAAATCTTTTGTAAAAGATTTACTGCGTTTTAGTTTCATTTTTGTTCAATAGATGAAAAAAGATATATAAACATCTGAATTGCTAGGGAAAATGCTCTGGATACAAAACACATTTGCTGTAGGCTGTAAAATAATCTTTGCAATATTAATAATATTGTAATCGAATATAACAAAATGTAATGTCCATGTATCGATTTTCCTTAGCAGAGTGAAAGGAATTCCTCACAAAAGTTCAGAAAATTCTTTGCTAACATGATGGAAATTAAGGCATCTTTCTTACATTAGGGTTTTGTCTTTATTAAATTAAGTTTACTTCATTTCTTCTGAGCAAGACACCCTGCAATTGGAGTTAGAATAAAAACAGTAATTAATTTTGGTTTTTGGATAGTAGAGAACAGATTCTTAGTCAATTTAATGTATGTCTAGGGCACATAGTTAAATATAGTTCAACAAAATCAATCCAAGTTACCCCAAGATTAGATTATATTTTTTCATATCTCAGAGTACCTCTCTTTTTCTACAAGATTTGACACAGATTTCTAATACATAAACTATACATTTTTTGTCTGTACTGAGTACTATTTATTGTTTAAATTTCAAGGCTTGAAGTCATCAGCTGTACTACATCCTGATTCTCCTCTTTACTTTATGGAGTTAATATAGAATAGAGAATTTTAAGTATGAAAGTCACCCAGGATCTATATGTCAAAGGCCACAAGCATGTACCTTAAATTGAACAGGAGTTTGCATTTAGTAAGAGAAAAATTACTCAGTTACATCTGGACATTCTTTACATAACTCTAGAACCTGACTGATACTGACAAGTTGGAACACAGAAATTAAAATCTTTTCTTTATGTATACTGGATTTATAGAGTGAATCTGAAAATCCTCTCTCCTCTCCTCTCCTCTCCTCTCCTCTCCTCTCCTCTCCTCTCCT
>JANVCC010000018.1:50571833-50625600 GCA_025345505.1 Todiramphus chloris collaris | reverse complement strand
CTCTCCTCTCCTCTCCTCTCCTCTCCTCTCCTCTCCTCTCCTCTCCTCTCCTCTCCTCTCCTCTCCATTCCTCTCCATAGACCCAGCTTTTCCATAGATTTCCTTCCCTTCTCTTGGATTCCAACCTTCAAATTTTTCTTCCCAACTTGAACTTTGTTGACAACTCCTGCTTATATTGTCACAGAAGTCTCAATGTTTTGGGTGTTTTCAAGAGTCCATCATGTACCAAGTAGCTTAAAAAAAAAAAAAAAAAAAAAAAATCCCCTACATATATTTTAGAAAAAAGTTTCAGGATATGATTCCCAGTGAGAATTGGATTGAATTACCCTTAAGACTTTTCACTGAGAAAATAGTTCTAGGACATCTCAAATCTGCCTACAACAGAAGCATGTGAAAGAACTTCCCATTTGTTGTTAAAATGATAAAATACTTCTGTTTCTAAGCAATATTCAGGAAACTGTGAGCCTTATTCATGTTTGTTGTGCTTGTGAAAGCAATAATGCACATGGCAAGACAGCTTGTTCTGTTGACTCCCTCTTTCCTTGTTCCAGTCAGACAGGACACACTGAGGGCTCACAACTGATATGCCCTCTGCCTGTGTGACCCAGGGCACAGCCTGATCACCATCTCAAAGGCCTGCTCTGGCAGGGCAGCATTCCTTATTTGAGGGGCCTTTGCTCACTCTGAATAAAAAATCTGGCACATCTGTAAAATTTTTGTCAACACAAATCTTTGTGCTGTTTCCAGGAACCCAAAATACCCAGGACTGGCACTGGCATATCTCATGTGTTGTGTCAGGCAGTTTTGACTATCAAGGGATTGCAAAACAGACACAAAAATTAAACCCGAAACTGCTTCAGTAGGCAACTTGGAGAGAAATTCCTCTGCTGTTCCCTTTTTCATTTCTTTGCTTTGAACAGTTGTTCCAGTTAATAGCAAGTTCCCATCCCCCAGCCTCCCCACAAGATATCTAAAACTGGGTCTTTTTTTCATAAAACAAAACAGCCTTTATGCTTGTAAATCTCTGTGTTCAGAGTACTAAACACAAGACTGATCACTCTACTTTCTTCCCATATTTAAAAACATGAGTTTAGTCCTTTAACGATTTATTTCTGGAATGTATGTCTGAAGTATCATTTCCCTGTCGTCTCTTATTTCTTCCACATTTTTTTTTTTATTTCTTTTTTTCTCTGATGAGAATAAAGGGAGGGTGGTAGATCCTGGTCTACTACTTCAGATTCCCCTGTGGGACAGAACCTGTCTGTAAACCAAATCCCCATCATCTCCTTTTCTGTGCAGAGAAAAGTTTGTTGTCTAGTGCTTGGGTCTAGTCCTGCCTGCAGGAAGACCCTAACAATCTTTTCCATGAATAACACTCCATTGTGAAAGAGCTCAGGGAATGAAAGAAGGCATAAAAGCATTTTTATTTTGCTATCTGAAATAACTCTTGAAAAAAAAATCCAACCCCCTAAAAGCATACCCTGGATCTAGAAAGAAAAAAAATATTTCAGAACACCAATTTATTGCAAATAAAAGTTTTTAAATTCCCATTATTCCAGCATTCTATTTCATTAAAAAATGAAATATTGATTTGGAAAGGAAATAAATGGTTTATGAGAAAATGGCTGATACTGAAGCTTGCAGATAAAAATAAGTCAACAATATTAGACTCTCTGGTGTGCAAACTGGACTTCAGCTAGGATTTTAATAACAGTTCATCTATTAATTACACTCGTTTCTGATAGAAAGACAGTCTTCAGAAGTCAGCCTACCTCTGTGAATGATGAGTATGTAACCTATCCAGAAGTCACCTGTGTTAATTGAGATTAATTTATCATTAACAGAGAACTCAGGTCTCCTGGGGTCTCATCAGAATGATGGTATTTCTGATTTATACCCATGAAACAGTTATTTATAGAATAAAGCGCCTCACAACAAAATCAAATATTATTCCTTACTTCCCATGCCTGACAGCTGTTCTTCTCTGGAATGTATGTATGGCTTCACTCCTTCTCTGAGCCTTAAAATACTTTACTATCTCTTTATATGAATTCAGAATTATTAAATGTAAGGAATCATCATATAGGATAGCTACTAGCAGATGATAGATAAAAATGGTGTTGAATTCTCCATTTGAAAGAGGAGATGTGTTTTTTTATTATATATGCACTTACATTGATGACAAAGGGAAGACTGCATTATAAAGGTTGACTCAAATGAGAAAGTCTCCTTTTACAAATAGTAGTTCTATTAGGCTAAAAATCCATGGAGCAGAGTAGAGGAGATTCCTAGAGAACCCATAAGCACATGTTCCATACAGCCCCCAAATTTTGTAGACCTTTGCCTCTCTTCCCCTCCATCTTCAAATTCTTTTTATTTTGGCAATGTTTCAGGGAGGCTGTGAAAGTTTCTTGGCCTGATAAATCTTACCTCCTGCCTGTAAAGACAACTGTTCAGAAATGCCACTGCACTTCTGAATGTTTCAAGAAATGACCTCAGACAGCTTGAAGTCTGGTGTCTTGTAGCCTTTAGGTTTAGGAGAAGAAAGATCTATGAGAAAGCTATCAAACTTCTTTCTGCAGCAGGATGCTTCTGCCTCTGCTAGTTTGTGGGAATTTAAACAACAGGGAGACACTTTCAGAAGTATGAAGGCTTATCTTGAATCAGGAGACACAACATTTATGGAAAAGGTATTAAAGAGAAAAGAAGCTGAATCTGAAATAAAACAACAGCATCTGTTAAAAAATATCTTTTCAGAGATTTGAAATCGTGAGACTGAGTCTGAGGAAAACGTTTGAGAGAACAGAGCACAGATGAAAGGGCATGGCATTGAAACATGCAGTGATAAATGGGTAATGCTTCTTCATGGAAGAAGCACATCTCCTTGCCCTTGTATTTTCTAATCTTAAAACTTTGCAAAATTGCCATTTTTATGGAATGGCACCCCTGAAGAAGAAGAAGCTTGGAACAAAATAGTTATGATTGTAGAGATATTGAATGATATATTGGTGAAACAACAGAAATGCAAAAGAGATCAAAATTTCTATATTTAAATTTACTTAATAATTGCTTTTAGCACCACTGCAGAGCAGTAACCTTTGGTGTGCAAGTGTACCCTAGAGTTTTTTACTGGTATTTAAATCTGGGCCAGGAGTCTGGAAGGAATTACAATCCTCCTTCCATTGAAATCAAACCTTTTCCCCCAAGGCTGTTCACCCAATCCAAGGTCTTCTAAAGCAAGCATGGGCATAGGGAAGTTTCCAATAATCTCAACACTTTTTGAAGATGTTCTGTAATGCTGCCTACAAAAGAAGCACATGGAAATCACATGCAGACAGAGGAGAAGTTCTACTAAATGCCAGGGACTTACATCTGGTGTCTGCATCAGACTGAATATCATTATTTGCTGTCCTTCCTGTAGAAGGGAAGTTTCCTTATTGCTGGCAGCTTGCAGTATTTGTGCTCTTTTATTAAAACAGCTTTCTAAAACAGACCATGGAACTCAATACCTGTGCACAATCTGAATAATGAGGCTTTGCAGGGAATGGAACAGAGGCAGAGGCACAGCATCCCATATGTGGTTGCTGGGAACTTACTCCCTATACTTTGTACTTGAACAAATAACTGAGAAAAGGACTCCCTCCTTTCCAGAACTGTATGTTATCATCCCAGGAATCATTCTGGCATGAGAAAAGTCTGCATACTCTGTACAAGGCTCCAAAGAGACATCCTCTGTATCAAAAGGCAGGAACGTGAGGTTTTAGCCCCTAATATTGAAAGACTTGGCATCATAAGGAGGTTACAGTTTCAAACTTACTGGATGAGGAATCTCTTCAAACCTGAGCAGGTATTTCCTAGATCCATGTGACCAGAGCAAGGCCAGCCCACATCTGGAATCTGATCAAATTGATTCTACTCTAAATGTTTGTTTTGTAGTGATTCAGGAATGGCACAAGTGTCATGAAAATGCAATATATATTAACCTTTCTCAGGCTTAAAAGTAACATCTTTGTGGTTCAAAATTTTCACCTTCATTCTCCAAATATAATAATAATCTATTGTTTCCAAATATTTCTTTCATTTTCATTTTGTTTTACAGTTTTTGGAGTTGCAACCTCAATTGCAGTTACCATAATTTTTCAAGGAAAAATAAGCCAGAGAGATACTCATCTGGTGTTGGCATGACTTGCCACAGCTCCACTGGAAATTAGCAGTTGAAAATCCAATATGTAGAAGTCTTTTCCTGGGAAGAAATGAAAAACAGTGGAAATCTCTCACAACTCTACTGTCTGCATATGGAAAGGTTTGAATTTAGGGTATTCCACGTAAAACTAAACTTTCAAGTGCTGCTCAAAACAACATTAAACTTTTGACATCTCAAGTCCATCATTATTTTCATTTATATCCTTGGTTTTCACATGGAAATGAGATCTGTTTATCCAAACAAATGTATAACATTCTTTGTCGCCACAATGATAAATCTGGCTAGATAGTTATTCATATGAGTGAGGATGAAACATACTTTTCCCACAATGGCAAAATAATGTTTGTCTTAGAGTACAGTGAGGCACCCACTGAGATGCATCACAAAATGCCCCAGCTGCTTTGACAGAAGAGAAAAAAGATTGCCAGACCTCCAAGTTCAGGGTGAATAAAAAAGGAGCATAAATAAGGGAAGAAATAAGAAGCAATTGCCAGGCCCTCAGTCCTAATGTGTTCTGTCTCCACAAAGTCCCATTTGTGGCCTCAGAAATTATTTCTTCTATTTTAGTTTGTTTTTAAAATACAAGCCACAGAGAGAAGTTTTCCAGCAGTCAGATTAATGTATAGAGTACTGCAGTGATAAAAGAAACTATGCTAGCAATGCATATGTAAATTTATTTCTGCCTTTGAACTCTGTTTATACATCACTCTGGAACTCAGCTGCTAATATTTAGCAGCAGCATAGTCCTTGCTTGCAGCATTTTAGTGCCAGCGGGAAAAAGGGGGATTTCCTTTTCCTAGCAAGGGATTTCAATAAAAGAGGGGAAAAAAAGAGATGGCTCTTGTTGAACTTTCCTCACACATAGCTTTTTTCACTATCTGTGAAATGTCCACATCTGCAGCTAGAAATGAAACTGTTAGATTTCAGTGATCCAAGGTGATACTATTGTAAGGGAAATATAAGCAATTCTGTATTTCAACATGTACTTTCCTTGTAGAGGAAAGCCAACATGAAAATACTTCTGTATCTGAGATCAATAAAAATGTCCTAATTTTCAAATATATATTCTCATGGACTTGTCAAAAGAAGTAGAACAAAACTGCATTGCTCAAATGTCATAGCTTTTTGGAGAACAGCAAATTTTTCTAATGCCCAGATCAATGTAGTGTAGAGTCATAATCAATTCAGACTGAAGTACTTTGAAGTTCTTATACAAAAGCCAGCTGGTGGAAGTGTGTTGTAAAAAGAACTAGCTGAATTATTCATTGTGAATAATCTGTGTTACAAATTTACCCTCCCACTGCCCCACCTCCTTTTCAGGAGTTGTCTGTAATGGAGTCCTCATTTCTATGAGTGTTTGGCAAATGCTTCATATTGATGCATTTTTATATGGCTCCAAGAGTTGCTGGATCTCCTGAAAACTACTATTTAAGTTACTATATTTTATGACTTGCAGTGTGTGAACGCAACACTATCTAGCAAATCATTTATAGTATTATTTCAATATACTGTTTTCAATACACTGATTGGAAATGTTTAATCTAGAGATTCATGAACAACAGGGGTATGCTATTTGGTTGTCATTGCAAAATAAACTGATATATGATTACATTTTCTAGCCTGTATTCATCCCTTGTAACTTTAGACAGTAAACCAAGGTGTCTAAGTGAGATGCACAGGCACCCTGTATAGACTTTTACTGAGGGTGAACAATTGGCACTCACAGAGGTTGAGGCAGGTCTTCTGTGCAATTATTGCTCTTCAGAGGTGCTTATCCTTTCTATGTGTTAGGCTGGGAGTGTAAAGGGACTATGAACACTAGGCTGAAGGGTTTAATTCAGGTCTAGATGAGATTATTTTATTTGAAGTCATCATTATGTAATATAGACAGAAGACTATTCAATTCAGCTAACATCAGATGACTCCTTTCTAAGGTTAACTTTGTGGTCAGTAAGGAAACATAAGTCCTTCTAGGGAGCAAATCACTTTGTCCTGAGTAGACTTACGAAACAGCGAGATGACTTATACCCTAAAGAGTTTATTTCTCAGAGAGTCTTGTGATGGAATCTTAAATAACCAGTCCATATCTGTGTATCCATACCGAGGGTCTATCTACATTCAGTTAAATTAATCTTACCTACAAATTTCACCCAGTCAGGTTAGCACTGATGAATATTAGTAACACCAGACCTTTTCCTGGTGTTGGAGAAGCATTTCTATTGAAAACACAGCGTGATGAGTTTTTAGTGTCAGTGGTACTTCTGAAATGTGCTGAAGTATTCAATGACTCCAAACTCTTTTTTTAGAGTTAACAGACAAAAAAAAAAACCATAATGAAGGAATATAAAAGTACTTACTAGCTTTTCAGACAGATTTCTAGATCAGCAACCCTCTCATACTTTTCTTACTAAGTCTTCAAAATGTCATGTTTATTTGTCTAAGATAATTCAGGATAGATGGATACTTGATAGCTCAATACACGTAACAGAAGGGTGATGAAATATCTGAGTGATAAGATTTTTTTTCACTGACTCAAAAATAATTGGGCATAAGCTTCCTGTTAATAAATTTACCTGTGAAATGAAGATTGTTCTAGCCATCAAAGGGCTAAACAGCCTTTTGAAATAGACTTCCAAGAGATTATCAGTGATAAAAAAGATGGAGTTTGATAGGTTTATGAATACAACTGCATGATGTTGGGTCTATTTTAGCAGGAGGCTGGACTTTTGATGGTCATTCTAATCCTATGTCGCTGCTAAAACCATTCATTGTTAATTCTTTGAATCGTTGCCTCTCAGAAGTTTGAGCAGATTAAAATAGTGCTTTAACTATTTGAGAACTGCTGTTAATTCAATTCAGTATATAAACCTTCAACAGTGAGCTAGCTAGATAAAACAATATCTAACTACCTGTCATGCAAAGCAATCACTTTCCTATGAACACCCATCTGAGTCATGTGCAGTGATGAATGCAATTTGCTTGAAGTGCTCACTCCAGTTTTTCAGGAACTCACATCTTCCTTTGGCTTATCAGCATCTACGGGTGCTTTCTTTTTCATCAGGTATATATTCAGAGAGAGGCCCAAAAATGCTCACTAGTCTAAAATGATTTTCAGAAAACCATATACATATAAATAGCGATACCTATATATGTACAGAAATGATTAGGTTAGAACTGTTGAATATCTGCAGAATAAAGGGCTTTTTTGCTTGGTTTTTTTGTTTGTTATTAGTTAAAAGAAAATTGCTTAGTTCATAGATATAATTTCCAGGAAAAATATTCATTGCTTGGAGACAAGACTTAAGTATGACTTTAAGTGACTACAGGTGGTACTAAATTTGTCTTTTCATACTCAGCATATGCGTTAGTGCAGGGGTAAAGGAAGCAAAAGAGGGGAAGTAGAAATGGCATGTTATTTTTACATTCCCTCTTTTGTCCTATAATTGGCTGGCATATGACTTTACATCTTCTTTTACCAAGTGCAACAACTCCAAGAATAGAAGTTGATAACCTGAGATAACGAAAACCAGTAATTATTCTTGCACAAATGTTCTTGTAAGAAGGTTTTGCTGGCTTGTGATATGTCAATCCTCTGACATTAGACTTCATTAAGACAGTTAAATATTACTTTTGAGAGATCTGTGTTGGCATTTCCATGTGAAATAGTTATGATGAGGGTCATGTCCTTTGATACAGATAATGTCTTATCCACAGTGAAGAATATGTTCTACCCATGGATATTTCCCTTTGTTTAAACTTGTCCCTGACCTTCTTGAAATAAATGGAGCATATGAAAACACACTAGGAGTATCTTGCTAAATACTGTGGCCAGCTGAGACCTGCCAAAACTTAACCTCAAACTGGGGGTTCATAGCTATTGGGACAATAGTATTGCTAGGGCTGAGAGGGTGTAAAAATCATAAAATATTCCTGCCCACAAATATGCTGGAGAAGATACAAAATAACCAAATTTCCTAATATCCTGATCTCTATCTCACTGGATAAACAGCTTCATTTTCCCCTCACTGTTTACTGACACCAAGGATAAATTAGTGCATGTTATGGGTAAAATGCAGCAGAATTGAAACAGTTTAATTTCATGTCGACTTGATGCTAGTACAGAAGAAATTATATTCATCTTATAGTTTGATCACCTATTCTTCAAAGGTTTGAACTATGCTTTTCTTTTGGGGGGTTTCCTAAAACACACTGTCTAGTACATTTGTCCTTCAGTTACTTTTAGATATAAAGAAGGGAAATTTTCCAGTTTAGAGCAAGCTGTTTTCAGAAATAAGGCTTTCAGCATCATGATTTTTAGCTGGATTGAAATTAGAGGAGTTGGGGGGCAACACTGTCCTTGGGGAGGGTTTGCTTCTCACAGAGAATGTTGCGGTGAAAATGTGCTCCCAACTTGCACAGTGGGTTGGTGTTTCTTTCTGATCTTCTGAGTTCTTTAACTGATGAGGACAGTGTTTTTAACAGGGTAAGTCTTAACTCAGTCCAGTGGAAAACATATTCTCACTAGTTTGGAGAATTTTGCTGCTCTAACAGTCTGAGGCATCCTTGTTACTGTCTGGTGGCTTGAGCTCTTCTTGGCAACTTGTCTTCACCAGTGATATCAGTGAATACTTATTTACTTATTACCCTGCACTGAAGTCTCAGCTGATATGTGCAATGAAACGACTTTCACATATCTGGTTTATAAAGTAGAACCCTTTAATTTTCTAAGTACGTATTTTCTGTAGCTGATGTGAACAGCTTTAAGCACAGTTATTTTCATTATTGTTTTAGAGATGTGTAAAAATGCACATAAATACTGTTCCAGTGCACTGAATACATATTCATAAAACATAACAGAGAAAAGATGATTCAATAGTCCTGCAAAACAGAAAAAGTTACAAGTGATGTTATGAGAGAAACTTCTAGGGAGCAAGGAAGCTTTTGGGGATAAAAGAAAAATATCTGTTTTCTTCATCAATAGAACATTAATTATTTCTGTCTCCTTTAATCTCAGTAAAACAGAATAAAACAACCAAGAGTATTGTATTGCCATAAGCTCTTTCGTGTTTCATCATGATGGAAATTAAGAACTGGATCAGGACGCTTAAGTGCTCAAGTACTTCAGTATTTCACACTGTGGGCTGTATGACACATAGTATTCGAAGCTTTGGGTCATACAAGTTCTCTGTTGGACTGAGGTGTGCTTGGAATAGAAGGTCCTTCATTCATAAAACTATTGTAATACATCTGAGCATCTCTGCAGAGAGCTTAAGTTCACAGAACTTTTGATATATTCCCCATTGGCCATACATATTCTACATGTTTTGTGCAGACAGCATGGCCAAAGCCACATATTCTAAAATAATTTTGAAAAAGCCCACAGGATTGCAGTAAAAGCCATAATATTTAATTTGGAAACTTTCATACATTTGCTTTTGAGGCATTTAAACTTGAAAGTGGTTTTCAAGATTTGATGTGCCATCATGATAACTAATGACTTGTTTTGTTTTTATTAAAAAGAGATTTTTCAGGTGATCATAGAAAATCAGGTTTAAGAAAAATATTATGTATAATAGGATGTGTGATAGTTCAGTGAACTCGCAACAAGTGCTAAGAATAGGATAGTGTTGAAGAAGGCATGTGACGTGAACACAAAATTTATTCAGTCTCCAAATAAACAGTCTGACTATGCATTCTGCATCCAAATGTCTTCAGGTGCAAAACAGACAATTGTAAAGTGCTTCTGTTTTCCTAGATATATTATATAATGTCTTCTGATATTTTTGTTGTTTTCTTTTGCTTTTTGCTTTTTTTTAATTATTATTATATTTCTATGATTTTTCTTTCCTTGATATATTTATTTTTTTCTCTAAAAAATGTGTTTGATTCTACACTTCTGCTCCACTCACAATCTCCTGCACAAGTTTATCAGCTTTCTTCCGTTGCTCTGCCTACTGAATGTTTTCTACATCTCTGTTCCTCTTTTTTTTTTTTTAAATACTTTTAACAAATAAAAAATAACTTGAATTAAGTATATCAATCCTTCATAAAGAACAGGAAAAATCAGAAATTTTCACTGATCTACTTATGTATCACCTGCTGATCATCCTGTTATTAACAGGATGTGCTTGATTGAAATTTGTGTGGACAAAAAAGCTAAGCAAAAATTTCAGCACTATGAACTATTCTGAAAAGAAGTAGGTAATAAAAGGAAGATATGCAAGACATAGAGAGATAAAAGGCAAGACTATCCACAGCCTTAATTGCATTTTTCTTCTTTACTTGAATTTGAAGAGCTTAAAAATTGCTCTCTGGATATATGTATTGTGCCTGCATTATTCAGTGGTTTCATTGTATTGACTTGTATTACAAATGTGCTTTGTAAAAAGCTTTAAGAAATAAATATATTATTAGACTTTAATTTTAACAGAACACTTGAGGAATCATTAGGAAATGAGGTAAAGATAACAGAAAGGAGACGAGAATTACTTGGCGCTGGGCTGGGCCAGTAAAAGATGCAATTTCATTGATTGGCCTACAGGGTACTATGAACAAAAAAACAAATTTAGCTAAAACTCTCCCTGTGTACCCATATACACCATTTCATCTCTTAGTGATATTGAACTGCATTATAGTATCTGCCTTACAACTTCTCTTTAATTTTATTGAGAATATGAAGCACATCATGTCTTATAATAGGCTTAATGACAGATAGAGCTCTGAAAGTAATTGTATCCTTGAGATGAGATACCCAAAGGTAGGATTTGGAAAAGTGGTAAGAGACTGAAACAAACCATTCACTGTGTCTTTTAAACTGTTCTTTCACGGCCCCAAATCTTTTAAATACAACAGGAAATATCCCATCATTTGGTAGAAGATGTTAAACTATCTACTATTGTGTTTAGTCCTTGATTTTCACTCAGCATGAATCCTAAAGCAACTGTGCTGTCTTTGGCAGCATGCAGTGGTACATAGTTTAAGCATCAGCGTGAGGCTGAGGTTTATAGCTGCAAGTCCTACTCTAGACACAGGCACCTTTAGGATGCTGCAGAGAGGATCATTCTTGCCTTTAAGACTGTGAATATCTCTCAAGGTAGCGTTGCCCTTTTGTTCAGCAGCCTCACACAGGGATTTCCACAGGCTCTTGCAGCAAGGGTACGTGCAACATTTCTAAACTTTTCAACCTGGACAGGATAAGGTTTCTTTCCAGCATCACCTGCACTTCTTTTGGTGGCTTAAATGCAAAAGGATTTAAAGCCTCCTCTGGAAGACAGGATTTGGGTCACTGAAATAGAGCTTGTGAGATTTAACACTACCTTGATTTCCTTTCATCAAAAATAGGGCATAGGTCACAACCAGGGCTTTCCAGAGTAGATGCACATGTGTTAGCAAGGTATTGCATTAATGAGAGGGCACATCCTTGGCACCATGGTTTCAGCCCTTGACAGGGGGAAAAAAAATGAAAACACCAAAGATCAAAAGTAACTGGAGCAAGTACTGACAATTAAGCTGGAGGAAGGCCACTCTGTCAGTCCACACGTTTGTGTTAGGAGAGGGATGGTGGGAGCACCTTTCTTTGTTCCCTTCCCCAAACTTCAATCATCTACATAAAGAAACAGGATTATGCACTCCCCACATGGTCCCCCAAAGCAGCGAAGATGAGAGAGCGGGAACAGGCTCTGTGCCATCACACACAGTCAGGAAAGAGCAGATCGCCATCAAACCCAACTCCTCAGCTCTCCAGCAGGTGTCTTATATGGAGCCATGAGCAAGCTAGCTAAAGAATCAAGGTGTCTCAGCTCACACCCTGAGCTATCTATGCACCACAAAATTCATGCTGCACCTGCTGTGGGAATGGGCAGGTTTGCCTCTACCAGGCTGTGAGAGTTAGCAAACAGAAGTGTTTTTCTCCTGCATTGACCAAGAGAAACTTTCTCACAGCAGCATCTGCTGGCACTTAGCTGGGCTCCGTCTTCATCAGAAGAACAAGCCTAATGAGAACTCATGGGTTTGGCAGGTCAGTGGTTAAAGCCCTCTGCCTTGGACACTACCTGATGCTGGAAGGTGTTTGCTTGGTTTTCCTTTTATTCTGTCATAGTTCAAGCCATCATGTTCCATTTAACAGGAGAGTGAATAAAGAAATAATGCAAATAAATAAGTCAATTGCTTGTGTCACTTGAAGTCAGCCCTCAAGGAGAAGATGGAGCTTTTTAATTGACTGGCTTTGTCACATTAAAGATGGTTTAATTTTAAAGAAGTGAGGCTGGGGAGAGCTTGTTTGTCCTGAGTACAGTGATATCTGTGACACCCCATTCAAATAATTGTTAATACATTAATAGTGCTGATACTGTGTGCTGAATTGTGGGTTTTTCTCTTTATTTGTGCACATTTTGTGAGCTGACTACCTAAAAAGAATAAAACAGAATGAAATTCTACTGAAAATAGCAAGAACTGCTAGCTAAACATCATGTTATTTTGTAACAAACATAATTTTTGTTAATCATCCTATGTAATAGAATCACAGAGATTTAGAAAAAATGGGAGAAAGATGGTGCAGGAACTTAAGTATGGGGTTTTTTTATAAAGTAAATAAAAGGAAAAGTTAATATTCTCAAGGCAAAAAAGCTTCAGAGTCTTTCATATAAACCAAAGATATTTGTAGTCCCCTTTAATTCAGTTAAAGGCTAATCTCTTAAATCCTCACTCTTGTCCATTCTTTACTGAGGCAGTAAAATGTGATTATTAACAAAGGTGACGGAGTGCTTTGGCAACCAGCTGCTGCAGCTCTGTGTCAAACAGAAGAGGAACTGATTGGAAAGGCTCTGAGGAATACACAGAGAAACTCTTGCAAGCATGAACACCTGACAATATTCAAAGTGCTTCTCAAAAAGACAGATGGCTAAGGGAAAAACTCCACCATAGTCATGTAAAAACAAAGAGAAGGCCTAATAAGAAAATGTCTGAAGTCACCCATATGGGTGGAGAAAATGAACTGCATTCAAATGGAAATACTGGGAGCAAGTAGTTTTCTAACAAACAACCTAGTTGGAGCTAACACAACCAGAGTCAGCTGAGCTCTCCTGAGGAGAGAAGGGAATGAGTCCCCTTGGTGAGGTGGTGCAAACTGAAGAGTTCAAGCGGAGGTTATGGCAACTCCTGGACACAATGGTTCAGGCTGCAGTCTGTGTTTGAGAAGTGCACAGCTCAGCATGAGAAAAAGAGATGTAAGAGCTGACCTACCTACACTACTTTGATCTTCAGCTGACCAAATACATCATCCTGCTCTTCAGCATATGGAGCTCTTTGGGATGGGATCCCACAGGCTTTCATACTGGCCTCTGGGTAAACTGAAAGCAGATGGCAGTGCTATCTAAGAGCTACACAGACACTTCCCGACTCCTCTTCTGGGGTTGCCTCCCCCACTGATACAATGATCCTCTCCCTGTTGGCTCTAAGGAGATGACAGCAGTTTCAAGGAAAAGAAGGACCTGTTAGTCACCCAATGACAATATCAACACTGCAGTATGGGTGGAGGGTAGAGCAAAAATTGTGTGATGTTCCTCTCTTGTCAAGCCACAGTAAAACCAAGATCAAATGGAGGCTACTGAACATTTGTTTTCTTTGGTGGGTTAACTGGGAGGTAGGGTAAATGGCAAAATCCTCAACATGAAGGTTTGATTCCAGTTCTACAGGTTCCAGACTGATGGGCCTGAAGGAGAGGATAAAATTTCCTCTAGCTCATTCATCCACTGAGAGTTTTACCTGCCAAGGAATGAGAAACCCCAGTTATTCTTTCATAGGGATCTGCACCATTATGCTGTTTTGATATGAAACAGGTTGTAAGTATACAAAGCTGCCAAACTTTACTGTAGAAATACTCTTGATTTCTCTCAATGGAGCCTAGTTTCCTAAATGAGAGCTTTATAATTGCTACAGTATGAGCAGAAACAATCAAATTCTGTCATGGTTATACAGCATAGAATGATACCGTAGTGGTAAAAAACATTACAATGCAAGTAATCATTAATTTTCATCATGAAATTGCCTGTAATATTCTATATGTTACATTATATCTTCATAATTGTTGCTGGAAAATTTAAATTCAAAGCTTAACCTCAGAGCATTTTTTTTGTCTCTGCAATTTTTGGAGCACATAGGTTGCTAATTCACACTGTTGTGCATCTCTTTTCATAGCAGAGAGGCTCATTTAAGTCACTGTCTTGAATTTAAATTTAGATTGCTTATATGCGTTCATATTTTCAATTTATATTATTACATCCATTCCTGCTCTATTCTTTGCTCATTAGGGACCTCTGAACACCAGCTCGAGGAAGTTCTGTTAAATGAATCGCATGCCCCTTGCAAGAGCTCTTTGAATGACGTGTAATTATCGACAATTAACAAGATACTAATTATACCTTCAAATTATAATCCTACTGAGCAAAATAAAAATCCTTTATGGAAGAAAAATTTGTTAAAGACACAACATTATATTAAACCAAATGACAAAAAGTTTGGCAACTTCCAACGGTATAAATCAAACAAACTGCTGAACACATCATGCAGCTTGCCAGAATGGCCCTCTGCCAATTAGCTTTTCATTGCATATTCAATAAGCTGGGGGTTGGGGTGGGAAGAAAAGTGAAAGAGGAAGTGGATTTAACTGACGTGTCACTGCTCAATCAATAAAAAAGTCAGAAAAGCTGTAACTATTTAAACTTTGCAGTGTGTGTTGTCTTACAGTTACATCAAATTGACAGAGAAAAAAGGTTTGTCTGAAAGGTTTGAAGCTAAAGCAGCTTCAGTAAATTCTACATTTGCAAGTGCAACAGCAGGAAAAGCCCCTCTATCATAATAACTTGGATCTAGCCTCATAAATGTTCACCATAGGTTTGATTAGTTTTTATCAGTTTACACAGGCAGTTCTGGAACTTTATCTGCACTCAAAGATGGAAATCTTTGCAAAAGCAGAGTGGCTAGAATTAAAAATTCCGCATTCATGTGCTCTCAATTTTTGTTAGTTATATTTACTTCTGGTATAATTTACACCAAGTATCTTCAGCTCATCCTGATTCAATAATTCCTCAAGGACTTGCTTAGTTCTGCTATCAGATTAAAGTGCTCACAATACTGAAGTTTTGTTGTCATGAATAAGAAAAATTGTACCCAATCTGTTGAGAACCTAGAAAAATAAATCCATTTTTTTTCTTTTCCTACCACAGGGTGAAACAGAGCTTGCAGGTATTATGACAGTTCTCTAAGATGTCTGGGGTTTGTACCAGTTCTGTGGTAAAAGATGTGATGTAACTCAAAAAAAAAAAAAAAATCTAGAAAATTCTCCCAGTAAAGTAGAATTATCAGTGGTCTATCCTGCAAGCATGTCTGGATCCCTTGTAATTTTGGATAATAAATTCTAGAAAAAGAGGATAATCTTCTGATACCTATATCATTGTTGGTTCTGCTGCAAACATGCAGTGGGGCATATTTTTGGTTTTGTGAGTTTTCTTTTGCATTGTTTTTCTGTTGGTGAATTCCAAGAAGTTTATAAACCTTAGCAGGAATGATTTGCAATCACTCACTGAGGCATATTAGGTGCTCTGGTTGGCCAAAGTAGTGGTTGGGATACATGCCATGTGGCTTCTGGAACTGTTTTCAGGTCATGAAGAGTGATCTGCAAACGCTCCAAGTCAACCCTTTGCAGGCGTTTGACAAGCTGGAATTCACACAGAGCTGATTTGCCAACCTCCAAAAAAGGCTCATTAATAAGCTAATTTGTTTCCACTGAGTACCTGATCCAGCTGAAGTTTTGAAATTCAGAAATACTTGGAAGGTTTTTAACTCTGTTCTTCATTTTACAAAGGCAATACCCCATTTTTTAGCTACTTAAGAAAACTTTGTATTCCTTTCTACTGTGCAAAAAGATACAGTAAGATTTTTGTGTCTTAAGAGAAAGTGGAAACTACTTAGAAGTCACTTCAGAAGACACGCCATCAGGAAAGCAGTGGGAAATTGGATAACAACATTTGTCATATTCCATTTGTACTTAACTTCTCATAACCTATCTTATCTAAACATGGAAAGGGAAGACATTGTTTAATTTAGGCCTCATACTACAACCATTTAATAGTCATTAATTACTTTCTTCTCTATGAGAACAGAGGGAAAAGCAGACTCATAATTAATCTAGATTTAAATATCCAAGAAAAGAGACATCCTGATCTGCCAGGACTATATGCAGCACAGTAAAAAAGCATCTTATTTCCTCATAGTCTTCTACTAGAATTTGAAGGGGCTGATGATTGGTGATTGGCAATCAGACTCTTCTACACCATCCCACACAGAAATATCTTTAAGACATCTTTATTTTCTAGGCTTCTCAGATCACTGTATACATCAACATAGTTTTCCAAAACACGTTAAACTTTTCTGCTTTATGACTCCTTTCCCCCTTTTCCTCTCCTCTCCTCTCCTCTCCTCTCCTCTCCTCTCCTCTCCTCTCCTCTCCTCTCCTCTCCCTCTTGCATTCTCTGGGGTTGTTGTCAAATTATTAATCTATTCTTATGTAATATGTCAGGATTGATAATATAGGATACTAGGTTGCTACTGTTAAACCTGTACTGAGTTTTTCAGTCTGAGAAACTGAAATAATTATGCTGAGTAGACCTTTTTTCTCCAGGTATTGTAGTTTCCTTTTATTCTGGTGAGAAATGGAAGTACCCTGGCTTGACTTATGGGAGTATGCCTCTAAGCATTTAAGAAAGAGCAAATCCAGGAAAGGATGGTGTTAAGCAATAACATGTCCCGTCCACAGATCAGGACATGGAATACCAAGGAGAAGGAACCTCCTACGTCCTCAGTCTTGTCAGAAAGACAAAACTGTTCTTCTAGGCAGAATTGGTCAGTGTAGGAAGATTTTGAGCTGCAGTAGTTCCAGGTTGTCTGACAGCAAACAAGCATTCTGAGCTCCTTAGTGTCTTCTTCAGGAGTTACCTGAGGAAGATCTATCAAAACCAGGACATTTGGAGTAGTACACTCAATATATAAAAAGTCATAGTTTTAAGTAATCTTTCCAAAGCAGGAGGAGGACATGGATGGAAGTAAAACGTTTGAATGACTCAAAACATTGACTTTTACAGCAGAAAAATTACGTGAATTAGAAAACAATAATTCAACTACTATAAGATTCTTTGTAAATTCTAAATATAGATAAAGGAAATGTAGATTCCGCTCCCCTTCCCCCCCCCCCCCAAAGGAAATAAAACTGTTGTAAGAACATAAAAACAAAATGCAAACTTTGAATCATTTAGGGGACTACAAAACAATAAGAATGAAAAATTAAAATGTAATTAAAGTAATAATTGGACAGGTCATATGTCAAATTAAAATATTAGACAACAAAATTAAGAAAACAAATGAGAGATCTGCTAAACAACAACAACAAAAAACTAATCAACCAACCAAACACTGCAACAAATTCAATCTGCTAACAGAAATAAAAATTGTATTACCAGCAAGATACAGAGAAATATTATGAAGTAATAGTATGAGCTTACACAGTACTTGCTATGCTGTATAAAACCACAGGCCACAATGCTGCAAAGCACTGAAACGTGCTGTGCAGTTTCCCATAATGATGTGTAGAAAATTGAACACACCTCCCTAACTTCTTATTAGTAACTTCTAAGTTATCAATAGCTTTTCTCACAGCCAGGCTGCTGGGCCTACTATGGATATGCCCCTTTTATAAGATTTTTTTAAGTTTGTGATGCTGACCTAGTGAAGAATCAGTAAGGGAATATTTTAATTTTATTCTATTTTCAGGAGCTCCTCTGGTCAAGATAGCATTATAAATGGAAGGAAAAGTTTAGGAGACAATAAGTCACTTTTACATAGGCATCTACTGAAATGGACAAAGCAATAAAGAAGATGTATCAAATTTCTATCTGGAAAGCAGCTTTGCAGAAAGGGTCTTGACAGGTCCCTGAGGTGAACATAAGACAGCAGTGTAAACAGCCTCCTGGGTAGTGTTAGGAACAGCATTGCCAGCAGGTCAAGGGAGTTGATCCTTCCCTTCTGCTCAGCACTGGTGAGGCACACCTGTGCTGGGTACAGTTCTGGGCGTCTCAGTACAAGAGAGATATGGATATACAGGAGAAAGCCCATCAAAGGCCACTAAGATGATGAAAGGACTGGAGCATCGCTCCTGTGAGGAAAGGATTAGAGAGCAGGGATGATTCAGCTTGGACAAGAGAAAACTCAGGAAGGATCTCATGATGAGGTGATGGCGGTGAATAAAGAACAAAGAGTCAGACTCCTCTCAGTGGCACCCAGTGACGGAAAAAGAGACAATGGGCACAAACTGAAGTATGGGAAATTATTTTGTTATTTGTTTTACTGCAAGGATGGTCAAACTCTGGAAGAGGTTGCCCAGAGATGTTGTGGAGCCTCTGCCCTTGAAGATATTAAAAATCTGACTGGACATTGTTGTGAGCAACCTGCACTAGGTGACCTTGCTTGAGGAAAGGAATTGGATTAGATATCTCCAGGGATGCCTTCCTACATCAGCCATGCATCCATGCTGTGATTCTGTGATTGTGAGATGAAGATGAGAGAGACTTAAAGAGGACAGCATCCTATTAGGTCAGGTTGTCTTTGCAAGTGTATGTAGGTATGTTTATGTAAAGGGTAATCAACTGTAAAGGACTTTCACAAGTTTCTTGCTTTTGTGGAATCTTTTCATTTACAGAGCTGTGGGCTGAGAGGCTTTAAAAATGGGTTCAGTCAGTTTTCATATGTCTGAATGAGCAGATATCTACATGTAGTGGGTTGGGTAGATTGAATTTCTTTTCAGACACTGTAATCACAAACTACCATGAAAATTAATAGGATGCTATTGTTAATCTGAAGAGAAAGAGGAATAATAAATAATAAACAGGAGAATGAAAAAGAAAAAAAGAAAACAGACTTACATGAGAAATCCCAAAGTGCAGATAAGTAATAGAAAGAATCATGCTGCTCTTTGCTGTGCTTTTTAGCTAACAGTAACCCTTTCTGCTCATTAGAAAAAGGCAGGAGAAAAGATAGGTTTGTGATACTTCAAAGTCTATTCAAGTGACTAGTCCACCTACCAACCTTATCAAGACAGAAAATCAGGTGTACCCTGTTTAATGACAGCTTGCAAGCAATATATTCAAACAAAGAAAGCTTTATTATGAAAGGGTGGTATAGTCATAACTGAAGAAAGGAAAGTGTAATCCAGTAATTTTAAAAACAAATGATTTAACCTTTTTTTCCTCACTATCAGAATGTATTTTCAAACCAGTTCTTTCCCTCCATCTTAGATTACCTGTCCACTGAACCTCTTTCATCATTAGCAGAGGGACAAGAGCATTTTTTCAGTTTTATTTTCAGTGTTGTCTCAACGGTCTAGGAGCTGCCTGCTGGCACTACTACCTAAACTAGTCTGATGACTGATCTGAAACTACTTGGTAAGCCAGAATCACCAGACTCTACTCCATTTTCCTCTGTGATATATCTAACTGGAGATTTCTATATTTTATCTGTTCTGTCTCTCACCATAAAAACAATGCATTTGTGGTCATTTTTACAAATAAGTAACTGTGTGGATCTTTCCTTGTCTGTGGAAACTCAGTATTGCTGTCTTCCCCTCAAAGACCCTCCTGCAACCAAATCAAGTTTCTTCCTGTTTGACAGTGACTCCTGAGGTTACATGCTAAGAACACTGTTTGGCAGCTTATGCAAAGCAAGCTGTCTGGCATCCCACTTCTTATTAGCAGAAGACAACTTTTCCTTCTCTGGTTTGATCCAAAGTTTGGAGAATGCTTGGATGGAATTTGCTCCAGCTCCTCCCTGCAACCATGCAGCAAGATTAAGTAAGTCGTTCTCCTAGGCTCATTTCTGTAAACACTTATTCATCTGTTTAACACTTGTCAGTAGTTCCACTGAGACCCACAAGTAAAGTCAAAGTGACAGAGGATCAGGGTGTGATTTAGAAGAGTGTATACAACAGTTACTTAGATCCCCCTTCAATCTAGGGAGGATAGATGACTCTATGCTGCTTCTCAGTTGGCTTATGAGTTGTCGTACCTCTTTCAACATTGTAGGTGCTAACTTAAATACAGAATATTTTCTTATTACACTGAGAGATTTATTAAATAGATTGCAAAAACAACTTTTTAGGATAAGCTGAACTCAGTAGCTAACTATTATATTTAGAGAAGTAACTGATAAATTTAAAATGAAAAGAGAGAGATCTTGATTTTCTAGTTTTTTAATATTTCACCCTCAGACAAAGGAATGATAGAGAGGAAAAGAGCCAGACTACTAGTCATATTAACTTCTGAAGAGACTGCTGTGTAATCTACTGCTAGCTCAACCAGGAAAATATGTTGATCACTTAGGAATCAGATATCAATTATCTCCATATGCAAACACCACATGCAACATTCCTGTCTCAGTGTCTTTTGCTCTCCCTTTGCAAACAGTATTTAAACTGACTGCTGATTCACTTCCATATACATACACATACCCACACATATTTCTCCATGTGTATGTACGTAATGTATGTATAGTGCTAGCCAGATCTGCTTGGACTTCTAGTTCTGCAGTGCCATCTTAATCTTCCAGCATGCACTGTTATGTCTTCACAAGTGTGGACTGACTATGCTGGCACAGTATTTAAATAACAGAGAATCAAGAGAAAGTAGGAAAAGTAATTCGTCTTTCAATGCCAGGTCATGTAGTATAACAAAAGAAGAGATGTTATATTATCTTCACACATAAAATAAATTCTGAGTCTGCTAGTTCCTGAGGAGCTAAATTCAGTGAAAAAGTACATAAAAATTGGGAAAATAGTAATATATAATGATGTTGTCAATAGTAACGATGAAGACTAAAGGGAATACTTGGAAAATGGGAAAATACATAAATAGCATAGGTAAGGGTAACATGTATTTTAGCATATGAATAATATTATATAGCACCAAAGCTACTGGCACAAATTTAAATTATTTCTGAAATGTCTAGGGTGATCAAGGAAACTTAATATACTGGAATACTGAAAAAATAAAAGCAGACAGTTAAATAAACTTTGTAACGTACATATACACTCACAGTCTCATCTGTTCTACTTAAAAACATCCTTTCATCTCTAACATGAAATACCTATGCAGTTCCTCAAATTTCTCAAAATGCTTTTCAAAGACATCCACTTTGAAGTTTGCCCCAGCCGAGTGAAGACAGCTAATAACTTAGCCACCAGAAAGATAAACATGAGGTCAGAACAAAGACTGTACTTTTTTTTTTTTTTTTTTTAAGAACTGGATATGAGGCTTGCACAAGGTTGTATGATGAAATTAAAGGGTTTTTATTATCAAGTTGAGGGTGCTGAAAATAGCTGTGGGTACTATAATGTTAGGTGGTAGGATATGTAAACTGGGGTTGGTTAATGCTGGTTCCACTAGTGGTTTCCTTGATTTGAAATGACTGTGCTGATGGGAAGCACACTTGAGCAACCTAACTGTAAATGGAGATCTTGGGGGGGGGGGGGGGGGGTTGGGGATTTCCTTAGGTTATTTTTTCCTTCTTTTAGGTTTACAGAAAAGTATTTCTCATCTCTCAACTTTTAAACCCCTGCTTACCATGTGAAGTCCTCCAGTTTCCTTCTCCTACATAAACTTACATCCATTTCCACTCTGCCTTGAGCAGTTCCCTTTCTTCATAAACTTCTCTTCAGATATCACCCATCCCTCCCTGTAGTTGTGTTTTATCTTTCTCAGTATAATTCCTATCACCAAAAAAAGACAGAGCTCCACATGATCTTTCCTTACTGTGTCTGTTCTACCACTGTGTGTGTCACAATATGCAGACCTATAGGTAGAATAGGAGTATTAGAGAACCATGGACAGGGAGAAAAAGAAGCCTGAAAAAGAAGTAGTGCAGCGCGTGGTATATGGTAACGGGTGCAGGTCCCAGCCTGTAGGAAACCAGCAGGCTGTAGAAAAGATTTCTTCTGTGTGAAAAATAAACCTACCACATCCCAGTTATAAAAAATAATTTTTGTAAGAAATAAAAAAAAGAAATGTAATGTATTCCTCAGTAATTAATTCCACTATGACACCATTCACTTAAGGGCACCGGCTAGGATGAAGAAATCTTAGGTAGTCTATTACTAGAACATTGACCACAAACCACTCCTTCCAACCTTCAAAGAGAACTGATAGTTTACTCATCAAAGTAATTTTCTAGCTGTACTTTATTGCATTTATTCCAATTACAGGCAGTACTATAGCCTCACTCTGCCAAGGATTAATACTCAATTACTTACATGTTGTTTACATTGTTAAAATGTCTGTTATAGTATGTCCTCAATAAACAGAACCAAAAATGGCTTTTGGGAGGTCGCCCTAGTCTGTCAAGTCAATAAAAATGTAAGCTATTTTAAGGCTGTTTATACTTGATATCATCTTTGCTATAAGAGAGCTGTCTTCATTCTGTTTTTGGGTGAGGTTTATATAATAATCCTAAGTACTTAAAAAATATGCTACTGGAAGTTATATGGCAGATTGTACAACATCATCTACTATTAAAATACTATGTAATTTGCTGTTCAGAATAACTTTTTTTCTTATCAAAATGTCTCAAGAAGGCTTATTCACATTATTTCAAATATATACAGCAAAGCTATTACTAGAGTTTAGACAATAAGTCAGTTCTTGCTGAGTCAAGCATTTCTGGAAAGGAGTCTGATCCTGAAAACACATCCAGTGTTTAACTAGAGCTGTGCCATTACATACCTTCATAATTAAATATTGTCTTTCTTTAATCAGTATTTCTGTCACTGTCTGGAAGCTTTTCTGTTGTAATCATAAGCAATAGAAAAGAGGTAAGTTTTTAAAGATAGTTTTTCTTGAAGTGCAAAATAGAGCTAGAATAAATCTCATTTAGAGTCAAATGCTACCAATCTCATGAACTGTGAGCTGGGTAAGCGTACAGTGTATTTCCTTTGCTTTAGCACAGAAACACAGAAATAGGTCAATATAATAAAAATATGCTGTGAGCCTCTTGGAGAAACAATCTACTATGAAACATAAAAGAAACCAAGGTACATCTTTGGTGCTATATACTTGCACACCCCATTTATAAGTCAGAGTGTTCTGCCTGAATGAACTGCATGAGTATTACAGCTGTCCTGACCATTTAATTTTCTTACTTGTTCTTTTTTTTTTTCTTTCTATAAGGAGAATGTGCACTAGCCTCAATGCTTTCACAATACTCTTGATCAAAGATTTATATATCAACAGAGAGCAGGAATGCTAGAATTATTTCTGCTGGAGACATTAGTGATACGCAACTGGACAGGACACTTGCATTCCAAGGCAAACGCACCAAAGCACAGGTCAAATTAGATGTAATTTGAATTCCAAAAGCCATAAAACAGCCTGTGCAGCAGTAAGTGGGGAAAAAAAGAGTGTCTAAAGTAACCTGATATTGTTATTAAATACACACACAGACCTCTCCCCCTGCCCCCTGCTTAAGCACTGCTGATATTGTGACATGAATTGACAAAACCCAGAAAATTCAGCATTACACCGACACCTCATCTTTTGCCCATGGCTTTGTGAAGAGAAGGGGAAACAGATATCACAGCATGAATTGAAGTCGGTATCAGCCTTAGTTCTGAATTTCCTGGCTCTTGATCAGTTTGCCTCACAAATGTAATGTTATTTAAACACAAGCTCCATTATAGTTTAACTTGAGGGAAAGAAGACATTATGAGGCAAACATGTTCATGTTGCCTGAGAGACCAAAACAATTTTTACAACTGTTTTTGCAGATAAAACAATGTTTAAGTAATTCAAAAAGAATGCTCAGTTTCTAGTATTTGATTTGGTTTTTTTTTTTTCTGTAGTAAATTCACTCTTATCATACAAATATTACTTACCAAATTTACTTCTTATGGCAACTTATTGTCTATAAGGTAAATAAATATTTTGGTACAGGGTCAAAACTTTCTGTATTTGCATTATTTGTTAATTTATAATGGTTCCAATATCGTCTATTTGTGTAAATCTTCACCAATTCTTAGAATCATAGAATGGTTTGGGCTGGAAGGGACCTCTAAAATTCATCCCTGCAGTAAGCAGGGAAATCCTCAACTAGATCAGGTTACTCAGAGCCTGGTCGAGCCTCACCTTGAATATCTCCAGGGATGGGGCCTCAACTACCTCCCTGGGCAACCCGTTCCAGTGTTTCACCACCCTCATGGTAAAGAACTTGTTTCTAACGTCCAATCTAAACCTACTCTTCTCTAATTAAAAAGCATTGCCCATCATCCTTTCACTACAGGCCTTTGTAAACAGTCCCTTTCCCTCCTTCTTGTAGGCCTCCTTCAGGTACTGGAAGGTCACTATTAGGTCTCCCTGGAGCCTTCTCTTCTCCAGGCTGACCAACCCCAGCTCCCTCAGCCTGTCTTTGCAGGAGAGGTGTTCCAGCTCTCTGATCATTTTCATGGCCCTTTGCTGGACCCGCTCTATCAGGCCCGTGTCCCTCCTGTACTGAGGGCTCCAGAACTGGATGCACTACTCCAGGTGAGGTCTCACCAGAGGAGAGTAAAGTGTCAGAATCACTTCTCTTGATCTGCTGGCCATGCTTATTTTGACTCAGCCCAGGATGTGATTGGCTTTCTGGGCTGCAAGTGCACACTGTCTGCTCATGTCCAGCACCCCCAACTCCTTTTCTGCAGGGTTGCTTTCTATCACCTCATCCCCCAGACTGTATTGATAATGAGGATTGTTCTGGCCCAGATACAGGACCCTGTCCTTGCCCTTGTTGAACCTCATGAGGTTCACCTGGGCCCAACTCTCCAACCTGTCCAGGTTCCTCTGGATGACATCTCGTCCCTCTGTCATATCAACAGCACCATTCAGCTTGGTATCCACAAACTTGCTGATGGTGCACTCGATCTTACTGTCTCTGTTACTGATAAAAATATTAAACAGTACAGGTCCCAATACAGACCCCTGAGGGACACCACTTGTCACTGCTCTCCATTTGGTCTTTGAGCCATTGACCACTATCCACTGGATATGACCACCCAGTCAATTCATTATCCCCTGAAGGGTCCACCCATCAAATCTGTATCTCTCCAACTTGGCGAGTAGGATGTTGTGGGGGACCATGTCAAAGGCCTTGCAGAAGTCCAGAGAGATCACATCCATAGGTCATCCCTTGTCCACTGACATAGTCACTTTATCAGAGAAAGCTACTAGGTTTGTCAGGTAGGATTTGCCAAGTTGTCCATCTTTGATCACCTCCTCATCCTCCATGTGCCGTACTATGCCTTCTAGGAGAATCTGCTCCATGATCTTCTCAGGCACAGAGGTGATGCTGACAGGTGTGTAGTTCCCAGGGTCCTCCTTTTTAAGCTTTTTACCCTTTCTTCTCCCACAGCTGTTTACCTAGGTCTTTATTAGATTAAAGAGGGCCAGGAGAGGAGCTTGAGTCTTTGTTTTTAGCCTCACCCTGACAGACTTTTGTTCAGGCACTATTAGCACTCCCCCAGACTTGCCCAGGCACCATTTGGGCAACAATGTGAGCTTAGGACCATTCCTAGTGGTCAATTTTGTAGGCAATCACCCATTTTTTTGACAGAAATGAATTTAACTTGTGGATGTCAACTGTATTGTGCTGTTTGTCCTTAAAGACAGAACGATGCATCCTACTTTGTAGTATAGATGTAACAGTCTATATGGGCTTCGTCCACACAATATTCTCTTCTTCGCCTCAAACACCACAGGTGAAAAGGCAGAAAAGTCTCATGGGTGTTATTCTCTGCTAACCCTTTACAGACTTTACATACCCTAATCTCTTCCTGTGATTCTGTAAGTCTACATATTTGAATAAATAAATATGTTAGGGTACATAATTCCTCTAGTAGGATAATGGAGAAAATCACCTCAGCTTGGCCTCAAGTTGGAAGGGACCTTGGGATGTCATATGTCTCAAAGTAAGCCAACTTTGAAGTCACATTATTCTACTTAGGATGCTGTCATGATATTTTCTTTGTTCATGGATAAAAAAAAAAAAATAAATAAAAAAAAAAAAATCTGTTTTATTCTGTTTGAAAATAGCCAAACATATTTCACTATCAAAGTGTAAACACTACATGATGAATCCTTTTGCTTCAGGGTAGACTAACTACTTCACAGCAAGACCTATACAAGCTTGAAATTCTGAACTCGGAAAAAAAGTACAAAACCACCTAGCAGTGACTTATAGAAGGAACAGAAATAATCTTTCTGCCTAAATTTTCTTGGTGTAATAGAGTGCTCTCTCTTCATTCTCCAAAAGGCACTTTAACTCAAGGTTAAAAAAAAAAAAAAGAAGGTGGAGGTTTCAATCTCAATCTTTTGTTTATAGTCAGTGGCTCTGGAGTGGGGAAGCAATGATGTCCTTTGAGAGGGTCAGAGGAGATGTGTCCCTCTACACAGGAAGGATGCCAGGTAGTCTGAAGCAGAATACTTATTGGAGTTGTTCTTGGCTGATACTGTAGAGGTGCAACTATCCCTCAGACTGTCTAATGCTATTCAAAATTCCATCATGACATTGACATAAAATATAGAACTGTTCGTTTTTCCTCAAAATCAAATACATGTTCTTATAAGAAAAAGATGTATTTTAATGACATGTAGGTAATTTTCTCCTAAGAAAAAATGTTTTTCCTGTCAGAACAGGTATTGAATATAGTGGAAAGAGTGTATACAAAGAACTTGGGTTCTTGGTATGATACTGAAATGTTATCATACAGAAATAGAGTGTTAAAAAAAAAAAAAATGTAGCAAAGTAATATGCCACTATGGAAATTAGTGCTTATTTCAAATCGGTGCTTCAGAATTCCTGAGACCTTTTATTTACAGAAATGGGTGCTGAGAATGAAACTGATGCAAATCCAGTTATACACTGTATCATAAAATTAGACAGATATAAGAAAAATTTAAATCACAATTTTCAAAGTGGAATAACAACAGCCTTCAGAAGATAGAGAGCGTTGTAGATGCCACTAAAGGCAATCAAATTCAAAAATACAAACAATGCCTTTTTACTTTCTCATACTGCCTCCAGCACTCTAGCAGTAGAATATTTCACAAGCTTTTGCTTTTTTATTTTCTATTTTGTCCCAAGAGAAACAGCTTGATTGGTATGTAGTCTGAGTATCTGTAGTTTCTTGTGAACAATTTACTATTGAGCAATACGGTTGAAGAAACTAGCTTTTAATTTGAATCAGAAAGGAGTTAAGATTTTCGAGCACTTGTAGCTCTTAGAACAAGAGATTTCAAAGCCTATGAAAAGCCTGTGGAGACTTCATTGGCATCACAAAATCGTTCCAAATAATTCAATGTATGTATGCATGTGTGTGAGTGTGACTGTGTGTGTACAAGCTGGGGCATGAAACAATTTCACAGAGCTAAAAATATTGAGTTAACCAACCGTGAATATTCTGCATACTTAGATGCTTCTCCTCTGTGACTGAAACTATACTGGGGTGATGGGTTGTTGTGCTAATGGTGCTGGTCTCCTTTTTTTTTCCAATACAAGTATCGAACATCCAAAGGCAAAATCAAAATAAAACAAATGTCAGATTTATGGATGTTGAGGAGAATTTTAGCAGTCTGAGGACAATGGCTTTTTGTGGCAGAGGACACTGGAGAAGAGACAAGCTTACCTAGACTGCTGCTGTCCTTCTACAGATATCACTACAGTTTATTTTGAACCAGTCTTATCCAGCTGCTTTTCATCCAGCTTCTCTTCATTCAGCTGCTCATTTCAATGAATCAGTGAGTAAGATAGGAGTGACTGTATATTTACAGTAGAATTAAGTAACGAAAAGTGGCTTCTCTAGAGCTGGCTATCATCATATTGACACTGGCTAAACATTCAGTGAGGCCAAAATGGGCAATATTTGATAGTCCTTAGGTGTTATACAACAGAGATAGGAACCAGCTGAAATATCTGCATTGCAGAATCAGTCCAGGACCACCACTCTCCCAGCCATTCCAGCACTTCAATGATGAACAACAGTGATTAAGACTCCTGCGTATTCTGGGAAATTAATTATGAAAATGAATATGATTATTTTATCACATTAATGAGATAGATGCTATATGGTTGATGTGTCTAATTCATACAGGACAAAGTTTTTACTTAATAAATGCTTTACTGAGTAAATGAAAAACAATTCTAAAAGTTTCTCTGAACTTTTAAATGTTTCAGTATTTTTCACAATGATCTCAGTTCTTTTCTTTATATATCATAACACCATATGGTCATGTTGGATTATATTTGGCAGTTATTTTCAGAGGAAGTGCATATTTCCTGACCGTTACTGTTTATTTTTCATGCACACCTTGAAAAAACAGCAATGGATTCATACTAATAGCATTTAGACAACTGAAAGTGAAAAGTTTAGTCCCATTGAATCATATAGGATCTCTCAACAGTCAGTGAAGATTTTCATTCCCATTTCTAGACACAGTCAGACAGGTTTGTCATAGTATACTTAAAAACAAAGGCCACAGACTTACTAAAGTTATTAAATGATGGAAGAATTAGTCTCAAATTACTAATTAAAAGAGCTCCCGTTAATAATTCTGCTACCTAGGAACATTTAAATCCCTTCCTCTTTGCAGAAAGGGGAACAGATGAAAGGAGAAGGATGGCTTTGTACTACATGGTCCCGAGAGCTGTTCATTCTTACCACATAATGTCATTTTCTAGTCTCATTCTCAAAAAGTCTAAGACATTCTAGAGATTTCAAATAAAACTTCATCTACCATTTGAAATAAAGTTCTAAGTTAACTTAAAGTCATGGTGTGTATGTCCCAACAAAATGGAAAGAAAACAAAAGCCATTTACAAATTATAACTATGAGGAAAATCTCCTCCCAACTTCAGAATAAGAAGATAACACTACATAAGAGATATGGAGAAAACTCTAAGAGTATTCTAGTATACGATATGTTCTCCTACCCCTGCTGCTGCCATCTCACCAAGATCATGAAGCAACCTCCAGCATAAAGCATACCCTTGCCTCAGTCATCACAAAGTTGGAAATGGAAGGGAAAAGGATGAGAAGAAGAATCATAACCTATGCTTCAATAAAATAAGGAGAAGCCAAGTAGTTACATGTAGATTTCCTCAAGTTCAGAAAACCTCATTTCCATTTGGTAAAAGAGTATTTGTAGTGTTCCTAATCCCATAAATACATCCTGGCCATATAATATAGTGCTTGGACATTGAGCAAGGTGCATGAACACTATCAATGGAGTTACTCGTGTGTTCTCAGCAAAGCTCTTGCTGCAACTCCTTTCTGCATCAGGTCTACTCTAATCTGAAGTTTGTCTGGAGTTACTGTTCCTGGTGGCATATTGTTTCAATTCCTCCTTCAAAAATGAGAGGGAGAAACAAGTGGGTCCCTGTTGGATAAGTAACAGATCTGCTCTGTCAGAAAGACTGTCTCAGACCTCACAGACAGAGCCAGTCTGGGACATCCTGCAGACTTTCCTAGACACTATCCGAAATATATGGTGCCCTGTTTTTCAAATATCACACCATTTATCTGTGCTTTCTGGAAACTTTTCAGACAGACACACAACACACCAAGATGATTGCTACGAAATGGAATATTCTTTCTTCCTATCTAAATGAAAAATGATGGCAGCTCTTTCTTTGGAGTAAAATTAATGTTCACCAGCACAGCACATGCAGGAAGATCAAGTCATAGCTCAAGTTACAAAGTGAGTGCAAATATAATGGGAGTTTGCATGAGGGGGAGAAAGGGGAATGAAGATGATACTTGGCCAATGTTCAGATGGGCCTCACCTCCAGAATTAGGCCTGCAATTTTACATGTATATGCAATTTTTTTACATTATTCTAATCTTCAACTGTCAGGATAATTTTTGAGATTCCTTTTGAGAATGCAACAAGCTGAGAAAAAAGCATGACATGGAGTACAATAAGGAAACTTTCATGTATTCTTAGTCTAACTTCTAATTTCTTTACCAGATTTAATTCTTATTATTGTATATTAAAAATCAATAACACTATGGCTGGGGACAATTCAGTAAAATGTCAACAAATTTGCCTACTTTGGGCAAAATCAAACACACAGGCTTAATTTCAGCAACTGAATACCAAATACTCTGAAAGTTTCATTTAAGTAGCACTTAAGAAAAGGCCCTGTTGTTACTAACTGTGGCTACCACACACTTCAGTTTGGACAGAATTCACAACCCATACAGCCTGTGGACAAACAGTAATGGGAAAAAACTGTGTGAAAGTTCTGCAAGGACCTTCCCCTTATATACAGTGTTTTTATTTCTTTGTGAAAGACATATCATATTGGAATTTTACCTTAATGATTTCTTTCTCACACAAGGCAAGAATAATACCTCTATTCTTTAAAAAAACCCAGGATGTTACAATTATTTAGTGGCTCAAACAAGAAAATTATTCACTTGAAAGCAAGGTAGAAGGGTTTTCCCAGTGCTTAACTCAGGTGCACAAGTGGGGCCCTTGGTATCCTTAGGGCTTTTATGTTGTCACTGGAGAAAGAGAAAATGTCCCTCCAGGGAGTGCTTCAGAGTAAGAACTAATTTTCTGAATTACTCCCTGGGAAAGACCTTTAGAGAAATTCAGAGAAGTTCACCAAGGGTGAGCAATGCTTTCTGTGCAAGGAATGAGTAAATAAGCTCTTCAACATGGAGAGAACAATCTGAGGCTCAAATATGACAGAGACCTGCAAAATCGTGAATGACACAGAGAGTGAGTGGAGATCAATTTTTGTCTTCTTTGACTTGTGAGCTAGTGGTCATTTATTACACAGCAACTGGCAAGTTCAAAATACATACAAAAATGCAATTCCTCATGCTATAGGTGGGAAGCTGTGGAAGTCATTGCCATAGAACATGAAGGCTGAGAGAAGTTCATACATATTAAAAAATTCAGTGGACAAGATGATGGATGGGAATGACTTTGCAAATTGTGACACTTACCACTATCTCTGTCTCAGAAGTCCATAAATCAATTTACTGGGGTTTAGAGAACAATCCAGGAATGGCCTTGCCCCTTCCCTTGTTGCCTATGACTGGCCATTGCCAAACTGAACAGCAGGCTGAAGGAACCTTTGGTGCAATTCAGCCTGGCTGGCCTGTTCCTACATCTTGTGTTATGCCCTTCACAAACTAACCTCCTGACAGACAGCAGTGTTAAAAGCTGAAAGTAGTCTTTGGGTTAAATCCTCCCTTGGGAGTTGGTAAAACTCTTGCACATCTGAAGATAGAGAACAATTGCCATAAATTACTAATATACTAAAAATTAAACCCTGAAATACTAATTGAAGTGAATGCATTCTGTCATATTTTCCTGACAGCAACTGTGGAGGCAGATTGGCATTCTCTTTGTGACCATTTTACTTTTAATGGGAAAATATATGACACCAGGTCTGTGTTTCAAACAACATTTTCCCTTTGTTGAGTCAATGCGCACATGTTGGTTAACGTGTTCTGGAGGAATTTAGGAGGGAGAATTGGATTATTTATCCTTTCAGTCTCAGTCCTGGCAAACACACAGATGGGAAGTAGTTACACTCTGGAAATTATTTCTCTTAAGTTTAAACCTGAGATGCCTAGGGAGTAAGGGGACAGTTTATGATTCTCTATTTTCCTGTATGGCTGGAAGCCAGGCTATGATCTGGACATAAGTTTAATGCTGTCTGTTCTCAGATAAACTCCAAACTTCTGCAGCCAGAATTTGTCTGAGTAAGAATAACATTAAGAAGAAATGTTTCACATCTTTAGATTTAAAAACAGAGCTGAGATTAAATAAGGGACTTTGGTTCTTTTCTCTTTCCCTGAAAGGATAATGATAACATATTTTATTGCTCCTGAGGCACTTAACTGATAAAATAATCTCTGTTGGTTACTTTCTCTCTAGTAAAGAGGACATAGATTTGAGAGAGCCAGCAAGGCTGGATCACATCTTGAACTCTGTAAGTGCTTTGCTACAGCTTTGGTTAGTTAAGAGGCTATTGTGACTAATCTGAATTTAGGCCCCTATTTTGACAAATAACTGCTGAAATCCATTTCCTACTGTGGTAGCAGTTTCAGATGCTTACGACTAAAAATATGAATAATTTTTTGAGAAACGGCAGCAATGTTGATTTCCTTCCTTGTCAGCCATGATGTTACAGGATATATATGTGCATTATGTAAAATTTTTCCATCTTGAAATTTTGGAACCACTAACTATTCTGAGTTTTAACATTTGTAGCTAGAGGAGGAAAAGCTTGATAATCTTGACCAGTAAAGTTATGGAAAAACAGGAATCTTGTTAGATGAAACTGTAAAAAAAAAAAAAAAACAAAACAGAAAGACCCTTTAAAAATGAACAGTTGAATACTTTAAAGAAATTACAACATAGTTCTTTCTATAATCACCTATGTTTCAAAACAAAAAATGAATCAGAATAAAAAAAACATTTCCAAAATGCAGTTTATCACAATCTAAAACAGATGTCTAAGGTGGATGAGATGATCCATCTCAGAAGTGCCTATACTTTTGTACTGACTGTGGGAGGAGCCTAGATAATTGCAACTAGATGTGTAACTTCTGGGTGGCTGAAATGAAGGGAGTTCCATTTCAATTTTCCTGTTGCATGGTTTCATTTTCGATTCATTTTCAGTGTGATTCTTTCTGTTCTGCACTGATGTCCTCACTTACCCTCAGTGCAGTAAAGCCTTCAGCTGTAGTAGCAATTCTCTCTGTATGGAGGAAAACAATTTTGTCTGTGCTCAGCCATTGAGAGACTCTCTCCAGCTGGCCCTACAGATCAACAGAAGACACTAAAAATGTCTCCACAATTTCTTGGGCAGAGAGCTAAAGCACTGTTTGCTTTCATGGACTTCTAGGCAAATGCAGATGAGTGGAGCATACTTGGGGAAGGGCCGAATGTGAATGGGCTTCTTGAGGGTGACAAAGAAGTGTACTACAATGGGCTGCAGAAATTACGACAGCATTTCCATAGGCATCTGTGGACAGGCAGTATGTCAAGGCTGTTTAACTAACAAAAAATTTATTTAGGCTCTTGCAGACCAGGGACTGAGGAAGCCCTTTCAGCCATAGGGTGTGTTTGGTTCTGCTCCTCCAGAAACTGTTAGACTTCCCTTGTCCCTGGAAGGCAATTTCCACCTGCAACAGTTAACACGTAAATCCCAAAATGTACTATTTATCTCCTTTTGAGTAGATTCTGCAACGCCACCCCAGCACTTTACATGCAGTGATTGTTAAATTGAATATTTCCATCTTCCATTTTACTGAAGATTCAAGGAACAGTTTGAAAAATACTGACATCAAAAAACAAGCTGAGGGCAAGTGATGCACATTTCTCTATGTGTTACATCCATAGAATTACACAGTTTTGCTTTGTAGCATTATACATTAAGAATATGTTTTTAAAGTCCCTTTCTGGGCCTCATAGAACATATGAAAAATTGAATATTATAAAGTGTTTTCCTCAGGTAAGTTAATTCCTTTCTGTAATCATGTACTTCAAGAAAGAATATAAGCATCTTTTTGATTACACAAGGTAAAAAATGAAGCGATTCTAGGTCAGAGTTAGCCATGAATGAGATTAATGTATGGCAAGCAATAATGCTGGAGAAGGAACTGGCAGTAGTACCATGTGGGCTGTCTTCTTCTCTGTGAGGCTCAGTCATTGGAAGCCATAAAATCTGTTTGGTATAACAGAAGTGTTTGTAATTAGAGCTAATGGAGTTAGTTGAGACCACAGGAGGGGGAGAGTAGCTTTGATCCCAGGTGGCCTCATAGCAAGAAGGCTCACAGCAAGGAAGCACTCTGAATTGGAAAATATTAGAGGCATTTGCTGCAAAACCAAGAAGTCACTGCTGGAAAAGACCTAAGAATATAATTTACAAGCAGAACTAATTTAGTTTCCCATCTCTATCTCCTCAACTTTCTCCCCAGTCACAACATTCAAAATAAAGATGAGTTTATTTCTGCAATCTATTTTTTTACAAAAAATGTTAATTGGTTCTTACAACTTAGGAAATAAAAAGGTAGGACAAAGAAAAGTCTACCAAATCTTTCCTGAAGGGGAAACAACACATTCATTATTATTTATCATGTAACAGTATTGCTTCATAATAGCTGAATTGTTCAATGTCATAGATTTTGGTATTTCTATTGTCACTGTTACTGAGTGAACACTTTGGAAAACCTCTGAAATAAATACTATACTTAGGTAATATCATACTGAGATTTCAACTCACTTAAAAATAATATTTACAGACTCTCTATGGTATAATCATTCTTTTATGACAGATTGTTGGAACATTACCTAAAAGATTTAAAATTACTTATTATGCAAAGACATTTGTGATTTAGACCACTAAACTAAGCAGTCACTTCAGTATAAGCAGATGGAAATTATATTTGCAGGATGCACTTTTTTCATTAAAAATAATTTTTAAACTGTGTTTGCACTTACTTTTGTTTTCAACCTCCCACACTCAATAAATGAATGCATGTAAAAGTCTATCCCAAATTATTTGAGTAAAAAGAAAAATTATTTAAAAGAAAGTACAAATTAATGAAAAGCATGACAAAAAGTGGGGAGGCACCTTGTCTTTAGCTGAGGACTAAGGCTGGAATGTTAACTGCTGAGAGGAAGGGTCGTGCTGTATCCAAATAACAAAATGTACAAAGACAATCTGTTTATCAGTTCCGCAGTTTGCTGACATCATTACTTGAATTTTAAAGAAAAAGGATGGGAAGCATAACAAAAGAAAATTATGTTGAGATACTTTAGGGTGCCTCAGATTCTTAGGAGACTGTTAAAATAGGAAAGTGACTTCTAGTCATTTATAGAGATATATGGGAGAAGATCAGTGACTACTATCTAGTCAAACATCTTTGCATTTATGAAAAGGGAGGTAGCAGGGCTGGGCTTTGAGAGGCTCTCAGGCAGAAACATTTTCAGAAAAGGATCCACAACAGTCTTGCAGAGAAGACAAAAACATGTATAAGGGTCTTAGTAAAGCAAGGCTTATGTTCTACAAGTGAAAACATGTGTCAGTGTTGGGAAAAAACACTTAGGATCCAGAGGTTGCAGATGAACACATGTGTGTAGACACCAGGGGAAACGACCTTAGACTATAAACTAACCAGGCACAAGACAATTTTAGAAAGAGCACAGGCACCTTCAGTAGTGATTCAGGAGCACAAATGGTGTCAGAATGGAAAGTTGTTTGATTCCACCGGAAGCAAATGTGGCTGTAGGATATACGTCTTCACAGAAGACATGGCAGAAAAATGACTGTGCTCTCCAAAGAAAGGATTTAATACATTTTTAGAAACAGTAGTTCATTATTTAATGAATCTAAAATATTATTCAAAATTCCTAGTAAACATCCAAAGCCCTAGAAACTAATAACAGTAATCATTTTCTGAGAACAGTTCAAGCAGATTTTGAGACTTGGAAGTGCTTGGTACGTAAAGGGTGGATTATACATAGCCAAATAAAATGTTGGCTTTGGGAGCTAGAATGAAGGCAAAGGGAGTCTCAATGCAATTAAATATAGCATCTTGAAGAAGCTTGTATAATTTTTTACACAACTATTGTCATTCTGTTCTCATGCTGATGACCTCAATATCCTGCATTAGCAATACTCATTTAAGTATAAGTATTTCAGTTTTATATTGAGTGCCAGAAAGGCACAAAGAAAAAGACAGCTAACAGGCTGACCTCAGATCTCTGCTGAATGCTCTAAGATCTATTCTGACATTACACTACTGCTGTCACACATATACAAAGAGATTTATGTGTTCGTGCAGTCCTTTAACTGAATTTATTAAAGATGGTATTTCCGGCTTAGTCAAAGTGACCGCCAGCTCCATCCATTCCCACACTTGTGCAGCATTTGGCAAAGATAAAAAGGAACTTATCAGTAATATTATTTTTTTTTTCTGTGCACCTTTCACTCCCCCACCCCTTATTTTTTCACCAAATATCAACATTGTCTATGGAAAACAGTCACTTCCTTTCTCACTGATTGAAATCAGGAGTGAAGGAAGGGGGAGGAGGGGGTGGATGGGAATAACGAAAGAACTACCCAGCACACTGGGGAAAACCTGAGAATGATCAATTAATGTCCTGTTTTCAATCTGTAAGCTGTGCTGTCTTGAGCTTCATAGTCTTTTATTCGTATGAATCAAATAAACAAATTAGACCTGATTGACCATGCTGGAAAAAAATGGTGAGGAAAACTGCCATCAGTAGAATGTTTAGCAATGACAAGATATCCCTGAAGCCATTAGATAAATTCCTGGGAAATCTTGGATTTTCCAAACATTTTCTTGTACCCAATGTTCTGATTCCAGCATGTCCTATGTACTATGGCTTTGATTACAAATGAATCAAGGCTTATCTTTTTCTTGGGCCATGGCAATTACATTCCCAGCATTTAAAAAAGGGGTTTTACATGCCAAAATAATCTGTGATTTATCGCCTCATGGGCTCATCTGGATTTAATTTTTGAGTCTGGCACCAATTTATTAATTGCTTTGGTCAGTTCATTCCATTTCTCAGTTCTGAAGCTTCTCATCTGCAAAACCAGAGGAATGATAAACACACAAACATATGAGAAGCCCTGTCAGTAACCTACTGGAGCCTCTGGGAACACAGTGGGGACTTAAACCATGAATCTGAAAGAACAATCGTGTCACCCTGCAGGATCTTGCCAGATTCCCATCCCATCCCACTTCCTGGGATGTCTCAGGGAGGTAATGAGTGCAGGTTCTAACACACTGAGGTGGGAATGTTTTGCAGATTGTTGATGCTCCTGATTTTATTCCAGAATATTGAAAACGGAATTCTTCCATGTCACCACCTGCCTGTGATCTCCCCTCAAATAGTGCACCTGCCCTCAGGTAATTACTTTCTACCTGCTGATAGTGCATATTTTCAGTGCCTGGGTTTGAATAGAGATGACAGTGATAATAGAAAGGATAATTATTACTTTCCTGATACTTTAAGATGTTTTCTTAGGTGGTTATAAACTGGTCTGTAATTTAAAAAAAAATACAGTTTATTTCATCTCATTTGATATTCACTGCAAGTGGAGAAAGGGAAATAAAACACAAACAGGTGCTGAGCTTCTTCTCTGGCTTGCCATTAAATGAAAAGATATTCCTCCAGCAAAAGGCTCACTGCTACTTACTTGCTTTCCAAGGAAGAATACAGGGCAGTGAATAGGGCAGGACACTATTCTCCTTGCAGGAGAGAATGTACCAATATGTGCTTGGCCAGATCAGAAAGAGGCTTACACTTCTATCTGATGTCCCGCTGGGTTTGGTCCCTTCCAACCTCAACCATTCTGTGAGTCTGTGAAAATGGTAGCAGAAATAAGAGAAGAGAAAATGTCTTGAATTGGCTGAGAAAAGACACTAGTACTTGTCCCCCAGTATAATCCTGAATTTTTATAATTTTTAAATTATTTTTTCCAATACTTTAAGTGCTCAATACAAAAGCACAGGGCACATTTTCCCACTGGCTTGAAGAAATTGAATATGATGGCAACATTACCAGGGGAAAAATCAATGGCACAGGTACCAGAAAGGTAGATAATGACACTAGATTACAGATGGCATAACCTACATACAGATGGCTGTTCTGGTAACTTTGACAGAAACAAAATATCCTAATTTCTCTCACCCACGAAAAAGTCTTTATCCTTGAGTAACATTTCCTGTGATCACACTTTCAAGTATAAATATTATTTTGTGTGCTGATAGTGGGCAGAAGGAAAAATTCCTTTTATTCTGGAAGATAGGAAAATAAGCAAACATAACTCTTCTAATACTTTTTTTCTTATACAAGGCCTGGATTCAAAAGAATGCAGCAGATGCTTTCTCTCAGTTACTCTTTATCAAGAATATTACATACAGATGTATTTTGGAAAGCTTATTTTTCTTTCAATTAAAAACAAAAAAATGTTCCATGGGATGGGGAACACCTCTCTCAAAGCTTGACATGCCAATATTTTAGTGGTCATGGGGGAATTTTAATATATGAATATATGAACTCGTAGATAAGAAAGAAAAAAAACACCAACCTATATAGTCTTTGTCTGAAAATGTGCAGAAAAATTCAGAATTTATCTTTACAGTTTTAAGCATAGGAAGAACCTCTGCTGACATCAAGCAACTGATTGCCAGGCTGCTTACTTCTACTCATCTTGGGTTCATTCAGCTGGTGCAAGATGCCATTGATCTCTCTGAAGCATTCATCTAAGAATAAGATTATTCTTGTAATCTGGGTTTCACCAGCGATGTTCTTCTTCCATTACAGAACTTTGTCTGGAAGTCATTTGGTGTTCCTGAATGTTTGTTCATGACTTTGGCATATCCAGGACACCAGAAGATGCCAGGGACTGGGAAATAACATGTCCCCACCACAGTCGTGCTGCCAGAGTGGGAGCAAGGAATGAGGTTCTTCAAGAGGTACTATGCTCAGTATGGGGCAAGCATCAGACGTGCCCTGGATTACTCACCCATGTGAGATGACAGTTCTCCTGCTAAACGTTGTGTGTGTTTTGTCCCTCTCCTGTCTGGGTCAGATAAGCCCAGCTCTGATTGGACATGTCAGATTTGCTGTACACAGGTAATCCAAGTATGCACATTCATTTCTGTCTGGAATGTTTTAGGTAGCCATGCCTGAGGTGCAAGGCAACGTAGCTCAAGCAAAAGCAGCTGAACAGTGGGCACATTAAATGGCATGTCAAAACCCTAAAGGAAATGCATGGCAGAGTCAGATGTAGGATGCCCTCAACCTCTCACTTGGACAAGTCACTCCTTGTCTATATAGCAGTCATTCACCTGAGTGCTGGGGTCGTTGTGCCCCCTGTGGTTGAGGCAGACATCTATCCTATGCAGTCTTTGTTTCATGTGTTGTTGTTTCATGTGCTGTATACTTTTAGTATACAGATATTTGATGAATGGCCCTATTAATTCTTAAAAAGCATAAATTTATGCCAGTTTCTATTTAGAGAGACTCTCCAGAGTCACAGAAACAAATTGACCCTTTTTGGGCTCTCTGCATGAATAAAAGGAAGTGCATTTGCAATTATAACATGGAAATGACCATTTTCTAATATGACATGAAAAAGAAAAAAAAAAAAGATACTTTGAAGACCGTTTTAAAATGCATATGTCCCTGGGTGTTCTGGTGGCCTCCTTCATGTGTGAAAACTTCTGAGTGTAATAACTAAGTGTTCTTCTTCAAGGAGTAGCTGTATCACCTCAAGGAAATAATGCATTTTAAATATTCTCCAAAGATGGAAAGGTTATTGCTAAATATGCATTCTTTAGGACTACAGAAAAGAACTATATGTTAAAATCTTTTTTCAACTTGTGTGAAATACAGTCTTTTTACTGAAAGGCAATCTTGCATTTTAATACAAGAAAATAGTGCTCGGTGTTCCTTCTCACTACTCCTTTCTTACTTCAAGGATGTAAATCTGAATATACTTACAACTATTTCATCTCTCCCCCCTTCATCCCCCAACACACATTCACCACATTCACACTACAATTCACTGAGTGAAAAATCTTGAACTTTCTTTTTTTTTTTTCTTTGGTTTTTTTTTTTTTTTTTTTCCTTAATACAGGGAAAGCAATAAAAAACCAAAGCAAAGCAAAGCAAAGCACTGAATTCTCATCTCTCATCACACACTAGGAGGTAAATCCTGTCTCAGCACTGGCCAGCCTGCCCTGAACTTTGGCAGATAGTTCTGGTAGTGGCACTCTACACAGGCTCGCTTCCCAGTGCAAAAAAGAGCCTCTGCTTTTTATGTAGCTTGGCAAACTTTACTGAGAGGGCACCAGGGGAGAACAAAACACGGTTTTCATTAGCTCCCACCTTACAGCAGCCCTGGCCTATTCAGAGCTCTGTTGAGTCAACTAGAGGTCTTTTGGTATCAGAGAGCTTTGAATCCAAGTACTTGGTGAGAAATTATATGTTGAATGAGAAATAGATGGGAAGGAAGGATGAAAATAATGACTTTGGAAAAATGTGCTGCTTGTTCTGTGACATTTTCATGTGACTTTCTTTGGAGTGAGGAGTGAGCAGCTTGATTTGTGCTCATTGTTTTTGTCAGCCTAGCCTCCTGCACTGAGAAACTGCAGGAACTTTCAGGGAACTATGAATGTCATAATTTTATTAATTGCTTTAGCATCTGTTTCTTTTACATGTTTGAAAGCAAATGTAATTGAAAGTTGTGGTTTCTGTGGCATTCCTGAAGATAAATATGACTAATATTGAGGACAAAACCTTAACAGAATCTAGTGTAGAGGAGAAGCAGTTATACAAACAATAATTCTTTTAGACTGATTTACACATTTCTGAAAATGTGTGAAAAATTATTATTACATGTATACTTCGAAAGACATTTTAATGTTTATTGGATGGATCTTACACCCTGTAAAACACATGCTATAAATATTTTGATGTTGTGAAGAAAGTTAATAGAGAGAAAAATCACAGAGTTCTGTAGAACTTAAAAAGTTCCTATTAAAATTACTTAAAAAACTGCATGTGACTTCCACTGACTTCCACCTATGTGTCACATGCAGATTTCTCAAAATACAACATAGCCAAGAATAAACTAGGACTTACCAGAGAATGCTGTGTCTAGAATATATATATATATTATGATCATTAAGGATAGTTCATATTTAGCATATATAGATGCCTTTTGGAAACATGTTTTACTTGCTTTGTCACTTCCTGTTCTCTCAGATTTTGGGATTCTGCCTCTCTGTGCTTTTTTTCACAGACAAAAACAATTAAAGAAAACAACTCTCTTTTCTGTTCTGTTCTCTAGTGAGAATTGTGGGTTAGTGAGTAGATACAAGTTTCAGAAACAAAGCAGAAGCTTGCCTAACAACAGCATGCTTTCTTTAGAAAAATCTGTCCTTCCTGACTTGTTTGCATCAGAAATGTTACAAAATACATTTGGGTTTGTTTTTTTTCCTTTCCTTATTCCACACTATTGCTGTTTCTAACTACTGTATCCTGGTCACTTCCTCAAACAGGTTGTAAACAATACATGTTATAGAGATTTATATTAATACATGAAATCACACTTACTATTTGCAAAAAGCAACTTCTGCATAGAGAATCAAATGCAACTCTGAATAAATATTCAAGCAAGACTTGTGATATTAATAGAAGAGTAGAAGTGTCACTGACTTGAAACTCAGTAGGCATATGAATAAATTGTAACATGCAGAGACAGAAGTTCCAGAAGAATTCCTTATGAACAGGGACTGTCTTGTTTGTATAGAAGTCAGCATAGTCGAATATCACTTTTACTGGGACTTTTAAGTGCTTCAGCAACATAAGGGAGAATAATAAAAAGAATAACAAGAAGTATAATGTGGGCATACTAAACCCGACAGTACCATGCAGCGATATTCATCAGTGTTCATTCTTCTTTCAAATGGCAGTGCTTAGTAAATAAGGATACAAGCTCCTCCTTCCTACTCAAAACAGGAGAAATAAACTCTGCAAATAATTGAGAATAAGAATGTTATTATACTATGGGATATTTTATCCATTACATCATGAAAACACATCTCTGACATACAGAGAGTTTTATTAAATGAAAGCGGAGTATTTTAACAGGAGACTGACATTTGTCATCCAACCAGAACAGTTTGGTCAGCAGGAATTGCTAGGCATTTCAGCCCTCAGCTTCAGCCCCATCCCCAAGCAGAGGGCAGGCACACAGCCAGTGTATCACAAGTGTGGGGCTAGCTCCTTTAAGCTGACAGTTAACTTGCAGCATAGCTAAGGAAGCTTCAGTAACAGTATGTTTGTAAAAAGGGACCACTTTGCCAGTTCTCCGCCCTGGGTCCCTCAGCACAAAATGTCATCCCTGTACCCATGTCTATATCCTTTCAGAGTGTGTGTATTCCTTTATAAAACTCCAGTGAAGGGTTCACACTTGAGCCTGTTTCAATAACAAAACAAGTCAGAGGCCCTGTTTTTCATTATCACAAGCAGTTCCTTATTCTGCTTGTCAGGGTGGAATTTCATATGTGTTCTTCTCTTCCCAACTCCCTCCATGCTGTTGCTTCTCCTTTCCTGGCAAAACCATCCCTCTTCCTCCCTGGCATTAATAAGTAAGACATTTTAAAGGGTTAAACCTAACTGAGCTAATGAAAAAAAAGGAAAAAAAGAAAGGATTGGGATCATTTTCTGCTGACTGTGCTTCATGGGTCAGCTTACCATGCGGTCAGCTGGGACTAGAGCTGGTGTGAGGGAAGAAAAATGGGCACGCAGCCAAGGACCTTGGTTTGGAGAGAGAATACCATTTTGGTTGCACAACCTGTCAACTCAAATGTAATGTGAAACCTCACCTTGGCTTTAATGGAGCTACTTGGTAAATTGTGCAGCAGTCTGAGACAAGGAGGCAGAACTCTACTTTCAGAAATGAAAGGATTCACCTTTGAGAAACTTTCCAATTCCTGCTGTTTGGCACTGAAGAATAAATACAAACTCTTGTAGTTCTGAATTTTTCTAGAGCTATGGTTCACTGTACAAGAACAGAGTACCACCCACTATTGCTAAGGCAGCTTTAGTATGGTCTTTCTTACATTAAATGATGTCACGGCTTGGAAAACAGCAGATAAATAGAGTTCATAAATGCTATAAGGGCAAAAATCCCCCACAAAAATATTGCAGCATTTTCTAGCAGTTACAGATTAATAATAGAGAAGACTTGATATTCTGTGTTTGCACATCAACAAGGGTAAAGCGCTATCACTGCTTGGAGCACCAAAGAATTGTGAATGTGCTTAGTCTATACTACTTAGCTTTATTTTTGCACCTTTCCTGGTTTTGGGAACTGCTACAAGTTAGGACATTCAAGGGATTTAGCTAATCAGAAGGGAGTTTGCTCTGCGTGGGTGAAAATGCTGGTAAGCTCTAAGGCCTATCAATCCAGAAAAAATAAGTCCTATATAGCACTATTCCCAAGATCACTCCTGACATCTGAAAATGTGATGGAACGATACTGCAAACTGTACCTTTAAATGAAGTCTGAGAGGAGACAATGCATGGGCTTATGCTGGAGCAGGAAGCTAACAGGGAAGTGTAGGATGTAGATGTACTACATTTTAAGATGTATTTCTGATATTAGAGATCATAAAAAACATTTAGGACAGGAAATCATCTTGCCCCAAGCTCTGCTTTGATCCAGTTATGAACTTTACAACAAGATTAAAACTGAAGTTCTATGTACTTCTAAACTCAACAATTAAAAATCTGGGTCTGCAGTTCAGTTTTTCAGTTTGATTACTTAGATTCAAGTCATCTTATTAAAGGAACAGATCAGCATGAATTAAACCCTGAAACCTGTGCTTAGATGCAAGTTTTTAAAGAGTTTGTACTTGGTATAAACTGTTGCCTCTTTTCTCCCCTTTTTTTTCCTCTCCTCTTGTCTCTTTCTTATCAGCAAGGACAAACTCATTTCTGAAGTAAGGGTTTATTCATAGCTCTTTACCTTGTGCCTATAACACATAGTATTTCAAGGCAGTCTTCCACCTGTAAGTTAGACTGATCTGGGGGCGGTTATAGCTTCCAGGTTTAGAGAAAATGAGGTGGACTCAACCTAATATGGGTAAACGTACAACAGCCTTTAATAATTTTTTTGTGGAAATCATTGCGTAGCCCCAAAGGAGAACATTTCTTGAAGTCTGGATGAATGCCATTAGGCAAAAAGACCTTCCAGAAGGTATCAGATTTTTGGTATAATGAAAAGTAATACACTTATGCAGTTCCTGAATATAATTTTAGTGGTGGAATGAAAAAAACCCCTCAGCTTCACCTGAATTTAAACACTGCCAAATGATACATCACAACTAATTTATTCTGTGCTTCACTCACAACCAGTTAGCATCTCCTTTGTGCCTCATCACAGCACATCTCATTTGTGTTTCCATCTACCTCACTGAGAAAGGCACGCCTCACAGGTTGAAAAGAAGCACTATAAAATAAGTGCACTCTTTACATATACTTAGCTTGGCTGTTTCTATTCTTCTTGGCCATATCAGAGTCCCCTGGTTTAGATTAATTTCCCTAGTTACATATAGTATCTTGTAATTAAGTGTTTTAACTTTTTTGGACTGAGAGTGAAATAAGAATACGACCTACATCCCCATTCCAAGTGTGTGGGTGGTGCAGGAAAAAATATCTCTATTTTCACTGGGACATGCCTTGCCTTGCCCTAGACCCCTTTCTAATCAGCTTGTAAATGATTGATCTATGCATGCAGCTGCAGTATGTTGGCTAAGCAAAGACATGTTAGAAACTGGCATGGCAAGCAGATATAATGACCTAAATCAGTGGTCTAAAACTGGACTGAGTATGACGTTTCTACCTCCTCACTTCTTCTCCTGTAAGATAGCACCTTTTGTGCATCAGTAACCCTAAAAATTGGACAGAAACTAAAACCAAAAAAGGACTGAGGTGCTGAGGGACAGTATCAAGAGAAAACATTAACTAAAGAAAACTAGTGTCACCTTGTAGTCTATATAAGCAGAAAGGTTTGACATGGGAGGAACACTGAAGTCAATCTCTTGGTCTGAAATGCCATGGAGGAACTTATGTCCAGCTATTGGCTGGCTATTGGTAGTAACTTCCTTTTATAGAGGAGTGGAAGTTCTGACAGGAACATCCTATAATCCAGTCTTTACACCAAAATGCTTTATGTATCTCATATTAATGAGCCCTTAGGAAACTGCACCTTGGCTATAATGGAGCTGAGAGATGAGATTTTTCTTTCTTCCGAGCAAGTTCTTCTAATTATTCAACTAGGGTGTTCTGCTTCAACTTGTGCTCTTTATTCCTGCCCTAATTACTTCAGAATCATTTTACATGCACTGTAGAAACTTGAAAATACCTTTATATTCTGGTATCAAGCCAGAATACTCTAGTAGGTTGTACAGTCACCTGGAATATAGAAGATGTAAATTCTCAAATGCAGAGAGAATTTAACCTGTATTTTTCAAATCCATGGGAGAGTGAACTGACAATTAGATTACTATATAAATGTATGAAGAAGCAGAACTGTGAAGTGTTTCTTTCTCTCCACTTGTTTAAAAAGAAAGTGCCATCACAATAACATTTACTCAGGATGCTGTTCCTACAGATCCACAATAAGTGTGTATTGACAGTATGTTCTAACTCTGTGAAAAGGGTTTCAACCACTGCCTGAAGAATGACTCTGCTTTGTCAGTTAATACAAACAACAATTCATCAAAGAAATGTGCAGCTCTGGTAGGACTGGTTTGGATTAAAACCATAACGAATTTTTGGAAAGCTTCCTTGGATAATGCATTTTGGAAGGCCAGAGGAATATGAGGATAATCTAGAGACTTCCAATTCTCACTAATTTACTTAAACCACGTACACATACCTCCTTAACATGCATAATGAATTGTTCCAAATTAAAAAGGTCATTTCATCTTTGAGATTGGCTCTGATTAAAAAACAAAACAAACCACATAACCAATCTATGTATCCAGGGGTTGCATCAAAATACCTATGGATATTTGTACAGTTTGGCTTATGCCTTATTCAAAATGTTAGAGATTTGACTAAAAGTAATAAAAAGAGAACTTGAAATAAAGGTGGGTGAGACAAAATGTTACTCTATTATTAACATCAGTGACTGAAAAATAACATTAGTTTTATAGTAGGAGTGAAAAAGTCTACACAAAACCAATGTTGGTCTCACTGGAATACAATGCCTCTGAGAGCTAAGGTTACCATATGTCTAGGCTTCCCTTGACATGTCCTTTTTTCCACACAGAAAACTGAGAAGGAAAGTAGTATCATGTCATTTTTAGATGAACAGAACATAGCATACATGTTGGAACTAATATTTTCCAGCCATGAACATAGAAAAAATGCATGTAAATGTTGCAGAAATAAGGCATCTGTATTACGACAGACATAATTGCAATTAACATTCAATAGAATACTGAGACACAGCCTTGCCACCTTTGTCCCTTGCTTTTAGAAGTGGCAGTAACATTGTCTCAAGTGTCACTTCCTTCTTCACCTTTCTGAGTAAGACCTCTGATATATTGAAGGATAAATGGTATGTCATTCTCCATTTTTAGTCAGCTCCCCACTATCTTTGGATACTTATATTTGAATTTTCAATTTAAAGACAAAAGCTGAATCTACAGAAATATTTAGGAACAGTCCAAAAAAAGAAAAAGTGATACATGTACAAAGGCAACTACATGCACACACACACAGAGTCTTGATTTTTTTAAAAGAGGGATCCCAATGACACACAAAATATATCTTACTGGACATTTTGCTCTAGATGTGGCAACGTGTGGGACTTCTACTCTTTAAAAGAAGAATGAGGCATGCAGTTAGAACAGTCTTGTCTGGGTAAAGAAATCACAACTATCCTGGTCAATACCTTCCTTAGCCGCCTTCTTAAGGGCCCATGAAAGCAACACTTCTGAAAATGCTTACCTAAGGGATCTCAAATAGGGCACTAGGAGGCCACTATTCTTGAAAAGGCTAGACATGCTAAAAGCATGACTTTTCCTGAGTCTCCAGGTAGGTAAATAAACACCTCAGATGGGTCTCTTCCTATGCAAATTTAGACACTTGCAGTGCAGAATATCTAGATGATGGAGAAGAATACGCACTTCTAAGGTGGTGAGCACCACATATGCCTGGTCTATATTTGTCGCCCAGCTTTATGTCCATTGGAAAAAGGACCATAACTGGCTTCAGGAAAAACAGGTCTCTCCTTGTAACTATGAACAAGCTGCAACACAGTTGCTAAGAATAAAAATCAAAGAAAATTCCTGCCTGCAGGTGGGTCAATATAGAAGGCAAGGCAAATTCAGCACATAAGCACTAAGTTGCAATGAGAAAAGAAATCAGGACAAAGAAATCACAAAAGTAAGCAATTAGATTAAAAGAGAAGTCTAAATTAATAAGGTGGCTGTTCAGAACCTACCCACAAATTAGTCCTGAGTGAGCAGAAGCATCCTCAGTCAGTTTATGTCAAATAGGGAAAGGACATGATAGTGATCCTGTGGATACTGCTAAAACTGAGAAGTCTTCATCTCAGAGTAGACATATGCTTATGGTATGAATGTGCATATGGACAGTCTCTTGAAAGAAGCTGAAGCGTTTCTTAGCAGACAAGATCCCTGATGCATCCAGTCTGGCACCTTGCCTCTGGCAACGTATCAGACTCAACATTTCAGAAACAGCTTCCAAAATCCTATAGTGTTTCTGACCATTTATGTAATGTGAAATATAAGTAAGCAAGAAGGAAATTCCTTCGTGATCTTTTTGTCAATCATACATCCTGGATCATTAGATTGTTATTGCCCTTATCTTAGCATGAATAACCACTAATGTTGTTACTGGCAATAAAATTAGTCCACACTTAAAACAAATCAAGTTACTACAGTTAATTCTGACCAAATGGTGCCTACAAGCCAATATCTCTTTTTATTTATTCTACCTTTATCTGCTATAAAAAAGCAATACACTTCTGTAATATAAAATAAATTATAGGTAGGGAAAAGACAGATAAATAAAGTTTGCTTTTATCTGAGGTTGTATAGTCAATGTAACCTCAAATACTGTATGCAGTACATTCACAGACAAAAAGAAATGTTTAATCAAACATCATTTCTTTTGTCTATATTCTGATGCATGTAAAAAATAGAGATGGGCCAGCTTTTTACACCATTAGTAATTATCATACATTAATCCTTTTGATGTAAAATTTTTAGTGGACCCATTATTACAAATACCACATATCAGAAAAAATATGGGAAAGGTAACAATCTCCAAGGCAAAAAAAAATAGACTGAAATTGCTCTGAAGGATGTTCTTTGTAATTCCTGCATGAACTAAAATTCCTGTTGTAAAAAGATACATTATCTGTAAATACAATATACAACAATGGCCACTCTGTAATGATGAAGTTCTTTTTTTTGTTCCTGTTCCTGGCAGAAAAGTGCTAATTTGTCTTCTCATAAGTGATACAAAAGCCAGACACTAGTCTTTCTAATTTAGCTACATTTCCAGTGGGAAAAGAGGCCATTCACTAATTCTACTGCAACAATATGCTACGTACAGAATCACAGAATCACATCATGGTAGGGGTTGGAAGAGACTTCTGGGGATCATCTAGTCCAACCCATCTCCTAAGGCAGGTTCACCTAGAGCAGGCTGCACAGGATGGTGTCCAGGTGGGTTTTGAAAGAGGAGGAGACTCCACAGCCTCTTTAGTCAGGCTGTTCCAAGTGCTCCATCACCGTCAGTCCATATCTATATCACAGACACAGTAATCCATGTAGCAAAACAAGTGACTATGTCCAAAGTGTCTTCAGTGTCTTCAGATATTCTTTGAACTACTAGAAAGGCACTATATTGTGGAAAACACCATATAATGCATAGTACTGTGTGTTTATTTCATGCAGTTAAGTAAAGGCAGGCAATTAGAAAATTGCCTAGTCAAACCCACAATTCAAGTTTTCTAGAAAAATAAAACCTGAAAAATTTCATGTCAGCCTAGAAAGTTTCATTATTCTTTTTTTAGCCCTTTTTCTTATCCCTCTCCTAAGCAGTGTAGGCTGGTTTTCAATGAAAAGGAAAGTTAATTCAAAATCAGTACTTATAAAATTGTATATTGTAACTAAGCATGTCAGCCTTTCCAAAATAAAGCTGCTTGTTAATCTGTCAAAAAACCCCAAAACACTGTTAATGACATTTTTTTCTTCTTCTCTTACTGCTAGAATTACCTATTAATTTGTCTTTCAAATATTATTCCCAAAAAAAATTTCATTTTCAATTATTTTTTTGTTTAGGCAATAAATTAACTAACTATGCAACTAAAACACCATGCTTGAAGTCAGGTTTGAATCTAAACATTTTTTTTCCCACATACTAAATAGGAAATTTCTGGCAACAAAGATTACATATTTGTCCTTTAAGGTGCACATAGTTTGTTTTAATTGTTACCTACCACCTGGAAAAAATAAATAATGATAAAATATTGAAATTTTTGTAAGTGAAATTGAGGAAAAGGATGCTACTGTATCAGACAAAAAGGACACTGGACTATGTGTTCTATCTCTAGTGATCTATCGATCTGCTGGTAGATCAATCAAATAATTTTACAGACTAATCCCATTTTGCATCTTTTGTAAAGAAATTCATTTATGTCTTTAGACATATTTACAACCCTTGTTTAGTACACCGCTGCCAGCAATATTTTGTGTTGGAAAGGTGGCAGAAGGATGTGACAGATGATTATACAAATAAGAAAACCAAACCCAAGAACTTTTAAAAAGCCAAATTTCCTTCACCCACATCTTTTAGAGAAAGTGATTTGAGATGGAATACAGATCTAAACCCACTTCCCATACAAATTTTGCGATTCCAGAAAAATTAAGAAACTCTGATCAAATGGGAATATTTGATTTTCAGCCACTTATTCACCCTTCAATTTTGATAGCTTAAATGAAATAAAATCCTTTGTCCAAAATAACCAGTTTGTGGCTGTTGTTTCTGTGGACTCCAGTATCCCCACCCTGTCCATCAACAGCATGTTTCATAGTTTGTTTTCTCTTCTCTTCCAGCTCTACAACAACAGGTATGGCCTAATTCTGGAAGGACATGAGGGGATGTGAAGTCTGCCAACAGACTTCTGGAAGGCTAAGAAGTGATGGAGAGGACACATAAAGTGAAAATCATTGTGTTAAATTAATATTGAAGAGCAATATGTAATCAGAACATGTTGTTCAAATACAACATTAGGGCGAGGCATTTAACATTCTTTGAGAAGTTTCTGGGGACGGGAAACTTTTTTTCAGAATAAAAGCATGACAAACAGCTTATCTGTCTGCTAGACTTCTTCAGTCTTTTAAAAATTAAAAATAAAAAAAAAAATAAATCCAGGAGGGTTTAGTCAAAGAAGATTTTCCATATGATTTATAGGAGATGAAGAACTCAATGCAAGTTACACTGAACTGGATTCTTCAATCTGTCAATGCCACTACCAGTGACTAAGCAGCACTCCCTCTGTTCTCAAGTGCAGTGGACTATGATATTTTATTTCATACATCATTTCATAGTCTGAAATGTATAATTGTACATCATACATCCAGCAAATTGCCCTGCACAGTGCTGAACATGTGGTCTGATCTTGTAGTGTAAGATTGCCCAGCAAGGTAAGTAAAAAAGAACAGTTTTGGAAAAACTAGGTAGTCTCACTTCATTGCCCTGCTTGTAACAGGGAAAAAGGCTTACAATCTACTACCCTTTTGTTCTGGTCTCTGAACACTTCTATGCTCAGTGGCCTCCGAAGTTCAGTGCAGCAGTGACACTTGTGCTGATTTCATTTGATTCCATCTGTAAGATTACCTTAGCACATCTGGTAAGAATTAGATATACAGATTAGTTACAGTTCTGTTTTCAGTTAATTTTTTGAAGCCTCTGCCCTTGCTTGTCTATTGCAGAGGAAAAGCATAAGTTTCTGGTAGGAATAGAGGTTCTCATTACTGGACCCAGTTAGGGATTGCGCAGCCAGTGTGAAGTCTAATAAGATGTCAAGAACTCCGTAATTTGTGACAATGGCAGTAGAGCTGCTGCTGCACCTCAGCTGAGAGCACTGCTGCTCCAATAAAAAGAGGATCTCTAATCCACAGAAATATGTCACACACTTGCAATTTTAATGAGACTGTAATCAGCCTAACTCCAGCTACATTTTCTCTGCATTATGCTATGTGAAATTATTTGGTGGTCTATAAAGCAGGAAAAGGACTTCCTAAAATGCTCAGGCATTAATATCTTCCTCAGTTTTAACTCTTTAGTGCTGTCTTTTTTTTTTTTCTTCTCCTTACCATGAAACACCTGACAGCTACAGTAGGCTGCTTTAGGAGAGCAGACAGAAAAATAAACATGCTATTTTCTTTGACATTTCACAGCTGGCAGGCTGTGCTTCATAGGAATGGGCAGGCATTACTGTCACTGTGTCTAAGGGATAGCAGAAATCATGAATTGGTTGAGTATCTGTGGCCAGGGCTGCCACATGCATAGTGCTGTAGTGGACTGTTTCACGTTTCTGAGGCTGTTCTACACCCGAATTCACTTCAGCAGGATACCAGTTGAGAAAAAATGAGTATCAAGAGTGGCATGAAAAGCTTTAAACATACAGCCTGCTTGGAAGTCAGGTGTTTTTGAACAAGGGTGCAACACTGATGATGAGTGAAGGTACTACCTCGATCAAAGCCTTTTGTCATTCCCTTTGCTGCAGACCTTAAGGCATCAGCATCCAGGAATTCTGGCTACATGCAGAAGGTAGCCTGTTTTTCAGGGGAGACTACTCCCTCCAAGTATTCTGGGAAGAACTTTCTGCCCCAATAACTTCTAGGTTTCACTTAAATCTGTCATCCTTGTCTCTTGGGACTTTAGCTGACAGGAATCAAATTCACTGTTTATGACAGTTAAATGCTAGGCTAAAAGTACACACACACACACACACACACACACATATATATATAGCAGTTATGTTCAATTTCCCTAAATCAAAGGTGTGGTTTCTGAGAATACATATATCAAACATGAGGATGTATTAAGTCTCACAGTTGCTTTCCTCAATTTTCTATTCATAAAGAAACCTTTGTTCATGATTTTAGCTATGAACTGTCTATTACTAAAACAGCAATGTCCTTCTTGTGTTTGCATAGAACCTGAAATCAAAACTGAGTTCTGCACACTTCCTGCAGATGCCTCTCATGGTGTACCCTGAGAACAAGAAACATATAGCCAGAACAGAAGAAAATGCATCACCTTCATTGCATTCAAGTTGATGGAAAAAAACATAGTCTGGAATACTGAATATAAAGGGCAAGGAGGGTTCAGTTGGCATGATTTGAAGCTTAGGCTTCAGTTCCAAAACATTGGCAGCTAAGGGCTTTAATGAAGATGATCAAGAGCTGTCAGAAAAGGGCCATTTCCCTCTAGGAGGAAATCATAGCAGCTTCTAGGCCTGTAGTGTTGCCTCACTGTCAGAGCAGAGAATTTGGCATGTCGTCCTTATAGAAGGGTAATCCAGAAAAGAGCAAAGGTAAGACTTTTGAGACCCTGTATAAAACTCTGTTCTTAGGTGTTTTACTTACAAGAAGCATTGTAATTACAAATTGCAAATACACCTATTTCTGTTCACCCAATCTATGTGAGCAAAGCATATGAGGCACAGTTTGGGTCCTGAACTGTCAACCATAGTTTTGCATTTGAACACTTGGTATACTTGTATGCATATTTTCTCTATTTAGTAATAGTACAAATATATAAATATATATATATACACGTGTATATATATTTATGCATGACTAGATGGTGCTGACTTAAACAAAATGCAAATGGATGCTTAGGCTTTTTAATGCTGCATTTTCCTTTTTCATTTCAGAACGATGTTGCACTTCAGAGTATGATAGTAATGTATACTGGAAAAGCACTAAAGCTTTACACTATAAGTTAATTATAATCACTACTATTTTTCGGTTTCCTTGGATTGCTATATCTTTTCTGATTTCAGAAAATATTTGGATTCATAAGGAGAGCTCTTAACACTCTTAGGGTTCAGATAGAAATGAATACAGACATTTATATATACATATATATATTTTTTTTTTTATTGAAGAACAAAGATTTCATACTTTCTGCGTTATGGCTGACTTTAGTTCTCTTAAAAATGTACCATGACATTTAATCAGAAACTGGCTGGAAGGCATCCCACCTACAGCTATCAGAAACTGAACTATTTTGCAGCTGCAAACTGTGGACAGTGAATAAACTTCTACTAAAAGAGTGAGCCACATTACAAGAATTTTTCTGGATTTTTTACATTTGTCTGATCATTGCTGTTCCTGTGTCAAAGCTGATCATGATATTGCCATCTGAAGGTCATATGGCTGTGTCTGAGTTAAATAAACAGTGCATTTTCTGCCTTAACATAAACATCTTGTCCCTGCCGAGATGAATGTTGTAGTGTCTGTTCTGTGGCTCAGCTGATCAGCCTCCATTCCAGGGCAGGAAATTAGAGCAAGAAGAGAGAAAGTAACATAATCATTTATTCACCTCACCATAAGTTTTTTGTCTCAAAATAAATAATGACATTTGACCTTTCTCTGAGACAACAAGGAAATTAAGACGCATGGCAATCTTTCTTGTGCCTTCTCCTTGAGGCGACCACAACCATCTCTCACAAGATGCTTTAACTCCCTTTTCCCTAGATAAAAAGCCAGCCTTCATGGCTGTGAAAAACCTTTCATCCCAGCTCATGCAGTAATTAACCCAAACATCTAGCTAATTCAGGTCTTTCCTGCACACACACACACCCCCCC
>JANVCC010000018.1:50413486-50568092 GCA_025345505.1 Todiramphus chloris collaris | reverse complement strand
AAGGGAAGGGAAGGGAAGGGAAGGGAAGGGAAGGTTCATTCACATTTCTGCGGCACTTGCCTCGTGACCCATGCAGTGCTGCTTTGGACCTAGGACAGTGTGGATACTCAAAGAACTAGTCTCCTGAAACAAAACAGAAAAAGACAAAATGACAGTGCAGACAGCACCAGAATTGACCAAAGCTGCTTGTTGAATTTGCCTCTACTGGTTGGTCATCCAAAATTAATGTGACTGGGAATTATAAGGCTTAATTGGGATTTGAATGCTTATGGAGTCAAAAGAAGCTGTGCGTCTGAGGCTGATGGGAAGGAAGGAGACCTGGGTGGCTGCTGTGTTACAGATCCCACCCAGCACATCAGGTTTTGCTTGCTTTTGCAGCTGTTTCTGCTGTTTTGCCTCTTCTCCTCTCTCACATAAAATTAAGAGTTTGCTGTAGGCAACACCTTCTGCATATTAACAGGTAAAATCTGAAAAAAAGCACAAATTCTTACCATGTCAGAGGGTTGTGTTGTAATTTGGTGGTCAAAAGTCACAGACATCTATATTAAAGAGAAGCTAAATCATAAATGCCTGTGATGTTTTTTAATACTCTCTTTCCCTTGATCTCATCTTATCTAAATAAAAATTTAGTTTTTTCACCTTTTCTACAGAATCTTTTTTTAATTAAAGGATTAAATGAAATGTTTTTAAGAACTAAACTTTAGAAATCTCCACTGGAGCTGATCTGCATAGCTTTAGCACAGTACTTTGTCTCTAGCAGTAGCTGTAAGATCTGTTGAGCAGGAAGCCATGGGAGCCTGGCTGCTTCCTGCAGTCTGCTCCCTGACAGTCCCTCAGCATCTATGTCTGCTGTGTCGAGGATCATATGACCCTGCCTCATCTTTTCAATAGCTGTGCTTGAAGGCACCTGTTTGAATGTGCTGTTCCTGCCTGTCTCCCTCAACTACCTGTGGTGGACCTCACTCCCCAATGGTTCACTACCCATGGTGGGAAGATGTACTGCTTTTACTTGTTTCAGTTTCCTTTTACTGTGGGAGCTCCTACCACATTTTGTATTGTGGGACTTGTCCACCATCTCCACAGTTTCAAAACATTTGCCATATCCTCCCTCATCTGTATCTTCTTCAAACCTGAAAAATACTAGTTTACCTTTGGAAAAAACCCACAACACACACACACACACACACACACACACACACACACACACAACAAGCTCCCTAACAAAGAACAGAAGAGTCTTTTATGCCTGCTCTATGTGGCAGTGGCTTTACAAATGTGCAATTTCTTCGATTTCATATAACAACTTCTGGTTTTCTCTTGTCTAAAAGAGAGAATATTCAGAGCTATTATTTTCACTAAGATAATTAACTAAATAGTTATATCTGTAATTCAGCAGCAATTTTAATATCTTCTAGAAATATACAGTATCTCTTCGGGCATTCTTTTCATTTCATCCTAAAAAGTTAATAGTGTCATGTTACATTAGAAAAAATATGGTGCAATTATTGACAAAGACTTCATAAGAGAGGATGATAACAATAATACCTGGGGGAAATTTCTGTTTCTCTAAGCACAGAGACATAAGACAATAAAATCATTGTAATATTCATTGGAACAAAATAGAAGAAATTTTTTACAACAGAGTCTGATCCTCATCAGAGTTTTCTTCCTTTTGTTTAAGATGGAAGTATGCTTAGGGGAAAAGCTGGATAAGATACTGTCTCTGGCCAAAATGTGTATAAAAAAAAGACTTCTAATCAGCTACAGATTTTCTACTTCACTCCCTGGAGCTGAGTGGGGGATTATAGATTGATCCTGTTGTGTCCCTATAGCTTCATGAAGAAGAATCTTTCTGCTTGCCTCAGTGTAGCTTTCCAACTCAGATATGTATGAGTTATATATGGGAAGGGTGGAAGTACAAATGCTTTTGCAGCTCTTAACAAATGTTAGGGGGAGAGTTACCACTTGGACTGGTTCAGCATGTAATGTCTTCACAGTTAAGTAATCCTAGAAAAGCTTACGAAGGAGGGAGCTGTTTTGCAATACTCACTTCACAGATGGAGAAACTCAGGACATAGGTAATCAAGGAAATTACTGCAGAGTAAATTTGGCTCTAAATTACACCATGCCCTACTACTTGATAACTTCTGGACATCAGACAAAAATTTTGGAGTCACTTAGCTGTACAATTCATCAGGAACTTCAGACTTACTTTAGCAAATGTCTTTTTCTGTTTTACAGGCACTTTCCAATTTATAATTTCAGTAAGAGATAGCCAGACAGTTCTTTTAAAAATTTTAACAGCTTTCTTGTGCACCATTGTACATATTATTGTTTTCTCTTGAGCATGTTTCGGTGATTAAATTCCTTCATGTCAAGTATATTGTTTGTCAGAGGACTGAGAAATCTGTGGCAGAGGTGGGAGCAAATGCAGAATTGTCTAGTCCATCCTTCATGCAATCACCTACTGCAGGTATTGCACCTATGTTCAGTTGTATTAGTATTATTAATTACCAATTAAAATACAATAGGTAATGGAAAGTGTGATGAATATTTATGGCACATGACAGGTTATCTTTTAATGTACTCTCAGTAGGGCAGTCATATTTCTCATTTCATTCTTTACATTAGTCATTAATTGAACGGGCCAATAAATAACAAGTCAAAAACATTAATGGCTTCAGTGTTAACTGCCTTTTCCAGAAAGCAATCATATTCCTGCTCTTTTTTCATGTGTTTTGCACATATAAAAGCTATTTTTATTAACTACTGTTCAGTTGAGGGAGTCTCATTTTGCATTTTTCAGATGTACTCCTGTAAAAATTACCCTTTCAAGTGGGCTCCTGTCCATTGACCCATTTGGAACCATTTGAGGCAATGGATTATTTTCTGCTGTAGATTAATGTTTGCGGTCGTTCCCCCCCCCCCTTTTCCCACCACTTACTCAAGACAGTAGCTAAATAGTTATTAACTATTCATGAGTTACTCATATGACCTACTTCTATATGTCTGGTATCAAACACAGTTTCAACATGGAGAAGCAAGGGACTGTAGTGAGCAGTCCAGCTCCACTGCTGATTACAAATGCTGCTTGTAGCTAATTTCATGTTTTTCTTTACAATCTGGCCTTGCCATCACACCTAACTGAATGAGGCATGTGTTAGGCCACATGTTTCAAAGATGGACAATAAATGCAGGAGAGCTCAAAATGATTAATTGACAGTTCAAAGAGAAAAGGTGCTTACTGGAAAAATTCAGAAGGCAGACACTAACAGTCTGGAGCTTTTAGAGTAATAACTCAACATCATTGTCATTGTGAAAATTACTTTTATCTGATGAATTTATTTGCTTTCTAACTTGGAACCATCACAGGAATTATCAGTCGTCAATTCACTCATTTTCCCCTTGAAAGCTGTCATTCTTTCTGTATAGAGGTGGATTAGAAATAATCAAACAAGACCAAGATCTGAACTTCTGACCTCTTGATGGCTGCATGCCAGGAGGCTTTTCTGCTTCCACTTTCTCCCTCAGACTAGTTGGCAATTTCTTTTTTTTATTATTATTATTTTTTTATTTTATTTTTTATTTTTTTTATTTAGCCAGTCTTTCAACAGATGAGATTGCAGAATTAAAATATTGCCATAATGGCATTTTAAATATACAAAAATACATTTGGCAATTGCTGATATGACAGTACTTCTTTTCCTTCTTCTTCCCAGATGAGCAGAAACTTGCTATGGTTTTGACTAAAGTTTCCTACCACATGATGCTGACAAGCATCACTTTTTTCTTTTTTTTTCCCCTAAGAACATGCCGAATTGTTATTTTTAACCCTTTTCCTATTACGAAATAAAAATAAAAGCAAATGACAATCTGCAGGAGTTGCTCTTCCTGTAATATATGGCTTACTCAGATTTCCCCATTAAACAACTTTAAGTCCAAAGATGCTGGCACTGAATTAGTAAATGTCCCTGCATTTGTAGCAATGCTGATTTTCCCACCCAAAATACTCTTAACAAACCATGCTGTCTTATGAGGTCAGTCTTCTATGTGGTGGAAAAATCTGTGTTTCAAATGCTTTAGGGTGAGGAAGGAAATGAAAAGAGATATTCCACTTTCACTACAAGTGACCCAATAAGTAGGTTATTAAACAAGCTGTAAACACTTTTTCTGTAGCAGCCATTTTCTAGGTCTAAGGGGGAATTTCAAGGGAGGAAAACATAGCTCACTAGAACCTGACTAGAGATTGTGACTAATTCATCAACAAGAATGAGATAAAATATGTTTTCCAATTTTCTTCATAATCTGTCAATAAAGAAAATGTGAAATTCTATTAATTTGTTCAAAATGGCTTGGTATTTCCTCAGAGATTCCCTTTTAGTCTATATTTCTTTCATGTTAAGCTTATCATTCACTTCCTACCATCCAAAAACTATGATGCATTTTTAGTCTTAGCCACACAGAACTATTTCTGTCTTGTGTCAGATATTTCATGAGTATAGCATCTGACACAAGAATCCTGAAAACAGAACAAAACTTATTCTATTTTCTCCAGTTCAGTTCTTAAAGGTCAGGGATTGGGAAGAGGCAGTATCATGTGTATATCCCACTGTTTAGTTTTAAGTTTATGTAGCTACAAAAATCAACAATATACTTGCATTTTGCAAACAGATGAGAAAAATCAAATCATCTGTCTGGAAAAGTTTAATTAAGTCCCCAGTTTGAATAGTGCTTTCAAAAAATGTGTGAGGTTAACACTCTTTTTTTTTTTATTTTTTCCTGATGCTAAACTTGTTTGTTAGACTTGCTGTGGAAAGTGGGAAAAAAATACGCCTATGTGGATGAATGTGAAGCAAATGCATTTAAACAACTGGAACAGCTCTCTGTGGAAAATGCATTGCTCAGCAATAAAGATAATTCATTAATATTTCCAAGCTAGGAAGAGTTGGAGGAGAACTCACTTGGAAGAGAACCAAGCTAGAATACGCCCAATTACTAGGCCTTAAATGCTTCCAAGATTTGTTAGAAGGTTGTGCTTTTTCATGCCGACAAGTGTTCCCTTTTGGCATCCCAGCCCTTCCAGGGCATACCAGCAGCGCATGTGCAACAGTCTAACCTCATCAGCAGACGGCACCAGTCCAGCCTTCTCCTGGCAGCCCTGTTTCCCAACTATCTTCATTATTTATTATTCACCCAAGAGAAAGATCCCGCAGAGGCATTGATAATGCTCATACAGCTATTTGAATTGACTTTGATTTAAAATTGTCTAGTAAGATACAGGAGAAAGACAGAGATTAAGGACAATGAAATCATACTGCTTCATAAACACATTGCCTTTACCTTTAACTTACTGCACTAAATTGCAGTAATATGTCATAGTGTACATTTTGTTCCTATTACAGCATGTACAGCATGTAGTAGGAATTTGATATCCAAACCAGACTCACAAAAGTTAGCTTGAAACATCACTGTCTTAAAATGCATATCTTTCTTTGTACAGTGAGGTGAATCTAACTCTTAAGTGAACAATAGAGACAACCATCTCTGGCTGATCTCTGAACATGAACCTGGTTTTATTACCAGACATTTGAACAGACTGATTAGAGTCAGATGACCAGTAACAGTGTCAATATTTAGGGGCCAAGTTTTCAAACAATATTGTCAGAGATATGCCAATTGCCTTTTACTGACACCATGGCTGTCCACTCTCCCTCCCCTGGTCTACTCCTATGAAAGGTATTTCCACCCAAGTCAGTAGTGTGACTGAAAAAGGAATCAAGTTCTTTAACTGAACAGTTACTTTGTTGTATTTGGGTATTTCATCTTTCTATCTATCCCACCATAATAAACATAGCATCAATAATATTGCAAGATATAACATGCCAGTGTTCTCTGTCTTCTCCTCTTGTGCATTGTATTTAAATACAAGATCTTTCCAACACAGGTCTCTTCACACCATTAAGAGCTCCTTTGTCATCTTCATGTAGTAAGAAATACATTGATTTGCATTTCACTTCATCTAAACATATAATGCTAAGCAAAAAACTTATATGAACCACAATTGCAAATTGAAATATCCATCTGAATGCACAAGTTTATTTTAGGCAGTTTTTGGAAAGACAGGGTCATTAGCATAGTCCGAATTAAATTCATGTTCAAATCTGAATGAATATTCATGGAAAAGTTTCCAGTGATCCATCTAGTATAGCACACAACAGAGTTAAATTCCTTATAAGCATTTGCCTATTGAATATGATGCCCCAAATGCTTTTGGAAAGATTAGAACACATGGTTTATGTCTGAGCTGCCCTCTCTGTAGCAGAGTTCCTTGTTCCTGCTTCCTGTGGCTAGCATTCTCCCACATTCCATCCTTGTTTGGTCAAGTGCTGGCAAGGGAAAAGTGTAAGCTTGTGCAGACTGTCTCAAGTCCCTTTGGTAAATTTTGCATTTTTGTCCTGGCATGAGAAGATAATTCAGGTTGCAAGAACACTCAGTAGATCTGTAGTCCAATGTCCTGCCCAGGTAGGGTCAGCTGTGAGGTCAGACCAGTTTGTTCATGGCCTTATAGAGGGAGGGCTGCAAAATCTCCAAGGGTGGAGATTCTCTACCTTTCCAGTAAGCCTTTTCCACGCATAACTATCTGCACAGTGATCTTTTTTCATTGTATTCAATACAAACTTCTGGTATTTCAGTTTTGCCCATGTCTCTCACTCTCTTGCCATGCATCTCTATAAAGAGCCTGACAAGTAATGCTACATACCATTCAATCTGTGTAAAACTGTATACATTTTAACAGCAGAAATTCCTCTCAGGCGAATTATAAGTTGCATTCTTAGGTGATTGACTTTGGGAAGCAAGGAGAGAAAGGCTGAGGATTAAATAACTTACTAAAGATGGTTTCCCAGGGGAGTAAGAAGACTAAGGGAGTAAATTTCTAGGAGGATGTTCTTCTTACACAGGCAGACTAGTGAGGCCATCAATAGATTCCTATCTGTAGTTCTGATGTGAACTAGACTGATTTTAAAAACGTTGATAAGCTGGAGAGTCTTTGGAAAAGGAAATAAAATAATTCAAATATTGGAAATCTGCTTCAAAATGATGAATAGACCAGATCTGTGTATCAGAAGACACAGAAAGATACGGCTTCATTATGATGTATAAGTATGCTTATAAAGGAAACATCTCAAGATAAACAGACATTAAAGGAATAAAATGAAGTAAATCACATGGAAACTGGGCATTGCTGCATTTTCAGAGGTTTTGTTCTAAAATCTGGGGTGATATTTTTGATATCAGTGTAAAGAAGTGAATTCCATTTAAATTTTTTTTCATTTAGTATGTTGAAAAAATATATTAACACATTATTCTACACATTCAATTTATATATAGTTTTTGATGCAGTGTGTTTTTCCTACTATCAGCATTTTGCTGTGGTCAGAAGTGACTCCTCATTGTCTCAATTTCAATTTCTTGTCCTGGGAGCTCTTGTTCCTTCTTTTTTCTTTCTTTTTGGCAGGGAAATAAACTGCAAGGTCAGACCACAGCTTATCCTGCCTTTTAATAACCTCAGCAAAGGAGCTGTGATTGGACAGACCTGCAGCTGTAATCAGTTTTGAGATGACATTCATGAACACCGGTACTCCTGTGCTTCAAGACTTCACAGGTAATGAGTTCTAGCTATACAGGAAATTTAAGCAGTGTAAGTAAGTCTTTCTAACATGTCTCCTAAGCAGTAAAGGCTACAATGGGTATAAAAGATCTGTCCTCTGATCTCTCAGAGTGTAAAATGCATCCCAAAGTCACAGTTATTGTTCCTCAAGGGTGCATATCATCCTGTCTTTGACTTCAGTGAGGCAAAAGCAACAAAATATTTCAAAAGGTCTAAACCCAGCCCTTTTAAAGATAATGAATGGCTGAAGTTTGGAATTTCTGGGGGTACTGTATAAGGGTTAAGTATTTAACAGTCCTGCAAATTTTCTGTAGAGTTAATGGGGACAGATCAATACCACTGGAAGGTACTTCAGCCCAACTCTATGATTATTATCTCAGATAGGGTGAAGAAATTGCTTTCTGGAAGGCCTCCATTCCCTGCAGAAGGAACTTGGACAAACAGTTTGGATCAAACTTCTATCACTGATATAGTCATCTATCTCAGACTAAGATATATCCCACGATGAAACTGCAATTGGAAAGGTGCTATGAGACAAGATCAAGTAATCAAGTAATTTGTTGTCACACAGAAATCCTCTAATGAATGACAGGCTTATCCTTATAGTACATCCCCAAAGGTGGTCAGAAAAATTGGAATTGATTAGTGGTATTTATTTAGTTCTTGAATTATTTTATTTATGAAACATATTTCTGGAGTTGACGAATTTAACTAACAACTTCTACAAAAAAAAACCCTTAAAAAAAGTTTAATAACACCAGAACCAAAGAAAAACAATTAAATTTGGCTCTTTTGTTGCTAATGAATAACCTGTTCCTTCCTACCTCTCAGTTAAAGAATAGATTTCAGTAACTGGAACCAGAGTGTCTTATTTCAATCCTAAACTACCTCAATCCGCAGATCTCAAAGTATAAGAAGGAAACTATATGCCAGGTGTACTCTTAGTATTATTCTGTGTAGCAAAAGATTGAATATAAGTGGGAGTAAAACTAATGCTTTAATGAGCAGAAATAAAACTCATGTCCTCCAGTGTCATATTTGCAGATGATAATATGATCCAGGTGCTTCCGTATTCATAGGTTGCTCATTAGAGACAAAAAAAAGCCCAAAAAACCAGTATAAATTTGCAATATTTGGTCACAGTCCCATGAACTTTTATAGTTTAAAGCTGTTAACTGTTTACCATGATATTCATATAGTATTTTGCATATAATGACAGAAAAGTCACTGCTACCTTTCCAAGCTAAGTGCAGAAGCATGATGCAGAAGACATTCTGAAATAATTAAATCAGAGGCCGAAGTAGCTGCAATGAAAGTATGCTTAAATATATGCTGGAGAAATATCACACCTATATATGAATGTGTAGGTGTGTATAAATACATATCTGAGGAAAAATTGATATGTTAAGTCAAGGATTTTATTTTGTCATTAATTTTAGTATTTATGAGTTCATGTGATATATTTTGCAACGACACACATTTTTTACACCAGACTACATGCTGAAGTCGTTAATTAACTCATTTCCTACAATGTACACTAAGCCTAAAATCAATAAAAAATAAGTAAAATTCTAGCTAAAATTAATTAAGCAAACCTGTAGTGAATGAAAAAAATGGGGCCATGATCTAACTCTAGCAAAATGCAAAACATAAAAATACATTTTCATGTACATGTCAACGATACACCTGTACTGATTTATTATGATTCCTGGATCCACCACACACATATTCACACGTACTGACTATGAGGACATAGCCTCCCCCAGTGTAAGTGTGTAACTTGAACCTGATAAATGGGTATGCAGAATGGTGTTTATTGAATTGTTTCAAGTTTCCTATCAAGGCTTTGTTTCCCCCCCTCCTATCTGAGTGTTCAGATTTCTAGAAGTGGTTCTTTGATGTGTGCTCATAAACACGGAGGGATTTCCCCTCCCTTCTCCTTTCCTTCAATTCCCTCTTTGTGCTTGGAACAGTAATTCAACAACTAGCCTTTGTCCATGTTGTATTTACAGCTACACTCCCCTCAAAGATGGACTTATTTATTTCAACTGGGAGGGGATGAGATCCATGCAGGAGATGAGTTTTTGGCATCCTTGCAAGCACTGCTCAGAGGAGAGCAGCCTCTCCAATGGGGGATATTTTTCTGTCACTTCTACTGTCTCCCAGCAGCTGATGCATCACAATACAGTTATTTTCAATTTGCCAGCATGCCTTCACAAGTGAAATTATAGCATTTATAGCAAAAAAGGGCCCTCTCTCTTTTGTTTTGATATTACTTACTCCCAGACTAAGTTGTCAAGTCAGTTAAAAATTACTTCCATGCCCTTGTATGCATGCAAAATGTTCTCCAGCAGTGGGAAACCTCTTTCCTCTACTGCATAAGGTTCCTACAAAGGTTAGAACCAAATCACCCCTCTTCTAAAACCAAAGGGTCTGCCCTCCTCACTGCACCAAAATCTTAGGAGAAAAGACCTTAACAGGCCTCACATATGGCTTTCTATCTCAGCTATTGTATTAGCTTCAAGGAAAATTTGTGATACTTCAAGTCTCTCTTATGTTGAGAAAAGTGTAGTGTCTGGGGTTTTTTAACTGTTTTGTTACCATGAAGGTTTAAACTATAAGCTTCCTTACAAGTTTTTCCTCGTTCAACATGCAATACTCTAGCTGGCATGAAGTCTATGCTTTTTTTTTTTTACAATGTACAGTGTCTGCCATTAAAAATATTTGCAGCTCTGAAGTGATTGCAATCCCACATCTCTTGCTCTGTAAAAATACATGATGGACTGAATAACCATCCTTTAGTGAGATCTACTGTGTCTTCTCTCTGCTGAAGAAATCACATATTCAGTGAACAAAGGTGATGATTTCTAATGAAATATAAGACAAACCTGCATGATGAAGAACATAGTTATTAGTAGACATTTTTCCAAGCCCTTATGTTAGTTTTTTAAGAATGACATATAATGTGTAATGACTAAGTAAATGTATCCAACTTAACCATACAACTGGTTCTTCTTTTACTCGCTCTATTTTTACACTGCTTTGTTGCCAGAATAGTATTTAATTCACAAATATGTAAGAGGGTCATGGCTGTGGTCTTTTGTCTAAAACAAAACCAAGCAATGTTTCTTTGAGAACACTTGTCCTGATCCCTTGTTGCTGTCATCCTCCATATAACCTAAAATAATATCGGTGTAAACATTTCAGATTACAGATACCAAATCCATGATTTAGAGTTTCAAGGCATTCTATTTTCTTTGTCAAATTTCTGCACCAAAAAAAGAAAAAGAAACTATGGAAAATGTGATATCTAATGCCTCAGTTCAGGCTATTCATTAGGCAATCTATTTTTCTAGAGGTAGAATGTCAGAGACTTTTGGAAAAAACAACAAAGCAAACAAAAACAGATAGACACCATGCACTGATCTCCTAGTACATGATTACTTTTGGGACAAATACACAGGTTTGGGGGATATTTTATCTGTCTTCCTTTCTATGGGATGGACTTACTGGAATAATCAAAGGGTTCCTCTCTCCCTTAGCAGCTTCTAGCCCAGGTCCAGCTGCTCTGTTTTGCTCCGGAATCTTTCTCTGCTCTGCCCTGCTCTTCTGGAAGAGCAATGGCTTAAAATACTCTTTCTTTTTCTCTGTAATTGATTTGTTTTATGTCTCCCTCCCTTTCCCCTAATTGCTGATGAATATTTGTAAGGTGACAATAGTGTGATATATATATATGTGGTTTTGTACATTGATAAACAAACACTGAATTTATAAAATATTTGGTATATATAGGACTTGCAATGCATAAAGAGTGTTACTTGTTCATGGGGAGAAAGACTACTCTTACTTTTTTGAAGGCATATAAAAAAAGAACAGTGTTTAAACATAAGGGGAAAAAAAGTTCATATTTGTTACTTGGAAGATACTGTGCCCTCTGTGTTCAGGTATGATTTACCATGTAAATTCACCAGTTTTGTTAGAAAAAAAATTGTCTGACATCTCTTCAAAATAATCTGTCATGACAGTGTGCTACCTATACTATCTGCAGTATGGCTGGCTTTGTACGGTTTGCCTTCACAAGCGGCCGTACAGTGCACATTGAAACTAAAGCAGGGTCTGGCGTTACATTTGCACCTAAAAGCCAAGGCAATGAAACAGAGAAGTCTATCCAAGCGTATTACATGCATGCCATTGTCTGCCACTCAGCCAGGCAGCTGTGGGGCTCTTTTTTACTACTACTACTACTATTATTATTATTACTATTATTACAAGTATGTTTTCCTTCAGAGATGCTATTATTAATTTAATTTTCCTGCAGCAAGAGCATGGATACTTAGGAATGAGAGGATGTACAATCATGGGAGCACTCAGCAAGGCAAACCAGAGCCAAGGAGAGGGAACCTGCTCTCTGTGTAGTTTCCTGAAACTAATCTTGGTGATCTGGAAATAACATGAATAGCTAATGTTCACCACGAATGCTGAAAGGCATGCAGCTCTCATCTGACTGCCTCCTGCTCCCATCATCACAGGGGGCTCTGGGAGTGAAAGGTCAGGGGGATAATCCTGCACCTGCAGCCCACAGAGGGCTGGGCGTGCAGTTCCCGACCAGCCTGCTGTAATTGATGCTAATTGTTACGGAGCCAAGGCGCCCTTCCATGGAGGAGCAGGTGGGAGCCTTTGTTGAGCTTGGGACCATTATACTAATAACAAGCTTACGATTCTCTGCACAGGCTTAGGAGTACAAAGGCACAGGCAATACTTTGGGGAGCCCCTTAAAAGGTTTACTGGGCATCTCCTAACACGATGAAGTAAAAGTCCCCAACAGTGAAAGGACAGAACAAACTGAAGAATAAAAAGGGCAGTACCTGCCAGTTATTGAAGTCCTGAACAAACCTGGGAGATGTGACTGGGCACTTTAAACTGCACCTGACAGCTTTTATGGAGGCAGAGCTTTTGCACCCTGTGATCTGTGGGAAGAGTCAGCTCTAAGCAGCTACTTCAGGGACCTAGAGGTACCCCAGGGGAATTTTCTATGGAGCTGCCCATCTGTTTGCAAGTTTTGATGTGAGAGGATAGGCTCAGAAAGGGGACTGAAAAATGAAAGGAAAAAGAAAGGAAAGGAGTCCAGCTGCTGATATGATACTGGGATATGGTCAGACAGAAAGCTATTAATTGCTAATATTAGAATGATGTGGGATTTTTTTTTTCCTTTTTCCCTTCCTCCATTCTTAAAAGGATTGTTTTCCCCACCCCCTGTAGATCACCAGATTCCCAGCTGGACAAAAGGAGTGTAGCTCCCATGAGTTTGAGAGAGTGGATATAGTCCTTACCGAAAGATACATCGTGGGGTATTTCAATCCTGTTGGTGGCACTTTACGAAATATCACAGCATTACAGACAAAATCCAGACAACACTAAAGGCATAATAAATAAAAATAAGCACCTTAAAAAGGGGAAGAAATAGGTTAAATCGATATGTTTCAGTGTATGCTTTGTGTACTCTGTGTGATGTGCAAAAGAATTGCCAAAATAGTAAAGCACTTCTCCAAAGCCCACACAAGTATTCCTGTGTATTCAAGTAAATAAACAAAATGGGGGAAAAGAAAAGAAGAAAACAAATAAAGTGTAGGCTAATTTTAACAAGCTTGTAAATAAGTCTGAAAACACCATGCAAAATGATCTGTGAATTTCTCAGAAACCAATTAGAGAAACCTTTTTAAAACCCTGGATTAGATGACCTTTTGGATAGTATTTTCTCATCAGTGATACACAAATATGTGATTTACAATGCAATCAGCAGATTGCATTAAAAAGTTAATACATGCTGCTTGAGGATGTCACATCCTGCATTAGATGGTATAGATTATATTGACCATTTTATATAATTTATTGTTATTTTTTTCAGATCTTGACACTGAGGTGTATTTAAGCTCCTAATTTAATCATGTGGCTCTTAACTTTATGGGATCACTGTGCCTAGGGAAACTGACAAGATAATCCATTAAAAAGTCTGTTATATCTTTAAAAATAAATAAATAAATAAAAAATTCTTGAAGGTATTAGGTTATAATCATAAAGGGGAGAATACATTTATGGGACATCCTAAACCTATTCTGATATTGCAAGGAGACACTTTCACATACAGATGCTGGGTTACTCAGGGGTCAACAGTCACAGCCAAGCATCACCTGCTCCTCTGAATCCTTTCTAACAGTCCTGGAAGTATGAGCAACCCTTGCAATTTTAAAAAGAGGTCACAAACCCTTGAATTTGGTATGCAAAAGTAATTAATTTGGCTTGAGAGCCATGGCGATTAAACACAAACAAACAAGCCCACAAGTACTGTCTGGGATTCTTTTTATTTTTCTCCTCAGTGCTTGAACCATAGAGGCTTGACTTTCCCTCTAGCCTGAGTATTAGCAAGTGACTTTATTTCTTGAGAAAAAGATTTTGAAGAACCACAATGTTCCAAGAACTGCAAAAAGTGAGCTCCCAAGGTGTTCTTTAATATACAGCAGAATTAGCTCCAGTTTATGCTATTAACATGCCTGGAAAAATCAAATTCAACATTTAAATCACTGAGATATTGGAAGAAATAAAAATAATCACCTATACTAACTGGTATTCTGCTTGTATTATTGTTTTGGCTTCTCTGTTGTATCACACTAATTCATTAGCAGATTTGCTGTGAAAGGAACCTACAGAAAGAATATGGTTCCTGTCTGTCACATCTCATCAGCTAGGAAGTGATGAAGTTACTTCAGGTGGCCTGCCTGGTTTACTGAACCTAGCAGACCACATTTTTTTCCTGGGAAGCTTTAAACCCTTAAGCCCACTGGGAGAGGTGCAGTGAAGTTTCAGATGCATGCTCTTAGGTAGGAAGGCTGGCTTCCTAAGTGTTTCTGCAAGCTGTTCACTGGTGAAAAGAGAGTATAGACAGTTGCCCTGCTGTGGGTATGTGAGCAGGTACAGTTGCGAGGAAGCTGCTCTCAGCAGTATCTTTAGCTGCAGCTTGATGCCATACAATTTCCCCACTCTGTGTCTCAAGTTCCAGGAAAACCTTCTTGGTGGGCACTGTGCAATTCTGGCAGTCTGTACATGACTAACAGGTGGCAAAGGAAGAGAGATACAGGCTAAGCTTTAAGAGTAAGTGAGAAAGAAACCAGCTGCACGATATCCAAACTCAGAGAGAAAGCTGTATTAGGTCTGTTTGGGGATCACAGCAGGTACATGAAGCAGAGATTTGTAGCCTATTCCCCACCACTCAGAGCTGGGAAAATTGTATTGGCCCACCCTGGATGGCAGTAAGTATGCCTGAGATCTCAAGGATACTGTCTTTGAGCAGATGCAGAATGGAGTCAGCCTTGTAATGGCAAAGGAAGCAAGAGGGTTAACCAGAGTAAGGAGACAATACTCTACTTAAAAACATCCCTTAGATACAGTCAACTAGAACACACAGTTCTGACTTAGCACTGGAGTATGAGTTGCAAACCTTCTCATTTAGGATCTTATTGGCTGCCCTTCACTACCAATTCAGGCAGGGCATAACAGAAGCAACAGAGTAGTCACTAGCCAAGAAAATTAGAATAAGTGGCAGCATCAAAGTGCAGTGCATGAGTATAATTGCCTGAAAATTATAATGTTTCACAAAGAGCTAATATTTCTATTCATTCTAGGTACTGAGGACCAAATTTGTGGTAGGAATGCTAATATTTGGAGTGTTATTTTTCATACATTCCTTCAGCAGCCTAGTTAAAATAAGAGACTATACAAATTGGTAGAGATGGCAATTTATCTGTGTTCACTTTTGTCCTGGATTTGGATAGGAAAGGGTTAATTTTCACCAGAAGCTGGAAGGGGCCCACAGCCAGGATAGACAATGAAACCAGCCAATAGAATATTCGATACTATATTGACATTATGCCCACTATTTAAGGGTGAATGGTGGGCCAGGCAGGATGTGTGGAGCCATCAGTGCAGACTTAGGCAGTTTGGTGAATTTTATATCACTGGTGTTTCATCTCTTGCATTGTTCTAATAAATTCTCCTTATCTCAACCCACAGGGGTTTGCATTTTTTTCTCCCTAGTCTCCTTCCCATCCCACTGAGGGGGAGGGGTGAGTGAGAGGCCACGTGGGGCTCAGCTCCCAGCAGGGTCTAATCCATGATAACTTTCTCATCCTTCATGAAGATTCTTGTCTGAATAAGAAGAAATCTATTCCTTTTCAAGGAAGTCCTGTTGTCAGGAGTTCCATATTCTATCCTGCATTGATAGGGAGTGCAGCACTGACGGGAGATGGGAATAAAAAATAAACTCCAAACAGACATGGAACCACAAAGGAAAAAAAAAAAAGGTGATTATTTATGTGCTTTGATTTGCTGCACCCACAATATATCTTTCAGAATTTACCACCACATGGTTAATATATGTCTGTCTTATGAGGAGCGATGGACTAGGAGCAGATTTACTTTTGTCAAGAATCTTTGCATTGATTCTGGTGAACTGCATGAACTCTTCTGTGTTGCTCTGCAGGTGGAAGATAGCCTGTGTTATTATCAGGATACTGTATAGGATACTGTATCAGGATACTGTTTGTCATCTGCAAACTTACACCCATTTAATTGCCTGTGTATAATTGTGCAGAAAATTCTTGTTATTTGTGAAAACTCAAGGAAATACATTTGAGACAGTCCTGGAATAAAAACAAAATGATGTCATGATGCTTTGAATTTTCATGGATTCTCATGTGCTGTCAGGAAATTTTCACAGGTATAAAAGGTCTTTGAATGTCTTCTATTTTTAATAATGCAATAAATTATTTTCTTTTCTGGCAAAGGTATTTCCATAGAAATCTTTTGTTCAAATTGCTTTCCAAAAATTAGTCATGAAATTAGTTTCCACTGCCCAAAGGTCAGTGGCATCAAAAGCTTTAATTAAACAAAAAACCTAATAAGTAACTTGGAGATTTATGATATGTTTCTAACAAAGATTATGGGAAAGAGCATTTTATTGTCTTTATGATTGATTATGAAACTGGAATCCATCTTAACTTTGCCAAAGTTTGGAAATGGTTAAAAAAATATGGAGTTAAATAGAAATATTTTTTTTTTTTTTTTATACTTTCTATATGGATGGTTCTGGTCTGAAGCAGTGTATTGCATTGAGAAAATTATCCACATATAAATTGGTTCTTTAAAGAAAAAATTTACATCTTACCTACCACCCACCACTGTCTTAGAGTTCCCTAGCAATACTATTGCAGAAGAATTTGTTATTGAGAAGAAGGATTCTCTAAGCCACACAGGACATTCAATGTCACTGAAGGTGTTTGCCTCAGGTAGTCAGTAACTGGAAAGACTGACTTGTTTCAAATTATTACAAAATCACCAGATGTTAGGAATTGAAAAAGACCTGTGGAGATCATATAGTCCAACCCCACTGTTAAAGCAGGTTCACCTAGAGCAGGTTGTCTAGGATGGCATCCAAGAGGGTTTTGAATATGTCCAGAGAAGGAGACTCCACAACCTCTGTAGGCAGCCCATTCCTGTTTTCTATCACACTCACAGTAAAGATTTTTTTTCTTATGTTTAGAAAGAACCTCCAGTGTTCCAGCTTTTGCCCCTTTCCCTATGTCCTGTCATTGGACACAACTGAAAAGAGTCTGTCTCTATCCTCTTGACACCCACCCTTTAGATATTTATAAGCACTGATAATATCCTCTCAGGCTTCTCCAGGCTAGACAGCTCCAGGTCTCTCAGCTTTTCCTTGAAAGAGAGATGCTCCAGTCCCCTAATGATCTTTGTAGCCCGCCACTGGACTCTTTCCAGTAGTTTCTTGTCTCTTTTGAACTGGAGAGATCCGAACTAGACACAATACTCCAGATGTGGCTTCACTAGGGCAGGGTAGTGAGGGAGAAGAACCTCTGTCAGCCTGCTGACCAGACTCTTCTTCATGCACCCTGAGATACCATTGACCTTCTAGGCCACAAGGGCATGTTCCTGGCTTGTGGTTAACTTGTCCACCAGGTCCTTCTTTCCAGAGCTGCTTTCCAGTTTTGTATCATCAACAAATTTGATGAGGGTACACTCTATCCCTTCTTCCAGGTCATTGATGAATATGTTGAACAAGACTGGACCCTGTACTGACCCCTGGGGAACACTGTAAGCTACAGGTCTCCATCTGAGGCTCTGTAATTCATTCACTTCTCATTCCACTTCTCTGTCCACTCATGTAACCCACAATTCCTAAGCTTACCTATAAAGATGTTATGGGAGACAGTGTTCAAAGCCTTAATGAAGCTGAGGTAGACAACATCCACTGCTCTTCCCTCATCCACCCAGCCACTCATGCCACCACAGAAAGATATCATATTGGTCAAGCATAATTTACCCTTCATGAATACATGCTGACCACACCCAGTAACCATCTTTTCTTCCTCATGCTTAGATCTGACCACCAGAATGAGCTGTTCCATCACATTTCTGGAGATGGAAGTGAGGCTGATTGGTGTGTTTCTGGATTTCCTGGGTCCTCCTTCTTGCTCTTCTGAAGATTGGAGTGACATTGGCTTTCCTCCAGTCTTCAGGCACCTCTCCTGTTCTCCATGACCTTTCAAAGATGATGGAAAGTGGCTTAGCAATAAAATCTGCCAGTTTCCTCAGTGCACTTGGGTGCATTCTATCAGTGCCCATGGATTTTTGGGTGTCTAGCTTGACTAAATGATCTCTAACCTGATTCTTCTCAACAATGGGAAAGTGTTTCTCTTTTACCCTCTCTGCATCCTTTGTCACCAGGGCAACCAACTCATTCAGCAGTGGGCCCATATTTTCCCTAGTCTTCCTTTCGCTAGGGATGTACTTGAAGAAGCCCTTCTTGTTGTCTTTTATAGCCTTTGCCAGATTTATTTCCAAGTGAGCCTTAGCCTTCCTTGTTGCAACCCTGCATTCTCTGACAATGCTCCTATATTCCTCCCAAGTGGCCAGTCTCTTTTTCCACATTCTGTAAATTTCCTTCTTCCATTTGAGTTTTACAGAAGTTCCTTGCTCATCCATGCAGGTCTCCTGCCTCTTTTGCTTGATTTTTTACTCAGAGGGATGCACTGATTTTAAACTTGAAGGAAGAGGTGCCTGAATATTAATCACATGTCTTGGGCCCTGGTACCTTCTAGAGCCCTAACCCATGGGATTTCCTCCAAGTAAGTCTTTGAACAGGCAGAAACTAGCTGTCCTGAAATCCAGGGTTGTAATCCTACTTATTTCTCTGCTTCTTCCATGTAGGACCCTGAACTCCATCATCTCATGGTCACTGCAGCCAAGACTGCCCCTAACCTTCATGTCCCCTAACAGACCCTCTTTGTTAATTAGCCAAGACTGCCCCTAACTTTCATGTCCCCTAACAGACCCTCTTTGTTAATTAGTACAAAGTCCAGCAGCACACCTGTCCTCACTGGTTCCTCTGTCACCTGTGTCAGAAAGTTATCATCAATGCACTGCAGAAACCACCTGGACAGTGTGTGCCCAGCTGTGTTGCCTTTCCAGCAAATAGCAGGGTGGTTGAAGATCCCAATGAGAATCAAGTCTTGTGATTGTGAGACTACTTTCAGCTGTCTGTAGAAGGCCTCATGGGCTTCCTCTTCCTGATCACGAGGCCTGTAGTAAACACCCTCAACTGTGTCTCCCATATTAGCCTGACCTTTAATTCTTAACCATAAACTCTTGACTTGTTCTTTGTCCCCCGCCCAGGCAGAGCTTGATGCATTTCAGTTGCTGTGTCACAAAAGAGAACTCCACCACCTTACCTTTCTGTCCTGTCTTTCGTAAAAAGTACGTAGCCGTCCATGACAGCGTTCTAGTCATGTGAGATCTCCCACTATGTCTCTGCAATTGCAATGAAATCATGGCCTTGTGAATGCACCCAGGTCATTAGTTCTTCCCATGATGTGTGCATCGGTGTACAGGCATTTCAGAGAGGTAATCGAGCATGCTGGTTTCCCTGGAGGGGTACAACAGTTTAACTAACAGAGAAGGACTGGTGAGTAATGTGGTGGTCAGAACCCACCTGGGGCTTAGTGACCATGAAAAGAGTGTTCTCAATTCTTCGTAAAGTAAGAAGAAGGATCAGCAAAACCACTACCATGGACTTCCAGAGGGCAGACTTTGGCCTGTTCAGGTCACTGCTTGAGAGAATTCCTTGGGACATTCTGAATGACAAAGTGGTCCAAGAAGGCTGGACATTTTTCAAGAAGGAACAATTAGAGGCACAGGAGCAGGCTGATCCTAAGTGCCTTAAGATGACCAGCCTGGATGAACAAGGAGCTTCTGCTGGGATTTAGGAAAAAGAGAAGAGTTTACCACCTTTGGAAGAAGGGGCAGGCAACCCAAGAAGAGTACAGGGATTTAGTTAGGCCATGAAGAAAGAACATTAGTAGGGCAAAAGCCCATCTAGAACTGTCTGGCCACTGTTGTACGAGATAATAAAAGGTGTTTTTACAAATGCATTAACAAAAAGAGAACCGAGTAGAATCTCCATCCCTTATTGGATGTGAAGGGGAACATTGCCACCATGGATGAGGAAAAGGCTGAGGTACGGAATGCTTTCTTTTCCTTAGTCTTTAATAGTCAGACCAGTTATCCTCAGGGTATTCAGTCCCCTGAACTGGAAGACAGGGATGGAGATCAGAATAATCCCCTCATAATCCAGAAGGAAGTGGTCACCTGGACACCCACAAGTCTATGGGGCCAGTTAAGATCCACCCAATAGTACTGAGGGAGCTGGTGGAGGAGCTTGCCAAGACACTTCACACCATTTATCAGAAGTCCTGGTTAACAGGAGAGGTCTCAGACAACTGGAGGCTTGCCAATGTGAGGCCCATCTACAAGAAAAGTGGGACGGAGAATCCGGGGAACTACCGGCCTGTCAGCCTGAGCTCTGTACCAGGGAAAATTATGGAGCAGTTCATCTTGTCTGTACTCATATGGCAATTGGAGGGAAACCAGAGGATCAGGTCAAGCCATCATGGATTCATGAAGGGCAGGTCCTGTTCGACCAACCTGATCTCCTATGACCATGTGACCTGCCTAGTGGACGGGGGGGGGAAAGCTGTGGATGTTGTCTACCTGGACTTTAGTAAAGCATTTGGCAGAGTTCCCCACAGCATTCTGCTGGAGAAACTGGCAGCTCATGGCTTAGACAGGTGTACTCTTCACTGGGTTAAAAACTGGATGGATGGCTGAGCCCAGAGAGTTATGGTAAAGAGTTAAATCCACTTGCGACTGGTCGCAAGTGGAGTTCTCCAGCACTCAGTAATGGGTCCAGTCCTTTTTAATATCTTTATCAATAATTTGGATGAGGGGATTGAGTACACCCTCAGTAAGTTTACAGATGACATGAAATTAAGTTCGAGTGTTTATCTTCTTGAGGGTAGGAAGGCTCAACTGAGAGATCTGGACAGGTTGTACCAATGAGCTAAGGTCAATGGGATGAAGTTTAACAAGGTGAAGTGCTGGGTCCTGCACGTCAGTTGCAACAGCCCCAGGCAACATTACAGGCTTGGGGCAGAGTGGCTGGAAAGCTGCCTGTCAGAAAGGTACCTGGGGGTATTGATTGACGGCTGGCTGAATATGAGCCAGTGGTGTGCCCAGGTGGCCAAGAAGGCCAATGAGTTCCTGGCTTATATCAGAAAAGGTGCGGCCAGCAGGAGGAAGGAAATGATTGTGCCCCTCTACTTGGCACTGGTGAAACCACACCTCGAGTACTGTGTCCAGTTTTTGGTGACACAGTATAAGAAAGATATTGAGTTGCTGGAGTGCATACAGAGGAGGCCAACAAAGCTGGTGAAGGGATTGGAGAACATGTCTTATGAGGAGAGGCTGAGGGAGATGTGATTGTTTATCCTGAAGAAGAGGAGGCTGAGAGGAGACCTTATTACTCTCTATAGCAGTTTAAAAGGAGATGGTAGTGAGGCTGTTGTTGGCCTCTTCTCCCCAGTAATTAATGACAGGATAAGAGTAAATAGCCACAAGTTACACCAGGAGGAGTTCAAATTAGATATTAGGAAGAATTTCTTTACTGAAAGAGTAATTAAGCATTGGAACAGGATTTCCAGGGAGGTGGTAGAGTCACCATCCCTGGAGGTGTTCAAAAAATGAGTGGATGTGGCACTTTGGGACATGGTCTAGTGGTCATGGAGGTGCTGAGTAGAAGGTTAGACTTGATAATCTTTGAGGTCTTTTCCAACCTTAAAGTTTCTATGATTGTAAGTTAATCCACCATAAACATATACACCATTGGGGTGGTTGGCCTTCAGGCTCACATCTTGGAAGTGAGTTAAGGATCATTTGTCACTGCTGTGATTGGCCTGGCTTATTCCCCGTTGAATGGGATGGCATGAGCATTGCCATTTTGTATCTCACTCCCCGAATCCTTCAGTTTAAAGCCTACCTCACCAGGTTGGCCAGCCTGCTGCCTGAGATTGCTTTGTCTCTTCTAGACAGGTGGATTCCATCCCTCCCTAGCAGGTTATGATCATCAAAGAATGTCCTATTGTCATAAAAGCCAAAACCCTCATGATGGCACCAGCTACATAGCCAGAATTTCATGTGCATTACTTGTCTATTTCTGGCTGCCCCCTTTCCTCTAACTGATTAAATATAGGAAAAGATAACCTGGGCACCAACACTTTTCACTTGCACCTTTAGGGCTTTAAAGTTATCCTTGATTCTGCTCAGGTTTTGTCTCACAGCATCATTCATGTCCACATGGGTAAGTAGCAGTAGACAGTAGTTGGTGCTCTTGACCAACTGTGGCACCCTTTTGGCAATGTCTTGAATCTTAGCTCCTGGGAAGCAGCATATATCTTGTTACTCCCTGTCAGATCAGCAGATGGATGCCTCCGTGCCCTTTAACAGAGTCACCAAGAGCACACGTTGTTACTTTTCACAGTATCCACTGCATGTTGCTGGTGCAGTTTCTCCTTGCTATGGTTTTATTCTGTCATGCTTATTCATGAACAGATACAGCAAAAGACATCAGCATTATTGCACTGATTACTATATTTCTGCCTTTGCATGCTACAGAATCTGTTAACTTGCTTCTCACACTGTGAAAAGCAGCTTAAGCAATTTCAGGACTGCTTTGAAGACCGTTAGTTGCAAGTTATTAAATGCACATTGTTAATAATGGATAAGACTGCGAACTAGTGTAGTAGGCATTATTCCCATTGAAGATAATGGCTCTTTGCCAAATGAATTTGCAGTAATTGTGCCAATTGTGAAATCTACTGGGCATAAACTGAAAAAAATAGGAATGGCTCTTCAATATATTCAGTAATTATTCTCTTAACTACATTTTGAAAGTGCATCTGGACACTGGACAAAGTCTTCAGAATCTAAATGAGCCAAAGACAAGCTCTCCTCAGAGCACAACAAGGGAATTCAACCAAATGCATTTATTATATTCTGAAATAACAGCTGACTTCTAGTAGTGCCAAAAAAAGAGAGGTTTACACAAACTGCTCATAATTTTTTAAGCACTGATTACAGCTGAAGTGCTATTTTTTGTGTGAACAGAATTTATTACCAAGTGCCATAACATAGAATATAAACTTTGCGTAAGTCCAAAGACTCAGATGTTATTGCAAATGTAGTTATAGAAGCAAAAAAAAAAGGCTTTATCAAGCCTTAAAAAGAAAGCAAGTCTGGTACCCATTTGCTAACTTATCCTTGCAGAATTGTAACTTGTAAACAATAGGAGACAGAAGTTTTCCTTTACAAACTTACTGCCAGTTCAGACAGAGGTGGTTTTCTTGCTTTATTTTGTTTTCCCAGGGTTCACAAATCAAATATATCTAGTACAAAACCATGAAATCCCTAATCCACAATAATAGGTGCAATAAAGTTTGATTTTCCTGAAACTGTAGAACCACTGAAAGGCAGAATGAAATTTCAAAGATGTCTTCTTGTACTTTTAGAAAACCTTACCTGTCTAAATGTTTGAGGACTAGGCTATGAAAAGAAATATGAATTTGCTATTAATTAAATTCTATAGGTGAGAAAAGCAGAACTTACACATTGAAAGAATGAATGAGAAGTTTGTATATCAAGATATCTTTATACAGGCAAGAAACATATTTCAAAATAATTTGTAGTGATTTGGTCATGTATGATTCCATGTAATTATTTAATGAATGATTTTCTGTATTATCTATATCAAAGCCTCCTGGCACTTGATTTTTTTTTTTTTTTTTTTTTTTTGTGTGTGTGTGTGTATTTGTTTGTTTATTTATTTGTGGTTTTTTGTTCTGTTTTGTTTCGTTTTCCTACAGGTCACTACAACCTCACAAATTAAGTACATTGCAAAAAGGTTTACTGACTATCCATTAACATATGGCTACCACAAGGGCAAGTCCTAGAAAACCTTTGATGTTCCACTCACAATTTCTATTAACTTTAATCTCTGTGATCAATTTTGCCTCCAATACTCTACTTTCATACTTGTATTCCTTCACTGATTCATAGAAACAGAGAGTATAAAATAAATGTCTCCTTTCTAAGACACACTTGTTCAAAACAGTTTTTTGTATTTGCTCAAGTAGTTTCTTTTAAAAAACCTGGTTTATACCAGGATAACATCAGTCTGAATAAGCAAATAAGCAGAGAATGGTCTAAGAATTTCCTCTCACTTTGCTCATATATTTGATTACAAGCAAGAAGTATTTTGAGGTTTGCAGCTTATAAAATTTAGTGTCATTTCTTCTCAGTCCCATATTTAAGTTGAGAGAAATAAAAATTCCATGTTTATTATGTTGTTCCTTCTAGTTCATCTCATTTGCTTTTTAGTGTGTTGGCATACATTTTGTTTAGGGATTGCTTTCTTCACAAGAGAGGAATTAATCCCATCAAAGACTCTGATGATACCCTAGTCCTCAATAAACTTCGCTTCACTAAGGTATTGCTTTCACCTTTAATATTTTCAGAAGTTCCCTGGGGGAATAAACAATAGATCAGATGGTATAGTCTGAGCCTCAGACTGGAGTCCGGAGGATGTTAACAAGGAGATTAAGCAGATACTTGGTGGAAGTTCTGAAATCACTGGTTTACCTCTGAAAAAATTAGAGCCTGAAACAAAGTTTATGAACTCTTCACCTTGGAAGACTTGGACCAAAACACTCATGTCCCAGAGCGTGAGAGGCTGAGCAGTGTCCTGAACTCAGAAATGATGATAACACTTCAGTCTTGCTGGTTTGAATGGTGTGTCGAATGGCAAGGATGCCAAATAGAAGTCTTAGTCTGAGAAACTACATCTCCTCTCATGGAGGAAACAGCATGGACTTCCTCTTTTAGAGGATTTGACAAATCATCTCTCAGCCTGGAGAGTAATAGTTGGCTTACAGATAGTTAGTGCTGTGTCTCTGGTAGTGTACCTGTACTGAAAAGCGTATGTTGCCTGACTGACACATGCTAAAATAATTGAATTACCAAACCATTAAGCTCTCTGGTACCCCAGTTTTGCCAAAGGTTCAGATTTATTTAGGGTGAGGAGTCAAGATCTGTAACTTGATGTATGTGGACAAAAGGGCTCTCGGACTGACTTAAAGACAACATATCTCAATGTACTTGCTGCTTTTGAAGAAATAAATTTTTAAAGGGCCAAAGCAGTAATGTATCACTTCTAGGATAAATAGGTGGTGCAGTAGCAATAAAAGGCTTGTAAGTAAGTGCTACAATAGTCTTAGACTTTCAGAAAGTTTGAGAAACATCATTTTTCCTTTCTTTTTCTTTCTTTTGATCATCTTTCCTGTTGACCTTATTGTAACTTTCAGATGTAAACAATTGTAATACACTCAGAGACACTCACTTTCTTAGATGTCTGCAATCTCTTCCCTTCTTTGAAAAGTCATTTGGCTGCATGGATCTCAACCCAAGCAGGTAGGCATTCTCCTGCCACAATTGTCAACTCAAAGCACAAAAAAAAGTTAAGACCACTTCCATCTTTACCCTATTGATCTCATTCCTTAGCTCTCACACATAAACATACAAATAGAATATGCAGTAATAGAGAAAAAAGATTCATCCCACAGTCCTAACCAAACCCTGGAATCATAGAATCATAAAATGGTATAGGTTAGAAGAGACCTCTTGAGGTCATCAAGTCCAAACCCCCTGCCAGAGCTGGATTACCCAGGAATATATATTCAGGCAGATTGTGAAAGTCTCCAGAGAAGGAGACTCCACAACCTTCGGGCAGCTTGTTCCAGAACTGCACACAATACTCCAGATATGGTCTCACTAGGGCAGAGTAGAGAGGGAGGAAAACTTCCCTCAACCTGCTGGACACACTTTTCTTTATGCACCCCAGGATACTATTGGCCTTCTTGGCCACAAGGACATATTGCTGTCCTATCGATAACCTATTGTCCACCAAGACTTCAAGGTCCTTCTCTGAGGAGATGCTTTCCAGTAGGTCAACCCCTAACCTGCACTGGTGCATGGTGTTATTCCTTCACAGGTATAGGACTGTACACTTATCCTTGTTGAACTTCATTAGGTTTACCTTTGCCCAGCCTGTCCAGATCTGTCTGAATGGCAGCACAGCCTTCCAGAGTATCAGTCACTCCTCCCAGTTTAGTATCATCAGCAAACTTGCTGAGGGTACACTCTGTCCCTTCATCCAGGTCATTGATGAAGATGCTGAGTAAGACTGGACTCAGTACTCACCCCTGGAGAACACCTCTAGTTACAGGTCACCAACTGGACCCTGTGACTCTGATCATGACCCTCTGAGCTCTACTGTTTAGACAGTTCTCAACCCATCTCACCATTCCCTCTTCTAACCCATACTTCCTGAGCTTACACACAAGGATGTTATGGGAGACAGTTTCAAAGGCCTTGCTGAAGTCAAGGTAGACAACATCCACTGTGCCCTCTTCATCTATCCATTCAGTCACACCATTGTAGAAGATTATCAGATTAGTCAGACATGACTTCCCTTGACAAAGCTGAGATGGTGGGGAAGAGGTACAGCTGACAGGTACTGAGACTTCCTTATCTAAAGCAAAACAGCACAGCAAAAAACTTTTGTTTGACCCTCATGTACTCTGTGAGTTCAGAGACACTATGTAATTCCCTGTGAATTGTGATGACTCTTTGATCAACAAAGAGTGTGCTAACTCCCTTCATATCCATTTTAATGATAAATTTGATTAAAATCCCACTAAAGGGAACTCAGACATCTACTCTGAATTCGCACAAATGCAAATCTTATTTTACTTCAACAAAGATGAACTCAGATAATGGTTTTGGCTATGAACCCATAGGCATGAGGTGCTGGTGAGGATCTCATATCACCTGAGAGAGACCCTGATTCCCTAGCCTCAATATGCAACTCTTTGGTCCCAGAAGTTGCCCATGTTTTGCAAACGCCTCATAGTACCAGTGGTAGCTATTCCTCTGGTTTATACCTTCTGGGTTAGGACAAAGGTAAAAGCAGATGAAATGATGCACAGGAATGCTGTTGCTCTTTTAGTAGCACAGCACAGAAATAACAAAAAAAACAAAAAAAGCCAAAAAAACCAAAAAAATTAAAATATCCAAAACTCTTTTCTACATACATTTTTCTTCACAAGTTTTGTCATCATTTTGAGCTGGGATCAAAATACTGTGAGTCAGATAATATTTTTATGTCTGTCTACTTTCTCTAGTCATGGTTGTTAATCACCTTTCTCTGTCCCTTCTTGTTCATCCCACCTCCTTTTCCCAGAACACTTTTTGTCAGTTAACCTTCCTGTGTGATTTTTTTTGGCTTTAGCGTCTTGATTTTTATTTCAGTGATTTGCCATTCCTTAAAAAGCAAAGACTTATTAGCTTTTGTCATGCATACTGTACCCAGTTTTGGGCTCCCTAATTTAAGGGAGACAAAGATCTACTGGAGAGAGTCCAACAGAGAGCTATGAGGATGATTAAGAGACTTAAGCGTCTCCCCTAAGAAAGACTGAGAGAACTGGGGATGTTTAGTCTGGAGAGGAGAAGACTAAGAGGGGGTCTTATTAATGTCTATAAATATCTGAGGGGTGGGTGTCGAATAGAAGGAGCCAATCTCTTTTCTGTAATGCCCAGTAATAGGACAAGGAATAACAAATATAAGCATAGAAGGTTCCACCTCAACATGATGAGAAACTTCTTTACTGTGAGGGTGGCAGAGCACTGGAACAGGCTGCCCAGAGTGGTTGTGGAGTCTTCTTCTCTGAAGATTTTCAAAACCCACCTGCATCTGTTCCTATGTGGCCTGCCCAAGGTGTTCCTGCTTTGTCAGGGGCGGTTGGACTCAATGATCTCTAGAGGTCCCTTCCAACCTCTAACATTCTATGATTCTATGATTTGTTTTGTTGAGAGAATAGTTATTAAACTTTTCTTCTTTGTATGTTTCTTGGACATGTATCACATGAAACTAAAGTCTGCATATATTTCTGTAACAGTGGTGTTCTTAAGGATAGCTTCATAATTTCAAGCATAAATAGAAACTGGACATTGGCAAATTCTTTAATATTTTGCCTTCTCAGTGTGAATTCTTCTGGGTAGTTGTTGACTATATACAATTTAACAAAATTATAATAGTCTGGTATATGTATATATGTATGTATGTATATTTTCTTTATGCACCGCAGGATACTATTGGGGAATATGTATGTATACATATTCCATATGTATATATGGAAGTGAATGGGACCTAATGCATTGTCTTCCATCCCTCAGTGGTGAATACTGAAATACTGAATTACAGTTTCAGATCAAAGAGGTTTCTTCTGGTTTAAAGACAAAGTTTTTCTTCAAACATGCACAAAGATACAATTTCTAGGTCTGATCATTTATCTACTTCTAACTTTTATAACCCCACTTACTCAGGTGTAATTATACTGACAATTACAAACTTAAATAACTAGCTATCTATTTAGTATAGTGTAAGTGATACATCATCATAGTTGTACAGAAACAATAAAGTGCACCATCACATCATCAAAGAATACCAATTTCTGTCAACTTTGCTATTAGAACTCTTACTGGTGTGAGGCAAGTTATTTTTCTGAAAACTGTAATTGTATGAATATTTTGAAAACACATAGGAAAATAAGTTAACTTAGATCTATGCACCATATCCCACTGAGAAATACTTCATTACAGCTATAGCTAAAAAATATACCATATTTGTTCATTTCCTGTGCAAAGTTTAGATTTGCATGCCAAAAAATAGGGCTGTGTGTCATTAACTGATACTTAGTGTGCTGTGGTTTTCCCACTGTCATGTTTCTTTAAGCCTCTTTGACTGATCTTGTTGAAGAAAGTTCCTGTGTGCAATCCCTGAGTCAGGATAAATTTCCATTTTCCATGTCTCTGTGCCTTCTGATCTCCACATACAACAATGGGAAAAAAAACAACAACCCAAACCATAAAAGAATCATTCTGATGGATATGTCTCCAAACTGGACATCAACTAAACAGAACTTTCTCCAAGGAAATGCAGTTGAAAAATTGTGCATAACATTTAGCCCTTAATCTATTTTTATTGTGGTCAGATTCAATGGAAATTTTAAGTGTGGGCTTTCATTCCTTGATTTTCTGTTGAAGCTATTCATAGAACATATGTATTAGCATAATGAACAGAATTATATGTATATATAAATTTATCTTTTTTTTTTTTTTTTCTGAAATCATTAAAATCCTTGAGCTTTTCATCAACCAGAACTCCCAAGTCTTTCTCGTCAGGACTGCTCTCTATTCATACTCTGCCCTGCCTGTATTTATGCTTGGGATTGCCCGGATCCACCTTGCACTTCACCTTGTTGAACTTCATGAAGTTGTCATGGGTCCATCTCTCCAGCCTGTCAAGGTCCCTCTGGATAGCATCCCTTCCCTCCAGCGTGTTGACCACACCACACAGTTTGGTGCCATCTGAAAACTTGCTAAGGGTGCACTCCATCCCACTGTCCAAGTCACTGACAAAGATGTTAAACAGCACCAGTCCCACATCTAAAAGTTCAGGAAAGTGTTCGGCAAAGGCACTGAATGGGTGGGAGAGAAAACTTATGGGGATGATTGCCCCTCACTGATCTAGGGTTTGTTATGAATGTGGGAACAAAAATACTCAGCCTGAGGTCTATCTTTACAAAGACTGCCAAAGCTGTGGACTGGTGGAGATTACTTTTGCCAGGAGGGAAGAGAGGGCTGGGAAGACAGTTTTGCTTCTTAGGGTGTTTCATCATTACAGAGTTTTCCTGAGATATGTCCACTCAAATTAGGGTCCTGCTTTGCAATCACAGAATATGTATTTTGCTAAGAGTCTCTCCAGCTGGGCTACTCTTGTGTGCTTGGACATTAATATGGCAAATGAAGTGACTGAAGTATTTCTGGGTTTATGAAAATTAGAGGGACATGCATAAATGCAAACACTTCCTAGTGCACTAAACATCATATATTGTAGAATGATTAAGAATTTACTCTCAAAATTTTAAGTATATCAATATAAGGAAATTCTCCCTCTCAGGTTAATACAGAGTTGTAAAGGTGCTCTAATCATATCTGGAGATCTAGCACTAAATTATCTATATTTTTGCACTAACTCTCTGCTACCTTTCCTTTTTTTTCAGACTGTTTTGCAAAGGACTTTTTTCCTACAGTTTTTCAGATATCTAGAATAAAGAATGCAGTATCAAAGCAAATGTAGGACAAAAAAAAAAAATCAGCTCTGTGCCACATTGATCTGACAACTTTATTTCATGCTTTTGCCCATCCTCTTGATTATTCCATTTGCCTGAAATACAATTTCTTCTAGATCTTTTTTATTATTTTCAAGCTAATTCTTGCAAAAGCTTTTCTAAGTTTCAATAAGACTAGACATGACAGTAAAAATTTTGATGCAATTCTGCAACTGCAATAAATCAGCATACCAAGTAATCGAGGACTTGCAGTGAAGATGCTGTTGGTGCCAATATTGCACAAAGACAAGAGGGAAAACTGCACTGTAGAGCATGGTCATCTTTTGGATGAGTTTCCACTGGTTAGTTTTTCTTGTGTATCTCTTAAAACCCTCTAGTGTCTAAATTGCCATGCTTTATGCTAATGGTAAACAATAACAACAATAATTGGGGGGTGTCAAAATTTTCAGCTGTAAGCTACTCTAGTTTAAGCTGATTATCCAAATGGAGGAAACTTATTAGTGCATGCACAATGGATTTAGCTGAAAATGTAAGCACAGATTGTTTTGCAGCCTAGTATCTTTTCCATGGTTTTGAAGCTTGTGAAAAACTCCTGTGAACTGAGAAGACACAATATAACGTTTTCTGCTGAGAGAAAAATTCATTGAATCTTCCAAATCCTATGAAGCTATTCAGCTTTGGTATTATTTCTGGCTACTACATTTGATTTCTAATGGAATGTACATGGCTGACTAATGCCATGAATCATTGGTGCTCCACTAACCTAAATTAAATTGGACTCATTCTATTTTCAGTCATAAACAAAGCTCTTGTGAGATGTTTGCTGGCTTTCAAACTCACTGTGTTCCTAAGCAAAATACACATTTGTGGCTTCACTCATAGATTTTTCTTTCTTTTTAGTTATTTGTTTTTAATTAAACTTCCTTTCAAGGCCAAGCTGCTAGAACTTTCAGTCTGTTATGCTTAAGGAAGATAATTTACCTCAGCTATAAAACACTCACTGCACTGTGGAGGACAGGGTGGAGGAAGGCTGGGCACAAGTACAGCTCCTTCTCTGAGAAGTCAGTCAGAGTCAATGGTCTTACAGTGGGTTGTACTGCTACAACCCCGCAGACCTTCACATCCACAGTCAATCTGCCCACAGAATTGTCTCTAACAAAGCTATTAGCAACTTTAAGTTTCTAGCACTAAACATCACAACTCTGACCTCTACACTTCATAGCCTCTTTGAGTAAGTCCAGTCAATGAAGCCATCAACCTGTCCTCAGACCTCATTCAGTTCTCAAGATTGGGAGGTACTTTCATTTTTCTTTTCTGACAACTGAATCTGTGGCTGTTGCAAAGAAGGGAGGCCTCTTTCATCCAAAATGTCATTCTCTTGAGAAAAGGGTTTTTTTGTTGTTGTTGTTGAAAAGTAGCAATTTCATTGAAAAAAAATGAAGATGGTACAATGTTTTGCAATAGGTGAAAGGGAAAACAATACTGTATTTGGTAGATAGCACATCAAGGGGGAATGTTTCTAGAATTGACCGCTGCATTTGGCTCAGCAGCTCTCCAAACTATCCATCTCATGCATGCTCTGAAGTCAGAGGTGTTTACATTCGCTGCTTTTCCCTGCTCACCTCATGCTGCAGCTGATGATGTTTGATGTCTGACAGTTCAGTGTTGTGTAACGATTTCCTAGGCCTATTGTCTACACATTCTCTGTTGGGTTTTATGCCCCATAAATTGCTATTCAATCTGCAACCTTAATTTGCACACCCATGGACAGCTATTAAATTCTCATCATTCATTTTTGACATAGGTCCATTGTCTTGTTTGTGTTTCAAGAGTAAAATATGAGCAGTCACTGACATTTCTGTGTTCTTTCAAGAGTGATACCAGTTAGAGGTAGGAAAATATTCCTGCCTTCCTTCAGTGCAGTGTTACAATGATTACAAAATTACAGATGTGGAATTACTTGAAATAGTATACACTGGTTATGGATGTGCAAATGATTGGGCAATTTTCAGGAAAAAAAACCAAAAGAAAACAAAACAAAACTGAAAAGGTTGCACAAAGAAGAAAATGGGTAGGAGAATAGTCTTGCTATTTCTAAAACTATCCAAAACCTGTATTTGCAAAGCAATAAAACTGAGGGGTTTATGTGTAATGCATTGTCTGTCTTATTCTGTATTATTTATGTATCATCTTTATAATATTTTAGAACATTCCAGTAATAAGTACGGTAACAAAAACTAACATCAATTATCTATGCTTTGTGCTTTCTGAACTTAGTTCCCGAAACATAAACAATATGCCAGGTGTCAGATTTGAAAAGGTTGTACAAAGGATTTTGTCACGTTTTCCAAAATTCAAGTCTAGCAGTTTATACTAATCTCCAAGCTTTTAATATAAATATGAAATTATGACCATAGTTCATGCCTTGGAATAATTCCAGTAATCTCAGTGGAGCACCACTGGGGATGTATTTATCTCTGATGTTTTTCATGCATCCACTTACCTGGTTCCTAATCTGCAGGGTATTAGTTTTTATTCTTGAGAGGAGACTGAAAAACAAAGTAAAGACAAGTAACGGAGATCTCCCCTCTTATATCCACTGATATTCCCAATTTATACAGCCTTTTCTTTTACAGTTGTTTACCAAACCCATATCCATTTGTGTGACTCTTTTCCCAGTTTTCCAGATATAGCTGTAGTTTGTTTGTTTGCCTCCTGATTTTATGCACACTCCACAGCCCAGTTGGAGTGCTTCTCCCGAAGCTAAATACTTTCTTCCTTCTCATGTATTTGTCTCAACTACCTCATCTTCAAAGGTTGTGCCAACCAAGCTTGAAGGCTTCAGGCAGAAGTGTCTGCCATGAAGTGGTGCACCAGACTGGAATTTTGAGTGGCATTATCACCTGCTGCACGTTTTACCATTGCCTCTTATGCTATTTTCTCAGACTTGGTGTCAATATCTTGCAGAGACATTGCAATAGCTCTGTCTGCAAAGACGATCCTTCTCTAAGTTTGGGATGTGTCAGAGTCCTAGAGAAAGAATATTTTTTCTGAAGTACTCAGTGCAATAATCTCCTTCTCTTAGTCTTGTGCTGTATGATGCTTCCCCACAATATTTACTGTTATTTGTGAAGAGATTTATGATGTTGGCTATAAAATGCCAAGGACACTTTTATACTATAGCAGGATGAAACGGGGAATCATTACAGTAAATACTAAGAATCTGATTCTTGAGCTAGGATTGCATGGAATTTGGATAAGTTAATAAGAATAGATCCATAGAAGAAATAAGCAAAACAGTTCATAATAAAATATAGTCATATTTAAATGTATATGGATCGTATGTTTGTGTGAGTGGTTATATATGACTATATCTTACTGTTTCGCCATTGTGAACTGTCACTCATTTACAAGCATCCCCTGCATATATATTCCAAGCATCATAGGGATCCAATCAAATAAATGACTTTGTAGCCAAGAGTTGAAATAAGCTCAACACTAAAAGACATGCCACATGCTTTAAAGCTGGCAGAAACTATTTATATAGTTATTTATTTATTTAAGTGAAAGTGATACAATATCAATGATATCAGAAAATCTAGTTTTGCAGTTCATCTGCACAGGCAAGGAGAAATGTTTCATTAAACCAGAACAATCAGAATACAACAAAACTCATACTTTCTTTCTAAAAAAATTAGAAGGCTTCAATTAACAAAAATGTTTTCATTGTGAGTTTTTCCCCTTGTGATTAATGCAGATGCACAGGAAGAGACAGATACAGATTTTAATGGCAGGCTGCAACAGCTGGTTTAAAGTAGCCAGAGCAACATTTTATAGCTCTGAGAGTCTGGTAATCAGTTGGTGTAATAAAAGATGTCACTTCTCCCTGCAAGTACTGCCTTGCTTAATACGGCAACAGGGTACAGCTCAGAATTTATATGGCTTCAATCTCACAAAAAGCTTTCTGAGCTAAATGTATCTTGGCCTACAAATAGGATTCAGTTTAATCTCAAGGGTGAAATAAGGTACCAAAGTGTGTTTCTGGAAATATTTTAGCCCAGAGTTTCTGGTAAAATCCAATTTCTCCTGTAGTCTTTTACTTGTTTAATATATATTGAATACCAGTTGGAAGTTATGATGAGCTAAATGTTCCTGTCAATCAAAGATTACTAAACTTTAAACGCAACACTTAAAAATGACAATATTGAACCTAATAAAAAAAATTCCTTACAGATTCTTCCCGTCATCTTCCAAAACCAAGCCATCATTGACCATTAATAAGTAACAGCCTTTATTCTGCAGCCAAAGAAAGGTCAAGGAAGTCATGAGGAATAACAGACTTAAAACATCTGCCTTTTTTTTAAGGCAAATGTATTGAGAGATCACAAGGGAGCAGATAAGTTCCCATCTCTTTTGACTCATAATGGGAAGATTAGAACTTCCACCCTCTATCATCCTTCACTTGCACTCTCTAGAGCTGCTGTATCGCAATTCATAGATGATGGGAGCGTGCATGCACTCACTAGCTCAGGGTCCCCAAGGCCAAAAATTCTAGGGAGAGTTTGATCTATTGCCCAAGCATAGATTGACTATATAATCCCAGTGCAATAAGTCTGTTGTCATTCCAAAGAATGCATTTTACAGTGTGTTCTCACAGCAACTTGGTTGCATGTGCCAGTAAAGCCTCAGAACAACAAATGTTTTGAAAATTGATACAATCTCTACAAGCTGTAGGCATCTCAATTTCTGGACTTATGGCAGCCTATGAAGGATGGCCCAATGTTCCAATACATAAGTAAAATAAACAGAAAATGGGTAGCAACAACAGAAATTTCCATCAAAGATATATCAATAATGGGAAAGGGAATCCTTAATAAGAATCTGCCAAAGTAAGATTTTGAAGTAGAGATAGGAAAAATGCCCAGGCGGCATTTTGCCTCTACAATTCCCTTTTCTGAAAACAGTTCATTCCTGTGAGTCTGAACAAAGTCCTGGTCATATAAGAAAAAGAGTAAGGTACTTCTAAATGGAAAAGATTAAAAAAAAAAAAAAATTGTTTTGTTTTGCTTTCCTTATACCTTAAAAAATCAGAAAAGCATATTTTCATTTCAACTACCAAAACATTTTCAAGGCTGAGGTTTTAGTGGTAGGTTGGGAAATTCTCCCTGGAAGTATAGATCAGAATAAAAATGTTTGCAGCTTCTTCAAAGTTCCTAGAGAAAAGAAATTACATTTTTCTTAACCTGTTATAGACACCATTTAAAAATTTATGAGACTATATTTGCTCTTAAAGCAATTGCTGTGCCCTGTTCTCTTTAGCTATAAACTTACTTCATTTTCTAACAAATGGCATGTTACAAAATACTGCAAATATTGATGAAATTTTAAGTGCTGTACAAGTTTTCCTCCTGCAATCCTTTTCTAGCACCTTTGGGAAAAGGCATTATGCTTTTCTGCTTATGACCCAGGCTCATTCCTATTGTTTCATTTAACCACCTTTGGGATTAATATTTCTGCTCCATTCTCTTGGGCACTCCCAACAATTTTTATTCCCAATGGAACAATTTCACTCATCTTATTCATATGGCTTCAATTAAAAGTCCTGAGGGAGGACATTGAAAGAGGTATTTTATTTTATTTTAAAAGCATTTAAACACTGCACCACTGATGAATTCTGAAAAATTTCCTTCCATTCCCTCCCAGTTCTTTTTCTGCTTTTTTAGACTATCTTCATCACTAATTCTGGCATGCTGTGGCAAACTGCTTTTTATTGCAGTACATGTGTGAAATAATTTTGGTGGAGTGCATTCTGTGATGTGTTCATGCTACTGACATTAGGTATCTAACCTCTGCACCTAGATTAGGGAACTACTCTGACTAATGTAACTCTGTAGCGAATGGAAAGAAATAGGGTCATCCAGAGGGAAATGCAAGGCAGGAACACAGTCCCAGTTGTCTGATTTGAACTACGGAGAAGACTTTCAGTAATCATTGAGGGGGTGTCTGGATCATGGGTCGTCAAGCAGGCAGTTCACTGCAGCTCTTGCAGAGCTGTTACACGACTAGCAGAGCCAGGCTGGCAATGCGATGCTGGGCACTTCAAATTCCTGTCCACAAGGGCCAGGAAGACAGTACAGGCAAGTGAGACCAGCTCCATCTCATTAAGGAGAAATGGCTTATTGTCCTTTTCTGCTGATGAGCTGTTCCTAATCTCCTTTATCTCTGAAAGACATATTGTATGTACACCATGGCTCTAAGCCATGGGAATATTTGGTATATGACTCATAGATCCAGGATATGGGTCACAACTGCTCATAAAGACTGTGAAGAAACCAGTCTCCATATTTAGGTATTTCATTGAAAGATCTGAATATCACCTTCTCCCTTGCATTTTCGTATTACTGAAGAGTTCAGTTTGAATTTCACTGGGAATGATGTGAAGGAGTTTTAAACTCAATTTCTGATATACTTGGACTCGTTTTCTTTCTTTCTTTGCTATCATTTCTTCTTTCCTGGAAATCAGAAACCTTGGAGCATTTTCTATTTAATGTTATATATTTATTATTTTAATTTAGATTATAATCATCATTATTATTATATCATCATTAAGCAGATGATGACCATCCATTGGTATAACTGAAAAATATAGGTCTCTTGGAAATCATTTCCCATGACAATCATACAGTATCAGAAGTTCTAAAATGTAATCAACATTTGAGCTGAATAGAGAAACTGGTGATTTTATGAGGGTCTGAAAGTTTGTATTTCCATTGTTTATTAAAGAATGTATATATAATAAACATCAGAAAGGAAAGACCTTCAGCATTTCAGAGGACAGATCTAGTCAATACAAAAACAGTCTAAGTACCCTCAATGCAATAAAAATACTAAAAAAAAGACTAAGCGTTTTTAAATACATGTATGAGATTGATATATACATATATATATATTTGAGATATAGCAGTCTCATCCATATTTGAAGAGGCAGATTTGTGGCAACTATAAAATGGTTGGGAGCAATAATAGGATGTCATGTGTTGCTAAAAAAAAAAGAAAAACAAAGATAAAACTCACATTTTTAACATTTTCAATCAAATTACTACTTCTTTCAAATATTTTAACTACAAACATTCCATCAGCATTATGTCAATATGGCCATATTAATCATCTCAGTTCTTGTATGCTTTGTTTATGATCCACAAAAGAATTATCCCTATCCAAACTGATTTTAATTAAATTACAAAACAAAAAGAGCCTTTTCTAACTTTCTAACCTTCCTGACAAACCAGAATAGGGTCAAAGAGATTTGAAGAGTCATTGAAGAATATGTTTTGATTTACATCAGATAGACTCAGGGGAACTTTATTCCAGATGGTAACCTTAACCTTTCACAACAAACTGTCTATCTGTGGTAGTCCCTTATTACAATTACAGCCATATCTGTTTGATATTTTGGTGGTCAGGAATTTCCTTGTATCATATCACCTATCATAATATATTTAGCATCATTTATTGTGAATATATGTAGTAACAGAGGAAAGGGATTTAAATTAAATTTCTGTCATTTGGTCATGAAGATTTTTTGAAGTATATTCAATGAAAGCACCTCAGAAAACAGCAGAAAGCAGAAAACATCCTCACACCTAAGTGCTTTTTTAGCAGTTTAAATGTTAACACAACCACTTTATTTCTATTTTGTATTGCAATTTTTTTTGCCACAAAGAATCAAAGAGCATTTTTATGCCAATAGTCAGTTTTAGATATATTGAAACCACTTGCATGTCTAACTATGAATTGTGTGCACAAAACCACATCAAAGTATTCATGAAACATTAGCTGTGATTAGTATTGTCTATGTTTCTAGATAGGTTGACACAATAAAACAAATGAAATGCAGTTTCTGCTTGTCCTGCAAACAAGAAGACTGTATTTCTAATAGCCCTGAAAATACCCTATTTACCATATTTAGGCGATATAGCAAGCATTTATTTTTATTTCATGGAACACCTAATATTGTAGGAATCACCGCTATTCACTTATTAATACAGGTCACCTGTCTTATCTAGATCATTAACAGACCCTATATGTCTACATAATACAGATAGAATTGATCCATGTACACACCTTTAATGCAATATTGTACAGACTGTCTCCATTTAGAATGTCAAATATAATTTTTTGAAAGCTCAAGAGAAATTATCTCCTTCATCACCACCCATACTGAACTGAATCAACTTACCTTGAATATTGAACAGTAATTTTCAGGCAGGGATCCATGGACACGTTGACGTTTGTGGTCTGTTTCCAAGGGATTTGTGTAATATAACTAAGGAAAGTAAGAGGAGTGTCAATAAGCTTAAATTCTCTTCATATGGTTCAGCCTGTGTGCTGGAAATTTTTACATGTTTATCAAATTAGAAAAAAGGCTGAAAATGGCCTTATGGATGGATTTGATGAATTACAGAAAAGCATTAAAACTTCTGAAGAAGCCCTGTTGCAAATAGTATTATCAATCTTTTCCTCATATAGATGTTTCATTTCAAACTACAGGCACATTGCAATTGCTTCTTGTATATTAACTTCTTTTTCTTTAAATTCAGATTTATATTATTTATCTTAGCCAAATATTTTTTGCAGTGTATTTTTGACCACATATTTAAGGTGCTTCCATTTCTCCCATCTGACTTAATTAATTTTTTTAATCTAATGAAGTTTATATGCCCCATAAATCATTGCATTAGTAGCTGTGCACATAATTTCAATTCAAAGACTAAATTATATTTTTGTAATTAATATATGACATTCAAAATATCTTTAAAATTGTGGTATAGTCTTTAGTTTACAAATGGTTTACTGTAGCAAGCATTCATTCTTATAGCATTTCTTTTCATGTTACACAAACTAGACCTCAATTTTTCAGTCACTAGTATTTCTCTAAGGATCCTATATTAATATGCTTCTGTTCAACTGGCATGAATTAAATGCAAGGTGACTGAAAATTTTGTCCTAATGACATTAGCTCCAACTTGGAAGATACAGGCATTAAAGCACAAAATAAATAAGTAAATTAAAAAAAAAACCCTGGTTTTAGAAAGCCTTTTCTTCCACCATAATGAACACTTGCCATTTCCTATTTTCAGTTATCAGGCTTAAGACTTTACTCAGACCAATTTATTAATATTTTTAACCAGTTTGGCTTTATGGAATTACCCACATCATTATTGGAATACAACCTGGACATATAATTTTCTTTTTACTACTCTGTCAGTCAGAAACATTCTGGGTGTTTTCTCCTTTTAATCTTTGAAAAATTTTTAGTTTTCCCTGCAGACCCAGAAGCTTTTGGTATGCTTTAAAATCACCATTCTGCCTGTCTCTTGCCTTCTGCTAAGAAAGACTTTGGAAGCACAACAAATATGTACATGTATGGTCATCCAGTGTCTGTGGAAAAACAAACAGTGCTTCTGTCTAGCAGAGACAGTCTGTGAAGGTGCACCCCTAATCATGAGACATTGCTTCATCTTTCCTTGGTGACATCTGAAAGGCTACATCTTCCTATTCCAAAACATCCCACTTCAGAGACTGCTAGCAGGGATGAACACATTCATTATACTGTGGCTGTTTGAAGTGTGGCACAGGCAGGAAGGATCCTTACCTGTTACAGAGATAATCTATTTGATCTAGTTAAAAAATGTACTTAAGAATGAATTGAATTAGGCTCTACATTTTCTTTTTTTCTGAACTATTCTTACAATTAATCTACAATGATTTTCTAATACCCAGGTTATCTGGAAGTCTGAAGGATAAGGTTGGTTTATCTACCTACTTAGTACTCCCCCAACAGCCTTATAAGAAATTATAAGACATGCTCAAGTATGCATGTAAACCTTGAAGAGATTGTGTGTCTCTAGAGCAATAACTGGAGCTTTACTAATTGGATACAATTTAAAAGTTCTGAACATATTAGTCATGGACTTGAATGAAGTGCCTCTAATTCTGGATTCTAAATTTGACTGGAAACCTCAAACTGGACCCACCTTTTTACAGATCTTGACATGCAACTCAAAAGAACATTTTTTTTTCACTTAAAAAAAAGACTAGACCCAATATTTTTTACTTCAGTTATGTTTCTAGTGAATCTCTCATGATTATTTTCATAGCCTGGACATGTGTTGAAAGGCTGGGACAGCTTCTGATCATATTCAGCAACATAGTTCTCTATGATGAAACAAATTTTTCACATCAGCCAGATGAGGGAACCTGGTTTTGAATTATGCTGTGATTTTCTTCCCACTGGCATGACTGTTTTTCCTTTCAATGGAAACCAACATGGATGGTAGTGGAAAGGTGATAACTTTTGGACATTGTTTGACAAACAGCAGCTGTTAGTGTGTATCTCTGAACCTAAAAGCTGGAAATCACAAAGCTTATATGTAGTCTATGATGGCAGTTGTAAGATATATTTAAGGACTACTGTAATGAATTATAATCTTTATTTCACCCTGTTTGTTATCTAAGCTAATTGGTATGTGAAAAATATTCCAACTTAATTTTTTTATATTGTATGTAGAGACTATCAGATTATGCGGGTATCTTAGCCTGTATTTTTCCTTTCATATAAGCACAAATAAAACAAAGAATTCTTTTTTTTTTGTTAGAGAATATGTAGCACAATAAAATGTGACTTAATGCTCAAATTACATGCAGCAATTCAACAGTAAGTCAGGTCCAGTCATTTAGAACTCATCACAAACTGACCATTATGTCCCTTTCATCACAATCAGGGAAAGAAAAGCCTTGAGAATGATATTCACCAGACATAGAGCCTTAATTATAATGTTTCTTAGAACACTTAATCAGGCATATTTTACTGTAGGACAACTCCATTAAAAAGACATTCAGAGTTGTGCAGTGCTTTTCAAATGGAATCCTGTGAATTTCTGAGATGAATATATGCTTAGGAGTATCTTATTTTCTCCTGGATATTTCACAAAACCTCTTTGAAGTCTTTGGAATTATAAGAGGGATAAAATTAATTCTAGTCCTGTTAGACACTGATATAAATCAGATAAAACTACTGAGAAACTGATGACACAGATCTTTAGCTGGTTCCTGTCAGTGTAGCTCACTGAAATCAGTGGAGCTATATCTACTTGGAGTCATTCTGGTTCCATTATTTCTTTTTATTATTGAATACATATAAATTTCTGCAACTGAATTTGCAATTAGGCAGTTATACCTGTGCTATTTATTTGTCCTGCAACATCCAACATACTATATAGTCTTTCTGCCCTTAATATTGCTAAGGGCAACTGACAATAATTAACCTATTCTTAAGGAAGAGCTACTTGATTTTGAAAACATTTAATAATTTTCACTGTTGCATCTCACAAATAAATCTTTATCATTCTAAAGCATGTTTTTCGTAATATTTGCTTTCTAGAATACATGTGACTTGTTTACTGTAGAACTGCTGCTAGGCTCCAAGTACACAGTGATAATATATGAGACTAAAGTTCATCTGGTCCAGTATGTCTTCTCTAAGCCAACAAAAGTGAATGCTTGAGGAAAGAGCATAAAAACCAGGAGAAAACAAGTCTGCAGGACTAACTTCTTTTCAGCGCCAAGTAAAGCCAGGTCTGTTCCCCTGTGCATCATCAAGCAACAGCAAATCAAAGCGAATGCTAATGACTGTAAGAGTTTTTTGGAAAGGATGTGACAATCTGGTATCAGTTGTTTTCCTCTCCCTGTACTCACCAAGAACCCCAGTGCTAAGCCTTTCAGCAGCAAAATGAGCTAAAGTAGTTCAAAGACCAAGATGACTTGTAGTAGTTCTAAAAACATCACCCTGCCCGTTCACTCACTCTCCTCTATATGGAACGTATCAGGCCTTATTCAAAGCCTTACAAAGTTTATAGCAGCAGATGCTATGACGTCATTGACTACCATGCGATGAACTAAGTGTATTTATAAATAGGTGCAGGGTCACTGTGAAATCATTCACAGTTTGGTTTTACCAACTTGACAGTGCTTTGTTATGAAGCTAAGCAGAGAAAGAACATGACATGTATTGTGTCTAGTATAGTAACATCATGATGCAGAAGAAATGCAAGTACGCATTTTCTAACTCACCAGGGTGTTCCAAAAGTGACTCACGTCTTTAAGGTTAAAATATTCATCCATTTTACATTAGAAAGCATACCAGAAAAGCAAACCTATTTTCAAGGTGAATATGATTGCCGTATTTGCTGCTGCTTTGAGAGTTTTATTGTGTTAGAAATCAATCATCTTTTATGTATAGCAAAGAATATTTCAGGAAAAGAGGAATACATAGAATTTATTTATTAACTTGTTTTTCAGCTCTTACTCTGAACATGTGTGCAGGGTGTTTAGAAACACAAACATAGAAGAAGGATCAAAAGAGGAGGAGAAGAAGGATCAGAAGAGGAGGAAAAGAAGCTCCTCACCCAGCCTGTCATCTCCAAAATAGCAAAAAATATCCTGGTATGACTGCATATCCTTCTGTTTTATTAACAGTGCAACAGCCTGTGAGACAATGTAGTCAAATTCCTTTATGTCAGTCCTAGCATGAGAGGGAAGAAGGCAATTTAAAGTATTTCCCTTGGACCAGGAATTGGTAAGTTAGCTTCTGCCTTACCTCCTCTACCCTGGTCACTGCAACCAGTACTGCCACTCTGCCTGTTTGTCCTGGCCCTTCTGTTCCTTGGTAGCTGCTGCCACCTGTTCAATGGCTTGCACGGTGCTGAGAGGGAAAGAGTGTTCATCCTGGCAGCAAGCCACATGTGAAGAGAAGAAAAAAAAATAACTGAGATGAACAGCAGCAAGGATTGCACTTGCCTGAATGCCTGAAACTCCTGATGGCCCTAGAGGCCTTATAGCCCAGTGCGGTCTTCATGGTCAGCAGAGTTACTGTACAGCTTTTCTGTAACCATGCAGCTACTCAATCCTGTATTGTTTGCTTCTGATAGCATTGTGAGCCTGTAAAATGTGATGTATGCAGTATGTTAGGTTAGTATGGAGCAGCAATTGTACAGTGCTTAGCATTCCTATTGTCAAACTAACGAACTGGACAATGCCAAAAATGCAGCTTGTCCTAAAACACAAACTGCAGTCATTTGACATTGTAGCTGCTTGTTTTTTAAAGCCAGAAATATTCAAGAACTGAAATAGATAAATAAATTTTGATGTGTAAATCTTTTACTTCTCGCCTGGTAAAAGTGCTTGGGGAGGGTAGCAAGATGTAGCGGAAAAATGTTGCAAATCAAAGAGACAGCCCATTTGGGCTGTTTTGTCATTCTATGGCTTGTATTGATCAATATTTGCTCTAAAAAAAAAAAAGGTCATTTGGAAGATGTGCTTCACAACATTGCTTGAAGGACTAGAGTGGTTTCAGCACATGTTCAAATGTGCTGTCAGTAAGGACTGTAGCTTGCTCTATACACTCAGAAGTGGTAATGCACTGGAAGCAAAGAGGTAGTTTGTTTCACTAGCTTTTCTTCTCATTCCTAAACACATTTTTGCTGCAACTTGGGAACATCACTGAATACTGTACAAGCATCCAAAAGCCTGTTATTTAATGCTGTTATAGCTTGATGCTCTATACTCCAGGTATAATGGTACTATATACTCCAGGAGTAGCTGCATTTCAGTGGTAAACTGAAGAAAACCTTGCTTATACTGGGCATTGTTAGTGTTTATAATTAATGAAAATTTTGGTCTTATCCAGACTCTGAAATCCAAGATCCCTTTACTGAGACAAGTGTCTCAGTATAACCTACACTTCAAAATTAAGTGCCCTAAGGGATATGAAATGGGAGTTGTATTTGTTCCCCTTCAGGCTTCCCATTTAAATGGGTGAAAAGTAGATTTTAATTAAATGCACAGAGAAAAAAAAATACTTTTAAGGAAATTTTAAAGTAAGAGAAGAAATAGAAAGAAAGAATATTCCCTGTTGCAGTATCAGCAAACAATATATTCTGATAAGTAACAACTTGGTAGAGCACCCCATGACTTTAAAAGAACAGATTTTTTTTTATTTTGCTTAGTGAAGAAAGCCTTTAATTTCTTTTCTGATCTAAATTAAAACTTTCACTTCTTTTGAAAATTTACATTATTTCCAGTGAAAGGAGAAAATACCATGCCATTTTCTAAAAACCAAAATCAAACCAATTTCTTTATTTCCAAATGCATAGATTTTTTTACAAAATATATTTCAGATGTGAAATAGTTGTAATTCCTTTCAATTTTCTATTCACAAGAGTAGATTATTAACTTCCTAATTCTGAATGGAATGAAGCTTGAATTATTCAAATAAGGCTAAGCCAGGTTGTTACCCTCAGATAAGTAATATTTTTGCAGTCTCTGAGAATCCACAAAAGAAGAGCCCTTTATATGTGGAGTGCGCTTCTGGTTTAGTAGTGACTCCATTGGTTTCTGTGCTGCAATATTACACCCTGCAAGGCATACTGTATTCACAGGATGAATTTCAATGCCTGAGCTTGTGCAATTCATTGGCAAAAACTGTAAAAATTAAAGTAGTTCAGTAAAAGCAGTTTGGTTGGGGGGAGGGTGAATTCATGGTACCATGCCATGTGTTTTCATTTATTTCAGTAAATAATATATGTGTTTCAGGGCTAATTCATACAAGAAACAACCAATGTAAAATATGCTGAAAAAGAAGCATTACAGAAAAAAGTCTCAGTTTATAATCCAGAGGACAGTGTAGTCTTTCTGTTCTTAGAAAAGACTGAGCAAGAGTGATTGTGAATCTTAAACCGAATCAGTAATTAGAAAAGGTTAAATAAGTCCTTGGGGCAGGGACTATCTTTTCTTTATAGTCTTGTACAATGCCTGCCACAACAGGGTCACTACTTATCATTGGGAACTCAGGGTATTGCTGTGATGCAAGGAGTAAAACCAACAATAACAATGCTGTGATAAAAAATCCCCAAAACACAAAAAAATGAACACTTAATATGCAGAGTCACTTCTTCTGATCTTCACCACACTGCAGATTAAAGGAGAAAGCACAGACACAAAATAGCAGAAATACAACATTTGATGAATTTGAGCTGTGAGGCAGGAATCCATTGCTGCTGTAAACTCCACAGCCTCACTTGCCTCAGCCAGGTGGAAAACACTTACTGTTTGCATCCATCACATCAAGAAATCACATGCAGAATGATGCATTGTGGATGAAGGATTGTTCCACAGGGGGAAATTTTGTTGACCATGTCAAAACTAAGGAAAATAACATTTTTATTATGCAGTATGTTTAGAAACATAGAATCATAAATAAACAAGGTTGGAAAAGACCTTTAAGATCATTGAGTCCTACCATTAACCCTACTCTGCCAAGTCCACCATTAAGCCATATCTCCAACCACCACATCTATAAGGCTTTTAAACACATCCAGGGACGGTGACAAAACCCTGGGTAACCTGTTCCAATGCCTGACAACCCTTTCAGTGAAATATTTTTTCCTACTGTCCAGTTTAAACCTCCCCTGGTGCAGATTGAGGCCATTCCCTCTTGTTCTGTTGCTAGTTACTTGTGAGAAGAGACCATCACCTACATCTCTACAATGTCCTTTCAGGTAGTTGTAGAGAGCAATAAGGTCTCCCCGCAGCCTCCTTTTCTTCAGACTAAATAGCCCCAGCTTCCTCAGCCACTCCTCATAAGACTTGTTCTCCAGGCCCTTCACCAGCTTAGTTGCTCTTCTCTGGACCTGCTCCAGCACATCAATGTCTTTCTTGTATTGAGGTGCCCAAAAATGGACCCAGTACTCAAGGTGTGGCCTCAGCAGTGTTGAGTACAGAGGGACAATCACCTCCCTGGTACTACTGGCCATACTATTTCTAATACAAGCCAGGATGCCATTGGCCTTTTTGGCCACCTGGGAAGACTGCTGGCTCATGTTCAGCTGCTTTTCAATCAGCACCCCCAGGTCCCTCCTCCCCAGGCCTGTAGCACTGTATGGGGTTGTTGTGGCCCAAGTGCAGGACCCAGCACTTGGCCTTGTTGAAGAACAATTGACCTCAGCCCATTAATCCAGTTTGTCCAAGTCCATCTGCAGAGCGTCCCTACACCCAAGCAGATAAACACTCCCACCCAACTTGGTATCATCTGCAAACTTACTTAGGGTGCATTCTATCTCCTCATGAAGATCATTGATAAAGATGTTAAACAGAAGTGGTCCCAATACTAAGACCTGAGGAATGCCATTGCGACTGTCCTCCAGATGGATTTAATTCCATTCACCACCACTCTTTGGGCCTGGCCATCCAGCCAATGTTTAACTCAGCAGAGTGTATGCCTGTCCAAGCCATGAGCAGCCATTTTTTTCTTGAAAATGCTGTGGGAAACAGTGATGAAGGAGATGTTTTAAACAGTGTTAAAGAGATACCTTGTGCAAAGCCCCTTAATATGCTAGTAAACCATTCTAGAAAAGAATAGCAAAGAAAAGAAAAATAAAAATAGAAGAAAAGAGAAAAAGGAAAGGAACGGGAGGTAATATTTATCAACGATTTTCCTATCTGTGTAGGATCAGGCTAAATCTGGGACAGTCACTGTGTTCAGGACATTTATATTCTAGCAGCACTGAGAAACAGATTTTCCCATATACTTTGCATATGTATGAAGGACCCTTAAACTAAGACTCAGGATGAGAGAATAGGGAAATTTTCTATCATGCAAAGACACCTTCTTCTCTTAGTTTCTTCAGTAGTCATCTGTAAATACTGTCCAGAGTGGGTAAGCTGCAAGTCAGGAGTGTGAAATGTCTGCCCAAAACTTAACAAAATGACTGTCCCAAAATCCAGCTAAGGAAACAGGTGTAAATTCCTACAAGCAAAACAAATATTGTCTTACCAATGCTATTTCCCTGCCTGAGTTTGCAGCCAATAGGGTCTATGGTGGTAATGAGACCTTCTAATTATAATCCAAATTATTTTGGACATGGCAAGCTGTAGCACCTGAAAGTCTGGATAGAACATGGAGACTAATGATAAAAATGGCACACAGATGTGATGGACATTTTGGGGACACTGACATCAATGAATCCTTTAATGGAAGTCCTTTGAAATTCTCTGTTATGAATTGGGTTGATACCTTCTTGTATGGGAGAAGCAATCCTCTCTCCTTTAAATGGTAGACTCAGAAAAAACAGAGTTGAAAAGTCTGCTTCCTGTGTCCCAAACAACATATTCCTGTGGACTAGACAATGCATCCCTCAGTTACTTTGTACATAGTTTAATTTCTGCCTGCAAATTTTTGATTATTTACACCAACACCACACTAATTTTCTTTCTATTTATTTTCCTCAGCCTTACTTGCCAGAACTTCTCATCAAAATTTTCCTTTATAAGTAATAAAAACAATACACATTCCTTATTCCTGTTTTCTCATTCTTGTATTATACTTTTTTTGTTTTCTTTTTTTTTCCCTGTTTGTTCTGTTTATACTAATTGCAGAAAAAAAGCAAACAACAAAACAACCCTGAATCTCTGACATCAATGACTATTGTTCATGAATATCCAAGATCAGATTTGTGTTTGCAGCAAATAAGCTTTACATATCAACTAAACATTCTTTGGTAAGCAGGTTAGCTCTTCTAGATTATATGAAATGAGTTAGCAAGCAGACCTAAATAATAATCTAAAAAAAAAAATTACTTTCTTCTCAGATAGTTAGAACTGGAGCTACCAACTTTCTGTGATTTTGCTGAGTATCTGTTACATGTAGAGATGTAAGCAGCATTGCCTAGATTCTTGTGTCTTCAGATGACAGTACTAGTCTTGTGCTCAGAGAAATGAGATCTATACTTACCAGTGATCCTCAGGGCATGTGTATTTTCATTGGCTTAGGGTGATGAGGGTTCAGTTACTTTGGACATTATTCCCCTGACATTTTATGCACTGCCACTGAAATACAGAATCTTTGTCTCAGATCTAAGAAAAAAACCAAGAATGTTCTTGTGTTTTGGTTTTAGAACTTGATCTCTTCCATAGAGTCTCTATCCCTGAAATACAATTATAAGGGCTTCCTGTACAACATTCAGGGGTCTTATGCACACCTTAAGATGCTGTTTAACAGCCAGTGTGCAGAGTGAGGAGTGGCATAAGGACACCTTCAAGAAAGTGCTCATGGGAGAGAGGCCATAAGCAGACAGTCCCTTCCCATGCTACAGCAGAACCATAACCACTCAGCTGTACTGCTAACCAGGTATCTGAATGAGACAATGACAGAAAAAAATCACTCTTCCATTAAAAAAAAGAGTGATAATCATCATCCACTTTCACTGCGAGCATTTTTATTCAGTGGACTGCCAAAGCATTTTCTGGGACAAGTTGCCCAGATAAGTCTGGCAGTGAAATGAACGGGTTTTGCATCCACAGTGGGTCTTAAAGGCGAAGTAGCTATCAATATACTCAACACTGACCCACTAGGGATCTGCAGAACCTATGCTCTTGGGTAAACTGATATATTAAATACTGATAGTATGTATTGAGTCTAGGTGTCTGAAACAGAAATGTCAGGGAGAGATAAAAAGATCAATATTTTTAGACTCAGTTTCCTCAGTTCTGCTAGTGTGGCATTAAGAACTTGATGTTATTCCTGAGTTTGTGCCTCTGTCCTTTGTTTAAGTCCATAAAATTCAGTTTCCTTTAAATCAGTTCACATACTTTGTCTATAATAGGCCCTGCTACTTACACAGGAGTACTTGCATTATGCTGAGTGTGAAGTGAGTCACCATGAGAAACTTTAAAATTATATATTAATCAGCAAGCTCTATGAACCCTAATTACTAGGTGCCTGTGAAGCTGATACTGCATGGATGAAGGAGAAAGATACACATCTTTCTCATTTATTACAGTGAACACAGCAAGGCGTGGTTAAGTGAATAAGCTATCTCATTTACTTGTACTAGAAAGCTAATATTGAGGTACCCAAGCTTCTATACCCCAAAGGAAAAGTTTTTATTAGCTTGGAGCCATGTCATAATGGATTAGGTGAAGACATAGTAAGCAATGGGTTCATTGAGAAGAGTATGTGTTCAGTAATTAATTCTTTACCAGTAACATTCAGATGTCTCAGCAGCATGTTGCACAATGACCGTGTTTCTCCCCATGGAAATCATTCAATGTAGTACACTAACCTGCTCTGGCTTCTTTTGACTCTCCCTTTTTATGATACTGCCAAAGAGGTATAACTTAGCATCCTTTGTTGTCTGAATGCTTAAACTAATTACAGACAGGCACTAAAGCTGTATTTGCTGACTTGGCTTCTGCTGACTCATCTTTTCCAGTGTGTAATGAACTTCTTTAAAATCAGGAGTACTAAGAGATGGTTTTGCATGCAGAATATATCTCATATAATTACAGAACTGCTATTTATCCAGTGGGTTCTACACTACTTTTACATGATTCAGAAAACAAAGAAAAACATACCAGCCTGACCAATAGGCGTAACACTAGGGATATTTTCTACAGTTTATACAACAGGATTTACATTCTAAGTGGGCATATTCTGTCCAGAGGCATAGTCACTGCTGGCACAAAACCCAGAAGGTTAATCATCCTTATAGGATACTTGGGTCTTAACATGTAGTATTATTTTCCTTACTCTACCTGTCAGGAATTCAGGGGTTTTTTTACTTCTCAGGTATGCAAAGCACACCAAAGGTAATACAGAGGGACATAAAGGTAGAGAAAAGCCTACATTATACCTGTCCTGATCTGCAACACAGAGAACACCAAGTGTGTAGTGGGAAGGAATTCTTAAAGGAAGATTGTTATTTTGTGCATTTCTTTCAGGATGAGAGGATTCCTTCTAACACTCTTTATTGGGTGGTTGAATGTAGTGGAGAGTCTCACAGTTACCTTCTATTTACATAGAGATGAATCTGACTCTTGTTGTGTTTCTTTTATTCTCATTTTTTAAATGACACTTGTGGAGACATCTAGATGACTCAGTAAATAATATTTGTAAATCTCAGAGAGACTCTGATGCACAAATTTCTTAGATGTAACAATCAGGGAATGCTTTCTGAAGTGTTTAACAAAACAAAGATGAAGGGTTAAAGAAAACCAATATTGTTAATAACTCTATCTTTTCCTTGCTCTGCTTCTGGAAAAGGCTGTGTTTTATTTGCAGAGTAGACTGCTAGGAATCCCAGATCCTCCTTCCCTTCCATACTTTCTTCCATCCTTTCATTCATTCTTCCCTTCATCTTTTCCTCCTTTCCTACCTTCCTTTTCCTCCTACCACAAGCTAGATGGAAAACACAAGAGGAAGACCTGCCTCTCCCATAGGAACAGGAGGAGAGCTCCTGCACAGGGGTGAGTATTTGCCCCACAGCCAGGCATGTAGATGGCATTAGTAAGCAAGTAGGACTTTGCATCCTTCCTCACTGAGGCAGAGGAGAGCTGAGCCAAGGGAAGAATGTTGTAATTTTCTGATGGTTCTGTTCACAGAGAAGTCTATTTTCTTTTCTAACCTGATACGAGGAGCGAAGAAGCTGTTTGTGTTTTTATATTTTCTCCATAGAGTCCTTTACCTTTCAGGTTCTTGGTTTCTAGGTCTAGAAAGCCAGGTCCTCCACAAAACTGGTGGTAAAATCACAATCGAGTCCATTAAGAATTTAGTAGCTTGCAAAATATATGCATATTTACTTTAATCATAGTTGTCTGAGTTATAAAGAATTCCTTAAACAGGCAGGGTTCCAACTCTTGTGATGCATGTATTTTATTAGGAAATATACAAGGAGTTTAAAAGGTATTTTGTAATGAAAATACACAAGCCACTATAATGGTAGTGGTACTAGCTGGTGACATTGCAATGTCATGCATGCTTATTCTTATAGGGCTGCCACAACATGACATAATTTACAGCAAATGAAGGATTTGGAGTGTGCAAAAAAGAAATTGAAGACCCACTGCTTTGTGAAAACAAATCACAAACTATTATTCTTTGCTTAATCTATTCTGTACTTTCTGTAGTTTATTGAATTACCAAGATTTATTGTCAATTTCACGTTTTTGAGCCTTGAAAAGGGTAAATGCAGTTTAAGAAAGCAAATGAAAGGCTCCTAACACATTTAAATTCTCCGAGAAATCTCTTAGTATTGGCTTTGAATGATTTTCTCTAGTGTGAAGGCTTACAGAAAGAGCATAATTGTGGGTCGAATGTTACATGGCTTTCTGGAGAAGATGGTTTGCTCAGTCATTTACACTTCTGTGATTTTGTTATTGTTTTTATAGTAAAAGTACTACTTAGAATCATCTGCTTCATTATCATCATGGATCATAAAATAAAGTAACAATCCACTCTGCTCTAACAGCCTGAAGACTTCCTCTGTAAGGATTAATGTAATTTCATGTTTAAGTAACATAATTCCCAGACGTGTGTCTAAGTATGAAGACTCAACTAACAGAGACGTCTCTGGGTGACTTTGCAGGGTGAAATAATTACTCTGTTCTTTTCTTTGAGATATGACGTAGCAAGGTGCTGTTTCAGAAACTGCAGTGAAAAACCTTTTTATGACAGAAATGCCCACTATCTTTTGTACTAATCCTAGTTCTATCAGTATGGAGCATGAAGTACAGATGTAAGAGATTCAGTGTGTTACCAAGTCAATCACTTGTTTTGAGTGGATTCTATTATATTTACTGACCTTTGGCCACTTATATGAAAGTACTTATCTGTGGGGAAGCACTTCCCCCTGGTCTCTTTTAAAAGCAAAAAATAATTCTTCCTGTTATGTCCTGTTTCCTTTTTTTGCTTCTACCTAGCCTGTGCTTTTTTTTTCAAAAACAGGAGAAGGCTCTAGGCTGTGTTTTGTGGACTAAACCACACACTGGTGGGCAGAATTTAGATCTAACCCTATGCCCATGACTTGTAGTGGCCAAACTACTGTGTTCTGATGGATTTAATTCTCAGGCGTGCGCGGGTGTGGGGAAGCAAGTCACCTTCTTAGTTATCCCAGAGATCAACACACTGGTACCGAAGCTTCTTTCTGCACCTTTGGACTTCAGTTCACCATCTGCCAAGGGGCAATTATTGCCTCATTGTAGCTGTGCATGGAAGAAGATATTTGTATATGTGGCACAGCGACAAAGGCAAGATGAAAACATAAGAGGATTAGTCTGCCAGAGATGACAATGAAGCCAACAACAACAACAAAAATTAATGTCAAAAGAATAATCTGGCAGACTCCTAAATCAGGACAAATAATAACTTCTCTCTTCTCATGCACAGATGACTTTCTAAGGTTTTCCTACTGTATTCACAACTGTACATAGTGTGTCTGTTTGAAAAATGGTGTAGCGGTATATATATATGTGTATATATATATATCAAAGGATATATATATATATATATATATCCAAAAGGACAAAAACTTTTTTTTTTTTGTTCTTTAGATGTACACCTAAATACAGATATTGGAGGAAGTCGAAGAATTCTTGCTAAAAATTACTATATGATATATGATATATGATACGATACAGTTTTATACAATGTGATACATGCCCCTACAGACCAACATTCACATTCCCTTACTTCAGTCCAGACTATCTCCTCTCTTGATCGGGTTTCTCCATTCCACAAAAGGATGCAGCAGCATCTTTGGCTGTCAATGATATACATTTCTAAGTCACCTGGTGCACTATATGGGTCTTAACAACTACTAAGGGAGAAAGAAATGAAGCCTTGAAAAGCTGTGTCTAAGAAAAACTAAATGTACACTGACAAACATGGCCCTACTACTTTGGCACTGGGTATCACTGAGATAATTAATTCCTACTGAACTCCAGGGGTCATTTTGTCTGTTGTGATGTAAGTAGGAAATACAATACTTCAGAGTAAATGAAATCTCACCACACCTAGAGCTATAATTCTGTCTGAATGATCACTTAGAGATATATAAATGAAGTTAAAATATAAATCATGGTTAAAACAGGTTCTAATCTGTCCTACCACATCCAGTCCCCTTCTAACCTGGGTATAAAGCTTTTTGAGGGATACAGATGTATAAATAGATATAGCAAAAGGGCACATACGGAAAAAGTCTTTGTCCGCTTTCTTCTTCCAAGAGTTTTGGATGGATATCTTGTCTTTCTAACTTGGTAAGGTTAGTAAATCCTTTAGAGACCTGAATCCTGAGTGGGCTGTGTGGTGGAAAAACACTAGAGCTAACACGTATGTTTTCTATTGGTCAGAAGTCAGATTCAGGTGAAGGCAGATATCTTAGTTGTCTTCACATAGCTGCCTAAAAACAAGTCCTTCAGTTTCCACTACAGCCATCTCACTTTTGCAATCTGAGTTTAAAATAAAAGCCACAGATGACACAATTAAACTTATGCACAAGCTTAAGGGAAAAAGAAAAGTGACAGATGGCGAAAATTTGTGCAATAGGTCGTGTGCCAAGTCTGTGGAGGGTAGAGTCCAGTTTTGGGAATGTGTATTACTCCTTAAGTGTGTATTTATTTGCATTGTTACATAAGGTGCTCGTATGTAGCATATAGATGCATATAGTGGCTTTCATCACATTTTATTTTTTTCCAGTTGTGTGAAATTTTAGTGTCTGTCTGAACTTCTTGTTCAGACTGCCTTTCCACATTGAGAGAGGGAGTGCTTCTAGAGAGTAAATCATTCACCTCTGAGATACCTGTTCAAGTTGAACAGCCACAACCACAGGCCACTTCTCAAAATGTAAGTACCATACAGATGAAAGGCAATAGTCTCTGGAATACCATATAGAGATCTTCAAGAAGAGCAGATAAGAAAAATGAAAATGTATTCATAAACACTACTCTTCTCATTGAGCATAGTGTAGTATTGTTTGAAGATTAGGAGTGGAGAGGAATACTACAGAAATGAGTTTATGAAAAAATATGGGTGAGGCAATACTGGTTTTGTCAAGGCCAGAGAAAAAAGAATTTCAGCAGCAAAGATAACAAAGATACACACTTGAGAGAGATTTCATATAGATAAAACCATTCCTGGCATCATAATAAGGGTGTTCTGTTTTGATGGGCTGGTTTAGCATATAGAAATGCATGTGAAACCTCTGATTTCCAACAGATGATAACACTGCGATCCAAGGCTTTGGGAGGAAAAAAGAGTCCTCTAACTGTACCATAGGCATTTCAGACTCTTGTAATTTTCAGTCTGTAAAGTTAAAAATTTTCTTTTCTGATTGTTTTTCTTTTGTTTCTCTATAGCCCTGGAGTTGTAGTCCTTCAATCCTGTGAGCTGTTACTACAGGCAAATAAGTCGATTAATGATGGAAATTCCTTGGTTTGTTTTCAGGTTTTTTTGTTTTGGGGTTGGTTTTTTTTGGTAACATTAACATTCACATAGCAAAGTCATTCCTATGTGGAAAAATATAGTTTATCATAATTTCAAAAGCAGAGAACCACAAATAGAAAACACAGTACAAACGGATTTGCCATGGGAGGTAAGAATTGGGCTCTAAGTCCATTCCAACCAGAACAAACTATGGAGGAGGTCATTCTTTGCTTTATGATTGTTTGCAGTGATGCAGACACATTTCCTTTCCTCTCCATACATACTATTCAGATCTGTACCTCTACCTACAGAACAAAAGTTTTGAGAGATGAAAGGTATGCATTTGCTTAAAATGTATACCAAAAGATTACACCTTCCAAAAATGAGCTGTGCCCATGATGTATACTGGACTTCTAAACCTCAAATCCAAATTTCTCAATTAAACAGCAGAACAGTATGTGGAAAACCTGTGCAGACAATATTTACTACTTTTCATCAATCGTAGTAATTCCTAGTGTTGAAATAGTAATCCTTCAGGTTCCAACATCTTCCATATTTCCTAACAAATGTAACAGTTAGATATAGTGGTTTTAATGATGCAGATCTCTGTCACTCATAAAGGCCACAAGGCCACATAAAATAAGAATGACATTCATTTACTTGGATTCTGGTTCAGAAGCAAAATAGTGACTTGTGGGACATTGTACCTGGCATAATTCCTTGAGCCATCAGCTTAAAAATATATTTGTATCACACTGTAGTATACTTTTTCTGTGAACAAACTCCAGTAATGAATTAGGTTTCTCTGTGGGCCACGTAAGCTAAATCAGAAATCTATTCTTTGGAGAAAGAGCATCAGTCTTTCTTGTGTCTGATTAAAACAGAGGAGGTTGTCAGAAATAAATAAAACAGGACTGAAATCAGGAATCACTTACAGAAAATCTGTGACACAAGTTACGCGGAAAGAGAAGCTGAGTAGCCAGGAGTTAACTTTGTTTAAGTTTGTTGCATATGTTCAAGTATGTTGTGAGTGTTTAACAAGCATCAGTAAAAGGGGCTTGACAATCAGGGACATAAGGGAAAACATAATGAAATTAATTTATACAGTTCCTTTTTCTTCCTTCCTTAATTGCTTGGTTCACTATAAAGACAAGCATAGAAAGCTTTCCATGTTGTGATTCTGAAACACATCAGCTTTTGGCCTGGGAACAAAGACCTGATCATCTTGTCAAAGTTTTATTTTGCTAGGTCAGCCTGGTTGTGCAGAGGTTTAATTCTGAGGTGGCCAGCATCTCATGCACAATGACAGGGACACAGAGACTAATGTATGCCACGAATTCCAGTGGCCAGAGGAAATCATCACATGAGTGTTCAGGCATTTCAGTGGTAGTGGTGTTTCAACTGTCAAACTGAAAATACAAAAGAGAAAAAAAGAATAACAAAATTGAAGATGTATAATTTAAGATCTACTCACAAAAATCAGCATTTATTTTTGGCAAATACTTTTAATTTGCAGAAATGATGCCATTCACTTGGACTTTATATGGGTGAGAGAAGGCAAAAGGGAACAAGGAGGGGACTTTGCACGTGTAGAAAAAGAAAGAAGGTTTTTTTTCATGGAATGTGCCTTGTGTTGTTCCTGTTTACTCAGCAGTTCACAGGTCAGAGCGTGTGTTGAAGAGACAAGCATCTCATCCAGGTTCGGTCTGTCTGTCTGCCTTTAGCAGGCTCTCTGCATGGAGGAGGGTGAGGACAGCTGTCTTCTTCCAGGCTCAGCTGTACTGAGACTTTTCCACTCCAGCTACTCCTCATTGTGCCTCCCCCAAGGCTACTGATGCCCTATGTTGCCTGACTGACTACATTAGCTCTCTCTAAACCACTCTTATGAAAAAAAACCCCAACAGTCTAACTTCAAAAGTTTAAATAGTAACTAATTACTAATTTGGGACATGAAGACTAAAGCATAAGGTGTTTTCCCACAAGCAATTCAGTAGGCATTGTGGAAAATAGATGTGTCAGCATGTGGCAAAGGAGCAGCTTTAGATGATCTTTTTCTTTCTCTGAAATAGAAATTTAAGGTATATTTTTGTTTACTAAATCAGAATCAAAACCAATCATTCATGAAAACAAGAAATATTAGATATCCCACATTTGCGATAAGTGATCTTATCACAGCACTCTTACCATATATCTCAAAGTCTTGTCAAGAGAACCCAAGCTATGGATGATTGGTACTATGCCATAAGGTTTTCACTGTCCTTAACCAGAGTGACTGAAAGTATGTTTCCTCTCTCCCCCCACTGAAGAGATACAGAGCAACACTCTTCTTCCTGATAGAGAACACAACTGTTAGAAAGTTAGATAGAGGATCCTCCTTGTGCACTTTGTGTATTATTTCAATTTTATAGAAGAAATTGTTTTTCTGAACTTTGTGCACTTTTTAGAATGGCCAGTTTTCACTTGACTTTTGGAAGAAAGAGATTTCAACATGTGTCAAGTATTTTTAAACAAAATTCATCAGAAAGGATAACCCTGGACCTCCATTCCATATCTTAACATCCAGTGACCCTTTCACTCAAGTGATATCACTGTGAAACTGTATTTTGTGTCATTTCCATGAGTAAAATATAAGTATTTCCAGCAAAGCATTCTTAACAAAAGTTTGTTTGCTAAGTGTGTTTCTTCCCTTTTGAGCTTGTTCCTGTTGTAGGAAACCTTTATTCTTTTAATGGAAAACCAAAATGTATGGATTCCCTAAGTTTTTATTTCTACCACTCTGCAAACTCAAAAAACTATAATGTAAGGCATTTGTGAAAAATCCCCAAGAATAATATCTGAGAGCCCCATGCTAGAATGTCGGCCAAGAATACTATTTCTGTCACTTCCTGTTTCTCACCATGCTTGAAAGAATTGTAAACATGACATTTCTCCTACTATTTGTGCACTTTTAAATTCTGATCTCAGCAGGAGCCAGGAAAAGCACGAGAACACAAACTTAACTGCTGCACAGTAAGGGAAACTGAGATTCAATATAAATGACCATTTCATTGCTTTAGATACATATTTCAGTACAAAATAATGTAATTCAAGGCTTTTAAGGCATTTTCAGAACATGTGGCCTATTTCTGACATCTATTTTAGAGTAAGTCAGATTGTAGGTATGTTTATTTCTTTCTACTGACTACAAATGTATGTCCAGCTCTGTTGTACATATTTAAATGGCATATGTATCCAATTGGTGAGCTGAATCCCATTTTCTTTGCTTAGCTACAGGTAGAGATGTCAGTCCATGTATTGCCTTTTGCCATTATACATCTCGTAACAAACATATTGCATCAAAAGAAAGAGACACCTTTATTTGACTGTCAATAATATTTTTTTAAATACAGCAGGAGTTACTACATCCTCAACAACTAAATTAAGCTGCATTCAGTTCTCGGGCTCCTGACATCTATTGACCCTTGTCCTATCACTGGTCACCACTAAAGACTCTGGCCCCTGTACATAAGCTAAACCCTTCACCAGCTTCATTGACCTTCTTTGGACATGCTCCAGCACCTCAATGTCTTTGTTGGAGTGAGGGGCCCAAATCTGAATCCAGTATTCAAGGTGTGGCCTCACCAGTGCCAAGTACAAGAGGACAATCACTTCCCTAGTCCTGCTGGACACACTGTTTCTGTTATTAGCTATGCTTGATTTTCTTAGTGTTATTCTCTGAGGAATAAAGACATTGCATGTTTATCATCCTTGATTGTCTCTCTTTTTTACACTGCTTCAATGCTAGAATCAATTCTATGGCATGAAGTCCTAAATATCTATTTGAAATGTTGTTTGTTGTATGGTATAATCTCTAAATACAATTGTCTGCCCTCACTCTTTTAAGCAAAGGTAGAAAAAACCCCAAAGGAAAAAAAAAACAGTTTGTGACTTTGATGGTACATAATGGCAAAAAATTGCCCCTTGTTGCAAAGGTCATTAGGGATGGCCACAGAGTATTTGTTCAGTCATATGGGTCTAATTCTGCAGCTCCTGGAAATCAAAGAAGCAGCTTCTGCAAAGCAGGGTTTCTCCATCAAGCAGGACATTCTTCTGCATAGCTTGTCTTCTGTAAGAGAAGGGTTTCTACTGACCTTGTTACCTCATGCTTAATTGGTAGCATCTTGTGGAAGCAGATGTGAAATAAAGATTTCATCCTCTGAAATCTGTGTAAAATTATCTCAAAAATCTTCATTGTTACTGAATGATTTCTGCAGAAAAATAAATGGCCGTGTGTTATATTAAATAAGGAAATACTGTCCAATTAGCAAAGGACTCCAATATTCTTGGGAAGAATTGAATGTCATCCAAAACAATTTGTTGAGCTGACTGTTGGCAACTTAATTACAAAACACATTTCCGTAGTAGATCAGAAATAGTATGCTTGAATTTGTACAAGTTAATTCCTGATTGAATTTACAGTATGCTAGGACAGATGCTTCCTCCTGTTTGTGCAGCACAACAAAAATCCTGAGCTGGAAAAGAAGCAATAACAAAAAGTGCTCACCTCCATACTTTTGTATTTGTTTGTATAAAGGTAATGGGAACTCTTTTGGAGATGTAATGTAAGTATTCTACAATAAAAAAGGACCAAGCTGCCATGGTAATTTTACTCCTGGTGATATTATGGGAACCAAAATAAGCAGAGAAAACTGTGACTGTATTTTTTAAACATGCAGAGAGAAGTCACATGCAGTTGGAATGGCTCTGCAGTCTGGGTTTTCATTCAAATCCTCTGAGTTCAACTATAGTTTTTCCACTAGTAAAAGTTCAAATGGTTCAGATTGGCTGCTGTTACAAAGAATGCACTGAAATCTTGTCTGTGATGATATTTGTGGGCATGGAAATATGCTTTCTATAGCCCTAAATTTCTAGAAAGTGAAAATGCTGGAGAAGCCTTTCTCTCTTTACTGAATTTTTTAAGCTTTTGTTTCATTTTTTGGTTAAAAGTTTTCCCATACCTTATGTATATGGAAGTAATATATATATATTACTTTAGCTTGAACTCACAAGTTGATTTCAAATAGTGGTTAGCAATTAGGACAGATTTTACTGATGTGAAAGTCTTCTGACACAGACTGTTTGTTAATGAGTGGTTTGTGACTTTACAGCCTCAGTATTGGAGTACTCCATTTAACACATATGAGAAGGCCAGACTGTGAAGGAGGTCAGCTACCATTTAAAAAAAAAATAGGAACCTTTATGTGGAAGTTATTCACATAAAGAGTGGAAACCTTAAAACTAATCTTTCTGAAAAAAATTATGTCTTTGGCTTTTCAAATATTTGTTTCTGTACAAATTTCATGAAATACTTTTTTTTAACAAAGGAAGCTACAGGTCTGTCAGACATTCAGTGGCATCTACAGCACATGCCACTTATGACTTTCAAGTGGTACATAAGTCAATCTGAACTGGCTCTACAACCCCCTGCTTCATGGTCTTTCTTTATCAATCCACTTATTCATATAGGATGTTCACAGCAGGTTACAATTTTTGAGAGGGATCTTTGTGCAAACCATGACTACAAAATGTACAAGATCTAGGATAGAAATACATTTAAATACAAATGAATCATATATCCTACATTAAAGACAAAACAAAAAAATAAACCATGAAGCCTGTTTAAATGTCTCCATCTTTTTGCTGTTACAATCTAGAGATCTGGTCCAGTAAAAGTCTTAATTTATGTGTAGAACTGATAAATTCCATGAGATTATGTATGTGGTTAACTGCTTTGATATATCCAAGACTTAACCTTTAATTTTTTTTTTTATTGTGCTTTGTTTGTAGAAGGACCAAAAATAGTTTAACTGTCTTATTTAATTTTGATATACAATATGTAAACATGGCGGTTGCACTGAGAATCCTATGGAAGAGTTATAGAAAGAATTTATTATCAAAACCTGTAAAACATTTTTGAGTTAGTTTGCAAGTTGTGAATACAGAAGTATATGATGTTGCTGTAAGCTCATAGCTAAGCATTTATTAATTGTTTTGTAAAATAAAAAGGAGCTGCTTAAATGAAAAACATATACAGATTAAAAAAATGCTCTGTCTATTTAAATGGCAGTCTTCTCAGGGTAATCAAACATCGTTCTACTGGCTAGAACTGGTTGCTTAAATGATAGCACAATGTTTTACTGATTAAATATGTCGCCACCTTCATTATATCAATAAATGTCTGATATAGATTTTGAAAAGATTACTTGCAGTCTAGCTCCAGAAAATTATCACTTTTTTTACAGAAAACAATCTAACATGAAATAATGCAAAATAGATAAAGAGATAATCAACGATCAGGAGTGAGATTCAGACTTACAAAGTGCAAACGCAACTTTGAGGTGAGCTAACAAAATCAATCACAATCCAGTCCCCAGGGAAAACTGATAAATAGTCCATATCCACCAGAAACTGATGTTCAGTGTTGATCCCAGTTTCTTTCTCATTGTTAAAGACACATCTGGAGTTTCATTGTTTTCTATCTTTTAATGATGTTTTACTGACATTCTTGGAGTTTCCAAGTCTTCAGTGCTTTGGAAATTTATGTTATACATTTGATACTTGAAAGTTGTAAAGAAAACACAATCTGCAACCCAGTAAACTATGGTTCTTATATTTTCCTAGCATATGATTGTGATTTTGTAAGTACTGCATGTACAATATGTATGGAAGCACTATGTATCTCACAGAACTGATTTAAAGAAAAAGCCTCAAAACATTAAGGCAAGAAATAACCTGAAGATAACATGGTGCTCAAAAGAAGTAATAATGACCAGCAAAAAATTACTTCCACTGGGATTTGTTATTTGTCGAGAAATGTATAGAGAAATCAGTGTGGTTTAATTCTACTTTTCAAATTCATTAATTATCTAGAAGAAAGACTGCAAATGTATTTGTGAATTTCCATTACACATTTTCCATTAGACAGAAATCCCAGAACTGTTAGACAAATGCACAGAGAATAATATTAATAAAGTATAAGTTTATAGATATAAAAAAAAAATCATTCATAAGCCCTGCATAATTACAGAAGAGAAACTAGAAAACAGGAATGCCAAAACCAGCCTTGAAATTATATTAGACAACAAAGAGTTTGTGTTAGGTGTTGTAGAAAATCAACAATGTAATTTTAAAATATCTCCATGAAGAAATCATTCCATGGAGGAGCGATATAATAAAACCTATTTCTCTGACACTGCAGGATATATACCTTGGATAGTTAGTTGAAATTTGGGTACTGTATTATCAAAAATATAATAACTGGGTTGTTTACAGTGATTTTTTTTTTTTTTTTTAAAAGGGGACAACTGAGGTAGTTAGAAGGAAAATTAACTGATTACCAATTACCTTGAAACATAAAATAAATACCACTGAACACAAGGATTATTTATCCAGCTTAAAGGTTTGTGAAGTTCTGATATCCAGTTATAGAGGTGGGTAAAATTTTGAGGTTGAGATTTTATTTTATAAGAAAATTAGGATTTTTACAGTGAATGAAACTATTTTTGAGAAATACATGCAAGATGAAACTTTTAACTCATCTTCATGTGTTTGTAGTGAGAGGATAGTGTGGAAATTAGAATGTGCCAACAAGTAAGCTCATATTTAAAAACTAGCCTTTTTAGGTGTCATCTTTATTTTCACTGTGTCTGTTTGTCCACTGAACCAAAAAATCAAATCACACATTTCTTTGTTAGTACCTTGCAGCAGAAAACCTGGAGAGACTCCCATAGACATATTTTATTGAGACAATAACCCAGAGAGTGTCACTGTTCTGAAGGGAATAGGCATGATGACACACTGCAAGTACTGAGGGTGCATCAACATCCAAAAATGAGATGATTGATACTGATTAGTCAAGAGGCTTAGAAGTGGGGTGCAAGGAAAGATGTGAAGACAGGGGAAAGTAGGTCAGAATATTAGAGAAAAATTGTTGATGGAAAGAATTATTGGATGGATAGATAATGTCTTAAGGTGTAAGGATTCTGATCTTGTGTATATGGATAAAGCCTAGCACACTCTACAGGAAAATGTGGGTATAGTAATAACAATATATTTCAGACACATTCCCTCTGGAACATTTAAAACTAACCTAACTGCAACACTAGTGTCTTTGTGGTAAAGGAAGGCTTTTGCACTAGAACAAATGGACTTTTTTTTTATTATAGATAGCTTATGTGAAGCTAAATGTCTCTTAAAAAATGGACATTCTCAAGAATGTGGTGTCTGCTGTCAGTATTATAAGGAGAATGTTTCCCTTTCTCACTTCGTATTCAGTCAGTGTGGCAAATAATCTAAATGTTTGTGTAATTGATGCAAGATTGTGTAATTGATGAAGCCAGAGATGGTTCTGCTGCAGAAAACAGGACACACTGGATGAAAAAAAACCAAATGAAAACCAAATTCCACGTCTGGATTATGTTATAGCTACACATGGTAGCTTGTACATCAGAGAGAAGAAGGGAGAAATTGAGCCAGTGAGGGCAAATTCCTCAAATAAACAGGAAGGGGACTTCATTGCACCTGAAGAGGAAGGGAGGATGTTGGCTTGTATATGCCCTGTGCAAAAAAATGTAATTCATCACTACCCAATGTGCCCTGTGCACATACTACTTTTTATGGTGTGGGTGAAGACATGTCAGGGACAAAAGACATTACAGTGTTAAAATACCATGTCAGATTACTACTTGAACAGGAGCAGTTACAAGCACATGATATGTTTTTGTAAATTTGTTTGTATTTTTAATCCTTCAAGATGGTTCTTTTTGGATGTTTGTTTCCTGAATAAATATTTTGGCACCTTATAGTAGAGTGTAAAACTGTTTTATGTATTGTTTTTCAGTTTGCTGTGTAAATACTGTGTATGGGCTATACTACTGAAGTGGCACGAAAGTGGGCAGCTGAGAGGAAAGCTACTTAAGTGCCTTGACCTGGTTGCTGCCAGCATGGGTCAGAGTGAGCATCTTGGAAGGGTGTAAGTTGCTCTGAGAGCAGCTTAGTCTTGGCATGGAGAATCTTCAACATTTCTGAGAGGAGTTAGTTGTCTTGTGTGCAACAGGGAACAGACTCATAGTTAAAGTCACAGCTTTCTCTTTAAGATTTTCACTTACTGTGTCTGAAGCACTGAACTTCTGTATTTGAAAAGAAAGTTGCTCTGATTAAGTTTAGGGGTGGGAGGTTGTCTGGGGGCTTTTGTTTGGTTGTTGTTGCTTTTTTTATTATTTAAGCAGTGTACTTTTAGAGATCAAGTAACGCCAATTTCATTTGGCATAATTATTTCAAAAGAAAAGGAGGGAGGATATAGTTCCACTCCAGTCACTTTGGGATACTGTCACATCTCAGTAAAATTTTCCCGATATTTACATATCCCATTTATCATTCACATTGACCTTGCTGGAACATGTGAAACCTAACCAATTCTAAAAAAACAGGTGAATTGTCATTAAATGAGTTGAGGTATATTTTGGAGCCCATCTCCAGGTATGTACATTTGAGAGGTCAGCTTTTATTGCCTATGAATGATGATAACATGCAATGGTTTTTACTCTTGAATCACCTTGACAGCTATTGAATAGTACAAAGTCACTTTAATGAAGAACTATGACGAATATTCATTGAGCAATTGTAACAAAGGTTTGAAACTATTGTCTCCCAGCAGATGTTTTGTACTTCACCTGTCAGGCACAGTTTTCTTGGCAGAATCAGCAGAAGGCAGAGTGTGAATCATTCAGCAGCAAACACAACTAAGACACCAGTCTGAAATGGAGCAGTTGAAATAGAACATATGTTTTTTTGGCTTCCCTACTAGAAGAAAATGCAACCTTTGGTGATGCCAAGATCTGGATGCAGTAACACCTATTATTACTACAGTGAACTTTGCCTGAGGTTTTCTGTTCCACGTTGAGTCCAATTACTTTTAATTGTAGAAGAGCAGCCTAAGGAGCTCTTAACTGGATCCTGTACTGGCCTGCAGTAAAGTGGGCAAGATTTATTTAGGAATGGATTTTGTTATGTTGCAAATAGCTCAGTTTTCAATGCAGAATTAATCTGCATGTTCATAATTACTGTGTCACATAATTTCACAAACAGCAGACAAACTTGTCCATAAGTTCTTTGATGGTGACTTCGTACTATAGCCCACCATTCTTTATGTAGCTTGATTAATCCTCTAGCTCACATTTGAGTGTTTGAATCTTTGTTTTTGAAAAGACTGCAACTATTAACACATATGGATAAATATTATTTTAGCAAGTTATTTGCCTGAAAAATGGACATTTATTCCCCAAATACTCAAACTTCCTTAGACAAGTATTTGTGAAGAGCAAGTAACAAGGATACATGTGTGGTAAAATCACTGGGATCAAAATTTGCCTGAAATGCTCTACAAAAAAAATTCATCAAGCACTAGCAGATTTCCAGGTAGAAATATGCATTCTTCTTCCTCAGAGAGTAACAGCTCCAGCGAAACACAGCAGTATATGTATACATATATATAAATATTCAGAGTCAAGGCAGTCAGTTAGCCATCTGAATCTCATTGAAGATAATGAGAACCACGTGGCCAAATCCCCTCTTACAACATGGAAAATTTTTCCTAGTAGCTCTATGTAACACACAAAAAAAATGTTAAATAATGAAACATTGCAATTTTAAAGACTTTTTAAATACAAAACACATCTTAGTCAAGACGTAAAAACACCATAAGAATCTTGGCTGTGCTAAAAGAAACTGTAACAAACATCAAAAATTACCATTTAGAAACAGATCATTTCCATTTCATGTTAATGAACTAACAAAGTACTTCACTGTCTACTAGCTCTATATGTCTGTTTATGTCTTCTAAAAAAGGTACAGTTTAAGTAGGAATTCTCAGAGAAATTCCGGATGGGCACTGTGATCATTGCAGCTACAAGAGGATGAAAAACAAAGCAGCTCATTATGTCATGAAGTATGCAATGATACCTAAGTGGCAACTGTTTTCCCCCAAAAATGATAAGCCAGTTATAAATATGATTCTTTGAAAGGTTCATTATATAAATGAAAGTTTAAAGTGAAAACCCACCCTATTGGAGTGATGTGGAGTTTGAAGAACTGAAAGCACTAAAAGTGGAAATATTTAGTTGATTTGTGTGTGCTATATATCATTCTACCTTTTAAGTGTCACTCTTTTAAGTTTCTGTAAAAGAAGCTAGAAAAATTTCTTTCTTTCTTTGTTTTACTTTACCTCATACTACACTATGTAGTATGTAATGTATGTAAAATATGTATGTAAAATTTGTTTTCCCCCTCATACTAGAATGAGAGGGAAAACAAATTTTACAGGACAAAATAGATTTTTACCCCATCTTGGAACAAAGCAAGTTGAAACATGGAGCAGAGGAGGATATCTGTGTATCTCAGTCAGTAGATAGTCCTCAGAATGAATAAAATGGCAGAATATCAGGAAGATGAGAAAAGCCTCACAGCTCTGGATAAAACTTCCTTTGTGCTCATTTTTATAACAGTTCAAAACTGAAAGGCTGATCAGCATGGTTCATGACATATCAACTCATCTGAATTGAAGCATGAGTTTTCTAGCATTCAGACTGGAATTTGTAAGGGCTGAATGGTCTCAAAGGGAAACTGGTTCCCAGCAGTTTTTATCCTTAACCTAGCAATGCCTGAACATTTTGATTCCCTTTATCTTCACTGAGAAGATTGGCTTAGGCTGAAATGGAATGACATGCACAGTGTGCAGTCCATGCAGGACCAAATCCGTTTTAAAAACTGACAAAGCTTTAAGGCTTTTTCTACAGAATTTTACCAGCTATTTCAAAGGTTTAACTTTAAAAACTGAGGACCAATTGACTTTCTTGTCCTCTTTATGCACTAAGCATATATATGCTTTTAATTTTAAATTTATCTAATCTCTGGTAGTGTATTACTCTGGCTATGCAAGCATGCAGTTTATGGATGCAACCTCAGTGATATATATATATATATATATGCACTATGCACTTCAACCACCTGAAAGTTCAAAGTCAAGAAAAGTCATCTCCCACAACCTTTCTTCTTGCACTGCAAAGACCTTATAGGTTTGCTGTGTTGGTGGATATGAACTGATTATTTTCCTAGGCACTACAAGTGCGGGCTAACAGTCACTCTGATTAGTTATATTTATAGTGAGCTGTTTAATTTCTCTAAACATATTAAACTGTTACCTCACATAGAAAGTTTTATTTATACATATAACAACGCTTATCTGATTATACAAAAAAGAGTTGCATTCTTATTGCAGCATAGTGTTCACTATATAAGCCATAAGCACTGCACTAGTCATTTGACTCTCATTGTTTAATATTTAATATTTTTTATGAGTCTGGTCCTACTCCTGTGTTACTCTCCAGTTACAAAAGAGAAACACTTTGGCTCTTTCTACAAGGTATATCTTTTTTGGTTTTTAATTTAACACGTTTAGCATATGAGTTCATCATACTCAAACGAAAGAGGTTTTAGCGTCTTGTGATGAAGATGTGAACTGTTTGAATACGTGATTGTGGTGGAAAATCTAACATTTTTCTTAGTGAGGGTAAACTATGATTTTTCCACTTTGCTTTCACAGACTCATTATACCACAGTGCACATACACATTCCCATAATTACCCACTACCAGTTGTAAAGTGTTGATCCTTATTTTGAAATTAGGTTTCTACAATGCATGTAATATAAAATGTAAAATTACAGAGTGCTGAAATTGATAGGAATACTTTTAGTCTTTGACCTATACAATAAACTGATGCTTTGAGACTGTAAATATTCATTTAGGCCCCAGGTTAATGTCAGAGAGACAACTCAGACAAATAAACAAATGAAATTATTTATGCTGATTTTTTACATAATTACTAGATATTAGTTTTGTTTTGGGGAAATACATATAATCTTCCTCATTACCTTCACTTCTTCAAAATATGAGGAGATTTTTGAAGTCTCAACTCACTGATACAGAAACATGCCTGTGTTTTCCTATGGCTATGAAAAGGATTTGATTTATTTCCTGTAATTGATATTAAAGCTGTGAACATCTTTTCTCTTCTAAAGTATCTCCAGTTAGAACACCACTCTTCAAATTCTCCTTCTTCACCTTATTCTTACCTTTCTAGGTGTTCAGAAATCTGCATAAATATTTCCCCTTGGTAATTTGGAACTGCATAAAAAAAACATAGGATGAGGAAAATGCCTTAGTAAACACAAAATACACTGCCTGGAGAGGAACTCATATTATGGTTATCAATTAAGCATGAATAAGCCCTTGTATATGTGTAGATGAGTAAATATGCACATATGTAAGTATTCTGTGTCTTTGGCCATGTACTAAACTTTATGAATCCTAAAAATCATGCTGCAGCCTGGTATACTCAGATGATCCAGACAGTGTCTCAATGCAGAACAGGATGTAACTCAGTGATATTTAACTAAGAAACTCTGTCATTGCTATATTTCTCTTTGGAATGCATGTTAAGAGGTTTTTAAGGCCAAAAGGCAATTCTATGATCTAATCTCAATTTCAGCATAACACAGACAACACATTTAAAAAAAAAAAAAAAAAAAGCAAACCCAACATGAAAAACTGTCTATCTTCTATGAACTGAGGTATGAAAAGCAATGAAGCCAGGAAAAGTTCATAGATTGCAGATGGGAAACTGGCTGTTGCAGGAAAGACTCTGCAGTACATATGCAAATGAACATACATCCCCAGACCCAACAAATACCAGGAGATGTATTTCTGCATCTGAACATAGGTCTAGTGTCTGTATGAGATTTTCTGTGGCTTTGATTTCTCCTGACATCCCTATTTTTTATTCTTTTCTTCCTCTTTTCTTTTTTTTTCCCCCCAGAAGAAATAAATATAGGCATAATTATCTGTGTTGATTCGTATTTTGGGAGTGTTCCAAATTCCACTGAAATAAGCCAAAAGACTCTCACTGAACTCTGAGTCCTGTATTAGGCTCTGTTTCTCTTCATTATAGCATATTTATTATCGATTTCCCATTTTATGTTATTCTGGACTAGTTTTTAATTCATGCTTATAGTTTCTACTAAAAGTAAGATTTTCAAGTTCTCTAAACAGAGTGACTACCATCACTGTTCCAAACATCTATCACACCCATGGCAACTGGTCTCATAAACTGTCATACAAATCTAGACAGCTGGTAGTCCTACTATCACCTGTGTGAATAATTAAGTATTTGAAAATAGATAGAGAACTCTGTAAGAATATTAAGGTTCTTTAAGAACAGTTTTGGTAGCCTGGAAGAAGGACAATCTTCTTGCAAAGAAATTTAGTAGGAATAGATTCCAACACAACCAATGGGGGACTCATCTTTGATGAGAGGTGATCACATTCACATTAAATGTCCTCAGGGTTACTATACTTCACTCAGGATATCTGTGAAGAGACTGTGCACTTTATAATCTGTGAGTCCACCCCTGGGATGCACTAGCCTTGTTTTATGTGAACTGCATAATGAACAACAACAGCCTTAACAACCTGCATATGGGATGTGTTTTATATAAATCTGATTCATCCTAACCATAGTGGGAGTGTATATATGCTCTGAGCATGTACTGTGACTGTCTGGGACCTACAAAAGATCAGCAGCTGCACTCAGAGCTGTGGCTACTCTAAAAGGGTCATCTGGGAGGGGCACTAGTAAGGGACTGTCACACACCTTGACTCCTTCATTAAATTTATACTTGTTTATCTTAAAGAAGATATGCCCTTACAAAGGTCTCACCTGGAAAATAATCTGAAGAGTCAACATACTACAGGCAGAAGGATCATTTCAGAATTATTTGTCTCTTGTTCTACTATCCTAGTTTTGCTGGGATAGACTCATATGTCAGTCAGGAGCTTAATCTGTGAGGGGCAAAAGCTGGGTCAGCTGACCTGAGTTATCTCACAGATGTATTCCATACAATAAGAATCATGATCATTATAAAGGAGGAAGTTTGCTAACATTGAGGGTCTCTTTGGCTTCTCTTTATCCCTGGAGCGACCTGTTTAATATTCTGATCCTAAGAACAGATTTCTTATTTATTGCAACTGCTGTGTTCACTGGAATGACTATTATTTTGAATACTTCATGTTGGCATTAGTATTACTTTTGGGTTTTTTTGTTAAATCCATTTTCTTTTTATCTCACAGGTTTCATCTCCATTTCCTGATACCCCTTCTCTGCTTGGGAGGAGTCATTGGGTGAAAGAACAACTATTATAGTTTAGTCCTGGATATGGGCTAAATGTAGATGCAAAGCCTCCTGCAAGTTCAGATTTTGCGGCCTCATGACCTGAACAGTGATTTATTTTTTCCTTTTGGTGGGATTCTGGTTGAATGCACTCACCTGTGTTTGGCTGGATGCTGATATCTGCAAAAGGAATGCACAAGAAAGTTGTAATTAACTCTGCAAGGTTTTAAATGTAAGTGAGCAGAAGCACATTACTTCTAAGGGGTAACCTGCAGGGTTTGGTATATTTTAACAAAGACTTTAATTTCACATGTTGAGTTAATTCATTTTAGCTTTTCAGTATCCCTTGGGATACCTTAAACTATGTACTGTTCCAGCAGATACCATAATTCTGTTTGGAGAGTGCTTATTCACTGGAACTCAGTTCTCCACAGTGCCTCTAGGACTACTGAAAAACAAATGTTAAGTAATAATCCAACAATAACATAGTAGCTAGATGCATTGAATGTCACAACAGCATTCCTTCTGATTTACAGGAGGTTCAACAAAATCAAGATTAAGCTCCTGGTGTGTAACAGATACCTGCTACAAATATCAATTGTTGTGAAACAGGACAAAAATTGGCTGCAGGCTGTCCAATATGATCTCTGCAACTTCTGGATTTTCACGCAAACATTAATTAGAGGAGCAAGATACTGGTGCTAAAGCTAGCTTGAAAGAATGGTTATACATCAAAAAAAAAATGCTTCTTACCAATGAACAATGCAGAAACATTGTCTGCCAGCGAGTAAAGAACCATTATTTTAGAGAGACCCTGGATTGCATCATTTCTGTCTGTTCCCTAATGCTTTTTGTTTACTTCACTGAAGAAACTACTGAGGCACTAATATTAACAGCTGTTGCAGTACCATTAAAGGCTCAATTTTGTGCAACAGTCTACATGTTACTGAATTGACACATTTCCTTCCAGACTAAGCAAATGCAGAATTGCTTATCATTCCTCAATAAAAGCAAACTAACCACACTTTCCACAAACAGTAAAATTATCTGGAAAGCTGTAGAAATTAACTGAAGTTTACTGTTCTGAATAGTTCTACAATAGACAGTTCTTAATTCCCTGAAGGCATGTAAAGCTCAGCTTCAAGATGGGAACACTGAAGACTCCATTTAGTCTTTTGGTGGATACAGGAGTTACGGAAATGTGGTCTCCCTCTCCCTGGGAAAGGACTTTCACTACTGCTATGAAGAAGATGGTTATAGACATTTTAGTAGGAAACGTAGACACTCAAAAATATTATTCAAATTCTAAATTTCAGCTTCACAGCAGTATGTCAGAGCAGTCCTGAGAGAGATGTTGAAGAATTTGTTCCTCAGTCTTCTGCATGGCTGACTTAAGCTTCTCTGTGTGCTCACCATGCTGAAAAGTAAATGCCTCACTCTCAGTCATTCAGTAACAGGGAGTATATGCACCTGATTTAGGACTCCGAAGCTCACTTGAAGACTGTGTCCACTTGATTATCTGTTTCTGTATGAAGCAGAGCGTCACTTAAGTCATTTGACTCTGGACATTGACTATTCTTCTGTGTCTTTTTCAAATCTCTCCTGAGACATCTCTTTTACTTTACATTAAACTAACATAAATAAATTTGGGTTTTGTTTTGTGTCTATGCTTCCAACACAGTCATACTCTTTCTCCCACCGAATGAACATTTATAGTCTTCATTTTCTACCTCCACCCTATTAGGCAGGAGATCTGCAACCTAAATGTGCACTCAGTTCTGAATTCTGCTCAGCTTTAGGCATCTTCAGGCAGCTTCAGTGAAGTAGATCACTGTGAGTTCAACAGAAAAAGCTCAGCTAGATGTACAGCACAAGAAATATTTAGTGATAAAGGGTATAGTATTCTTGTGAATTTCAGGAATAAAAAATGCAGACTACAAAGATGCAGAGCCAGAAGTGGAATACCAACAGGCACATTCATCCTCTGCTTTGAGGGCCTACCCTGTGGTCTAAACAGGGTTGTGTATATTTACAAGTACATAAAGATGAGGGGTTGGAACTAGATGATCTTTAAGGTCCCTTCCAACCCAAACCATTCTATACTTCTGTGGTTCTATGAAAGTGGTGGTTATTGACATGAGATCATGAGACGTAAAGAGAGGGGGAAAAGGGAGCTGCAGAGATTCTAGTTCGATTTTTTATTTCCTCCACAGAGAAGGGAAAAAAAGTATTGACACAGCCATTTTGTCATGTCAAATATGGATCTGTATTTCTGTCATGTAATATGTCACAGACTAGATTTGACCATTCATTTGGAAAAGAGATAGCTCATGTGAAGAGAAGAATAAGATGTAACAAGAGAACGATATATTTCTATTAGAAACAATGTGAATTTCTAATGGTTCTTTGGCAAATTAACTGCCATGACAAAACCCATATGATATAGCCAGCATTTACAGTGAGGGTGAAAGAATGTGAAGCCATATTCTAAAGGTTAAACTTTGACATGACTTTATACTTTTAAAGACACTTCATGAGGCCATGAAGAAATTGTGTCCTTTCTTATTAATCTCTTGAAGTTTTTTTTCCCTGTTCTTTAGCACTATGCAGGGATTCAAGATTGAGCATCACTTATTTCTCAAAACATGAAGACAGTAAGGCCTCCACTATCGTACTAAGCTTAGGATAGAAAGCACCAAATAATGCATACCTGAATATCCTTGACAATAACGGAAACAAATGCTAATATTTTTGCTTGTGGCAAGCATTGGTAATTTTGCAAATTAAACTTTGCATTTACATGTACTAGTTATCATTTTAAAATTCCAGTTTAAAAAAAGAATTTCAAGATGCTGTGAAGTAGTTTCACCACATTGAAAATACCTGTTTTTATCTGATTGTACAATCCAAAGACATATCTGCTGTTGGACCTTTGTGTAGTACATGCCAAGAATCAATCAGCAAAAATAAGGTTCAACATCAGAATTAAGTCTTAAACAGCATTATCTTCATGTATATAATGGATCTTTTATAAAGAGACAGAATTTCTTTTTCTTTAGACTTAGAGAGATTAAGGTCACATCACAGTATGTTAAAATACACAAATCTCGATAATCTTTGGCAGATTTATTACCTACCACACACTCACAGATTCCTGTGAATCTTTGTAGTTCTTAACATGAACAGCTGGTAGTAAATAACCAAACATAAAGTGCTTGGTGGAAAGAGAAAGATACCTTCTTATACTCCCAGTGAGGTTCTTCACTGGAAAGCCAATCAAAGAATGATTCAGAAGAAAAGCTAAAAACAATGTTCAGTTTGTTTTTGCAGATGTCCCAACTTTTGAGCTTCAATTAATGGTGCAGATATTTCACTAAAACAATAAATACTAGAGTGATCTAGGTGAAATTTATCAAGAACTTCCAGTTTATTTTTTTTAAAGCTTTAATTTAGCAAGGTTTTCTATTTGCAAATACTTCAGAGTCATCTTGTTGCACAGGAGAAAGCATTTAACATACTAGGACGTGGAAGAAAGAAAGAATAATAAAATGTTAACTAAGCATTAAGCAGAATTACCTAAATTTCTTGATTCATTGTGGTTTTATGTTTACTATCTTTAAATTGTGGAAGGTTTCTGTAGAAGGCTTGGAGGGAGCATCTTGCAAGAAACTCTTTCTTTGAGAGTTTTTTGAATGCTTTCTAGAGCTGGGTTGCTGACAGACATCCTCTCTTTGTAAGTCTTTAAACCTTGTTTATCCGTAACAATTGCTCACATGAACAGGGTGAATACTGTATTCCCAGCATGGTGCAGGGAACACACACTGTTCACAGACTTCATGGCAGCCCTGTAGAGCCTGTAGAGAGTAATTGAGCTGTTTTTGCTATTTTTAGCATCTTTGTCACTGGCACAGGACTGATTGCAGCTAGTCTCACTGAAGGAGTGGGATTCAGAGGGAGACAGTGAACAGGTGAAGGAAGCTGGATTCCAGACACTTGCTCTCAGCAGTCATGTTCTGCCTCCTCTGTGCTTCCTCTCAGGTGTTCAGAAGAATGGGGAGTCTGTGGAGTCCTGCAGAAAGAGTATGCAGCCATTATAGCCTCATTTGGTGAAAACCACATGCTTATATGCATTTTGAAGTGCTTTGTATTCTCAGCAAAGCTCTTTGTATATGCTGAAGTTTCACATGTAACTAATACTTTGTATCATCTGCAGCATGGTAAATGATGACCTAATTTCCAACTCCCTTTATCATTTCCCATCGTAGCAAAAGCAAAGCAGATCTGGGAATGAAGCTGTCTCACTATCAGAAATGCTAAGTAGTACAGAACACAGCGTGCATCTCTCAAGAATCAGGAGCAATATCAGTTGCATCCTCTGTTGTTATATTGGTTTCAAAGAAGGTGCTGAATCAAGTTAAAAGTGTGTATCATTATCTTCTAAGCATTCTAGGGGTCCAAGACATATCATAATTAACTGAAATTAGAAGATACAGATATTCATTCTTTTGGAGAGGCAAAAGTGATGGTGAAATACACCTTTACAAGAGAAAACAGTTTTCTCAGAGACTAGAATGTATCCCCTAGGGGAAATAGGGATCTTAAAAACTGCTTTTAAAGTCCTTCTTCTCCCTTTATCCTCTGTTTTTAATATAAACACACATCCACAGATCAAAACAACCCCTTATCTGTCCTCCTTCCCTTAGGAAGACAAAAGAAACTACAGATGTGGCTGTCATATACAGCAGCTGAATGCATTCATGTTTTAAGGTAATGATCATGGAATAGGATGGAGTTGAACAGAATAAAATAGCATAGCAACCCCATCCAGAGGGAATTGTATATTTTTGGCTCATATACAAGGTATGGGAAAAGAACAGTTAAACATCTTGCTACAGGTCTGCATGCTTGAAATTAAACTTCATTATGCACTCAAGTCAAAAATCACTCTCAATCAAACTAGCTGTAAATGAGTAGTTGATCTGTGGTATAGAATTTACTGCAGTTAGCTATGTTGGCCAAGTGCCTCAACAAATTGCCTGAAGAAATCATATAACTGTGTTGGTCAGTGGACCACCTAAAGACGGATACCTGAGCCTGAGCCTCAGACCTCATCACTGTTGTCAGCCACTATGTGGTTTTTACATTATCCAAGTCAGATATTTAACGGAATTAGACAAATTACACTGTTTTTCATCTACTAAGAATCTGGCCCATTTCTTCTTGTGTATCATCCCTCACTAAATTCCAGGAAGCAATTTTCAAATGCCATGTCCCCATCAGCAATAACAATATGGGGTTATGAAATTATAGTCCATGAGGAGAGAAGTTAAGCTAACATTAAGGGCATTTACAAATTCAGATCTCTAAGAACTCATCAGACAAACCATAATATACCAAAAAAAGTCCATATGAGGTTTTTTGGTCTCAACAGACTTAGGAATGTTGCTGCAGATTATCTTCTTTGGATAGGGAATGATTTGAACTCGTGATTCAACAAGTAAAAAAGTATCTTTATAGGCAAATTTTCACTGGTTTAATGCAAAGAAACATGACAGAAAATACACATTCAGGTTATTCAGCTTTTAGCCCTGGACATAAGGATAATCACCTGTACAGTTACTCTTCAGAACAGGTCAAAAGGAAATGGCTGATATTTTGGTTTTATCCAATTCAGTTGCTTGTTAATACAGTTGATTGACTGAAAAAATGGACTACCACAGAATGAAGCAGAAATTTTTCTGTTATTATAAGCTAGCAGTAAATTAGCAGTGACACAAGTAAGAACTTGTTCAGCTGGGCTGAAGAATGACTCTGTGGTGTCTCTGAGTCACAAAGTCTCTGGATCTGGGGTTGTGTAGCTCATATATCAGCCCTTGTCCAGGTCTCTGCTTAGGTCCAAAGTCTGTTCTTCTGAGATTAAGAAATTCAGATAGAGCTAGAGGTTTATTCACTTAACCATTCTACTGTGTTTTTTGCTTTTCATTGTGTTTTTTGGTTTGCATTCTGTTATGCCATCTCCTCCCATGTATATGCCTCAGCTTTGTACAGTTCATTGAGCACAGTAAGCCACGGCTCTTGCATGCTAACTATTAGCTATTTCCTCTTACCTTAGGAACAGGGATGGAAGAAAAAGAGAGTCTGGCATCTGAACTTGTTTCAATTCTACTTCCTGCAAGATTTATCATTGCTAATTTCCAGAATGGAAGTGCCCTTTTTTTCACACAGTGAGCATCTGTTGAGTCTTTTGATTCCTCTCCCAAACCAGCTTTTAAACCACGTATTTGCATTCATTCCAATGGTGTCATTTTAAGTTTTCCTTTCTTTGCTCTTTCCATTCCTCATCCTCCACTTGATTTGCTGACTCTCTGGTCATTTTCCGTTGGCAACAATAAAAATTATCTGTGTGTATAAGTTGCCAGAGTGATTAATTCTTCACGACTGTTTCCTCTCATCTTCATTTCCACTTTCCCAAGCCTTCCTCTATGTCCTTGAGTATTTCATTTCAATAATTAAAGTTTCCAAGTTGGCCTATAATGCACAAACCAGCAACATAGTCTTTTCTCTCCCTCTCTTCCTCTTTCTTTCTCCTTGGCATGGTGGGAGTCAGTATTTTTACAAAAGCCTGCCACAGACTTTGGGCTCTGTGCCTTTGGGAGAGTGAAACAATGTTGGGAGTCACTGGGAAGCTGTATGTGCCAGGGAAACCCTCTATTTCAAGTGTTCCTGTTCCACTGTTATTTTTTTCCCCTCTGGGTTCTTTTGATGGTTTCCAGATCTCTGTTCTGGAATTAGACTGTTTTATTTGCTGTTGCTACTAGGAAGCATAATCAAAATGGTGAAGTAAAAGAATCTTCCAATCTTTTTAGTTCAGTTCAACTTGATTGTATGAGTGGAATTCAGTAGCAAAAGCAGCTAATAAATGTGCAAGTGAAGTTTAATTATATCTAGATTGTAGTGAAATTGATATTAAAATCCTCTATTGCTGAAAATAAAAGCGCTGGAATTTTTTTACCTTTTAAATCATGAATTCATTATCAATAGAGCAATCTTGTTCGTATGTTGGCAATTATGTGATTCTTGTATTGCTTTTTTCCAGATTGTACTCCAGTCCATTAGACTAGCATGAATATAGGACTATTAAAATGACAAGCAAGACTATATGATAATTTTCAATGCAGTCACTTTATCTGTTCATTTATTATGTTTTGAGGCTTGTATTTTTCTCTTTGTGTTGTTTTGTGTTGTTGTCAATACCAAATGCCTCCAATAACCTACATTCTGAGGTGGACAGAGGACCAGGACGTACCCCACATTTAAGGATATTATTAATTTGCCTTAATGAACTAAATCCTATATGCAGTGTTCTCAGGTCCCCATGCTGACACCAGGTGATAGAATATCTTTGATTTCATTTAGGCTGAACAGTTCAACTGATGCCCTCAGAAATGGGCAGTGAGAATAAAGTTGGGTTACAGCATGTAAACGACCAGTGTCAGTTCCAGAGAACTTAATATTTAAACTTCAGAATGTTACAAAAAATTGTGAACCACCTATTAACAATAGCACACTTCAGAGTTTAGATTAATTCTGACACTTGAATTCCTCTGCGAGCTAGAGTGACAATGATGGGTTAGTCCGCTATGATCTTCCCCCTTCTTGCCCTTCCCCAAACATGTTTATATGCATACCCAACTCATATTTACAAATAAGCAAACTCCTTTTACTTACAGGTAAGCTGTCATCTAACACCTTTCCCTGTATTTAAGGACCCTTTCTTTTCTCTGGAGTTAGTACAGGATATGTGTATGAAAGGCAGAAGAGAAATCTTTCACAACTACTTCTTCCTGTCCACGTGGCCCCATGCCCTTCCTTCTTTGGCATTTGATATTTTGCTTTCCAAGTGATGTGCTTACTTGGGTATATGGATGTTGCTCTGCACTTGGCAGTGACAGCCCATCAGGATGCAGCACAGTGGATGCTTTCCAGAGCGATCATATCCTGAGCCATTCACTTCCCTCCTGCCTCAACACATTTCCAGCACTTCTTGTGATGAGGCATGTACTTTTTCAATAAGTTCTTCTTTTGGGGCAGGGCTACTGTACTGTCTCTATCCTGCTCACTGTAATTAAGTCTCTCTCCCTTCCCTTCCCTTCCCTTCCCTTCCCTTCCCTTCCCTTCCCTTCCCTTTCCCTATCTGTCTTCTTCTCTCTTCCCTCTTCTTTTCTCTGTCTATTGCTCTTTTTTTTCCTTTCTTTTTCCTTATCCCTTTCCTTTTCCATTTCTCCTCCTCTTCCTCTTTCCCCTTGTCCTTATTCTTTTTTATTTTTCTCTCCCCTTTCTTTTTCTGTTCCTACTTCACAAATAGGACTTAGTATGGCCTAAAACGTCACAGTTCTTTGGTAACTATTATGATTTAATACACAATTCCTAGCAATGAAGTCATGATCTACTTCAGATTCCCTCAGTAAAGTAGGATGCTTCATGGAAGAGAAAATCTTATCTGAAATTGTGACTCACAGATTTGTCTGGAGCTGCAATTTCAGTTTCAAGATTTTATATTTCAGATTTACTTCAGTTGATTAACAAATGTGGTTCTTAAATTGAAATAACAGTCCATGTGAGTTATATACCAGTTGAAGTGCAACTTTCTCACTCAGGCAGGACTATGAATATACAGTTGACAGCTGTAGCTTTATATCCTCTGGGGAATGGATACAGAAAGAGAATTTGTCATGAAATACCCAGAATATGGGCAAAAATCCATTTCTTTCATCAGCATGTTATAATTTATTTTTATTTTCTATGAATATGCAAAGAAAATAACTAGAACTTTGGGGAAGAATGTTCATGGAAATGTTAATGCAAAAAGAGAAAAAAGATATTAGATCTTCACGTGTCATTCTGAGATGTATATATGAATCTCTACTTGTTACCTTTTTTCCCTGCTTTGCACCCGATTCAGCCATCACTCCCACTAGAGTCAATGAGCTTCTTTCCCTCTGAGAAAAGCCAGGGTCAGAAATGCCAAACATTATACCTCAAGTGTTGTGACAGAGTGACTGGTATACTGCCTTTCCAGCCTGACCTCATACCCTCCTAATTCCTCAAAATCAAACTATCCAGCATGTCTCCTTGTGAGTAGACAGCCCCTCGCCATCACTCTTCACAACCAGCCCTGCCTTCCTTCCCACAGCCCCCTGCCACGGTGTGTAACAGAGCCGTAACTGTTTCCCAGAGCTTCCTTTTGCTACAGCCCCATGGCCACGCAGTGCATCAAAAAAAAAAAAAAAAAAAAAAAAAAAAAAAAAAGTGAAAAGGCCGAAAGAGTGCTCTGTTGCTGACTGGGAAGGGGATGAATCATGTCATAGTTCAGAGCACTGTTGTCGCTCTGGCACCGAGTCACCACGCTTGGTCTCTGCCAAGGCGGGTGTCAGCTGGTGAATTATAACATTGGCAGACAGGACAGAGATAAGCAAAAAACACAATGACAGCTGCTACACAGAACTATTCTTTCTGGCTTGCTGAATACAGAAATACATTGTGTAAATAAAGACAGACAGCTTCATTATGCAATTGTCTGCTACTACATCTCCACTGAAGAAGTAGTATTGATTCAGGAAACCATACCCAAGCTCATCAGACTAATGTGTTCTTGCTTTCAGACTCCCAGTGTAGTAAAAAAATATAGTAATGTAACTCTCTAACAATAGGTCTACAGAAATATATGCTCAATGGAGAAAGAAGGTCCTGGTGATAATCTAGTAACTTTGTTTCTGATAAATGCTTCTTACATCTATTTGAGTCCAGGGCAAAATATGGAAGCAGATACACTCACCTCACATGTCAGATGTAACAGGAGTTAAAAAATAATCTCTACATAGAGATATCACCATGTCATTCCATCAGTGCAAATCAGGAAATTTTTTTTTTCTGTTATGTTTTAGCCCAAGTGACAGAGACAGTGAATGGGAAAATGATAATAGAGAAACCACAGAAATGAGCTGAAGTTAACTGTAGTTTGATTATTAAAATGGTTTTTTATACCTTCTTTCACTTAATTATCTTTGCAAACAATGCAGGGAGACCTCACGGTGTGGGATGCAAGAAGATAACATTTAAACAATCTTTCAAATGGCCCATTCATGTTTTGCTTTAACCTGACATTACTGAGCCCCTGAACTGAAGAAAATGAAGTGAGGAATGACTGCAGAAATATTCTCATGGGTGAAAAGCAGTTGAAACTATTCATTTTGATAATAAAGGAACGGAAAGCTAAATCAGAAGCATATTGTGCTGAATATTGCAAGGCATTTGTCTTAGGGAGTGCTAGGGAGTAGAAGACCCTTAATCTTAAAAAAAAGTGGGAGTATAAATAGACTGTAAAGAAAGGGTAAGCAGTGTTATTCTCAGCAGGAATTAGTCAACTATCCAAAGCTCATGAGAATGATTCCAGTTTTCAAGGGGCAATTGTGTCCTAACTGGCTCAGCTATACATTTGCTGGGATCCTGGAAGCAGTTGTGCGAACTGTGAACAGAATATTGAGAAGGGACAAACTGCGTGGGAAGTTACTCCTGATTCCTGAAATGACTTTTTTCAAGGGGGAAGAAGGAGTGGGGAAGGCCACAGCTTATTTTAAGCCCCTTTTAGGTTACCTTGAACTTGCATAGGAGGTTATCAGCATTACATGGAATTATTTAAAAATGGTGATGGCCAGAACAAATCAAATTAAATAGTTTGCGTAGATGCATTGTTAGCCAAGGAGTAACACAGTGATGAGCAAAGGTCTTTCTGGATCTTTTTGCAAGTTCTGTTTTCTCATGCATTCTGGTTTATGAACTAGCTCTTATCTAGCCATCTCATAGACTATGTAGGAAGTCTGCAACTGTCTGACTTTGTCCAAACCCTACATGACCTCTTCTAGAAAATGTTACAGGTATAAAATGTCACAGCCAAATTTTAGCAATTAAAGGGATGTGTAACAATGTCAGAGGGAGACCTAGGCCAGAGTTAGGTGTCAATTTTCAAAACACTTGTAAAATCACATAGTCTGTTCCATTTGGACTTGAGCAACCTCAGTTTGTGGTTCAGTTACTCTACCATTTCAGATATGTGAATACATTCACATTTCAAGCAGTGGCTTTTCTGTGGGGATTTTTACTTGGTAATTAATTTTAGTGGCAGTGCAACTATTAAATTAGGGATTGCCAGCATTTTTTTAAAAGTACAATAGTTTTAAAAGCTGCAAACCCCATTATTGCTTTTCAGTCTGATGTTCTCTGGCATAAAGTATTCTAATTCTAAGAACATATAGAATATTATTAACATACCTGAAGTAAATGGTTGAATTAATATAATTGTTAAAGATTTATGCCTCCAATAATTTAAGTCTTCTTTGTGTTTATCTTGACAGTTTCAATGGATGAATTATTTTTTAGCTATGTTTGCTCTGAAAGATGGTCATGTCTTTGCAAACTAGGAAAACTGAAACTCTAAATAAATGTATTAAATGTATTTCAGGATGTTAATTCGGTTAAAATATAAGTGACTGAAGACACTATAATATCTCTGATGAATATTTTGTTTGTCAGCAATATCTGTCTATATTTAGCTACCAAAACATGAAACTGAAATAATCTCTTCCAGTGTTACAGCAATTTATGCCTATGTAACAACTATTTAGGGTAAACGTGGGATTCTTTTGTTGCTGTTTTTGTTTTTCCTATTTTCTCCCAAGTTCTGATATGCTCTCAATTAGCATCATACTGTAATCATTTTAGACAAGGATTCTAACCACTTTTGCAGCATTCCCAGAGCTGTGGGAGACTGGACCCTTATTACTGGGATAGAATGTCATCTCATTAAATATATATATTCTTATTTCTTCTAACTGTACATAGATGAGGCTTTAAATACCATCCCAATGTTATTTCTTTTACTGTTACTCTTTCATGACTCTGCAGCTCCAGTTTGAAGTTATGACATGCTGTCAGCAAATCTATTCACAAGTATTTTCAGCATTGCCATAAGATGGAAATTTCCAAAGAGTTTTTCTGAAAGTTATAAACCAAGTAATCTGAAGAGCATTCTGTACCCTCACCCAAGCCTGTGGCTTCACAACTGACTTTCAAAACTGCTTTTGGTATATTAATAAATATACTTTGTAAAGCTTATTTCATCCTAAAGCTTGGTCCCCACCCAATCTGTATCTACAGCATCCATGTAAAATTGAACACCAGAAATAAGCTGTTTAGTTTGCAGTACTGATAGTTTAAATTACAGTAGTGGTTGAAGATAATATGATTTTAGATCAGAATGCCAGAACTGTTCAATGGCCAGGAAGGGGCATGCTTGAGAGGCTGCCTGAGCTGGTCTTCTCTTGCATCTGCTGTGAGTATACATGTGTTCTTGCCTCAGCTACAACACATCTAGTTCTGGCCAGAAAGTTTCCCGCATCAAGGCAAGAACCTAATGAGACTCTTATTTTCTCAACCCACCCAAACACAATTTGTGTGTTCTTCAAGACAGGTATTTTCTAAAACTGATCGTTACCTCAAAACTGCTTACTGCAGCATAGCTGCAATGATTGCTCAGAAGTTCCTTCTCCTTAGTATTACTGTACCAGAAAAAAAAATTCATAACCTCCCTTCCTCTCTCCCTCCATTTCTTCCTCTCTCCCTCTCTCCTTCTCTTTCTCTTTCCCTTCCCTCCTTCCTTCCTGGTGGTGTGCATCATGAGGTAAAGGGGAAGTGGGGAAAAAAACAACTCAAATCTTCTCTTAGAAAGACTCTAATAGCAAAAGACAAATTATGATTAACATTTGAGGGTTCTAGTAATGTTTAAGGCAATGTCTTGAATGTACAAAATAAGACATTTTCCCTCCTATGGGCATTGCGGTCTCAGAAAAGTAATTTTTTATATATATATATAGGTTTGGGGTTTTTTTTTTGTTTGTTTGTTTTTCTTTTTTTTTTTTTTTTGTTTTTGAGATTTACTCTTCAATGTTACACATTCTCCTTTTCTAAGTTTTCTCCTTTTTCTAATAATAATAAAAAAGTCTTAAAGTAGGAAAACAATATTCAGTTCTTGGGTAAGTTCTAGTTCTTCAGTCACTCTTTACTATACGGGCAAATTATTTGTTTTTCTGAAACTAAATGCCTGTTTTCTAGAGCCTGAATACTTCAGGCAGTCATCTCAAGAATTCAATAGAACTTAAAATAAAGTGGCTAGAAGAAGAAGAGTTATTTCAGGCTTTCTTCAGAAATTCCAAAAAAAACTATGTGATATCCTGGAGTACACTGGAATAAATGCAACATAAGTTAAAGTTTATACAGGTTACAGTAAAATTCATCATATAAAATAAAGTACAGGCATGAAAACACCATCTTTCTATTTCTTAACCAGATGTAGAACTCTAAGGAAGACCTTTTCAGAGCATCCTAAACCTACTTACCTACTTTCCTCAATGTAAAAGCTATGTTTAAGAATATAGTTAGTATTAAAGATATCTGTAAAGTTTTTGGATTATAGTGGTAGGCCATATAAAATATTATTATTGACTTGTGAAATAGATATAAGCATAAGTAACTTTATTATTGCTTGGTCATTTAAAATTCTATACTGATGGCAAGTAATTGACCTTCAAAATATGTCAGTAAGCTATGTGTTAGTATCTCTGTTATACAAAGGAGACAGGTGGTGCTTGTAGTTGCCATAATTTAAGCAAAGACCTTTAAAATGTCAGCAGCAAGGTTTTATTTGAAACCTTATGCACTTTTGAACTCCAGATTTAAATCACTTTATACCCCATAGCAAAAAAAAAACACCGATAAAATAAAATTACTTCTCTGTACCTCTTGCCATGACTTTCCCTCCCTCATTCTCCTATTTCTCCTGTGCCTTTCCCTAGGTACCTTTCCTTACAGCCTTCCTCTCACCTACTGTGAGATACCTCACTACAGAAACCCGAAGCTATTTTCTTAGGGTATAATCTATTCTTCAATGAAACAATGCCTCCGCACATGTGAGTGAAAGTTGCTCCATTATAGTTATACTTACTTTTGCTAGAGGAGGATCTTCCCCAGCGTGTTTTGTCTTCTTGCTTGTTTAACACATGGCAAGAAAATCACTATGGAGATTGTAATTAAGTAACTCCAAAACCACTTTCTTCCAACATCCTGAAGTCCTTGGCTCTGTACTAAATCTTTCGGTGCAAGAGTCTAAATTACATTCAGGATTAATTTGAGCCAATAAATTCTTGTATTTACTTGGAAAAATCTTGATCAAGATGAAATTACATTAAAAAATGAAGAAAACATCTTTGACAAAAACTGGTTCTAAAATATTTTTCCCTTTTTTTTTTTTTTTTTTAATTATCTTTGAAATTCAGGGAAAGATAATTCTATCTGCAAACAGGAATAAAATCTGTCCTGACTCTAATTATTAAACTGATGAGATAAGTGATGTGTTCCTATCTGCATGGCTGTTCGTGGCTGGATCTTAAAGTGAATACTGCCAATGTTGCACAGTTCCATTTTCTAAATAAGAAAGCAGACATGAAGTCAGCCTCAGGGTTATTTCCTGATCTCGAAATAAAAGGCTGGGTATAGCACAAAATGTTTAAGCCGGGAAACTTGATGCTTTTGCTCCCTCTAAGCCCACACAGGGTCAGAGGGATACCGGACAGAAAAATTTCCATGGACGACTCCTGCTTCACAGCCATTGCCTTGGTTGTAAAGGGCTCCTGCATGGGTGAGCATGTCCCAGACTCACCTGTCCAATTGAGAAAACGTACCACAGGAGTGTGGCCCTTCTGAGTTTCATCTGCTTTAGGGACATGTCACTATGTCCTAGGTCTTCTGTTCTATCACTCATGTCCTCTTCTAATGCAATATAGACATCCTGCATGCTTTTGCCTAAAATTTCTCCTAAATTTATGAAGTCCCTGTCTAAAGCAGGAACACAACTTACTACCTGAGCTGTCTGTGTTTATCTAAACTCCCTGAATGCTTTGATTTGACCTGAACAGTCACTACTGCAGCTGAAGTTTTAAGTGGCCTGAATTAGATATTGGACAGCTATTTATTGTACCTATATGGATATACGGGGAAGGATCAAAGTTGCCCTTGGCTCAGCCGAGCAAATGCCCTTGTACAGGGTAAAATGAGAGTGCTAGATACACATTTTAGAGGCTAAGAATTTTGATCAGGTCTATACATCTTTTTATGACTTCTTTCCACCCTGGAAGCTGCCCTAAGACAACTTGCCCTTGTGTCTGAGTAGAAATGTTGATAACATTTGTTAATTAATCCCAAAGTTTAATGCAGTTTTTCTTGGTTTTCTTTCATTAATTTACTTTCTTCTTATATAAATTTTCACTTCTCCTCTATCTCGTTTTTCCTGTTGTTGCTTCCAGTATTCTTAACACACTTTACTACTTAGATATTTTTCCCAGTCCTTCACATTCTCCCTTTTCCTGTACCTTTCTCCTTTAGTATGGCCTTGCAGTATTTTTCCTTTAGGTCATTTTGCCATCTTTATCTCACAGTTTTTGTTCAATACACTGAGCATTCTCCTTCACTCCCTTTAAACTTCAGCATCCAAAACTATTGGCTGGGTTGCCAGCAAGCACTGCCAGATTTACAAGATTATATAGCTGCGATCTACACAACACTGCACTGCTTATTGAATAGGTCACCTTTCCTACAGAAACTTTTATCTAGATCTGAGTCACTTCTGTGAGGGCTAAATAGGGGGTCAGGTGTGGCTATGTCCTGAACCATAAAGCCCACAGGGACTTACATGGAGTGACAGGAAAGAAGTCATAACACTGGCCTCAGACAGTCTCAGGAGAGGTGCTCCCTGGTGAGGAGAGACTTTGGAGAGACCTGTTGGATAGCAAAGAAAGGAACAGAGCAGTTTCAGAATTGAGAGCAAAGTTATCAGAGATGAAGGACACCATGGCTTGTAAACCTGCACATTCACAGAATTTTCAAGTAATGTGAATAGCTGATGTTTACAACAGAGGGTGCCTCAGGAGACACTGAACATCTGAAGACCTACAAAAACAACGACAAAAAAAATATGTAACATCATCAGAGAAATACTCAATCACATCTCAGTCATACAGCATTTGAGCCAGTTTCACAAACATTAATGCCCTGGATGGGAGGGGCAGGTTGTTGGCTCCATAATTTCTATTAATTATTGGGGAATTGGAAGGAGGTTCATAGAATCACAGAATCACAGAATCTTATGGGTTGAAAGGGACCTTGAAGGAACACGTCCAGGCAGGTTTTAAATGTCTCCAGAGAAGGAGACTCCACAGCCCCTCTGGGCAGCTTAGTTTCACCTCTCTGCTGATTGAAATAAATTATCACCATTGCTGCTTGTGTCTACATCTTGTTTTTAAAAAGTCTCTGCCAAGTGACACAAGCAAAAAAACTTGTGAAGTTTTTGTTAACGTGGAAGCGAGGGCACTTTGCTTCAGTATTTTCACATCATTCAGTATTTTCACATCAGAAAATAGGAGGCTGAAATATCAGAATCTATGTGAAACGACAAGGGGTCTGTTACAATCTTGTGAGCTGAGACATGGGAGATCTTCAGGACACTTGTGCCTGGGGAGTGGCCCCAGGGTCATTGCTGTATTTCTATTGCAGCCATTGGTTCAATTGTTCTACTCTTACCCTTGTAGACAGTTGAGCAAAAGCACTGACAAGATTTAGATATAATTTATCTAGAGAAAGTTTACTGTCTTTTGCCAGAAGAACAGGCCTTTCTAACTTAGTGTAAAGGAGGATATGAAGTTAAGGTGTCACCCTAAACCCAGAGAAACACCTTGTCTACTTGCCTTTTCTTGCACATCAGCCATCAATCTTTGTTGAAATATCACATTTATTTTAAAAATACAAAAAAACACCCCAAAGCATCTCCTCAAATGTACTGTTTCTTCAGCTCCACATCCCTAATGCAAGCATGAAGATAGCAACCCTTCCTCCTTTGCTTTGTTTGGGAGACCCTGCATCATAGTCACCATGTTTATGAGCAAGAAGAAAGAAGGAAAGTGAGAACAGCAGGATAGCTGATTCTGCAGATTAGAAAATACACTATGGGAAGGATAGCAAATAACATAAAATATTAGAGACATGATCCAAAAGGATCTGCAGTTTTGCCTAGACACAACCCTGCTTACAGGTAACCCACTCAGCATCCAAAGGTATTTCTTCCTTCTGTGTATGCTTAATGCCATCTCACCCATTTTACACTTATATGTGTACGATTAAATGCTACATGTATTCTACAGAAATGGTTATAATGCCTTGATTCCGTACAGCTAAAGTCTTTGCTCTCGATGGTGTTACACATAAGACTGGTTTGATCAAATCTGAAGCATGCTTTCAAGATGAAGACTGCTAAATATGATTACTGTTATTACTATCATGTGAAAACCCACACTGTGTATTTAGCTCTTCATCATGAGGAAAAGTTCCAGTTTTTTATCTCTATAAGTATATGTAGGTATAAGATTAAGGTTAAAAACAGTCAGAGACAGTGTATATTGAATGGTCATATTTGGCAGAAAGCAGGGAAAGGTCTTGGGACTGTAAACACAGTAAACAGAGCCACAAAGCTGTCAGCAGAATGTTATTTCCACAATCAAATAGGAAAATGCCAGAAAGTGTACGCTGTACACTAAATTTAAAGGGACCTGGAAAATAAGACAGAGGAAATAATTCCAGACATGTACATGTAGCATTATATTCTAATATGTGGGACTCCCATACCCAGTTCTGCACCCTATATCACAGAGGTGATACCACATATTACTAAAAGAAGGCACAGAAACTTAGCAAGAGCTGATGTCTAGAAGAAGTGCTGAAATGGTGGCTGTACTAGATTTACAGTCCCTGGAGAGAAAGTGATTAGAAGCAACATATGGTTCAGCCTGTTACATTTTTTTTGATTTGCTAGTTTAAGCACACCAGAGGCATGTTCTGTATTTTGTACAATTTTTAATGTATTGTTATAATAGTTAGGGGCCAAATTATGTGGCCTTACTGTATGGCTATCTTCTATCATCTATTTCAGCTATTATTAATTTTAGAATACTTAAAATGCCACCCACCAACAAACTCCTGAGGCTGATACTTACATCTAGAGTACTTATTAACAAAGCAAACAGATTATTTCAAAGTTCAGGATCATGCATTTATTTCAGTAACTAAAACATTGAGAAAATGTCTTTGGCTTTTTGTTTTGCTTTTTTTTTTTTTACACTGAAAAACCTTGATGTCTCTGTTAAGTGTTAAAAGAGAGAAAGACACCCAATATACACCTATAATATGTGCTCTTTTCCCTCCCACTTATCCTTCCCCATTATGTCTATGTGGTGGAATTCTACAATGTTGTTTCACATCTGGAAACTTTTGGCATTGCTTGCAAATCCAGTTGGCCTTTCTTTGTCCCTGTCATTAAAGAACAGACTTTGTACCCTAATAATTTGATTTGGATATTTTGTGTTTTCTTTGCAGCCTTTATTTAAAACATATTCTTTTATTTCTTTGGCTTGAGCAATAAAAATATGAAAGCTACTGAAAGGTAGTTAGTGGTTCCTGTATGGATGGGTCTTGCTTCTCTATAGTCCCTGGCACTGTACAGGAGTTTCACAGAATGATATATCTGCAATTGCATCACTGCACCATTTTATAACATACATCTTTATTTCCAGTTTTGCAATATGCATCTTTATCCACTTGTGTTATAAGCAGAGTATATATACTGAAACTTCAGGACTTGCAGAAGAAATGTCACTCATAGTATTTATTTGGTGTCATCTTTCATGTGGAAAGACATTTATCGTTCCCTTGTGTCAATGCAATACTTTATGAAGCTATAGATCATTTTCATGGTCCTGAATCCTGTTTAGTCATTTCTTACAAATCAAGTTAGTAATAGCTATAAGCTCCCATCATTTAGTGTCCACCTCAGTTCACTCAATTCATATTGTTACTGGCCTCTGAGTTAATTATGGAACATTTTAAATCTTTATTGCCTCATTTATGCAGTAACAGGGAAGGTAAGTCTAGAGGGGAATTTGCCTTTCTCTAGCTGAATTTAAAACTGGAGGACTACGGCTAAATATGAATGCTCTAAGTACAAACTCCATGTGTGTAGCTCCATCCCCCTGAGATCACAGGGATTTTTAGTTCTGGACAAACTGCCTGTCTATTAGCCATATAGTCTCAGAATACTTGTAAAGCTGTTGAGTTTCCTCATCAAATGTCCCTGTGAGATGACTTTGTGTGCTCCAGTTAAATCGTGTCATTGTCTGTTACTTGGCAATATTTCATCCTTCCTCACACTTCAGGCCTCCAGCACCTGCATAGCCTTACCTGTATGCTTGCACACCAAACCCACAGTAACTCTACTGATACAGTCTCCCTTAGTCACTATGAAGAGGCTTTAGTTATGAGGTTAGGTCTGGGCTTTATCTAAAGATAAATACCAGCTAAAATTAGATAGCTGATTGCATGCCCTCATTTGCAATACATACATGCCTTTCCTCCCTTCATACCCTACCAAAACACATAGTGTCTGAATTATTCCTTGCAGAGAGCTATTATTAAATACTTTTTTTATTTGTATGGAAGAATGTAATTGACATAGAGTTCAGCTATTATTTTTCTGCTGAAAAAAAAAAAAGTTAAAAATAACCTGTGGATGAAATTCAAAACATCTAAGCAGGAAATGTGACAAATGTTATTCTGGTTACTTGCTTAGCAGCAAAATTTTAGGTCTAAAAATCTGGTACTAACTGTGATTGTTGGTATGGTTACATTGGTTGCAGCTTCCTTCAAAGAAAATTCCAATGTACGTGGTAGGTAGGAGGTCAGAATATGGCACACTGCTTTTCTTCATTTGTAGACTAAGAATTTCCCTGTTGGTGTAAATTAATTGGAATAAACGTCTAATAAGTACTGTTCTGTGAATGATTCAAATTCAAAATAGGAGACCTTTAAAATAAGACAGAACTGAACTCCAGACTCAGCCTTTGGGTAGCCAGCTGTCTGCTTATGTCAGCATTTGACTTTGCTGACACTCTATCCAAATGCTTTTGTATACAAGCTCAGCTTTCTTTAAACACTTTGGCCAATTTAATCTTGGCTGGAAAAATAACCACTAGCTCTGTGATGAATGTTTGAGTTGGCGGTAGGGAAGAAGCCAGTTCCTGGTTAGGTAGTAGTGATAGGAGGAATGTTAGATTTCATGTATGAGGGTGTTGCCTGTATATCTTAGACATGATCATTTTAAAAACATCATGCCTAAGTAATGATTACTAGTTAAGCATGTCCTGGTCATTTCCAAAGGGAAATGTGGAATTTGGAAAGTTAACTTATTTTGATTCCATGGGTTTTAATATGTCTCCTGACAGAAGAATGGGAGATCCTTGCTGAAGCTTGGAAAGGGGTGAATTTAAACATTTAGTCAGGGCTGGATTATCATGCTTTGTTTTACACAATGTTAATGTATAAACTGGTATTTCATACATTCTGGACATGGAACAAAACCAGTTTCTACTGTCTGTAGAGACACGGGCAGAAGCTCCTGCTGCCCCTATTATTCTGTTATTTTCAGCAGTAAATAAAAAATCCAGTGAGGAAGCAATGCATCAACAGTAGATATTTTAAATATTCCTGATATGCAATTAGTTCTCTTGGGCTAAATGGACATAACTCAAAACAACCTGAAAATGGAGAGCAGATACAGTTTGAAAACAATTGTCTTGTTACAACATTCATTCCACTGTTAATAATAATAATAATCACAACAGTGTGAGGAAAACTCCTAAGTTCTGCTTTTGGGTCATGCACAATGCAGAGCACACCTATGGTATTTTCCATCTCCAAACAATAGCAGCTGAAATTTGAGATATTTAGCTACTTATTTCCAGGTTTTCTGTCTGCATTCTGTTGTTGCACTTTCTCATATCAAAAGATTGCTAGGAGCAATATTGGTAGATTAGTTTACAAATGGATGCAGTAGATTGTTACAGTCACTTGTTTTCCCTCAGTTCTGAGCATTATTGTACCAATTTATCGTTCAATAAGGAGAGCTTACAGTTCATATCAGGATTTTATAGAGCTTCTTCCAAATTAATTCAATGTTTTTCTCATACTGGATTGGACTTTGAAAAGGCTATTGATCTTGAATTATTTTCTTCTACTCTAGATTCTCTTCACAGTGTTTTCACTTTCTAGCACTACTATATATTTTTTGTCAAGGGACCTTATCCACATCATTCAGGAAGAGATTACAAATTGGATTACTTACATATTAAAAAACAGTAGAAAGCAAACAAACAAACAGAAACAAAAGGAAGAAAAGGAAAGGAAAGGAAAGGAAAGGAAAGGAAAGGAAAGGAAAGGAAAGGGAAAAAGGAAAGGGAAAAAGGAAAGGGAAAAAGGAAAGGGAAAAAGGAAAGAAAGAAAGAAAAAGAAAGAAAGAAAGAAAGAAAGAAAGAAAGAAAGAAAGAAAGAAAGAAAGAAAGAAAGAAAGAAAGAAAGAAAGAAAGAAAGAAAGAAAGAAAGAAAGAAAGAAAGAAAAGCTAAACCTCTCACTCCTAATTTACTGTGTTTTCACTATTACCAGTAATTAAGCTGGAAGAGGCCTCCTGCTCCCGCTCAGCTAAAGGCACACTTCTTTTCTGCTTATTCTACCCCACCAAGATATCTGAACATGTCATAGGTATTAATCTACAGATGATGTATGACCAAAATAAATCCATTTTAGAACACGTTTTCAATTTAAGGACTCCACTCTCAGTTATGAATAGTGAAGGATAAAAGCCAGTAGAATCCATTGCTAAAAGTATTCACTACTTAAAATAGCTATAGAAAGCTAGCAGTCCTGTAACTTTCTCATTTTACTTTCAGAACTATGTGGAAATTAATATAGTTTGTGTGATTTTTTTTCAGAAGTATGAAGTAGGACATTTCTTCCTTAAGGAAGAGAAATTATATTGGAGATGGGAGGGAGGGGAGAAGGAGATACCTGTCCTACTCTTCTTATTTTTATTCTTCTCAGAAAAATCAAAACAAAAGAAGCAAACAAAACAAAAAAAAGAAACAAAAGGAAAAAAAAAAAAAAAAACAAAACACCCCCCCCAAACACACACACAAAACCAGTCTATTCTTTCATAATAGTAAGATTCAGACAAGTATCTAGATGTCAGTAATTTGAAGACATACAAATAAAATGTGAAAGAAAAATAAGCCTAAATTACGAAGCCTCAAAAAATCATCACGGTTCAATATTTCAAGTTGTCAGTGAGATATTCTGGAGATATATTTCCTCTACACCTATTTCAGCACTTGCATAACCATTTGACTAAGTAATTTTCAAGTTTCCTTTTTCACTTTCCTGAAATCAAGTACGTATTTACTTCATTCTAAAATATGCAAAGAACAGAATTATTTTGTATACAATACTGTAGATTCTTTATCCAAAGAACCTCAAATCTTTCATTAAAATAGCATGCAGCTGAGCATTATGTTTGAACACACTCTAGTTAAAGAGCATATTACTGAACACAGAAATCGATCTAAGGTAATAGATTCTTTCTTCTGAAAGTCATCACTGAGTAAAAATATAAGATATAAAAAATGTACTTAAAATAAATAATCAAGTAATTAAAATAAAAAATTATTCTAAATGGGTCAAAGAATAATCTGTCATAAGCAAAAATGTCACAGTTCTAAAGGATAAGACCTGACATTTTGGGATGATATAAAATAAATCCTTTAGAACAGCACAGCAAGTGACCACAATCCCAAAATGAACAAAGATGGCACAGGCAATGTTCACTGTCTATATGTACTATAATGACACTCATATTATTGAGTTGGTTGTGTACCTTTTAAACTTGCCTCATCTCTCAGAGAAAAGATTGACCTCAGAAATATGTGAGGTTTTTGTGCTGTGTGGAGCAAGCTAATTTACCTAAACTTCAAGACTGGTCTAGTGGCGTATTCAGCAACCACAAAGTTAAAAGCTGAGATAGACTGGAACATGGTAGGGACAAGAAGTAAATGATTCCTTCCCCCTCCGTGCTCTTGTGTTATGTATCCCATACAATTTCTACAGTAGTTCTGGTAGAACTTGTGTAGTGAATTCTTTAGATCTTAAATTCCCTGGTTTATAGGGGAAAACAAATATTGCAAGTGCAAGTTGAAGGAACTATATTCAAGTCTCTCATTAAAACTTTCACAAGGTAATGGGTACCCAACTTTTGCTCTAATGCTGTCATTTCTCAAGTATAAATAAGTTTTAGAAATTGTTTTTCCTCTAGCTGGTCATACTCAACTCTAGTGAGGCCATGACTAGAATACTGTATCCAGTTTTGGATCCCTAAATTCAAGGTATATGTGGGTAAAGGTCGAGCTAGAGGATCAACAAGGTGGTAAGAGATATATACCATTTGACCTATAGAAAGAGGCTGAGGAAACCTGAATTTTGCCCAGCAAAAAAGGAGCTAAACAGCGATGTATTTGCCTGGAATTATTTTAAGGACAGTTTCAAAGATGATGAAGCCAAACTCTAGATTCTTGGTAGTTCCAGTCTTACAAGGGACAGTGGCCAGAACTTGCAGCTTGAGAGCTTCAGGTTGTACATTATAATCAATAAATCAGTCAGTCTTGGAGGGTTATGTAACACTGCAACAAGTTACCCAGGGACACCACAGAAACTCTGTCCATGAAAGTTGTCACCAAATGGCCTTGAGTAATTTATTTTTAGAAGTTTTCAACATAAAAAAAAATCAGATATTTGTAAGCAAAGACAAAAATGACATGACCTAATGGTGATAAGACATGTGGTGCTCATGTAGATGTGGTGCTCAGTGGCATGGCTTAATGCTGGACTTGGCAGTGCTAGGTTGGACTCAATGATATTAAAAGTCTTTTCCAATCTCAGTGACTCTACATTTCTATGATTCTATAATCCTGTTGTGAGTGTTAAGTGTCTTCCAAATTATCTTTCTATGATTCTGTAGTTACTTCTGTCCTAGAAGCCAGTTTAACCTAATTCCTTCATAACTTTCTGTGTGAAACCCCAGGACAAGTCCTTTAACCTGTGCTAAAATAATCTTCAGCACCTGTGTGCTGCTTCCCAGAAGGTAAGGCCAGCTGCTTGCTAGATCTGAATAGTTTCTGGTTCATTTTCTTCTTCTATAATTTCTAAGCCAAATGTTAATACTTAGTAATAACGTAAGTAGTAAAGGAAAAAGGTACAGTCATGAATTTGACTCTGGTCTTGTCAGATCAAAAACAGATCAAAACATAGAGATGAAGAATCCACAATGTCCCAAAGCTGCTTTTTTTAATAGATAATGATGATTAGTATTTCAGAGGGGTTTTATTTCTAATTTTAATTATAAATTATATTTATTATATATTATATATAAATTATAAATTTAGTTATAAAAGCGTCCTTTACTACTCAGTATTTTTGTGTACATCTTATATGGAAAACAACATATGAGCACAAATCTATGTGTTCATGTAAATACCAAAGACCCTCATAAAGAGTACACAAGTTCTCCATTGGTCTACTATAAATATTTCTGATTAGAATGTCCAAAAGGTTTGGGATAGTTAGGTAGTTCATTAATAACTTACACCTTCCACTGTTTTTGAAAATCAGAGTATTAATTTCTAGGACATCAATCTTCCTTTCAGCAAGTAATAGGTGAGATTTTGTCAGTATCATCTGTCTTGTGAAGTCTCTTTCTGGATAGTGTCAACTCCACCACACCCTTGGATTACTAATTCAAAACCAGGTCTTCTCCGTGACAGAAGCAATCACCTGGTCTCAAGCTTCAAATCCATGAAGGTTAGACCATATTCTTCGCTCTTCCAGCTTTATAGCAGCAAATGCCTTACAAAAAATATTGTTTTGAAAAGACGCATTCACCTTCAAATTGAACCCTTTGGAGACAGTAAAAAAAACAATGTCATTGCATACTCTTCCCTGATGCATTCTTGAAGATAGAGCTATCTAAAAGAGGGAGTTATTCTAACAGCTGATGTCCTCAGTGGTATTATCTGAAGTATCAGAAAATTACTTTCTAAAGCCTAATTAAATTAAGTATTGGAAAATTTCTGTCACTACTGCAAAACATAAATTGCATTTCACATCTTCACCTCTGAGATTCCTTGGCGGCTGAGATTTATTTTTTTTAAGTAGTATTTCTATTTGTTTTCTGTTTGGTTTCTGTTATGTGTTAGCAAATAGTTTCAGGAGATGTTTGTCTCCTTCCCTTACTGATACTTGAAATATGTTTATCACTCTAATTTTAGTTAAAATTATTCAACCACTAAGGCTTAGTAGTAATAGAAGAAAAAATTGCAGTGATATCATTGTTGATTTAATTTATATAGAGAAGAAATACTTTATATTTATAAACAGGTAATCTTAGCAATGTACAGTATGAAAACAACTTCCATCTCTTTCCCAGGCAAATGGGCACAAGAAGGTAGCCTATGGATATGAATAATTAAAGAATAAGGAATATAATGAGAGACTTTGCTGTTCAATGAATGCTATAAATACCATTCTGTTAGACAGTGCAGAACTATTGCTGATTTCAACATTTTCTAGTTTCCCAGTGAAGTTATGGGTCTCTGTAGAATTTAAGCATATTGGTAATAAACCAACTTTTTATAGTAGCCTTTCACAGACCTCTGAGAAGTAATCCACTAACCCCAGGGAGCTGTCTAAAGTAACACTGGAATAGGTTGATGTGTTCAAAGACACACATGAACAATTTAGACTGCAAATACAAAAATGTGCCATCCTTTTATCCGGACTTCATACGACATCTGGAAAAAACAGCCAATTGATACATTGATACATGATTATTTCCAACTACTACTCCACTGAAAGTTTTAAAACTAGAATTATAGGTAAATAATACATATGTTTGTGATATAACTGTATTTATAAGACATTGGTGAGAAAATGAAGGATTCTACTTCTTACCTATAGAATCTCAAACACAATTGTATCTGTATATACAGATATGTAAATGCAAATAGAGAAGATTCTGTAATTGAGAGTTTATAACTTTGCAGACATTTGTTTTGTTTTCTTTATATTACTAAGATTTAGAAGTTGCATCTACTAGATCATTCTGAACTATTATTTTGCTGCCTGCAGCATAGCATATATGGATGCTAGGTAGGAAAATTCTTCCATTCGGTTTGTAAATATATCATGATGTCATATAATAGAAAACTGTTGAAGAAATGGAGAACATAGGATTTGTATACCTTAAGTGGTTGTTTTTTTTTTTTTTTAAATAATGAAAGAAGGATATAAGAAATGAAAGAAGGATGTAAGAAATGAAAGATAATACCAAAGAACTTGCCAAAAATTTGTGAAAAATATGACAGATGACCATTACTGCATTGCTTTAGCCAAGCAAAGAGAGGAACTTCAGTGTTTTTCTGTCTGTGAGAAACAGATTCAAGTCTAGCACAAATGGTTTTCTTGAGTCAGAATGTTTGAGCCAACTCAGCTATATAATGTGAAAGCAGCTAATTTATACAGCAATCCTTGAAATAAAAGCAAATGGAAGGGAACTGTTAATTCTTGGCAGTATCAATTATGTTGAAAATACTACCATTTTCTCTTTCTAACTATGGGGATCATAATCCATAATAAACTATATGCTAGTTTATAGTGAATGGGGAATTATTAGGCTTCATGAAAGTAGTCTATAAAATCAGCATTACTTTGTTACTGGAAGATTATGCATCCTGACTAATGGAAAAGACCCAACTGGACTAAACACTGTGTTTTATTTGCTCTCTAGTTAACAGCCTGCAGTGGACAGTCATCTGGACTACATTTGAAATACAGCTGAATGGAACCTAGCTTAATGAAAACCCACAGGATAAAAAGTGAATGTTACAAAGCAGAACACAGATCATTTAGTGTACTCAGCACCAACTGACTGTTTTATAAATTAGTAAAAGAATGCCTGAAAATCTAAACAATCTGAAAATACATTTCCTGTACATGGTGCATGGGTACTTCAGTCCTTCTGTGTTCCAATATTTATTTTCTGTGACAGATAATAAACTGGCATCTTTATCTGACATCTTAATCTGTGAGGTCAGTGAGGATCTATGTGCTCTACTCCCCTTCTGACAAATTCCTCTAGCACAGAAAAATATCTCATATGTTTATTCTAGAGTTCCAGACAAGCCCAGAAAGACCTACCCAACCTGTAACTTCATTGGGCCCAAAAAGTATGAAAATGTGATATGAAGCATGGAAGAAGATGGGGGGACTTGGATTGGGACTCAGTAATAAATCTGTAGTATAATGAAACTTTCTTACAGCATCAACAACATTTTATTTGGCAGGATGTCAGATCTGTGGTGTAATTTGCAAACATGTTATGATTTCTTTTTGTCATGGAGCCTCCCTACTCTGTCTGATTTCACCTGCAGCTCTCCACATGGATCAACACCATTCTAGATTTCTGACTCACAACTCTCCTTAGGCATATGAATAAACTGAGATTCAGACCAAGCACATCAGTTTTGAGTAGCCCAAGCAACTTACTAGTCTTTTATGAGGTACTCCTAATTGTATATACTTCACCTACCTTGTGTAGATATGTATGGGTTGTGGAACATGAAACACACATGGCCAAAGAACTCAATCAGCTGTGTCATGTCACATTCCTGTTTTTCCTCACCAGAAAATGTCTGTGTTTTTGAACAGTTCAAGAGCCTTTTAGAAAGTAGTATAACATGTAGCTGGATTCCTCCTTGCACAGCCTGAAACCTTTCATGCTTCTGCAGCCTGTACACCTATAGCATCATGAATGTACAACTAATTTCACTGCATCTTCAAAAGAAGATTGTCCTGAATATTTTAGCAACCACACTTTCTTGCCTCACAGCAATAAAGATGTAAAAGTTTAACTTCAACACTTCCTGCTTTTGATAATAACATGTTTTTCAGGTCTGGTGGTTGTTTGGTTTTGTTTTTGGTTTTTTTTTTTTCTTTGAAAAGGTTGTGCACATACTTTGTCAATTTAGACTTTGAATGACCTTGGCAAATGTTCATCTGTGACAAACAGCCTGTTAACATAACAATAATGTTGACCTTGAACTAATTCCTCTCTGAGAATGCAAATTGCAGAAATTCAAACAGAAGTGAAAGAAACAATTCAATTTTATATTGATTTCAATTACCTCACACCTGCTGTTGGGTCTACTAAAACAGACTAAAAACACAGTAAGATACATCAGGAGAGATCTTAGGTCAGAGCTGTGAAAACAAGTGATGTTTGTTTGTTTTGTATAAAAAAAAAGAATTATAATTTCCTCCACTGAAGATTGTTTATAAGTACCCCTGGGGCTTTTGTTGTATCCCAGATAAAATTAATCTTTCTGCATGATGTCATATAAAGAAATTAGTGTTCCTTATTGATGATTTGCTTTTAAGGGCTAATTGAATATGGGCTGGGTGGGATTTTTTCAACATTTTTTAGTCAAGATAATTTATTAGATATATATAGTAGAATTTCCTTGCATTTGTGTATTTCTTAAAATAACAGAATGGTTAATAAAAGTATTTCAGAAAAAAAAAAGCAAAGCATACTTTCATAATTTTAGAAGTGAAGAGAGGCAAGAAATCATCATGGTATTTCCTTCCTTTTCAAATGATCTGTCATAATAAAATATGAATATAAATGAAGCCACAGGCAACTTGTCAAACATTCTGTATCTATTGTATTCATTAGAAATGCTTTCCTTTTCTCAGAGGCTATGTGTAGAACTCCACAAATAAAGGCCATTCATATCAACAGGAAAATGGAGGGAAAGGCAGTGAGCTGGAAGAACAAAGGCAAGCAATGTGTACTTCCATATATCTCCCTTCCTCCAAGTCTTAGCTTGCAGAAGGTGCTTATCCTACTTCCTTTTCTTTTTCCTTCTCCCAGAAGTTAAATGAACATTATTAATGACATTGTTAACTTCCAAAAGTCTTCAAGATAAAGGAAGTTGTTCCTCTCTAATAAGAAATGGATATTATAGGTCTGAGAAAGATCTGAAGCTGTGTGGTCATATAGTTCAGCATCTAACTATCAAAGTTGTGAAAAAATGTACAGTATTCTTTGAATTACATCATTTTAGGAGCTGGTGTGTGTTGATGGCCCATGTGAATTGAGTCCCCAGGAATTATAGCATTTTCCTGCCTTGCTTTTAGACTGCTGGAGCCAGTTCCACCTGTCTTAGTACTTCTTTTATCTATTGCTGGAACAAAAATAGGACTCTGCTTGATGATTTGAAGATTGAAGATTCATACTTGTATGAGGAAATTTGGAACAAAGCTACTCATGTATGAAGAGGGAGTTGATAGCTACATCTTTCTACTCAGTGAAATTCAATACACTTCACTTTAGACCAGCAATGGAGAAATAGAAGCATTCTGGGAGATTTCTTTAGATTTTCTGCAAATATTAATTCACATTCTTGATTGTGCTGGTGGATTCTGGCTCCAGTTGTCATCTTTTATGAAGGACATGAAATATGAGAGACCATAAAGCAAGAATTACTTTTAAGTGTATTCTCATAATATGAATCTCAAATATAGGAAGCATTTTAAGAAAACACACTTTGTCTTCTAAAATGTGTTACCACTTCAAATTCACAGAATCTGTTTAGTGTATGTTGATTTGGTTACAGTTTTGGAGTTCAATAAAATTAAAAATTAGAGTTTAATAGAATTGAAACATCCTTGGCAGCAGGCTGGAGAAATTTGTGAGGCGGGCTTTAAACTAAAGGGCTCGGGGGCAGGGATCCAAAATGTCATTGCCCACCACCACTACAATCAGTTGGGGAAAAAATCATCCCAACCAGAGCAGTGTATTATGTGCTTCAACTGTCTCTCTAAATGAGAATGAAAGGACCAGCCACCTAAAGTGCATGTATACTAACACACACAGTATGGGAAACAAATAGGAGGAACTGGAGTTATGATATCATAGGAATAACTGAAACATGGTGGATCAATTCATATGACTGGGGGATCATGATAAATGGCTATAGGTTATTTCATAAAGACAGATAGTGTAGAAGAGGAGGAGTTATTGCACTCTATATTAAGGAGAACCTCAAATGTATAGAAGTCAACTATGGTAATTGTGGAAGCCCTATTGAATGCCTCTGGGTCAAAATCAGAGGAGTCATCACCAAGGAAGACCTTACAGTAGGCATCTTTTACCAACCCCCAAACCAAGATGATGAGACCAATGAAGTGATTCTTGGGTCAATTAAGCAAGCATCAGGTCAACAAAACCTGGTTCCTATGGGAGACTAACTACCCAGACGTTTGCTGGAAGAACAACACAGCAGCTCACTTGTCATCCATCAAGTTCCTGGAATGCTTAGAGGACACCTTCTTTATACAAATGTTAGGTGTGCCAATGAGGAATGGGGTGCTGCTGGACTTGCTGCTCACTAACAAAGAAAACGTGCTCTGTAGTATCTTGGTTAGTGACAGCCTTGGTTGTACTGATCACGATATTATGGAGTTCAGGTTACTGCTGAGTACGCTGAAGGTTAGTTCCAAAACAAAAGTTTTAGAGTTTAGAATAGAAAACTGCAGATCACTCAGGACTCAGCTTGAAGGGATCCCATGGGAAGCTTCCATGGAGGATAAAGGAGCTATTGAGTTCTGGAGTTTTTCAAGAACACTCTCCTAGATACATAAAACCAGTTCATCCCTTATAAAGACAAGGGAAGTAGACAGAACAAGACACCCCCTTGGCTTAACTGTGAGCTTCTGGGTCTGCCCAGAATGAAAAGGGAAAGGTACCAGAGATGGAAAAGTGGACCATTACCTGTTGAAAATTACAAGGGCATTGCCAGGGTATGCAGAGATGCAGTTAGGAAAGCAAAAGCTCAGCTTGAACTGGAATTGGCCAGAGATGTCATAAACTTCAAGAAATCATTCATCAGATATGTTAACAACAAGCAGAAACAGAAGAAGATTATTGGCCCATTATTAAACAGGAGAGGTAATCTAGTCACCAACAATGCTGAAAAGGCAGAGGTCCTCAACATCTTCTTCACTTCTGTCTTTACCAGCACTGTTGGGTCCCAGGCCATGGGAACAAAAAATACAGATTGATGCAGATACAGACAGGCTGTCAGTGAAGGAAGAGTTGGTGTATCAACTATTATAGGAGTTTGATCTGTATAAATTGATTGACCCAGATACCATCCACACAAGGCTGTTAAGAGAGCTGGCCAATGTCATTGTGAGGCTGCTCTCCATAATCTTTGAGAAGTCATGGAGATTGGGAGACATGCCTGAACCATTAGTCTCACTTCATAAATTATTTGGATATTGGGATCAAGAACACCATGAAGAAGTTTGCAAGATGACACCAAAACTAATGAGCAAGTTGACACTCCAGAAGGTAGAGCCACCCTCCATGAAGACCTGGAGAGGATGGAGGAGTGGGATATCAGGAACTTTATGAAGTTCAATGGAGACAAGTGTAACATCTTGCACCTGGGAATATATAAACCAGGAATGCAGCTCAGACTGGGATACCCCCCAGCTGGAGAGCAGCCCTGTGGAAACAGACCAACCTGTGGGTCTTGGTGAACAACAAGCTCAATGTGTGTGAACAGTGTTCTGCAGCAACAAAAAAAAGACAACAGGATGCTGGATTGCATTAACAAGGGCATCGCCAGCAGAGATAAAGAAGTCATTATCCCACTCTACTCAGTGCTGGTCAGACCACACTTTGAGTACTTCAATCAGTTTTGGTCCCAGATGCACAAAAAAGATGCGGACGGGTTGGAAAGGGTTGAGAAAAGGGCCACGAGGATGATCAAAGTACTGGAAGACCTGCCATATGAAGAAAGAGAAGAGAAGGCTTAGGGGACACCTTATTGCCATGTACCAGTACATAAAAAGTGACTACCAAGAAGGTGGAGACGCCCTTTTTAACAAGGAGTCATGTGGAAAAGACAAGAGGTAATGGGTACAAGTTACTCCTGGGGAGATTCCAAGTGGACTCCAGAAGAAAATTTTTCACCATGTGAACAATTAGACATTGTAATAATCACTCAAGGGAAGTGGTTGATTCTCCTACATTGGACAGTTTTAAGACTCAGCTTGATAGGGTGTTGGACCATCTCATTTAAACTATATATATATATATATGGGGGGGGGGTTATTGTTGGTTTTTTTGGGGGGGTTTTTTAGCTTAAAATGTTGGACTACACGATCCTTGAGGTTCCTTAAAACCTGGGATTATATGATTCTATGATTCTATGTTTCTTTCATTGAGGTTCAAAAGTTATTTGATTTTTTATAATGTAATAAAATAATAATATTATATAATATCTGAAGCTAAACAAAAGAAAACAAACCAACCAAACAAACAAACAAAAAAGCAGAATCAAATACTAATTTCACCAAATTCCTAAACAAAAATACTTTATATGTATTTTCTTGGAGTCTTATTTTGACTCCTTTGGTCCACTTCCAGACAAAAGAATCAGGTTTTAATTTTCAGATTTTCCTATGAAACAAAAATTTCATTTTCCATTTCTATATTTATGTAAAATTGTTCTTTAGATTTTTGCCCAGAATGGAATGGCATATGAAAATTTCATATGAAAATATATGGGGAAACAATGATACATTCTGAACACTGAAAAAAAATCCTCAATTAATATGTTATGCACAGCAGATCATTTCGTGTTTTTTATTATGAGATGGAAAGTTTATGAAGGATTTCTTGCTTCTACTGGATAAAGAAAAACAGTGCACTAACCCACCAGGGCTAGCATATGAAATAACCATAGAAATAAGACTGGAAGTCATAAGGTCATTCCTTTGTCAGACTTAAAAGAAATAAAAAAAATGAACCTTACCTCCAATGGTGGAGGAATGATAAAGCTTCCCTAAAGCTTTCTTTTGTTTCATTGTATAACATTTTGAGAAGTACAGAGACAAACAAACAAAAAGTTTTAAACATCAGGGACTGAATAGTTCTTTATGCTGACCTAGACCAAGAGTGACACTCTTGAAACTGATTAAATACCAAGGTGTTTATAATCGATTAAAAGTAAGAATTTGGTTTTTTTACAAAGACAGTTATATTAGCAGAGAGTTATTAATCTTTTCCTTTAGCTCTTGTGTAATTTTCCATCCATTTTGGTGTCACAACCACGGTGCGTCCCAGTGCTCACACAATTAAGATTTGGAAGGATGGTAGACTCTCCAGGGGTAAATCTATATACCTCCTTGAAAGCAACCACTTTGATTAAAATCACCTCAGGGTCTCTGAGTTTTTTAATGTAAATAAACAGTTAATTTTAGACATTTTAATATAAAACTATTGATAAAATAAGAGAAGTGTTATTTGTCTCTTTGAAGGTCATGTGTAAGGAATAAGATACCAGCACTAGCTGGACTTAATCCACATGGTGCCACTGTTTAAGGGTCTCAGACTGAATCATGTAATGTTTTTAGGAAGCTTTTTAAGTTTATTTGCAAGACATTGTAAAGCAAAATGCTGCTGCTGACATACCAGATGATATCTAGTTCATAGTTTAAAAGTGGTACCATTTAACAGATGATTAATTTTGTCTGTTTGTTCACATCATAAAATTCAATTGACCTCCCACTTTTGGAGAAGGTAAGAGGACTGGGATTTCTCTTTGGGAATTCTGACTTGGATATGCTCATACTGTATACTTCTAGCAGCTGGTTGTTAAGTACATATTGTATTATTCCCAAGTCTTTCATTGTTTTCATTCTTCCGTCCAATTTTTAAGCTCAGGAAAGGCAATACTTGTAACTTCTGACCCCATGTGCTATTAAAATACTGACTGTGTACCTTGTTTAAGCATGACTGAGGTGACATTTTTCTCGACATTTAAAATTATGTCATTATGGAAGAAAATTCCTTATTTAGTATATAAGACAATATAATGACATAATTCAAGGGTATAAAAGAACAAAAAGCCACAAGAATGTAACAACAGGGTTTGATTCTAATCAGTAAATATCAGTGGTCTTTTTCATTTCATTAGTCAGGTAGCTTTTCAACTGTAGTTGCTTTTGCAGTTATATAGACTTATAGATATTATAAATATCAATCATGTCTACCAATCAGTTAATAATAAATTCAAATGGACACAACTGGTGCCAAATGGTATTACTTTAATGTCTACTTATGTTGGTTATAATGACTACTTTGTCAAAAAACAAGTATCATGGTTTTTTCCCTCAACGGTTTTAAAGTGAAACAGAAATCTAACTTTTATCTGCAATTTCCCCTTAAACAGTAAGTTACCCACACCAACAGATCTTTTCCTTTTTTACATGTTGTACAGCATTTTCCCCAGTAGAGCCTTCAAGTATGAAGAACCTTACTGTCAATCCCTGGGTCAATATCCAGAATTTGGTAAGCTGGCCTCCTGCAGACAACTTGTGTTTGTTTCTTTTCTGTTTCCAAATTGGCTGAATACATTACTGAACAACTACAAAGACAGATGTGTGGGGAAGAAAGGGAGCCAATGTTAGATATTTACTTTCAGCACATGGCAGCTTTACTGGCAAATCCTTGAAGCATGTCTGAACAAGTATGGAACTTTCATTGTTACTAGCATCCATCTACTCTTGCAATGATTACCTAAGATAGTCTATTTTGTAGCTGACCTTGCTTTTCAGTGTGTGCCATTAACATAAACAAAATTAGAAGAAAAGTCTCTAAAATATTTATAAAATCTTGTATCTCAGTGTCTGGAAATCTGAAGGAACCCTGGAAAGCTGAAGGAATCCGTTCCCTCCTAAAGAAACACATGCTGAAAGAAATAGAATTTCTTTTCTTTTTCTCTGTGTGCTCTGTGCACTCTGTGCTGGTATTTGGGATTAGATCCAGTTGAGGATTGCAAATTCAACATAGCAGCATTTGTATACAGTATGTAAGGAGAATCATTAGCCTCAAGACACAAAGTGAAACAGGAATGAAAATTATAAGAGTAGCAAGCATGAAGTACAAAAGTAAGGAGAATTTTTCCCTTCCCTCACCTCTTCAAAGTTTATCAATTCAAGAGATTGTGGTTGGGGGTAAGTGTCCAAATAATCTCTGGGAAAGAGAGAATCTGAGAAGACGTTTCATGCATCCTAGATGCTCCAGTCGTGAGGAAAAAGGGAAAGACATTGCCATGGGGTTAAGTATGCTTTAAATTTGCCAGTTGGACCAGGCAAGGAAAGCAAACCAGGCAAGACAGCTCCTGGTTTGTGTGTCTGTAAACTCACTTATGGAAACATTGTGGAAAAAAAAAAACCCCAACCAACAGATCTGAATAAAAAGGTGTTTAATTCATGCAAGCCAGATGGGCTGTACTGTAGTTTTGCTATCTCAGGCAAGTTTAGGGGCAAAACTTCCTGATCTTCAGGCAGGTCAGGTGGTGTTCTGGGAACTTTTTAAGTTTTAGGTCCCCAGCACTAACACAGCATAATAAGGAGGCTCTGGGATGTCATTATCTGCTTATATTAGCAGTGAAGGCTAAAAGTCAATTCCTTGGAGTAAGTATCCAGACAAAGATTAGAGTTTGGAAAGATCAGACAGAATTGTTCTGACCTGCGGAAGGGGAAGGGGAAGGGGAAGGGGAAGGGGAAGGGAAGGAAAGGAACACATTTCCTGGAAAACCTTCTTTTAAGTAAAAATTTAGATAAAATAAACTTCTTTGTTCTTTAGGATGTAGACTTACATTAAGTTTAGGCCTGTGTTAAAAAAAAACCCAAAAACCTTTTCTGTTATTTGTTTACTTTGGTGGAACCTAGAGGTAAGGAAAGGGGGAAAAAGGAAAAGAACCAATTCTGTGTGACTATCCAGTTTTTTGGTGACCACCAGAAATTTCTGTATAAGTGGAGTCAATTACTGACCCAACAGATATTTAATGTTGACATAACTTACATTATGTTCTCTGAGACTGTGATGAGTAAATGACCATCAGTTAGCCAACCAACTGATATATCTCAGAATGCCTTTTGTGCCAACATCAGCCATTCAACCAGGGCAGTTCCCCAGGCAGAGTTGACAGCTTCTCTCAACAGGAAATAAAGCCTAGAGCTTTGACCTCCATCTCTGCTATGCAGCTAATTCTTTTTTTCACTATGGAAAAGGCTTAATTTCTGCTATTAAGTCTGGTTTACTGCCATCCTAGGAGGATGTATGGAAAATTCCTATGAATCCCCCATGGAAATATATTACCAGTTTATTATAGCATTTCCTCACACACATTTAATTTTCTTAGATCCTCAGGGGGAGAATTGCCTTACAGTGTTCTCAGGAATTCAAAAACTCAATAGGATCTGGACATATTGTGTTCTGACACTAAGCTGATCGTTCATTTGATTGTCAGTTTCTGGAAGTGATACACAGTCTCTGTTCTTATTCCCTACTAAATTTTGGTGAATAAAACTAATGAAAAGTAACATAAGGATACTGCCTGCAGATTCCTGCAATCCTTGATGAAAAATGTCAGACAATTTGGAAAGTTAAGAGCAGCTAAGTATGTATTTCACAGAGCCAAATCTGGACACTTTTCAAGATAATGTTCTTAGGGCAAAATGATGCACAAAAATCAAAATAATTGAAAACTGTTAAGGTAAAGTATAATATATCTTTTTTTTTGTCATATGAAAATTACCTCCATCTTACATTTTGGAGACTACTGAGCAATGTAAAGTCACTGTAAAAGACTTCACAAGTATGGGCACAAAAATTTTGGAAGAAACTCAATTTCTGCAGGACACATTTCATTGCATATTGCTTTTTATGATAGTTTCCACATTTAGAGAAAATAAATCATAAAGTCTGTGGGTGATTAGTATCTTGCAACATCATGGGCAATTGTCTAGACTATGCAGATAACTAGTTTAAGTAGGCTTTTTACCCAGACGTTTCTAAATACATGCAAAATTCAGCAATTCAGCATGTTGCTCAGGGTAAGAATTCATCCTAAAAGTAGAGCCAGCTGGGAAAACTCAACTCCCACTGGCCCAGAACATGTTCCTAGTGATAAGACTGTAATTCTAATGTGCCTTAATTTCAGTGCATTGCTCCAGATTTGTAAGAGTCTGAATGAAAGTAACAAAAAAAAAAAAAAAACCAGCAAATTTCTATAATTTTTTTACTGCCTGAAATGAAAAAAAGGCTTCAAAATGCAAAGTGTCAGGCAACCTTAAGATCAGGCAAGGGAGATATTTTCAGATGAGCAGGCTTTGTTAATTCCCAGGAGGGTTACTGAGGAGATGATCTGGGGCGGGGGGGGGGTCATTAAATTCTACTATCTTCCCAAAGTGAAACTGAAGGTTAATTAATTCTGCAAAAGAGGTTCATGATTATATCTTACAGAATATGAATAATTACCACACTAGTCAGTTTTTCTCAATTTGCACCAAGTGAATAAAATGATCTTTTACAAAAAAAAATGAGAAAGATTATTTTTCTAGTGATATAGTAGCATCATTTAATAGTATTTATTTAGTGGATTGGGCTTATAAAACTTGGGAAGCTTTAAGATGCTAGAATTAGACTGGTCAACCATGTGCTTTTTTGATCCAATGCCTCAGTATGAAATATATGTGATCTTATATCTATGAAACTTATTTGTCTAGATAATTTATTTGATGACTATTAGTCACAGATTGGTGAATTAGGTTGCATATGTCTACATTTGTCATGCTCTATTGTGCTTGTTGGAAACCGACGAAACTAATGAGCTCTACCACTTTTTCCACAAACTATTTTTATCGTTCTTCTATATTTTCCTTATTGAGCAAGAAGGATCTCTTCTCCTACTAAAATACTGTTTGTTTCTAGCAGAAAATATCATTAGGAATTGAATGCCTTCTTTTCTCAGTATAAAAATATATACCTGTGTCTGCGAAAGCATGACTTGAAGCCTAGCTAATATGAGTTAAAATATGTTCTTGAGCATATTGAATTATCAACGAGGACAAAACTGGTTATGCCAGACACTCAGCTGTTGCTTGGGTGTTCGTTGTTATTTCTCATCACAAAGTGAGCAGCAAGGTTACAAATCTGAAAGAGAGGTGGGTACTATGAACCCACCAATTTCAACAATTTTATAGTTAAGTCAAAGTTTATAGTAAATATCTAACCTGATAATTCTGATTCTTTTTAGAGGAAGCTTTTACCTGGGAAGTGTGCTTTAAACTGAGTGTAATACCCTCTGATGTCAGTGGAACTGAAGCACATGCTTTAGTGCTATGCTGAATTGACATGAGCCCATGGATAGACTCACACCTTGTCCTCAGCCTGAGTCTTTGCAGGTAGGCTCTGTCTCACAAGTTCCACATGGGAATGTGCAAGTGCATTTTGAAGGAATTTGCAAAGGTTTTCAATGCTACAAAGTGTCAGATAGAATCTGATTACCTTTAAAACATGAGATTTCATAATACTGTATGTTTTCCTGCATGTTTGTCTGACATCTGAGATGTGAAGATGAGGAAGTGAACAGATAATCCCCAGATTTTCAGTGCTAATTTGTATACAAGAAGATAAGGCTAGCTCGTAGCTACTTAGTATCTACTGAGTCAAAAGGAAAGGCAGTAATTTTGCTTAATTTATCACAAAAAGAAGAGGAATGTGTTTTCAATATATTTTAAAGGAGTTTCATGCTAGTAAATAATCATCATTATGGAACATTGTTCTCTAAAATCATAGTAGAGAGAGCACTGAAGTATGTAGTGGTTGTTCATATTCATTGTGCAAATGGATATTTTAGTTGGCTTGTAAGGTTTAGAGCTCTCTCTCAGGTACACTAATACCAAATGTCAAGTAATTCCTCCAGTCTCACAGAATCGCAGAATTGTCACTGTTGGCATCGTGTCCAAACATCAACAAAACAAGCAAAAAACCCCAAAGCAAAACAAAACAAAAAAATCACAAAAAAACCACCTCATCACCCCACTACAGCATGTCCTGAAGTGTTTCATCTACATTTTTTTTTAATACCTCCAGTGATGATGACTCCACCACCTCCCTGGGCAGTCTGTTCCAGCACCTGACTACTCTTTCAGTAAAGAAATTATTTGTAAGATCTAATCTAAACCTCCCCTGCTGCAACTTCAGGCCATTTCTTCTAGTCCTGTTGTTATTTACTTGAGAGAAGAGGCTGCACCCAACTCACTAAACCTCCTTTCAGATAGTTGTAGAGAGCAATAAATTCTCCCCTCAGCCTACTCTTCTCCAAACTAAACAATCCAAATTCCCTCAGCCTCTCCTTATAGGTCTTGTCTCCAGACCCCTCACCAGCTTGGTTGCCCTTCTCTGAACTCACTCCAGCAACTCAATGTCTTTCTTGTGGTGAGGAGCCCAGAACTGAGCACAGTACTCAAGGTGCAGCCTCGCCAGTTCCGAGTATAAGTGCACAATCGCTTCCCTTCTCCTGCTGGCCATAATGTTTCTGATACAGAAAGTAGTGTTTACACAATAAATTGCATGGTGTAATTCATCTTACACTCACTTTAAAAAAATATATCTTTTTTTAATATTTTTTTTTCAGAGCAACCAGATACAAATAATTGTCAATTTATTTCTTTAAATTGGCACTTTAACAGACGTTTTTCCAGGATAATAAGGTAAGACCATCCATATTTGTGTCATTTTCAATTCCTTGAGTGCTTTATGTGTGTACCCTCACCAGGAGTCATATTTTGAATTTTCCAATGTGACAAATGCTGAAGAATGAACGCTTTAATCATAAAGAAATAGATTACGTTCAGTAAGCCTATGAAGATATTTTTCCCATTCCCAGGTGGTCTCTTGGAATAACTGGTCTTAATTATAGCCTTTTTAGAAATAATGTCTCTGTGTTACTTTTCCAAGGCAGATTAATGTTAGCTATTTTGAGGTAAGATCTATAACCTTTTGGATCTCAGAGAACAAAAATTTTTGCAGTACAGGTTAAGAACCCCAGAACTCGCAGCCTAAAATTTTTTAGGCCAAAACAGAATAACCACTTATTAGTGGCTACAGAACCACATAGGGATAAAAGTACATGGTGTTGCCTTCAGCAGCACATGAACTTGTAGGATCAGAACTAGGAAATCTGGCATCCACTGAAATTTTCCCTGTTATCTCACTGGCCTTTCATACTGTCATTAAGGCCCCAATTCTTAAGACATTTACAATTGCTCTTCATTTTAGATGGCTGAGCCCTGAACATATTAATGGAAAATGTTCAGCTTCTTGTCTGCTCTTTGTTCAGCTGCCTATTCTCCTTTAGTCTCGATACAAGTTTAACCCCCTAAAACAGTATGCAGAAACCTTTCTCACTCACCCTGTTCCCAATCTCCATTCTTGGTGTTTCTTTAGCACAAGAGCTTCTTGGAAATAACCTTGGGATCCCCACAGCACGGTGAACTTGGTCATGTTTTCTGTTAACACCACCATGAACAAACACCCTCTTTCTTTTTCATTGGCTTTACCCAACTAGAATTTTAGTGTTCATGATTTGAAGTGTCGGCTTGTAAAATTCACAGATAGAAGTCATCTGCCTCTTTCTTTCTTAGCATAAAAATCCACAATTGATTGGAAGCAATTTTACTCTTTTGTTTTTATGGCTGATTGCAGAACAAAAAAAGAAACATATGAGTTGCCTACTTGTTGCATCTCAGGAGATAGGTAGCTGCTCCTTCTGTTTTCCTTATTTTGCACATCACAGACTGCTTTTAAGTGAGCTATAAAATGATAATACAATTATGCACAACAGTAATACAATCAAGCTGAAACATTTCTCAAGGACAGCTTGGCATTAAAAGTAGCATTCCCTGCTGTTTGAAGCTGAGTAAATGGTCTGCTCAACTTCGGGCAGCTATTGTTAGGAATGTTAACTGAAATTTTGCTCCAGCTGAAAAGTGCTGTGTAGGCAGATCCGTCATAGTGGTGTGAGCCTGAGCCTTCCTTTATAGTTGAAAACAGATTGGAAGAGGAAAGGAACATTTCTTCCTGTGGACCCACTCTGTCCTCCTGGCAGGAAGCTCTTTGCAGCTGCACTGCTGGCCACCTGTGACAGCAGCACTCAATAGCTGGATATCCTGTTGTATGGCTCGGCTTTTCAGCCATCCAGGACAGCTATGTGGGAAGTAAATTGTGACTTTCCAGGGTTTTATGTATGCCAAGATCAGGTATGAAAAAAAAAAGGATGCTGGAACTCACTGAATCCCAAATCTTTTTGGCAGACTGCAAATAACACACTTGGTTTCCAGGACATGCTCATGTGTGTGCAACCATGAATGTGTGTAGGAACAAGAGACAAAGATGTTTCATCTTGGCTGTGGTTTTAGATCCTCAGCAAGGTATTGAGGAGCTAACAGCTAGGGGAGAGAAACTGAAACAAGTAAACATCAAAACTAGCCACAAAATTCTAGTGTTCAAATGGAAAAACCAAACTGGTTCAAATAAGGATGTCTATCAATAAAGAACCTCAGTTTTGGCCCTTCTCCACTCCTTTGTTCAGAGAAAGTAAAATCAGAGCATGTGATTTCCTCTCCCAGAGACACGGGACAGGGGGAGAAGTAGGACTTTCTAATCATGAATCACAATTTTTAGATCTTCATAGATATTTTTTAAAAGATTTTATGCAGGTGAAGACATTCTATGTATCCCAGGGCATAAACAGATGTACTTAATGGTATTATACTTTTTGCTACATGTTTTATAGAGGTTTTTTTTGAAACACTGAGCTTGCCTTGCAAGTAAAGACAGGCTGACTTGCTTGTGTCTTTTTAACCTAATAGCCCATATACTTTTGTAGTAAGTTAAATACACTATAGGATTCCTTGGAATTTAAAAGTTGTTTGGATGGGCAGACTGTCGCTTATCCTTAGACTTAATTCCATCTGACAAATAAACAAGCATGGACTCAGAATACCCCTTTTTACCAAAGATGCGTTCACTTTTTTTACAGGAAGTTCCTTGACACTGAATTTTAGTGAATCTGGCTAACTCTTTTAGATCTATTTGAAAGCCCACCCAGAATGAAATTTGTTTAAATGGACATCAAATTTAAGTGTAAAGCTAACGGAGAAACATGGTACTGTGATTACTTACAATGCCTATATTTTGGGTGTTTGCTTTACAACTTTACACATACAAACTTAACTTCTTTAAATGCATTTATTGTTATATACTGATTAAACTGCATCAAATGTGTCCATACAGTTCTTCCATGTTTCTGCACACGTGAAATATTAGCTATGAGGTAGTTGTGTGTCACTGAGGCTGACAAACTGTCACCAAGAACGTAACATAAGTTTAAGAAAAAACCCCACACTGTTTTCCAGAACTAATAGCTTCATTAACAGGGGCCACAACTCACAATATGGTAATACAATGACATATGCCATTTCACCAGATATTTCTTGCAAGGATGGTGTTAACGGTTGTGGATGTTCAGTCCAGGTATATTCTTTGTGAATAATAGAAGGGTATGAAAGAAACTGCTCACTCTGCATCTTAGAGAAATAATCTCTAAGATCTGCCAAACCAGAAAAATGATTGAAACTGAAAGAAGAAGGAATAACACATCTGAAAAATTTGTCATCAAAGCAAAGGAAATTTAACACTGAGTCACGAATCCTTTGCCTTGTCCCTCTTTCATAAGCCCTAAATTATCAAAAATAGACCAGTCCATCCTAGTGGAATACCTCTGAATTAATTGGACTTACAGCAGGGTTGCATTTGGCCACAAAAGTCACAGCTAAAACAAAAGGGCTATCTTTATTATGATTTCATTTAAAAATTCAGATGAACTTTCACGGAAAATATTGTATTCTCACAGTCCCATTTAGCCTGCTTCACTTACTGTGGTAAAGTAGAACTAGACTTGTTTTAAGAAAGAACTGTCTTCTCCTATAATACAAGAAATATTAATTTGTCTAATATATATTCAAAAATACTATTAATCAAACAAATCTGATGTCTACATTTTTTTCCAGATGAGCATACACTAGACTGGGATTTCTCAGCATTGATGGTCTCCCCTTTTAATTTCATTGAGAATGTCTTTGTTTTGTTTGCAGGAACTCATCTTACTCCCTATGAGTATGTAAAAGGTCATATGTTTCCACAGTGTGTCTGCCAAACACAGTCAAAAGAAAGGGTCTTTTGAATCATTACATGCTTGCATTCAAGAGGTCTGGTGCTTTAGAGGACTGCTTATTTTTTTCTCCTTATCTCGTTTCTTATGCGTTATTAAAGTAAAAATTTATAATTTTAGGCCTGTTGATTCACTTGTCCTTTTCTTGAGAAAAACTCATTTTCTTCTTGGAAGGGCCCTGACTGTTAAGTCTCCACTGGTAAAATATGCGCAAGCCAAGCTTTGCTGTGAACTGTACCTAAGTGTTAGGACTGTCTCTTTTACACGTCTTAGCACTGATAAGAATAATTGCTGCCTCTACATCTGACTACATACGTACAAGAAAACAGGATGTCAGTCCATAATAATGATAAAGTACTCAGAGACAACCACAGGTTAAAAGTAGAGATATCATTATTGTATAAGCAATGGTAATTAGGAAGTAAAATGTAAGGAACCCCCAGGGAATATGACAGCCTTTTACTGTTTGTTAATGAATATGCTCCTATTACTATTTTGTATTACTTAGCTAATTGCAAGTCAAAACATTTTGGAAGAGTATCCTATTGGCTAGATTGAAGTTTTGTCTTTCATAGAAATATACATCAATGAATCCATTCCTTCAATGCCAAAGTAGGCCACATTATCAATTTTCTCCCAAAATTGGTTAGACAGATGGATCTTTCACTGCATTTTTTTTCCTACATATTAAATCTGATGTGGTTCAGGCATAATGCTATTTCAGTTTTGAAGAAACTTGTTTTTTAAGCTACCATAAAGCTTTTATTCCAAGCCAAATGTTCTGTAGAAAATTACACAGGTTGAGAAAAATATAGGTCAGATTAGTTTCTTTGAACATGAATAAAATGCTGCAGTTGTAGCAGACACACAAATGCAAAGATAAAAAAACATCTCGTAAAGATAGTGGTTTCCAAAGTCACTGAAATGCATAGAAGTAGATTTCTCAATAACTACAGTTTCCAGGCTTGCTTTAAAATTTGCTATGTGGCATTACTACTAAGCAAGCAGGCAGAGAGTTCTCGCACAGTCCATTATGGCTCCCACAATTCCACCCATGAATTTCAGCTAGGAAAAAAAAAAAATTGGAGACCTGGAGTATTGTTCAAGGATCAGGTTAGGCTGCAAGAACGTAACTCTGGCCGTGTGGTGCTTGCAGCAGACCAAAGGATAATTCAAAATATTAATGCAAGACTCACTGCATGAGCATGTGAGAAAAGTCTGGTAGCAGCAAAGCCCACAAAACAATTCAACATGCACCTAGGTCTGAAGAAGTTATCCCTTTCTGGTGAATACATGGTTTTTTGTTTTAATTTCATGAAATTTTCTCCCCTAGTCTGAGCATGTCTTGCAAGGGAGAATTTTACAAGAAGGCCCTTGAAGTCTAAGAAGTCACTTTGTTCATCACTATCTGGAATACAAGTTATAAGTAACTAGAATAATAGCGAAAAGGATTGAAATTTGGCTGTCTTTACATGGACATCAGTTAATATTCTTTATGTCAGCATTAGCTTTTTTCTGATCTGTACTGGAACTGGAACTGAACTAAATCCCCCTATTATCACAAAAATGTCTCATTAAAATAAGGTGTTATTCTACTGATGTCCATCAAAACATTTAAAACATGCATGTTTTCCGTATTTCCTGACATCTCTACCCAAGCATTATCCACTGACTCTATTAGTTTTTCACTGCTCTTTCTGTAAAAGCAATTTTAGGCCCCTATGACTTGGTAGAGGCAGACAATAAATATAGAACAGGAAAAAAAAAAAAAATAAAAAATATATATATATATATAAATCTCAGCTTTGATTAGAATGCATTTTTCTGGACTTCTGATATTTGTGTCATTATTAATGGGAAAAGATAAATACAGCTTTCCCATTGAGATTGGAAGGAGGGAGGGTGCTGAAAAACAAGACATTTATTTCCTGGAAATTCTGAAGGCTTCAAAATTCATTTTCATTCCTCACAGGGATGAAAATGAACCATGTTCACGTTTACATAGAAGAAAAGAACTTGAGAAAGGGCAAGGAGAGTCAAAGAAAGGTTGACGAAGACATACATCTGGTCCTGCTATGATGGAAGCAATCATCTTAACCATCAGTTGCCAGTTACTTCATTTCTTGACTGACCTTTTCCCTCATAGGAATAATCTATTATTTGTTGCCCTATGGCAAGCACAGCGTTAATACCAGAACCATTCCATTTCAAAACACATAAACAAATAAATAATTATGGAAAATCAAGTCTACTGATGATTTAGTCATGGCAAACTGGAGAACATCCAATCTAAGTTCTTTAGCCTTCTTCTGTTTTCTGCACTTTATGTTGTTAATATAATCTTTATAGTTCAACAGATTCTTCTTTAGGGCATGTCTACACTAGACAGGCCACATCTCACTTAAGGAGCTTTCTGAGTTGACCAGGCTTAAGCCAGCTCTCTGCCAGACTGCATATAGACATTTTCATATGGCACTGGTTTAAGTATCCCCACAAAATCTATGAAAATGGGTTTGTTTTGTGCATGGTGCATTTTTCCAAAGAACCTCTCAGGTATAAAACCAGTTTTCATCAGTGTTGCAACACAGTGTCAGGAAATCATAGAAGGACCCTGTTATATCAGCCTTTCTGCAGCTTGCTCTCCTCCTGCCTTCTTGGTTTAGCAGAGTATTCACCTGTCTTTCCAAGCACTGTCAGTGAGTAGCACACATAATATTTTACATCAGATCTGCCAAAACTGCCCTTGAAACTGCACTTTCTTTGAGCTCAGAAGCTTAAGCAGTACTGCTGTGTAGGTAATGATGGTTTGGGATGGAAAGGCAAAATATAAAAGCAAGCAAATTTATTTTCCTCTTTTTCCTTATGAATAGGTTTGATGAAATATCTGTCAGGCCTAAAAATTTCTTTGATTTTAGATTTCATGGTTATTTAGTTTTAGGACAAAAGACCCCAACTTCGACAATATTTTTTTCATTATTTTACAAAGGAAATAATAATCATAAAACTCCACAAATAAAAGAAACCACTTTGACTGAAGCTATGCATTAAATTTAAATATTCCTGTCATGAGACTGCACATCTTCTGAGGAAAGCTAGCAGTGATAGATATATCCTATTTAATGTCTAAGACATGCAGTTATGAGACTCACCCAATACAAAATCAATAATTTATACAAGAAATCCTACATGTGTCTCCCCTAACTACCAAATAATAGATGAAAACTGTCAGATAAAAGCCCATCTTCAACAACACCTCAGAGAAAGATACTATGTACATGCAGGGCATCAGTTAAATCTGTTCTCTTGAGTATGTGCTGTGATGATTGGAGCTGAAATAAAACTCAACTAAGGAAAAAAAAAAAATTAATCTTTAACTTTGGGTACCAATAAACTAGCTTAGTTGGACTTCAGATAACAAGACAAGAAGGTCACAGAATGATTTAAGAGGCAGTCAGGTTTCTATCTTTCAACCTCATTAAAGATCACATTGGAATCCTACAGGGGATGTTACCAATAACATGTCTGTACCACTCTGCAGTCAGAAATGTAAGATTCACGGGGGTACAGAGACAGCTAGTAAGCAACCAGGAGCCTGTTTCCTGCTTCCTGGTATAAAGGGAATGCTCCTGAGATTGCATCCTCACCCCTGTTCCCATGGAATTTTCATTAAGCATTCTTTGGATAAAATGCATAAGCAACATTTGGAGCAGAGTCTAAATGACAAGCTCTCCATTTTCAAGTGTACCTCCTTAACCAGGGGCTGCAGTGTCATGTGTTCACTCTCGGGCTCTCACAGCTCTTTCATTACTGGCTGCACATTATACTACCCTCAACATCAAGGGTAGAGACCCCTACTTTCTCACTGCTGTCATAGTCTGGGCCATAGTATCTCCTCCTGAGAAATATAAACGTGGAATTCTTCACACTGCAGAGGAAGCTTAATCCACACTTGTTGCACTCTGATCACTGAGCAACTATGAAAATATGGGCATTTGTCTGGCAGCTGCAGTTCCACATGAAAAATACCATAACTGCTGTACTTGATGCTGAATTTTGCTGGCATTGTGTATCAGCACATTTTCCAAGATGGGTTGCCTCAGAGAAATAGATGAAGAATGCAGCCAGAACAGAGTATGAAACAGGAATATGTGCACCTTCCATGCTCCCAAACTGAGCTGTACTAGCCTTGTCCGTTGTGACCCTTGAGGTGTTGCTTCTCAGAACCATTCCTCCTGGATCCTACAAATGGGGCTCTGTGTCTCTTTTAATGATCCTATTCAAACCCATGCACCTGATCTGAAACTGGAGCTGTGAAATCAACTTGTCTGGTCTACTCTTAGGAGGCCTGAGTAGTCAGGTGATGTTTTTAATGATTATGGTTCTTTGAACTAGAAAACAAATTTCCTTAAAAAGTGTTGATTTGCCCCAGTTCCTCAGACCAGAAGCCTGTAGGGAATGGTTTATTGTATGAAGAAAAGGAAGATACAAAACATTTCAGAAATTTCTTTTAGCTTACACTCTTCTACAGTATTTCCTTTAACAATTCCAATACAAAATTACAAGCTCTCAAGCTCTTGAAGTATCTAAATTTAGGAGACTTTTTCCTCATGTCTGTTGAATTTGGTATTCTGTTTAGATCACGTTGGCATCATCTCTTCAAACAGATTGTGTTTTGTTTGACAAGTTCTTTTTCATCAGACAAGGAAGCAATCAGTAAGCTTCTTTGTCAGGGCAACCCTTGCTCTCTGTCCGGTGTCAGTGGAAAAAGTTCCCCTCATCTTTCCAACTCCTTGTCTTCCCATGTCTCTATATCACCATGTACAAAGTAAAACATGCCCTTGGTCCAGTGAAGAGATCTTTTTTTCACAGATAGGCAAGGCTGGTTAATGATTTATGCCAACAGTTTCTTAGAAGATGCATGATTTTGTTTTGTTTTCCTAATCAGACTACATTAGCATTTTACCTCTGCATATCCCTATTTTTCAATGTTTTTCGTTTCCCTTGAAACTATTTGAATTTCTGGGAACATGATGAACACAGAGCAATTGAAGAGAATTCTCGTATATCTCCTGTGCCTATGTCAGACTTCATTAGTACACAGTGGTGCTGATACCCATCTTGCTTCTAGCTGAGGGCTAGAAACTTACACAAGAGGAATCGGTTCTCCAGCATTTGATATGTGCCAATAAATAGCTAGATTTCAGTGCTGCTTGCTACCATCTGCTTTGGAAAATATCAGTATCTTAGCTCAAATTTTACCTAAAGAACAGAGGAAACCTGATTGTTAGAATAGAGGGTTGTGGGTTTTTTGTTTTCAGTGTTGAAAACCTAATGGAAAACCAAGGCCTGAATTCTACAGTTGTGCACTACTCTCTACAGTTGATAATAGAGTAGAAAATTAAATAACAAAAAATAGTTCTCTACTCATCATATTCCAGGCAGCCAACATCAACTACAAATAATAAGGAGTCTCAGTGGAAGAGATCTCATCACTCTCTACGACTGAAAGGAGATTATAGCAAGGTGGGAGTTGGTCCCTCCTCCCAAGTAACAAGCAATAGGACAAGAGGAAATGGCCTGAAGTTGCACCAGGGTAGGTTCAGGTTGGATATTAGGAAAAAATGTTAAGTATTGGAACTCCAGTAAATTGGTGGAGTCACCATCCCTGGAGATATTTAAAAGACGTATAGGTGTGGCATTTAAAGGAATGGTTTAGTGAACTTGGTAGTGCTGGATTAGTGGTAGTGGCAATTCTACAGTGTACTACAACCTAATAGAAAACGCAGACAACTGCATTAAGCCTACCAAAACACTCCTGTTTGTAGGAAGATCTCTAAAAATTAAATTCATGGCCATTGTGGGTATCAACAAGATGCTGGAATCTGGCATGGAGGTTATATTTAATTTTCTCTTGGTACAAGCTTTTAGGTCCTACTTCTTGTACTGCTCAGGGCATTTAACATTAATCTAGATAGAATAATTTTATTGTGAGAGTAGACCAAGTGTATGGACCATATTTTCTATTTGACGCTTTTGAGGCAAATGGCAAAACCTTGTTATCAACAAAAAGACAGGCTAATAATCAATCTACAAAATTCACACTTACCTTCAGAAATAAATAAATACAGCTCATGATCAGAAAAGACTATTCAGCACTCACTGCCTTCTGTTGGAAACCAGACCACTTACTTGGATTTAGGAATGCAACTTTAGGAATGTTAGTTTTTAAAATGTTTGGTGATGTGTTTTGTAGTGAAGTTCATGTGTTTTGTTTCTGTGAGTAATGAGTTCATCTGTTCATAGCCTTTGAAATAAACAAATGCTATTCCTTAAAAAAAATACATATCAACACAAGCACCTTCTCCTGTATCAGCCATATCTCTGCTGATTGTATGGAATTAAGTCAGTAAGTATATTTAACTGAACTATAAGGTTTACAAGGAACTGCATTGAGACAATAATTGTATGAGTAATGGTGCCTAGTGAGATATCAGTTTAATTCTTTTAAGTCTCTCAAACATAGAGGTTACCATGGGAAAACACATTTTTATTTACCTTGTTTCAGAGAAGATAAACATTTGAACCATGTTACCCCAGAGGCAGAATACTCACAATGTTTCCCAGTGCCTTAGTCTACATTGTAGACTTAAATCCAAAGATTTGGCAGTAAATTGAAAATCACTGAAAGTTACACATGGTTTTGTATCTGATGAATTATAGGTGGCTTTAAAATTGCTTATATAAAGGCACCTAATCTTGAGAATGAAAGCTTTTTTTTTTTTCCTTTTTATTGACTTTGCCATATATTCAAGAAATGATATTGTAAAGGTGTTAAACTGTGCTTCTGTTAGATGCACACTGCCATTTCAGAGATACAAGTAAACTGAATTTAGCTAACTTTTTTTTAAACACCTCTTTTACCTGACTTCAGATAGATGTGCCATTCCTGATGACAGTGACCTTAGAGGTTTTCACTCTATGGGAGAAAGGGCAGAGACTGAGTAAAGACTGCCTATCTATTCCTCTTCCTTTCTGCCTCATTTATTGATTCCTTATCATGAGATTCTTCACTTCCTCCTCAGTAGCACAGAAATAAGCACAGTGAGATGACCTGGGCTAAAAAGAATTTTTTCCTCCAACTTTTTCACTGTGGGACAGAAATGAAAATGAGGAGTCCTCAAGGCAACATTGCCACTAAAATGCTTCACAACATGGGACCAGAGCTCAGAAAAGTAGTTCCATGTAGATTCTATCTGGCTACCTGAAGAAGATATTTTCCTCCTAACCTTAGCTGTCTACTTCTACCCTCTGCCACAAATCAAGTTCTCTCTTTTATGGTGATGCAGTCTCCTCTCCTATGTTGTTTTTTCTTGTGGTTTTTTTTGACACTCTTCTTGGAAGATGTCATCGACAAAAAAAAGAATGTAAGAAACCAGATGAGGAGTAATCTGAAAAATAACACATTGTTGGACAGACAGGGAACATTTCACTCCATATAGGTAGTAAGAGTACACAACACTATCTTCCTTTCACACCACTCTTTATATTTCCTGGGCTTTGATACTGATGTTGTCACTCAATGAATCAATGACCACATCAGAGACAGAAGTCTAATCCTTGTCCTTATCTGAATTCCCCATCTGTCCTCTCCACTCCATAAGAGTTTGGCCACAGCTGTTGGAATTACATCTGAATTTTCAGAGGAGCATTTATAACAGCATGTGTACTTTAACTGTACCAACAGTCTTTGGGCAATAAAGTTATTGGTGAACTTTTGTCATTCTGTTTCTTACTGTGAACTTAACTTGGCCTGGATTCAGTTCACTGAGTCAATTTGCAAGTAGACTGTTGAAATTATTTGCTATGACAAAGAAGATTATTTAACTTCTTCAATATGGTTGAAAATAAAAAGTCCATTTAAGTGAAAATGAAATAAAGTAAAAAAAAGTGGTCAAAATGTGTCAAAAAAAGAATTCGTCTACCAAATGCCTTATGCAGATATTATTTCACTACAAGTGACCTGTGATTTTTATAAGTTTAGACCAAAGTTTTTAAATGTTTTTTTTTTTCACCATACATTAATACATCTATAAAATATGGACTGCTTCTTTTATTGAAAAGACAACAGATAATTTTTATGGAAAACGAGTGGAGTGGAAAACTAGAGGGTTTTTTTCCCTATATTTTACAGGAAAAATACTTTTCTGACTTTTCTGACCATCTCCAGTAACTTCCTCATTTTATTTAATTTTGTTGCATGAAGCAGTCTGAGAAAACTTTATTTTCTTTCAAACTTCTATAAAAAGTGAGAAACATAAAAAATGCATTTTTGTCAGTCACAACAGCCAATCACTCTCTTACAAAGAAATAAAGACATCACACTGCTTTTAAAATTTGGCAGTAAAAGTGACATCTCCTAATTTAAGATTTCTATTCCTTGCCTATAATACACCCATGTATTTAGAATTGTATCTGGTTAGGATTATTAGTTGTCAGAAATAAATTTACTGCCTTGTTAAAACCTTTTAGGACAGCAGAAAGAGCATAACAGAGCTGTAGTCTTCTCCATCTTGTATGCCAACAGCTGGCTTATTTACAGAATTCTGAGCAATTATGTGCTGAGGAAGTCCACTTAAGTTAACTGCATTTACTTTACTGTTGGAGAGATTGAATGATTTGGGTTGTGGTGTTTTTTTTGTTTTTTTTTCCTTTCAACTGTAAGTGTATGATTAAACATTAGAAAACATGTATTCAACTTGACTTTCATATTTTTGGATCTGAGTTTGCAGCACTAGCAGTTACTGCATTAACTTGTAGCTTGTCCTATTTGTAGGAAAAGAACCACAGTCAGTTCTGTACTATAAAATGTTGCCAGTATAAATTTTTCACTTGCATTTTTGACCAAAATTTCCCTGCTACAGCCTTTTTTTAAAGAAATAAATTTGCACAGGGAATGCAGTTCATTTCATAGTATGACTGAAGTAATTTAGGAAAATGTCTTAACACTATTATCAAAGAGAAACCCTTTGCAACTTTGTAGAAAAGTTTCAGTGGTATAGACAAACCACAGGAACTTCCCAAGGCCACATCTTTCATGGGCACTTCCTATAGTACTGTGATACTATAAAGGTGAGCTCTTTTCTTTGGTTGGTGGAGAAGGATTAGATGGTATGTGATATGCAGTTCAAGAAAAGCTGGTCAACAAAAAGCTTTCTTGCAAGCCTTTAGACCTAGTAGGTGTAGACTGTGAAAACAAAGTATTCCCTGCCTTCTTCCAGTCACTTCCAGTCTTCAAGGAGAAAACAAATGAAAAATAAGTGACTTCAGGCAAGCCAACAAAATATGGAGGTAATTTCAGCTTCTTCTGTATGTTAACCTCTGTCATCTCATCACTCCTTCCCTCTCCTTTTGCAGCTAGAAAGGCCCTTTTCTCTAGTCTGCCTGTGAATAAACTCAGTACAGCTGTGCCAGCCATGCTCCAGTGCACGTCTTCACAATAAGGGCCAGGCAGCTGTGGTTTCTCCCCAAAGAAGGCTGGCCATTTGACTAGGAGCTTTGGAAGGAGGTATATACCACATCATGGACAAAAATGCCAGCTACATGTGATGGCTGGGAAAATCAATCTGGAAAGAGAATTAAGAGTACACAACATAACAAAGATTCCTTTAATACACTGTGGATTGGTAATGGGTAATGTTTTTGAACAAAGTAGAAGAGAATAGCTTAGAGTGCCTGTGGAGGGGGAGGAGGAGGAGACAATACCCTTATTGTCTTTTAACAGAAACAATTCTGAAGCGTACCTTAGCAAAACTTGTGGCTTGAATTTTTTTTCTTTCCAGCTCAGAGCTGATGCACAGCATGTTCATCTAGCTTTGCCCCATCTTAATTGAATGTACACCCAAAGACTTTTGTGTTGAGCTCCCTTTATTACTGAAAGGAGAAAAAGTCATTGAATGTTTGAGAAGCTGATTGACAAGGAATTTTTTTTTACCCTGATCTTTTAAATGCTTTCAGCAGTGCTTCCTTATAGTCTGAGACAATGCCACTAACCCTTTTACAAATCACTGTACATGCTGAAGAGTGAAACTTTATACACAGTTAAGTTTAAGCTTTTTGGCCAAGTTTTGACAGCTGATATTCTACAACAATGTTTTGGCTCTGATCAAAAATATGACTTTATTTCCTTTTGAGTTTCTACCAGGAGCCATATGACTCTGTTTGATAGATGTGGAGGAGGGGTGGGAGCAAGAGACCAAGAAACTCTTTCAGCTACTTTCCCAGTAGAGCTCAGACTGCAAAAGGAAATGACAAAGGAATCCCATCTTTCCAAGGCTTTGGGTGTATGGTAGGTAGTCCCTGAGATGCTACTTGAAGGGAGGTGAAAATCATGCCCTGCATATTTATTATCAAAGATGAAGTCCTCAACTGCAAGATCAGATGAGACCACACTTTGATTTTCTCTTCTTCTCTGCAAAAAAAAAAAAAAAAAAAAAAAAAAAATTAATGCACAAGAGGTATTTATATTTCTTTAAGAGTCAGAAGTTGAACCACCAGTAGGTTCACGAATGAACACATGGAGCTAAGGCAGGTGGGGGCAACCTGTGCCTTCACCAGCACATTATATTACTTATTCAAGTACCCAACATTCCTTACTGGGGCTTCAGCTTGTCTTTTGACCATAGTCAATTGCTGTGGTTGCTTTCATCAAAACCTATTCTGTTTAGTGATCGTATCAGTGTAAAAGGTGATACAAGTATGTTCAGACTGGGTAGGCTGAGCAGTCTGCTGCCTGAGTCTGTAAGAGTGGGGTCTGAAAGGTGACAAGAGCAGAGGAGGTCTCCGTAAGCCTGTCAGGTTTCACTGGAAAACCATTACTGGCTGCAGCAGGTGGTAACTTAGAAGTATAGAAATTATTTCTGCGGGGATTAAAGTAGGGTGTTTAAGTACTAGTGTTGATTTGGATTTCCAGAGGTGCAGGGAAATGAAGTCCAGTGCCTATTACAGTATTACCAGCACTAACCCACACAGGTTTGAAATTCCTTTTTAAAGTCCACTTTTAAAAACTGAGCAAAAAAGCTCTCAGTTTAATATTTTAGTTGAACTCTGACCTTTTTTGAGACCTAACCCCACCAAACTTTGTGGAGTTTGTCATAGCTGCACTAGCAAACAGACTAGCTAGCTGAATTTGTCCATCTCCCCCAGATACTGCAAAGGGGAGTATGTCTACAGCAGCATTAATTCAGGTGTTCTTCACTGTCCTTTCAATAAAATATGTCTGTTCTGAAAGTCTCCAAATCTAGGTTTAACAAATAAATTTTGAATGTGGGACTTAGAATGTGTGTAAACACACATTCTTAGAAAATGTAATGGAAAAAGGAAATAAACTTCATTTCTCTGTAGTATGATGCCAGAAAGGAAAGATTCCTTTTGAAAAATTGTGTGTGAATATGGTGTTTAGTATGAGTATATATATCAAAATATGGATTTTTAGTTTGGAAATCAGATTTTAGGAACTGTTATCTTTTGCAAATCATAATAAATATAAAGAGTTGAAAACTCTGGACAGCAGGGATATGTGGGACAGCTGTCAAAGACACATTCACCCATGTGGAATATATGAACTACTTAACTTTGCCAAGATCATTATGACTGTTTAAATAACTGCTGATCCTGCAAGGTGCTTTACATGACTGAGCAGATGTGCATGATATTCAAAAGGAAAAATACTGATTTTATACATTTTTAAAGAGTAAAATAGCAACATATTTTGATTTAAATTAAATGATATTTAATAAAACATGAAGTAGTGAACAATTTTTAATGGATCATCTCTCAATTAGTATTCTGGAAGAAAAAAAGTCCTTCTGAACTGGAAACTAAAATATTTCTAAATATTCCTCATTTTCCTCAATTGCAATGCCTAATGTAACATTTACCATCGAGTACATCATATCAATTACTAAGACGAAAACCAGCAATGAGCCTGATGCACTTCCTCAATTATTGTCAAAGAGATATGGTCTGCTGATGTAAGATTTGTAAAGATGTTTTAATATCAGCTGTCCTCACTCCCCCATCTTTGGTAGAGACAAGACAGAAAAGGATTTACCCCGGGTAAACATGACATAATGGGGCAGTGAAGATAAAAAGGATGACTGCTCTTATTTATGAGAAACTCACTAGAAAATTCTCTATTTAGTTCCTTACCTCTTAAACTTACTGTATAGTAATTCAAAACAACAGCAATAGTTCAAATTTATCCACCTAATATATTAGGTGGATTAAAAAGCTTTTTAAAATGTGTCTTACTTCCTTCATTTGTCTTCCTTTACAAAGTCTGCATGTTATTTTCAGCCTGGTGAGCATCAGAGCTTTTTTCTTTTTGTTTTCTACTTTTTGAGAGAAAGACATCAGAGACCCTCATAAATAATAATATTCCATATGCAACACATTTTGACTGGATAATTTTTAGGTCTGCAAAACTTGGAAATTACTAAACTGGACAGACTTGAGGTCCATCTGATATGATATTTTATCTCAGAGGGTGGCTACTTCATAATGATTGTGAGAAAGAGGTATTGAAACTCCATTGTAAGTTATTAGACAGGAAAAGTAGAATAATCTTCCCTTCAGGTAAAGCTGACCTTTATAAGATAATGCAATAATTAAATACAAAAGCACAAGGTGTAACTTTACTTCTAAAGATAATCATGAATTGAAACACCGACTTTTCCTGCTAGCCTTATAAACTTCCAAAAACTTATTTTCTGGAATTCCTGTGCCAATGAAATGTACACCTGAGAGGTTTTTATTTTTCTGTTCTTTAAGACAACATTGTTTGTTTATACTGAAACACTGCAGCAATCAAAACCAGCTGCCATATTCTTCAGCTATTTTAGATCAGAAAAAAAACCCAAAAACCTAAGGAAGTATATGTTCTATCTCTCCCTTACTCTTTCTGTCCTCCTCAAGCTATTTTGTAACTATTATGATGACAGGTTCATAGTCTAAATGCACTTTCCATTAACAATGTAATTAGAATATCATGCCTTTTATTCTTATAAGTACTGGGAATATTTTGTAAAATTCTTGGAAAAGAACTGTTGGAATACTTGGAATAGAAAGGGAAATGTTGAAAAACGTAGGGCTGAAAAAGCTTCATAGGTACATTTCTTTTATGCAAAGTTTTTATGGATTATTGTGGATTTCTTAAACATGCCTGGTCACTAAAATTATAGGAGACTGACACTGGTTGAACAGTACACGTAAAGCTCTAAACCATGGAGAAAAGTACTGAAACAATTGCTTTTACCTTAACCTGTGAATGGCTATGGCTTAGTGTAAATACCTGAAACATAAGATGTTGGTCTTGACATTTATTGAAGCTTTTCATAAACATCTGTGTTAGGTGATGTATTTAAAGGCTAACCACAGAGAGAATCAGAGGAGCAAAGACAGACAGGGCAGGGGGAACCCACCAATATCTTCAGGGGAAAAGGGAGAATCACAGAATCACAGAATCACAGAGTGTTAGGGGTTGAAAGGGACCTTGGAGATATTTGAGTTCAATCCCCCTGCCAGGGCAGGATCATATAATCTAATCTACAGCCTAGTCTAACCTACAACCTAATCTAGCCTAACACAGGTCACTCAGGAACACATCCAGGCGAGTTTTGAAAATCTCCAGAGAAGGAGACTCCACAACCTCTCTGGGCAGCCTATTCCAATGCTCTGTGACCCTTACTGTAAAGAAGTTCCTCCTCATGTTAAGGTGGAACCTCTTGTGCTCCAGCTTATATCCATTCCCCCTAGTCCTATCACAAGGTATAAGTGAGAAGAGGCTGTCCCTTTCCTCTTGACACTTAGCCCTCATATCTTTATAAACATTTATCAAATCCCCTCTCAATCTTCTCTTTTCCAGACTAAAGAGCCCCAGGTGTCTCAGCCTCTCCTGAGAATGATAGGACCATTGTCCTGGTGGGAAAGCCATCAAGAGGAATCAAGGGAACACCCTGCAGACTAAAGGAGATCATTGCCACCAGGTGGATGGGGATTATTATGGCATACCATGAGAATAAAGTTTTGGAATTGTGTAAAACTTGCAGAATGTTTTAAGGGGACGGAGGAAATGTGAGAGAGTTATGGGATGTTTAGAGGGAAAAGTGGGGAAAGAGAGGGTGGATCAAGGAAAGAAAGATGATAAGAGGGATCAGTGAAGTGCAAACAGGCTTCTGGTCAGTACACTTCTCTGCCAAAGGCTATCTGTGATCATGGCAATCTGTACTCCACTCATGAAATTCTATTTCTAAGTGTTTTTCATGTGTGTGGTGCATTCTCTATTCTGCGTGTGTGAGAACATTAGCAAACTGCATGGTTAGTAGGACAAGAGATCTGAGTGCAAACAGCTAGAGTGGACCCTCAAGGATTCATAGATCCATGGGCCAGCAACAAGAGATGATCAAGGTCTGAGGTCCATCAACCAGGTAGACTGAGCATCTAAGGCCAGCTGCAGAAGAAACATATTGTTTGTGTATATATCCCATTACTGCAAGTTTTAGTCATCTCCTGGCAGGAGGGAAGCAGCAGGATGAGGACATCTGCACTCTTCATGTTTATGTGAGTGCTGCTGCTGTCTTCACAGGTACTGATACCAGGATGGCTCTCTGACTACAGTGGATCTGTGTGACAAGGTATGTGTGTGCTGTGTGTTTGTATGTGTGTGTATGTGTGTATGTGTGTGTGTATGTGTGTATGTGTGTGTGTGTGTGTGTGTGTGTGTACCTACTGGGAACACATCCCCAGAGGGTTAAGCTGGGACCTTCAGCCTGCCAGGATCAGCCATCGCTAATCAGTGACAAAGATGGAAGCTCTAGGCAGTCTTCTTCAGTCTTTTGGTGTCCCTGATCCTAGAGGGTTTTTTTGATACGTATCTGCAATTTAAGATTACTGTTTCCTGTTCCTTCCATTATGGACATGAACATAGGTCATTCAGTCTCTCCTTTTTGCATCTTTGCAAGAGAACAGCAAGGAAGGACAGACCATATCTGGAGAGCAATGCAATTTAAGTACACACACTAAGACTGTGGTGGTTAACTGGAACAGTTTTGTCCAGAGTGCCGTTGCCAGTTCGATCATATTTAATGTTTCCCAGTACGCTCCCTGCTTCACATTCTGTAAATTTAATAGACTTGGCCCATATTATATCACCTATTACTTAATACATTGAGCAGTCCTGGACTGAGGCCTGAGTGAAACCTTAGAGAACTCCACCTCTTACATCCCTCCATCCTGGTAACAAGTCATTCCCACCACTCCTTGGATACACTTATCCATCAAGATTGTATCCAACAGTATTTTCATCAAGACATAGCTCCCTGGTGTTTCTATGAGAATGACACCTGAGAGAGTATCAAAAACCTCATTAAAGCCAGAATATATGACACTACTTCTTCTCTGCTGCCTCTGGTCTTTTATCCTGTCATGGGAAGGAATTAGATTAATTTGACAAAATCTGTTCTTGGCAAATCTGTGTTGGCTGCTACACACCTCCTTTTGTTATGCTAAGAGCTGTTGCACTAGAGGTGACCCCAAGCCGGGGATATGCTTCATAAGCCAATCAGACAAACAGGACTGGTAAGAAATGATTCAACCTGCATCTTGAGAAGCACTTTCAGACACTTTGTCAAAAATGTCCCTGACATAGCATACAACTCACCCCATAATTGAAGCATTAGTAAAACATTTTACATGTGTGACAACTGCAGGACAATAGTACTTTGGTTAAGCAGCAGGCATAACCTGTATGAAAACAAACACACATAATAACTTTGAATTGCTGTTACATCAATTCAAAGAATCCCATTTAAGAGTGTAACTGTCCCAAAAGCAGCAGTTATTGATGATTAGGTTTTAATCTATTATTGCTAGGTTTTAGTCAGCTTTCTGGAAACAGGACAAGTCCACCAAGATAGTGGCCTTTTATAATAGAGTGACTACATCAGTGGACAAGGGGAAAGATACAGATGTCCACTATTTGGATTTCTGTAAGGGTTTTGACACAGTCCCCAGGAATGTCCTTCTCTCTAATTTAGAGAGATACGGGTTTGATGAGTGGACTGTTGGGTGCATAACGAATTGCTTGGATATCACATCCAGAGGGTAGTGGTGTATGTCTTGATGTCCAGATGAAAATTGGTGACATGTGGTGTCCTTCAGGGGTCCATACTTAGACTAGTATTATTTAATATTTCCATCAATGATTTGGACAGTGGAATCAAGTGCATCATCAGCACTTGGGGAGGAGTGGCTGGAAAGCTGCCTGTCAGAAAGGAACCTGGGGGTGTTTGACAGCTGGCTGAACATGAGCCAGCAGTGTGCTCAGGTGGCCAAGAAAGCCCACAGCATCCAGTCCTGCATCAGGAGCAGTGTGGCCAGCAGGATTAGAAAAGTGATTTTTCAACTGTACTAGGCACAGGTGAGGTCACACCTTGAGTACTGTGTGTTTTGGGCACCTCAATATAAGAAGGACGTTGATGTGCTGGAGCATGTCCAGAGAAGAGTAACTAAGCTGGTGAAGGGCCTGGAGAACAAGTCTTATGAGGAGCGGCTGAGGGAACTGAGGTTATTTGGTCTGAAGAAAATGAGACTGAGAGGAGACCTTATCCGTTTCTACAGCTACCTGATGGGTATAGATGTTGTATAGAGATAGGTGTTGGTCTCTTCTCACAAGTACCTAGTAATAGAACAAGAGGGAGTGGCCTTAAGCTGCATCAGTGGAGGTTTAAATTGAACATTAGGAAAAAAAAAATCACTAAAAGGGTTGCCAGGCATTGAAACATACTGCCCAGGGAGGTTTAGTCACCACCCTGGATGTGTTTAAAAGCTATATATATATATGTGGTACCTGGGGATATGGCTTACTGGTGGCCTTGGTAGAGTAGGGTTAATGGCAGGACTCGATGATCTTAAAGGTCCTTTTCAACCTAGATGATTCTATGATTCTATAAAAGAAACATGGCCAGCAGATCAATAGAGGTGATTCTACCACTCTTCTCTGGTGAGATATCATCTGGAATATTGCATCCAGCTCTGGAGCCCTGAAAACAAGAAGGACATGGACCTGATGGAGTGACTCCAGAGGAGGACGTAGAAAATGATCAGAGGACTGGAACACCTTTCCTACAAGGACAGGCTGAGCAAGTTGGGTTTGTTCAGCTGAGTGAGATGGGGTTATTCAGCCTGGAGAAAAGGAGGCTCCATGAAGACCTTATGGTATCCTTTCAGTACCTAAAGGGGGTCTACAAGAAAGCTGGAGAGGGGCTTTTTACAAGGGCATGTAGTGATAGGATGAGGGGCAATGGTTTTAAACTAGAGAAGGGTAGATTTAGATTAGACATCAGGAAGAAGTTCTTTACTATGAGGGTTGTGGAACACTGGAACAGGTTGCCCAGGGAGGTGGTGGAGGCCCCATCCCTGGACACATTCAAGGTCAGGCTTGATCAGGCTCTGAGAAACCTGATCTAATTGAGGATGTGCCTGATTACTGTAGGGGCGGTTGGACTAGATGACCTTTAAAGGTTCCTTCCACCCCAAGGCATTCAATGACTCTATGATTACTAGTGAATGAAAAGCTGGACGTGAGCCAACAATGTGCGCACACAGCACAGAAGGCCAACCTTTTCCTGGGCTGCATCATAACAAGTGTTCCCGCCAGGCCAAGGGAGGTGATTCTTCCCCTCTACTCTACTCTAGTGAGGCCCTACATGGAGTACTGTGTCTAGCTCTGAAATCCTCAGCAGAAGACAGGCATGGACCTGTTGGAGTGGGTCCAGAGGAGGGCCACAAAAATGATCAGAAGACTGGAACACCTCTCCTATGGAGAAATGCTGAGACAGTTGGGGTTGTTCAGCCTGGTGAAGGGAAGGCTCCAGTGAGACCTTACTGTAGCCTTTCAATACTTAAAGGGGTCCTTTAAAAAAGATGGGGACAGTCTTTTTAGTGGGGCCTGTTCTGACAGGACAAGGGGTAAAGGTTTTAAATTAAAAGAGCGTAGGTTAAGATTAGGTATAAGGAAGATTTTTTTTACAATGAAGGTGGTGAAACACTGGCACAGCTTGCCCAAAGGTAGCACATGCCCCGCACCTGGAAATGTTCAAGGTCAGGTTGGATGGGGCTCTGAGCAACCTGTTCTAGTTAAAGATATCCCTGTTCATTGCATGGGGAGTTGGACTCGATGACCTTTAAAGTTCCCTTCCAAGCCAAACCATTCTATAATTCTATGAAAACATCCTGATAAGCGTATTTTTTTAATTAGGTATACTCCAGTTAACAATTTTTTTATTGAAAGTTTTAACACTACCTTTTCATTTCTCTTCTATTGCTGTGATTTTTAAGTGTCTCCCAATAACTGTACTTTTCAATTTTGTAAAATAGTTCTAGCACACAATATGTTAGAAAGATGTAAAAAGAAATTACAATTCAACTACATTGCTTTAGAACAAGCAGGTTTCTGTAATTTATTTGCTAAATGAGGCCTAGAAAACTTTGGTTTATTTCTTCCCTCCACTCCCAACTTCCTCTTATAATTAATGCAAATAAACTGACAGGGCCTCCTGTTACTATGATTTGCTATATTCAGAAATGAATAGACCTATATGCTTACCAAGATATGAAGGAGGAAAGGCAACCTCTGTGGAAAGTATTTGGGCTAAGGTAGACTGAAGTGTATATTTCCTGTAGAGCTATAATTTCATTCAGTCATCTTCTGTTTTCAGTCATTTCCCCTTCAGGCCCAGAATGACTCTCACCATGATCTAACCCTTTATTTTTGGTTCATACCAATTTCAGATGAATTTTTAAGGAAAATATGTTTTTTCTGTATATGATTTCCTAAGATTACATCAATCCATCTAACTTATGGGCCTAATTTAAACACAGCTTCATTGACATCTTGAATGCATGCTCCAGGAGCAGGAGGGGTCATGCAATTTGATTAACACAACTGTCTTTGCTGAAAAACAAATCAAACTACACCTAATTTATAGTTACATATGTATTAGGAAAGTTACAGGTACAATGGTATGTGTGCTATTGATCAAGGTTACAGTAGTATATCCGCAAACCTCTGTATTCATAGGATGAATGGATGTGGCACTGTTACATTCCTGTATCTAAAGAAGTTACCACAAAAGACAGAGCCAAGGATGTGCTGACAAATGTGAATGTTATGTCTGCTATTCATTTTTTCAGAGCAGCCTGTAGAAGCAAGGCTGACTAGCTCAATGTGAATTCTGTTTCTTGGGGGTGGTAACTTAATTTTTGTGAATGGTTTTGAGGTTTCTCATGCTTGTTTGTCATTATTCTTCTCTGAATTTTTTTCAGTAGGACTGTGGTATAGCACAACCACTGACAACCAGTGTCCCAGATTCATCTAGCATCATTAGCTTTGTAGGAAGTGTCAGCAGCAGCTGCAGAGTTGTTCCACTCGGCTTCAGCATTCAGAGGCACACATACTGGCACCACAGATGAAGAAATCCAAATGAAAAATAATTTCTACAAGTTGGGCACTCTCAAATGTGAAAATTAAGAGTGTGTTATTAGAATTGTGGGACACGGTGAAATACTAATTTTTACAATAACATAATTAAGATGTTCAATGATCATATCCAAAATTTTCTTCTTGTGCAGGTTCATTGCAAAAGGTATTGACCAGGTCTGAATGAATTCAGACATGAACAGGTATTGAAAAAAGCAGGGAGCACAGGCCATGAAGGACAGACATACCAAAGAATTTGTTAGATTATTACAAGATTTAAATCTACTTAAGTCTGAGAAAACTAGGAATAATTATTTATCTGATGAATTGTTGATTGTGGAATATGTTTGTACTTGAAACACATTTTCAGATCTCATCATCTGCTAAAACTTTAGCTATTTGTCTTTCTTCTTTTCTTGTCTCTTTAAGTCAACTCAACATGTTGTTTATAATTGCTGACAGTGTCTCTGTCAGATCTACAGCCCTCCCAAATCTACTTTTAACTTTTACACAAAATAAAACTGCTCTTATTATAGTCTCTAGTAGCTTTAAGCCAGATCTCAGAACCAATACTTCTCCTGCATCTTCTACGACCTGCTTCTCTGTTCATCCTCCCCTGTGACTCATTTCTCAGTAACCTCATCACAAAACCAAATACAATGATTTTTGTTAATATGGATGACTCCCAGATGTGTACTCTAGACTCATCAACTTCTCTCTAGACCAAGAGTCACTCAAGAAGACAGCTAAAATAGTTTCATCATCTGCCTTCCCACACTTTCTTTTGATAATATTTCCACCACTGATTTTTCCTCCTGGATGTAGTCTGATAGTCCTCTCTGACTCAGGCTCTTCTGTAGGTATTTCTGTCCAGGCTTTGCCCAAATATTGCAATTTCTATCAGACAAACTATGTCTAAGAATTTTCCTCTTTAAACCTCCAACTAAGATACGCAAATCCTCCAAATTCAAACCACCTTTTGTGTTTTCTTCTCCTCCTTGTCATGTCAGGCCCGTTTTAAATGCTGCAAAGAAAGACATTTTCTGCTATGACCATGCCACACGTCTCTACATTCCTCCACTTGCTTATCCTTCTCACTTATCATACTCAAGCTGCTTGTCTTCACTGCAGAAGTCACTACCAGCATCTCCACAGAAATCTTACTTTTCTTTTAAGAATCTAGGTGCAGATCCTATCTGCCTAGTCCTTCCAAAGAAGCTGTTGCTTGGAGACTGGCTGGGCACCAGTCTGCTGGTGGGAGGTGTTGAGTGCTTGCCTTTGCATCACATAGTCTTTTCTTCCTTTTTTTTCCTTTATGTATTGAAGTGTCTTTATCTTGACCTATGAATTTTTCTCACTTTGCTCTTCCAATTCTCCCCCACATCCCAACATGGAGGGAGGTAAGGAACTGGTGAGTGATTAGTGGTTGGACAGGGCCAACAATTTGACTCTTATTTTGAGAATTCCCGTGGCATGGCACTATTAGGAATCCTGCAATTTACAGCCATTTGATGGCAATTGTGTAATTCCAAATGTAGGAAAATCTGACATAATTTGAACAAACTTGTAGTGAAAGCTTGAGTATTACAAAGCAGAGTCATGAAAAGCTTTTCTCACTTTTACTTTCAAATTCTTAGATTTTATAGCTTCACATTTATTCCTTGTTATTTCAGATTCTGAGAGTGAACCTGTGCTCTGTTTGGATTGTACTGGTGGGCCGCTTCATTACTTTTTCTTTTCTTTCCCTCTAATTTTTCAGAATTTCTTTTCTGGTAGAAACAGATAATATAAAGTAAATGAATGTTATGAATTGTAGTGTTATTTATAATCTTCATCACCTAAATGTTAATGCCATAGAAGCACTAAAGAAGATAGTTCTAAAAGTATGCACATCTGGACAACTTTAATTAAAAAAAAAAATTAAAAATCTTGCTATTTCAGTAAGCTCAAACACACTCAGTTTTGTAATGAATGACTTGTTTTCCTACTTTCTTATTTTTCAAGATTAGGAGATCTGCTTGCCATAAAAAAGTATAGAAATAATAGAAATAACAGAATAAGGAAATAACTTGCAGCATGTTACTGCCTGGACTATCAGGCTGGTTAACCCCCTGAAGGTTTTAAGTTACATTTTCTATACACTGTTATCAAGACAAAAATCAGAGAGAAAATGAGCTGGGCTTGAACGATTCAGCAAGTAATACTTACTTATATTTCATCACTTGCATAGCAAACAATTTCTGTCAGGTGGCAGGTACTAGAGAATAAGTATTATAACTTTCTGGCAAACTAAACTTGTGAAGTAATTGACAGACTGTGTAGCCTCAGCTGCCTGGAGTAGCTTTCAAGAGATAAGGCACACTAAAATAAAAATAAATAACAAGACAAAATTAACCTTTACTTTACTGAAGAAATATTACTGGCAACTTAAAACAAGAAAATACATCCAAAAGACAGCTCAAGCAGTAGAACCATAAATATTAACACAGCTCTCCACTTGAACACAGCACAAGTAAGTCCTATCAAAGGTTACTGCGCTTCTGTATGCAATACAGAATGCTGCCATTTTTATATGAGCTTCTGAGTGAACTGGTATAATAGAAATAAATGGATACAAGAAATTAAAAAGTGTTAAAGCTTTATTTAATTCTGTATGACAGCAGTCATGATATTCTGATATTTCAACCTACTGAAGTCATTCAAATGTAAAGTATACTACACTGCATGATGTGTGTGTGTTAGTATTTTATTGTAAAATATTGACATATATAATTTTAGGTGTTGATGTATGTTAACACCTTAACAAAATCGTGTTTGGAGAACTAGCTTTTCTAATCATAAAGATCTTGCCTTTGAGATTGAACACAAGTTCCCAAAGACCATTCTTTTTTGATGTTTACAATTTTAGTATTTTTGTTGAAGACACTTACAGGAAAGAAGCTGTGGACTTTGTGCCTTGAACAAAAAGACAATTTCTGGGACAATTTTTCAAGCAAAGTCTGTCTGCATATATGATTTGATTCATGTTGTAAGTGCTGACTTTAGGGTGAGAAACTGAAATAAATGTGGAAAATAAACCAAAGGTAACATTCAGATTTGACAGAGGAGACTTTCTGTGTGATGACTTAATAACATTGATGGAAATGTCATGAATGTAAAAAGATTATGTTTTAATATTACAAAGATTGCCCAGAGGAGCTGTGGATGCTGCATCCCTGGAAGTATTGAAGACCGGGTTAGGTGGGGCTTTGAGTAACCTGATCTAGTGGAAGATGTCCCTGTACAAGGCAGGGGTGTTGTAACTAGGTGACCTTTGACATCCCTTCCAACACCAACCATTCTATGCTTTGATGAAAATGAAACAGGTCCAAGATCATTTTGCCAACTATTTTGCCATACAAACAAAAGAGAAGATACAAAGACAAAACTTCTTATGATCTCAACAAAGTTGTAGGGAGAAAAATTCTGTATTGTATCAAAGTCATTACTATGCTTTTTACTTCAGGGGTTGGTTAGCTTTTCTGAATAAAAAATCTTTGCCATAGGCTACATTGACAGAAAGAGCTGAAACACAGGACTAACCCTTTCAGGAGAATGTGCTCATTAGCAGACTCCAGATGCAATGGCCTTTGCTCCCTATCAGGCCCCCAAAATCTGTCCATCCTTTATCAGGACGGATAGAAAGTTAGTGCAATCCAGTGGTGCATTGCGTGTACTACTGAGGGGATTTTCTTTTCAGAAAAGGAGGACTGAAAACCTTAGTCAATCACTGCCTAACCACTAGGCTCTAATGAAAATGATCTGCCTTTACTCTACTTTACTTTTTAAATTTCTTTTTTTCAGGTACCTAAAAAAATAAAAGGGTTTCTGTCAATCAGTTCCAGTCCTAAGGGGCAACCAAGGCCACAGGCCAGTGCTTCAGTCTGAGGATGCAACCCAGAACATCCTTTCCTGTGGCATTCCTGTTGGCTGTCATAGGTTTTCTTCTCTTGATATGCCACACATCATGTATCCCATTGCAAAGTGCTTCTGTTCATGAAAGCAGTCTTGCTCTACTCTGTGAATTACAGGAATACAAGGTGCCTCAATATATTGATTGCCAGATTGGGCATGAAGACACATGCACACCTTTTTGAAATAAATGGGTCCAAGAATAAAATCTAAGTTTATATATCCTTTTCCACCTCAAAACATTAGAAGAAACTCCAGCCTAAGTTAATGTTTTGTGGGAAAATTAGAACGGGTTTTGAACTCCACTGGAAGTGATCTTTAGTGATGACTGTGATGGTGACAGATCTTGAATCAATATGATTGTATGATGAAATGTAATACATACAACCAAAGGAAAACTCAGTATCTACACTAAGAATCTGTTATGCTTGGAAATGATGATAAGCTGTGCTAGCTATCATGACAAGCCTTATCATGTGACATCTATTATGTTTTGGAAAAACAGAAGTTTATTTCAAATTCAACCTTATGCTCACAGTGGTTTCCTTTAAGTCCTTGAGTCAAACTGTGTGTGTTCAATATCTTTCTATCTGAATCAAAGTTATTAGAAAAAAAAAAAAAAAAAGCATAAAGTTTTCTCAATTCTCTACCTTTAAAGCACACACATGTGGTCAGGGGTTGAAGGGAGCAATTACAAAAATAAGTCAAATGTAAAACTGGTTGAAAGAAAAAGACAATATATTGTCAGATACATTTAACAGCCTGAAAGTAATTTGTATGGTTTTGTCTAAGTTTCAATATTTGTGTATTTCTACACATTTCTTGTTGTCTGATTGGATGAGTGGGTACTAGTTTCGTGGCTAGATAAAGTTCAATTTAACAAAGAACTTAAGTGTATAATTAACAGTAAGCACTCAGGTAGTGCCATTGATTATGTCAAAAAGAATTACATAAATGTTTAAAATTGAGATAGTTTTCTTCTCAGCTTTGCTGAATAGTGCCAAGTTTTCCATGATCAAACCTCAATTCAGCAGAATCACTGTTGTTCAACAAAATAGAGAGCAATGTGCATAATTTAAAGTAAGTTCTGAAACTTCCCTGACACAAAATTAGTGGCCTTTATAAGATTAGTTTTCACCAATGCACCTGAGAATAATTTTAAAAATTACGTTTAAAAAAAAAAAAAGAATATGCCTAGAAGTCTATGTATTTTTGTATCTATATCCTTGACCAGCATAAATGTCCCTATACTGTCTAGCCTTGAGGCAATGTACAGAGCATTTCCAATTTTCAATATTGGATTTATGCCCTAAATTCATGTAGTACAAATATTAGAATCAAGATCTGATGAAATGTTACCAAGAAGAAAAAAGTCTATTTACTGACACAGAGTAATGAATTCTCAGCATTTTCAAAATTAATAAATTTTGAATATATAGAGTCCAGCCAAATCAGTGGAAATCATTTAGGTGGATAAAGGGTTAAATGATTTTTTAAATAGTGTAACCTCTTGTACAATTTTTTTTTTTTTTTAATAGGTGTTCTGTGACTTGATGATCATTGACTACCTAAGACAAAATGTTAGTATAAAACCATGTAACTTTTGTTAACCCCTAGTGCCTCTCTTATCCTTTCTGAAAACGCTGTAGTTTCCTTTCTTCTACACAAAATATTTCTGATAATTAAATCAAGCAGACCAGGAAGCATTTCCAGATTGAATCAGGCTTTTTTTTTTTTTTTTTTTTTTCCTTCTGGTGGAATTCAATGATAATTTTTTATTTGTAACATCAAAAAGAGCTGCATAACACACCCAATTAGTCTGAGGCTTAGATATTAACTCACCCAGAAGGCAGTGTTCATTCCACACACCAAATTGCTGGGATTTTTTTCAGGTTATGACAGAATAGGATGATTTCAATATTGCAACACTAGATGTCATCACATCATGGTACAACATGATGAAACAATATTTAAGCTCTTACCAGAATACAAATGAGTGAATGATTCAAAATGAATAATTTATTCACTAGATTTTGCCTTTTTTTTTTGTCCATGAAATATTCAAAAGCGTATTACAAAGCTATGTAAAGTATTCCTGATCAGAAATAATTCGCAATTTTCTTCCCATTTTGTACTCTTTCAAATGTATTTGCTTATTGTGAACTTCAAAATTCACGATTAGTCACTGATTAAAGAGTATTGCTTATGTTTCTGATTTATTAAATAACAGTGTAAAATGATGAACTGCAAAGACAAATGAAAATCAGAACAGAATTGGAGGTCTGTTACTAAATCAAAATTTCCAATAAAATTTCAGTTAAAATTTTTAAATAAAAAAAAAAAAATATTTCAAACAACTAAATATGGGAAAAGTGTTCATTTATGCTAGTTATTTAACTTTCTGTAAAATGTTACTTAAAAAAAAAAAAACAAAGCAAAACCATTTTCCTTGAAATCAACTTCAAACAGTGTAGTAAAAAGTAGATTTTGACCTATGAATGCTGAGTTTTTAAAAATTATTACCCTAAAATTTTTCACTTTTCATCACAATTGAATTCCATAGTGAATATTTTCCTGCATATATGTTTGTGTGGCTTTCTTAGAAATGACCTTCTCTGTATTGGGCCTTGTATTGAATTGCTGAAAATTCATATGTTTTCCTTTGAGTTTTATTTGTTGATTATGTGAAAAGTGTAATGTACTTTATAAAGTATTTCTTGCTTTGAGCTCATGTCATATCACAGGTGTTTCTCTAGGCCTTGAAACAGCTACCATTAAGGCTAGCAGCTACCTCCTTCAACAGTGCCACCCACGTCATACAAGTTGATCCAGAAATTAGGATGTCCAGTCTGTTTAATAATAGTAAAATAATTATTCTTTTCAAATTTTCTGCCATTCATAGCCATACTTTCCTGATCTCTGAAATCGTACATAATCTCCAGGGAATTTCAGCTGCCTCCTGTCTCTTTTTTCCTTGCTCTTCCTCACTTCTCTACTACCTCATGTTCTTGAGGAACATATCAAAAGGGAAAGCTACATCTACTTTAAAAGCAGTTATTGGTTCTTCCTTTCAGTTTTTGGTTATTGAAGTAAATGGGAGTTCTGAAATGAATCTGTGAAAACCAAAATGGACATTGAAGTTAGTACTTCATATGATGAGTCTTGCTTACACAAAATATAATGTCAATATAAGTAAAGGAAATTGAACAATTAACACCACCAGTATTATAGAGCAAAACTCACTTATATTTTTATACTGATAGCCCAATTCACACCAAGTTTTGTTCTTAGTTGAGAAATGATCCCAGATTACATCAGATAATAAGGCTGCTTACCAGTTAGGCCCCGCATGAGCAGTCTAACACCTCTGTTTTAAAACAAAAAAAAAGAGAAAATAAAGCTTCTCAAATACAGGTGCCTGAATCTCAGGAAAATACTTCAGATCATGAATCTCAATCTCACTGAGGATTTCACAGAAGGGATATCCAGTCATGCTGCTTTTACCACAATTTCCTGTTGGTCACTTCATTGTCATGAATTACAACACTAAAATATACCATCACACTTAGACCCTTAGATAAAGGATGAATGTGAAAAGATACAGAACACTTTAGATGGTTTGCTGGCATTTAGTATGCCCATTTCATGCATTTCCCTTACTGGACTGAGATTTTCTTCTTGCTCACTGGCATTAAGAATTTATTCTAATTGTTTCTTTTTGCCAACAACTAATATACTTTTAAAATTAAATAATATTTTAGATTAGTCTAAATGGTCTAGTTAATCATAATTTAACCATTCACATTTATTGTGGTTGCTGACTTCATTATCTGGGTTTTATAAAAACAAACAAACAAAAAAGATATCTGGTTTTGATTTCTGTTTATTATATTATGTGTATTTATTTGTGTATATTACAATTCTGTCAATACACCTGCATTTATCTGTCACCACTCTGGCATTTTTTGATATCGCACTAATATTCCTAGACAGCACAACCTCATTTCTTTTGATGGCACCATCGATGTAAGGAGCTATTCACCAGAGGTCTTAGCTCTCAAGGCGTCTTTACATTAGCTTATGATCTTGTTACCAGACACTTCTTGGGCTGAAGTCAGTGCAAGTATGGATTAGTGTTCATTGATGTTAACTGTTTGCTCTGCTTTGGTGATTCCTTAACAGGTATGTTCTGTTGCAGATGACATGAGGAAGGCTGTCAGCTTGGTCAAGATTCAAAAGGCAAAGGCAGGGTTTCTTGAAACAGATTTTGATATGTCTTTTTACAACCTAGGGAAGGGTAATACAACAATTTACTGTGATTTGCTAAATAACCTGGAAGAGCATGCTTTATAAATATTCAGAAGATCTTGCAGCAACAGATAAGGTAGGGTATATATTTAATGTTATTATTATTCCCATATCATCAACAGATAAATGCAAGTGAAGAAATGAGGAAGTTTTCTGCCTTTTTCTAACATCTATGCAGTTAACAGACAAAATGAGGATATCTTCTCATATATATTGCATGTGCCTTTACATTTTGGTAACATTTCAATGAAATAAGTACACTTTTATCAATACATCTGCTATTAGAAATCACTTAATAAATATTTTATTCAAATATGAATAGAAAGTAAGCACACTAGCTGCTTAACGTATTGATAATTTGGCACCTGATTGCCTAAATCCTGTAGATTTGTTACTATTCTAGTAACTGTTCATGAAGCTGCTTATAAATAATTAAAACATTTCAATTTCAGGGATGCAAAGTCATGCTATTTATTGTTCTTCTAGACATAAATCTTTGATCCTAATCATCACCTAGGGGCACAATTACCTTCATGATGATCAGGTGTAGAAGCTAATTCTCTCACTACTACTATAAAAATAGAAGAAAACAGCCATTTTGTCAGTCTGAAACTTACACTTCACTGCAATAACAATTTGTAACTATCTGTCACTAAACTCTCCTTCTGCCTTTGAGTTCTGACAGATTTTTGGAAGGCTGGATGACAGTCATATGAACTCTTAAAATAGTAGCTGAAAGATGAGAAAAAAACATAGAGCCCAATCCTGCCATGGAAACTATGTGACTGCAGGGATCTAGGAAGCTATTACAACCCACCTCTGTCTGCAAGAGGCATTTATGACACAAGCACTGACAGAGGGGAGACAAGGATCAATTCATAGCAAGAAATTTTCACTCGTGATAAAACTCAGAATGACACTCTGGTTTTGTAGGTACCTCATGTTTGAAATATAAGAGAACATCTTTGTAAGTGCTTCTGCTCATGCTGGTATTATATATACAGACCTAACCCTCCAGGAGTTTCCAGTCTGATTGCATTTTATGCACTGTTTCAGCTTTACAGCCAACATTTTACTCAGGCAGAAAAATCCTTTTATTGTATATTTGACTATTTTCATATTGCATGACTGAAATATCGTAAAATATTTTCATAACAATTGTTTATCTGCCTTGTCTTAAAGGGATCTTAACAGGTGACAAGTTTATGGATACAGTTGTGCTGCATTTATTGTTGTTATCTAATAGATGTCTGTGTTTTCACCTATGAATCCTTTACCTTGAGAACTGAGATCATATATGTCTCCTGTCATTTACCAGAGAGAGAAGTGTGAAGGCAATTGTACTAATAAAGGCCACAAACCAGATTTCTGAGAGCCTGTCATTCATAACCTGCATATAAGGGCTACTCTTGTTGTATTTCCACATTGAATCAGATGTTGACTTGAAAGTATTGTGGAACTTTGTTTTGAATACAGTGAGGAAAAGTTTACACCAATATTGTCATATTTTTATTAAATTCCTCTGGCATAAAACTAGCTGAATTATTTAGTTGTTTATATAAGAAAGAAAGAAAATATAATTTGATTCGGAAACTATAATTTTTTCCCTTAGAGCTGGTCTATAAATGATACCTCTTTTTCTTGAAAAAAATAATGGAAAAAAATCATTAGCCATTTTTTTAAATTCAATTTAAAATTCCTGTGAAATGTTCCATAGCTATCACAAATATTTCCAGATCACTCTTTTGTGGATTGAGTTGTGTGATCCTGGGGTGCCTTAAGAAGAATGAGGTCAGCAGGTTGAGGGGGCTTCTCCTCCCCCCTACTCTGCCCTAGTGAGGCCATATTTGGAGTATTGTATCCAGTTCTGGGCTCCCCAGTTCAAGAGAGACAGGAAACTGCTGGAGACAATCCAATGGAGAGCTATGAGGATGATTAAGGAACTGGAACATCTCTCTTTTGAGGAAAGGAAAAAAGAAGACTGAGAGGGGATCTTCTTAGTGGTTATCAATATTTTAACAGGTGGGTGTCAAAAGGTTGGGGCCAGTCTTTTCAGTGGTGCCCAGTGACAGGATGAGGCACAGTGGGTAAAAGCTGTAACACAGGAAATTCCACCTGAACATGAGGAAAAATTTCTTTCCTGTGAGGGTGATGGTGCACTGCAACAGGCTTCCCAGAGATGTTGTGGAGTCTCCTCTGGAGATACTGAAAACCTACCTGGATACAATCCTATGTAATCTGATCTAGGTGAACATGCTTTAGGTTGGACTAGATGATCTCCAGAGGTCCCTTCCAACTTCCAACATTCTGTGATTCTGCGAGTTCCTTGTTAACATTATATACGATTACTGATATTCTACTTGCTTTTTATCACATTCATTTTTGACTTCTTCTCAAAAAAAAGATGTATAAAGTTTTGGAGACTTCTTTGTTTATATAAAATTTGCTCTCCAAATCAAAAAGGGCAGTATTGTTCGTAGATCATGTATACACACATGAGGCATAAATATGTACAGTAAACAGCAGTAATTGCATTGCATGAAGTAATTTTACTTTTTATAGATTATTTATAAACCCTTATTAATCCTTCTGTTTCCAGGCAATAAACCAATCAGTTGAGCAAATGCAATGGGAAAAAAAAACCCCAATATTACTACATCACACTATTTAAATCTACATGTTCTAAGATCCACAGAGAATTCATCATCACATGCAGGTAGGATACATGTAAAAAACACCTATCCTTTGGTCCTATTAATCATCTCTATGGTATTTCTGGAGTGTCATAGAATCATTCAGGCTGGAAAAGACCCTTGAGGTCATCAAGTCCAACCATTAACCCTACTCTACAAAGTTCACCCCTAAACCATGTCCCTCAAAACCACATCTAAACGACCCTTAAAGACATCCAGGGATGGTGACCCAACCACCTCCCCGGGCAGCCTATTCCAATGTCTGACTACTCTTTATGTGAAAAAATTTTCCCTAATGTCTAGTCAAACCTATCCTGTTGCAGCTTGAATACATTGCTTCTTGTTCTATTGCTAATTACCTGTGAGAAGAGACCAACACTAACCTCTCTACAATGTCCTTTCAGGTAACTGTATAGAGTAATGAAGTCTCCCCTTAGCCTCCTCTTCCTCAAACTAAAGAGTCCCAGCTCCTTCAATTGTTCTTCGTAAGATTTATTCTCCAGGCCTTTCACCAGCTTTGTTTCCCTCCTCTGCACTCACTCCAGCACCTCGATATCTCTCTTGTATTGAGGTGCCCAAAACTGGACACAATACTCAAGGTGTGACCTCACCAGTGCTGAGTGCAGGGGGACAGCCACCTCCCTACTTCTGCTGCTCACACTATTCCTAATACAAGCCAGGGTGCCATTGGCTTTCTTGGCCACCTGGGCACACTGCTGGTTCATATTCATTTGCTTGTCAATTAGAACCCCCAGGTCCTTTTCTACCAGACAGCTTTAGCTTTCCAGCCACACTTCTCCAAGCCAGTAGCATTGCATGGAGTTGTTTTGGCCCAGGTGCAGGAACCAGCACTTGGCATTGTTGAAGCTCATACTGTTAACATTGGCCCATCGATCCAATCTATCCAAGTCTCTCTGTAGAACCTCCCTATCCTCATGCAGATCAACACTCCCACCTAATTTGGTGTCATCTGCAAACTTACTGATGGTACACTCCTTTATCAAGATCATCAGTAAGGATATTAAATGGTCCCAACACTGAGCCCTGAGTAATGCCACTTGTGACCAGCTACCATCTGGATTTAACTCCATTGACCACCACTCTTTGGGCTCATCCATCCAGCCAGTGCTTGATCCAGCAGTGTGTATGCCCATCCAGGTCATGAGCAGCCAGTTTTTCCATTAGAATTCTATGGGAAACAGTGTCAAATGCTTTTTCAGAAGTCTAGGTAGACAATATCCACAACCTTTTCTTTGTCTAATAGTTGGGTCATCTTGTTATAGAAGGAGATCAGGTTTGTCAGGCAAGACCGGCCTTTCATAAACCCATGTTGACTGGCCCTGATCTGCTGGTTGCCCTCTATATGTCTTGTAAGAGCACTCAAGATGATCTGCTCCATGACCTTCCCTGGTACTGAGGTCAGACTGACAAGTCTATAGTTACTTGGATCCTCCTTTCTGTATTTCTTGTAGATGAGTGTTACATTAGCTACCCTCCAGTCCATTGGGACCTCCCCAGTTAGCCAGGACTTCAGGTAAATAATGGAAAGTGGCTTGGCAGGCACATCTGACAAGTCTTTCAGCACCCTTGGGTATAACTCATCCCGTCCCATGGACCTGTGTTCATCCAAGTGGAGTGGCAGGTCACTGTCCTGGCAAAGCTCAGGCAGCAACCCAGCTTCTGATAGATATTCCTCTGAGTTCAGGGCTGCTTGTGTATGGAGACAGTGTGGCATGCACTATTACACTGCTAAAAGAAAATTTAAGCCTTAGCTATTGAGATTAGATCTGCACCAAGGGATTGGAGAGATTACACTTTTGGTACTTGCCTCAAAATCTGTATGACTCCTGTTTTAGGTACCCATGTCGATTCTTTTATGTGTGTCCACTGTGGCAATGGAGTCTGGTACATCTTAATTGCAACAGCAGCAGTAAATCTTCATAATTTCCTCATTTCATTAAGGTCTCTGGAAAACCTTTCATTACCTTCCTGAGAATTAGAGTATAGCTCTTTTCATTGATAGCTATCCACACATTTTCTACCAAATAAGGTGGGATGATGTGCCCTAGAGAAAGAAAAACATTATTGGCCAAGTGTCCATTTATTTTAAAGTGTTTGGTAGGGTTTATTTACTTCTCCTTTTCCAGGTGAAAGTAAGTTTCTTCCTTCTTTGTTATGAAGGGTCAGCTATTACTTGAGGGAAAACAAGCACCAAGCAGAACAGGGAAGCCTTAAACTTTAATATTTCAATCAAAGTGTGCTGGGTCAATGAATACCTCAGCCTACAGTATTCCTTCTTAGATTGTTCATACTATTTGAACACAAAAGAGACAAATAAATAATATAATGATTTATATAACAATTAAAAAATCTTAGTATAGAGCAAGAAGGAAAATTAAGAACAAGAAGTAAGCTTATCAAAATAGCTGAGGGAACAACTTCCCAAGGAGTATTTAGAATCATATTAGACTTTTACATGTAGCATACAGAAAGACAAATTAACTAAGCAAAATTTGATCATCCTAAATTCTAAGAAGAGATCTAGTTTCTCACAGACCTTTCTCCAAATGGAGCTAAAAACAAAAGTTAAGTTTTTTGCAAGTCTCACATCAGAAAAGTGTGAAAATACACTGTAGCAGTGAAGAACTTAGCTTACTTCTATGACTGGGCCCATGAGCTGTAATGTGGAACCGAATGAGTAAGCAGGCTAAATAGACAAATATGATTTTGAAAGGAAAGACTTAAGAGTGTTATTTTCTCAAAAGGATAAAACTGTATTCACCGTACATTATTACTTATTTTCCCTCTTTCTCTACTTCTTTCCCTATTCCGTGTTTGGTTCCCTTTTTTTTTGGTTTGGTTTTTTTTTTTTTTTTTGTTTGGTTTTTTTCACTGTGAGATTGGATATATTTAAATGCTCTGAGATTCCAGGATGAAAGGAATCCTTTCATCCTTTCATCACACTGCCCTATTATGGGAATGCTCTTCATCTTTACTTCCAGGATACAGAAAAAAATATTCAGGCCTACTCTGGCATTGCTCAACATGCTTGATACAAGCAATATGTGTAGACTTACACCAAGAATAAATAAGATGTAGAGAAGAATGGGAAAAGAATAAGTCTCTTGAAGAAAGGGTAGCTCACCACCTTTTGGATGCTATTGCTGACAAGTGGATGAATTTTTACTTACTGCTGCATCATGACTGTAAGATATGATAGCTCATCTTGGTCAGATTCCATTTTCTGTGTCTCATTTTCTATTTCTCACTTCTTAGGCATTTTCCTCCTGGGTCTGTATCTCATGTTCAAGTTTGCTGTATTGCCAACAAAAGAGATTCAGTAATGTCCAAGACTGATACATCCATGATGCACTTATGCCATAGCCTCATCTTTACAATTAGGCCAACTGTCTGATGAGGTAGCAATAATGTCATCAGTTTACGTTGGAAGTTCCTGATACATTAATGAGACTGAAAAAAGGTATCAACTAACAGTGGTTTCTGCCTTCTATTTGTCAGCTAATACTAAGGAGCAGTTTATGAACGCTGTGGGAGCTTATACTACAAAGCAATGCCTTGCACAGCTCATACAGAGACATGTTGTCTGTTAATATAATCACCATGACAGAACTAATTAAGCTCAGAATGACATTTTGTAGATAAGGCTATAGCAAAGTTCCGTAAGGAAGACCAAAGTATATCAGATCAGAAACCTTCTTAGTCTAAATGTCTTTATATGCACAAGGACAGATCTGGCCCACTTTTCTGAAGCACAATAAATGTATATTTTTCCTTCCAGCTCTGAAAAAAAATAAATTGGAACAATACCATATGTGCAACCTGAATTATAATATGAAGACAACTATAATTTAAGAATGTTATATTCTTAGTTTACCCTTTGTCCTTACATGATGGTGTATTATGGCATGGGCATTTAAAATGCACAGAGCTGGTGGGAGATTTTAATATTTTAAGACATAAAGTCATTAATTTTGCAAAAAGTCAAGGCTGAAGGGAAATTATCAGTTAAAAAAACTTGTAGTAGTGTCTATGTGAAAAAACTACCAGCCATTTGCTCTTCCACCCTGTCAGTTTGATTGTTCATCAATTGTCTGGGAAGCTTGCACTGATGTAAGAAAGGGACGTTATAAGACCCTGGAAAGGGAATGTGAGTAAGCAATGCTAGAGTTATAGACTATGCTGGTAATGAATAACAAACTAAAAATGCATGCATATATATGTGTTTATATAGAATTAGGAAAAAACCCACTCCTCATCTAACTACTTACCAATATTTTATATACAGTGGAAATGATAGTTTTAAAGTCTTAAAATATTCCTTACAATTTTTATTGAAATAAATTTTGGAGGAGACAGTAAAGAACTCAAGGTCAGTATTCTTTTTGAAGTAGTGTCAGACAAAACTCAGGTCAATTTGTTTAGTGCAACATTACCTTTAAACTAATTATCCAGTATGCAAATATAGCAAGCAAACAAACAAAACTGGAGCTCATTTAGTGAGATCAAAAGTAAGACTAAGGGTCTATAATCCATTCAATTTATCACACTCTGACAACACAGTGAAAATGTTGATTCCAGTGAAACTGATTCTGCTCCTCTGCTGAGCAGTACTGGGTGCACAGCTCTTGCAGATTGACTGGCAAAGGAATCAGATATCAATGATGCTGGAATGTATCTTAAATGTAACTATGTTAATTATGTACTCTAGTTCTCAAACTGATCATACTACAGCCATCTAGTCCAGGAAATTTACTTGTGCAACAATTTCTAATTCCAAAAAACTTCTTTGTAACAAGAGCTGACTCCAGAGATTTTATGTCCTCATACTTGTCAGTTTCCTCTACTCAAAGCCAAGGAGAGTCACTTTAACAATAGGTATTTTATTTTTTAGGAATTTGCAAATTGTATATTTCAGCATCACTAGGTGACTTACATAAAGTATTTTTTGTACAACTGTATCCTTATTATTTCACAGGAGCTCTGTGGAGAAGGACTTGGGGGTAGGGGTGGATGAAAAGTTGGACATGAGCTGGCAATGGGTGCTTATAGTCCAGAAAGCCAATTGCACCCTGGACTGCACTAAAAGAAGCATGCCCAGCAGGTCAACGAAAAGTGATTTGCCCCTCAACTCTGCTCTGGTGAGTCCCTACCTGGAGTACCGTGTCCAACTCTGGAGTCCTCAGCACAAGACAGACACGAACCTGTTGGAGCAGGTCCAGAGGAGGGCCACAAAAAATGATCAGAGGGCTAGAACACCTCTGCTATGGAAAAAGGCTAGAGAGTTGGTGGTGTTCATAGAATGTTAAGGGTTGGAAGGGACCTCTAGAGATCATCGAGTCCAACCCCCCTACCAAAGCAGGATCACCTAGGGCATGTCACACAGGAACACATCCAGAGGGGTTTTGAAGGTCTCTAGAGAAGGTTACTCCACAACCTCTCTGGTCAGCCTGTTCTAGTGCTCCGTCACCCTCACATTAAAGAAGTTCTCCTGATGTTGAGGTAGAATCTTCTATGCTCAAGTTTATACCCATTGTTCCTTATCCTATTGCTGGGCACTATAGAAAAGTGATTGACCTCTTTCATTTGACACCCTGGAGAAGAAAAGGCTCCAGGGAGACCTTATTACAGCCTTTCAGTGCTTAAAGAGAGCCTCTAAGAAAGATGGGGACAGTCTCTTTAGCAGAACCTTTTGCAACAGGACAAGAGACAATGATTTTAAACTAAAAGAAGGTAGATTTAGATTAAATATAGAGAAGACATTTTTTACAATGAGGGTGGTAAAACACTGACACAGGGTTCCCAGAGGTAGTAGATTCCCCATCCGTGGAAACATTCAAGGTCAGCTTAGATGGTGCTCTGAGCAACCTGATCCATTTGAAGATGTCCCTGCTCCCTGCAGGTTGGCTGGACTCAATGAGCTTTAAAGTTCCCTTCCAACACAAACCATTATATAATTCTATGATTCCATAGTTTTATGGTTCTATGCATATTCTACAAGACAATGCAGAGGGAGACTAAAATGTATTTTTGTTCTTACCTCTTCTATATATCTTTCACACAATATTACTTAAACTAGAAGAACCTTTTCAATTATTCTTATTCCAAAACCATGCATATTTCAGATGTGCATTTATAGATATGCATTGACAGATATTACAGATTGGGTATTTAATTTTCTAAATAACCTTTCATTGAATTAGGTTGTTACTCAGAAATAAAGATATAGTGACATTGATTTATTTTTTACAAATATCAGTACTCAGAAAGCCACTCTTTTTTTAGGTATCAGACTATTCATGAGCCAGTCCTAATAGTCTTATTCAATGTCTTTATTCACAATACTCAGACTAAAAATTGTTTGCAAACTCTTAGATGTAACAGTTCAAAATTTGTGACACTAATTCAATGAAGTTACACTGTTCTTTCTCACTCCTAACAACATGATGGAATATTTCTGAGATATGTTTGACATAGTGAGAATCCCTGGTCAGGGACTCGATTCAGAGATATTAATGTACTAAGGACCGAGAGATTCTGTTGGCAGGAAGACAGACAGAGCTGCCACTCCCTCTCTTCACAATATCAGACCATTCTGTAGACATTGCGGCCTGGACAAGCTTAATCTAATTTGAAAATCTGAGACAGATCTCAGCATAAAAATACTAGAGTACAAGCTTAGATGAGTTAACACTCCCCAAGAGTGATCAACTAATACTTTTAACACCGTATAAAGCCACATATAAAGTAATAGTCATAGACAACGATTGGCAAAAACTGTTACTTAATTTACAATGAATGGAGTTGGTAACAGATTTTTAGACATCCTGGCTGAAACAAGCATAGAAAACATTTCCTTGAAAAAGTCAATAGAACCCTTTTATTTGAATATGGATTTAATATCTCATGTGGTGTTAACCAATTCCAACATTTTAGTATGCATTTGTGCATGATCCAGTGAAGAGACTCTTGGCTTGTCCATCTGCTGTAGCCAAAGATACTATGCTTCTTCCAAGCCTTGACTCCTACAGCATTTGTATCAACTCAGTACACATAACATTTCATTCTGAAAATATATAGCATAAGAACAAAATTGGAGAAGTACTAAAAAATAATATTGAATAGGGAACTGGTGTTCACTCTGGACAACCCTTTAATTATCTTATGGAAGTGATTGTCCCCCTGTACTTTGCACTGGTGAGGCTGCATCTTGAGTACTGTGTTCAGTTTTGGGCCCTTCACTATAAGGACACTGAGGTATTAGAGTGTGTCCAAAGAAGGGAAACGATGATGGTGAAGGGTCTAGAACACATCTTATGAGAAGCAGCTGGGAGAGCTGGGCTTGTTTGGTCTGGAGAAAAGTAGGCTCAGGTGAGACTTTATTGCTCTCTACAACTACCTGACAGGAGGTTGTAGAGAGTGTAGGTCAGTCTGTTCAACCAAGTAACAAGAGATAGGACAAGAGGAAAGGGCCTCAAGTTGTACCAAGGGAAGTTTAGATTGGATACTAGGAAGAATTTATTTACTGAAAGTGTTATCAGGCATTGGAACAGCTTGCCTAGGGTAGTGGTGGTGTCCCTATCCCTGGAGGTATTTAAAAGTAGTGCTTAGGGAAACGATTTAGTCAAGGACTTGTCAGTATTAGGTTAGTTATTGGACTCAATGATCTTAAAGGTCTTTGTCAGTCTTTGTGATTAAGAAGCAAAATCACAAAATAACTATTTATCTTTATGTAAAGTCCTATTAAAAAAAAAAACCAGGTAAAATACCTACCTGTCACACATGTATGATGACAGACAGATTTTTTATTCTGGGCATTTTTTCTTAGACAAAATGTGAATTCATGTACTGAGCATTTGAAGAAGTGTCAAAGTAAGACTAGTCTGCAGGTACAGTTGCATGGCAAATATATTTCTGTATATTTAACCCTTTATTTATCAGTAAATGCATATATAATATATATACTGCATACATATATATATAGTATATTTTGGATTTTATGTGTAATTCACCTATGAAGTATGAATGTACATGTAGAGAGAAATGTAACTGAGCAGTACAGATACAGGTAATAAAAGTGAAAATTTACCTTAACTTCTGCTCCTTGCTTTTGGAATTTTGCCATTTTTTTTATCCTCACAGCTAACTCTCTCTAATGTAACAGCCCCATCAACCTCTCAGTCTGTGGGTCATTTGATAGGGCAAGCTATCCACTGCTTTATTTCAGTGGATGGTATTTCTAAGGGAGTGTCAGTAACTGGAGATGTGGGTTATGCATGTGGAACTACAAAGCAGAGAGAATTTTGTGCATAGTCTGTTTTAGCCTCTTGACACATTATTTGTATTTATCCTTTTTTCTGTATGTTCGTATAAGATCATGAAGGGATTTTAGGCTACGATTGTCCAAGAAATTTCTATTTCAAAGGAGGATGCTAGATATAAGAAATAATTAGGATATAAGGAAACTAAATAGAAACAGATTTATTTTCAAAGAACCTGCATAAGTTGTCAAATAACAGCCGTCACTGAATCATCTGTGAACCATTCCCTTTGAAATTCACCCTGGGATGAAATAATAGACTGTTAAAAGGATTGTGATTTAGCCAAGGATACGTTGCCCTGCTGATGACTGACATCTGATAAGCAGTAAGGCTTCACTACACTTCAAGTGGTGATTTCTTACTTTCAATGTGATGAGGTCATCCCACACCCAAGTCACTGCATGTATCTCTTCTCTGATACTCAGACTCTTCATCGAAAAGCTACCAGATGTATTCTTCCTTTCTTAATCCTATAAGTGAAATTCTGGGTGAGGACATGTACATACAATGCATAAGAAAGAATTTTAATTTAATGTAATTTGCATATGCAGTATTTCAAAAGAAGTTTAAACATCTGTCTATTCCGAAAGTACTCTTGACAGAGGCTGACAACAAAAGGTTTCATCTAACCTACCAGAGAGCAAGTAACTCAAAGGAAAGTGGTTTAAGTTCTTGTAAACACTTGGAAAAAAATTACCTGGAATACAGTTATTGTCTGTCTTTTTGTTAAGGTGAAGAGAAATGGTTTATATTACAATTATATTACAAACAGTATTTTCACCACTTGTGTAATTCAATGTTATCTTAATAAAATATTCCATAAACTTAGCAGAAGACCATACCCTTTAGTGAAAAAGTTAATATTTTTAACCAAGATGTCCACTGAGATGTCAAGAGAAAGTCAGGATGTCTCTCTTTTACAATAATGTAGATTTAACTTTGTGAAGCCCATTGGAAGAAATGTATGATTCAGAATAAAAAGGTGTGCAATTCAGTCAGTTAAGGGTCTAAAACCAAAATCAGACCCAACTTTTCCTTTGTAATTAGAAAAACAAACTCAAGTTGAGGTTTTGCTTCAATGAAAACGTGATGCCCTAAGTGTCGTGTCTGAAGCTACTCTACTAATTTTTGATCACAGTCCCTTTAGGTCAGCGCTGCAGGACACTAGCACAGTGCTTATATCAATGTAGAGGACCTTTCTTTTTATCTGAAATGATAAAGGGATCAAATATGATATCATTAAAAATCATAGGGTAAAAAAATATAGTTCTTAATTCAATATGATTTGCTCATAGTTTAAGACATTTGAAACCACATCTTGTCAAACTACAGAGAAAAAAGTTTTCTTGTGGGTAGATTCGTTAAGTGCTTTAAGTCTGTTCAGCCACTGAATACAGGGGATGTGTTGGCCAAAAAATTTTTTCATTTAGATAACACAAATACTGAAAATCTCCATATGACAGCATATCTGAAATCTACTTGGTTCTCATTCTCAGGATAAGAATTTTGTCACTTTAAGTTCTTTGCATAACAAACTTAAAAGTTGCATTTCAGAATCACAGAATCACTCAGGTTGGAAAAGACCCTTGAGGTCATCGTATCCAACCATTAGCCCTACTCCACAAGTTCACCCCTATAACATATCCCCCAACACCACATCTAAGCGATGCTTAAACACATCCAGGGATGGCGACTCAACAACCTCCCTGGGCAGCCCATTCCATTATCTCACCACTCTTTCCATGAAGAATTTTTTCCTAGTGTCTAGTCTAAACCTACCTTGTTTCAACTTTAGGCCATTCCCTCTGGTTCTGTCCCTAATTACCTGAGAGAAGAGACCAGCACCAGCCTCTCTACAATGTCCTTTCAGATAGTTGTAGAGCGTGATAAGGTCTCCCCTCAGCCTCCTCTTCCTCAAACTAAACAGACCCAGAACCTTCAAAACGGTCCTCATATGATGTATTCTCCAGTCCCTTGACCAGCTTCATTGCCCTTCTCTGGACCTGCTCCAGCACATCAATGTCTTTCTTGTATTGAGGTGCCCAAAACTGGACACAGTACTCAAGGTGAGGACTCACCAGTGCTGAGTGCAGGGGGACAATCACCTCCCTACTTCTGCTGGTCACACTATTTCTAACACAGGCCAGGATGCCATTGGCCTTCTTTGACACCTGGGCACACTGCTGGCTCATATTCATTTGCTTGTTAATTAGAACCCCTGATCCCTTTCATGAGACAGCTCTCCAACCACACTTCCCCAAGCCTGTAACGTTGCATGGGGTTGCTGCGGCCCCAGTGCAGGACCTGGCACTTGGCCTTGTTGAAACTCACACCATTAGCAGTGGCCCAGCCATCCAGTCTATCTCAGTCTCTCTGGAGAGCCTCTCTATCCTCACGCAGATCGACACACCTGCCTAACTTGGTGTCACCTGCAAATTTACTGATGGTAGACTCTATGTCCTCATCAAGATCATCAATAAAGATGTTAAATAGAAATGGCCCCAGCACTGAGCCCTGAGTAATGCCACTTGTGACCTGCCGCCAGCTGGATTTAGTACCATTGGCCACTGCTCTCTGGGCCCTGAGGA